>CM076074.1:17055000-17655000 GCA_038088235.1 Zacco platypus
ATGTAGATTTTATCAAACAAAAGAATTTTTTTTTTTTTAGGTTATGTGACCTTTTTTTTTTTTTTTTTAAATCTGTGTGGAAGATTGGTCCACACTTTTTGGTCTAGGTTTATTTATGAGAATCGTTTTCTATCTGCTTATTGAGTCGTGATGCGAGGAATACTATTTCGTTTCAAATTAGAATACTATCAACAGCTGTTAATGAGCACTCTTTATTCACATTACATATTTAAGGTGGTTGTCACATTCTGGCAGGTGGTTGTAGTAAATCAGACAATGTAGGAAAATACAGCAAGAACAGTCTTAATAAGAACACATCAGGAAATGCGGGAAATAAATCAAACAACCATGTAAATCTGAACAGAAATCGACTCTCAACAAAGATCTGTGAGAACTGAAGGGAGGCTAACTAACAGAAACTGAAACAGGTGTGTAGCAATCAGTAACCAAGGAGTGACGGGAAAATGGGAACAAAGGAAACGGGTACAGGAACTAGAACTAAACCAAAACAAAACGAAATTGTGACATTGTCACATCGGCGGAGCCAGAGGGAATCCATTGAAGCCATACGGATGACGGTCCCAGGCGGAGCCGAGGTAGAGAAGAGCCAAGGTGCAGCCGATTGGTTGGAGTGATAAACTTGGTGGCCTGAGGTGGACAGTGGACAGGGGATCCATGTGCCTAAGCAGAGCTGGAAGGCCCGAGGAAGATCTGTGCAGCAGAGTGGAATTAATAGAGGAGAAGACAAGGGACAGAAGGGAGTCAGTGGAGGTGGGACAGTGGAACTGGCTGGATTAGGAAGAGGAGGTGGTGGAGGGAAGCTGGGTGGTACTATCATCGATGAAGGAGAATTGGAGCTGGGTGAGACCAGCTTAGACACAGGAGACTTGGAGGGCGGGACCAGCAGCAACGAGACTTTTTGGGGGGAATTTTCTCTTTTAAATCTTCAAATAACTTTACAAAGTCCAGGCTCAGCTCACCCTCAGTGGTGGGATTGTGGGCAAGGCTCCTATCCATTACCTCAAACTCCATGGTGACACCCACACACCTGGACAGGCATACTGTTAGGCGCATCTCACCAGCACCCACTCAAGATATTCTACAAAGCTCCCTCTAAGACCTTCCACCGGGCAGGCATGGCTTGGACCGCTTGTTGAGGCTGGTGTAATTAGACAAAGAGCAAGCGGTCAGGGTAGTGAGTGAAGCATGCCAGATGTATGAAATCCCATGTGTGGTCCTCGAGGGAACACTTCTCCTCTTTCAGGAGGAGAAGGCGGACTGCAGGAATGTCCATCCTTTCTTTTCTTTTGGTTCAGTGTTTGGTCATATTCTGGCAAGTGATTGTAGTAAATTACATGATGTAGGACTATACAGCAAGTACAGTTAACAACATTTTAGAACACTCAGGATACCTAAGAAATAAATCAAACAACCACGTTAACTGAAATGACAATCAATACTGAACAAATAACTTTGAGAACTGAATGCTTAAATACACAAGGGAGGCTAACCAACTGAAATTGTAATAGCTGCATAACAATCAGTAACTAAGGAAATTAACTAGTGCCGGTAAAATGGGAGCAAAGGAAACGGGTACAGGAACTAGATCTAAACCAAAACAGAACATACTTGACCGAAAGCTTTTCTAAATTTAATATACTACACTCTCTGGACTAACAACATCTCAGACACCAATAATTTACGAATTATTAATAATAGTAATTTCTAATATAGATTAGAATCATGGTTTTTCAGTAACTCTTTTACAGCACACCGTGAGTGTATATAAGTACTCGGAACTGGGGGAACAACTTTATAGAGAAGCTGTTTCTTTAAATGAAATAGAACGGCTAAACTTTTAAAATTTAAATTAATGAATTAAAAATAAATTAATAAGTTCAATAAATTAATAATAACATTTAAATGTTGTTAAACATTTAATGGCTTGCCCTGATCTGATAATTTTCAAGTTGCTTATATTTGATCACAGGAAGAGCTGTGTGGATTGGTCTTCATCACAGTCTGCTATGCCCTCTTAATTTTTTTTTTTTTTTTCAATTAGATACCAATTTTATGTTGTAACGGTCCATTTAGTAGCTTTTATGCCAGCTGAGTATGGCCATGGAGTAATTACAAGGATTATTTACTTCTGTTAATTGAGGTCCCATCTTTGAATGGGTGGTAAAGGTTAATGTTCTTTTGATATATATTTTCTTTCCGTCTCCTCAGACAGACTTACAGCCAAAAGAGAAGGGGATTCCTAAGGGTTTACAAGTCTGAAATGTTCAAATTCAGCTTGAGAAAAGGAGGGACGTTGGTAGGTTTCAGCTGTGGGGTATATCTCAGGTTCTGTTTCTAAGCTCGGCCCCTAAGATGGCCCACATTGATTTCCTTCACTTCTGTTCTTTGCTTGGTCTCAGTGCTTTCATTAAACCCTAATCCGTCTCATTTGCTATGCTTCCAGGAGACATGGAACTAAAAGAGGGAGGTGGATAATGAATTGAAAAGAAAATGTGAAGTTACATATGTTTTTTTCCCCCTGCTCTTTAAATGACCCTTGTCTCCACATTCATAGTGAGGCTGTTTTAATAGTCTTCCTAATAGGAATTTTAAATCACAAAACTGCTAACCTGCAGGTTAATAAAAATGGTAATTTGGTAATCTTGTATCTGATTTAATTGGATTTCAAGAACCTCTTTAAAATGTGTTTGCATTCTGGAAAATTTACATGTGCCGTTTTAAAAAGGAACTTGAATCTCCAGCTGTCAGGATAATGAATTAGACCATTTCATCTCTATAATCTTCTGACAATCTCCCTTTGTACTTTCCTGTCTCAGTTATCCATTAAAGCAATGAGATACCTAAATATTTGAAATGTTTTACATGGTTTTATAGCTTTGTAATGTTGCTAGGCCTTCAAAAATACTGTGTGTTGTTTAGTCATAAATATAATGGCCTGACAGTAGAACAGATGAAATATAACTTGAGTTATGGCAAAGTTGACCTTTTGACCTTCTAATATTTCTTGGATATCTATTTATCTATCTATCTATCTATCTATCTATCTATCTATCTATCTATCTATCTATCTATCTATCTATCTATCTATCTATCTATCTATCTATCTATCTATCTATCTATCATCTATCTATCATCTATCTATCATCTATCTATCTATCATCTATCTATCTATCTAAACCGATATATCGGCCGATATTTGCCATTTGTTTATATTTGTTTTTGTTTAATTTTTTTTAATAAGCTTCTGTTTGGCTGATAAGTGTTGTGAGCAGGACTTTTATTTTGACAGTGAGGAGAATCAAGTGCATAAGTGCAGACACGCATTCTCTATATTAATTAGTTTACTTAATCTTTTGTACTTAATACTTAATAGTCTTTTGTTTAACAGTTATGTACAGTAATAGACAGGCAATCACTCTTAATACATTTTTAATATACTGTCGGCATTCTGAAAATATATCATTTTAAGTACGTTTTTGAATACTTATTAAACATTTAATTCCTCAAACCTTGCTTCGAAATAAATATCCAGATGAAGAGCACATTGCAACCTGTATGAAAACACATGTAGTCGGTGTTAAATTGTCCATCTGTGTGAATGATCATGTCTTTGTGAACTGGATGTGGAGAGTTGAGTTAGGCTTTCGCTGGACACGTACAAGCATTCACTGTGTACTGTATGTAAAATTAGTGTTACCTGGACTTTCTAAATATATGGTTACCAATGCACACAGCTTTACCAGATTACCGAGTGCACAGTGTTTACTCCCTTTGGTTACACAAAAGTACTGAGTAGTGTAAGGTAACTACATGGGTAAAGTTAAGGTCGGTTCAGGTTTAGTACCTAGTTATTACCCATTGTCATTACTAGGATAAGTACGTAGTATGTTCATACGATTGTAAAATATAGTGCTATCCTTCCTTTTTATTCATGTTTTTATTTTCAGAACCAAGAAGTTTATATATATATATATAGACTTTAAATCACCCACCCTGTTGTCTAAAATGTTGACGGACTAAATATCTGTAAAAAAAAAACAAAAAGAACTATATTTATCGACCACTAGTTATATGATGTATAGAGCTTGTTGATCCACAAATAGCTATTTTTGCTGTGGACTTGTGGCTAAGCTGGACAAAGTCTTGTCGGAATTTCTATCAAGGCAGCAGTTTTGTCCTGCTCTCTTACTCAGGCCACAGTCTTGAAGCATTTATAGCCTCAAGGATGTCTGTGTCAGCTAGGTTGGATAGTGAATTTCTGACACAATACTCTTTCAAATGGATACAGTTACAGCTCAGATTCTACTCAACCCCCTTTCCTTTCATTTCCACCTTTCATTCAGTATCGTCTCTCAACCCTCGAGGAGATGCACTGCGGCTCTCAAAGGGCCAGCACATATCTGACATCAATTATGGGATTACTATGCTTTAATGCTCAACTTTTTCTTACTGTGAATGTGTCAGAAGGAAGGAAGGTAGGTGTGTTTTTTCCATCGCTGCTTGGGTTTCAGGCTCTCTCCCCAACATGGAATGGGCCGTATCAGGCAGAGCAGTGTGGACAGGACACAATCATCCAAATGAGTTTGGCAGATAGAGTACAATATACCTTGACACTAAGTGAGTCCAACTCTGGTCAATATTTAACCCCTCGGTCTCATCTGCTTAGCCGATGGAGGTCTGAAAGTGAAAGTGAAGAGTATGTGTGATAGTGTGAGTGTGAGGAGTGTGTTCGCGCATGTAGGTTATGGAGAGCACTTTTGGTCTGGTGTTGTTAGCCCTAGGGCTTTAGCTAATAGGCCACCCAATTCCCAGCAGGCCCTGGGGCTCCGAACAGCTTGGCATTAGCGTCCCCTCATCATTAATGATGAGTTCTGCACTTGCTTATGTCCAAAGCCAACAGCCTTCAATCACCATCAAATAAACTTAATATCACCACATTTATCTTTACACACACACATATATAGGGCCCTACGATTTTGTGGAATCCACTGATAAAAAAGGAATTAACTGTTATTACATGGATTGTTAGAATTTTTGGAAAAATTTGGATTAATCAAAATCATAATTCAAGTAGGGCTGTACACATTGCATTCAAATTGCAGCATGGACCAGTGTCTATGAATATTAAACTGTGAAAAAGACAATGTTTTGCGTGTATCTGTGTGTCACGGTTTTGTCTAATAGAAATACTCAAGCGCGCTTGACATTCGTAGTGTTTTCAGTATCTGCCACCGCCTCACTAGGACACTCAGCATGAACTTCATCTCCGGAACTGAGAGTTCACTTCAACATTCCATATGATAAAACTATTGTCAGATGCACAAAGAAACTCAAACGTCTTCTCTACAACCAGGCAAAATAAAATTTTGGTTTAATTTGGGAAAAAAAATAAAATATACAGAAATATATTACTATTGTACACATAGATGTACTACTTCTTAAAGTAATAATAGTACAGTTTATTGAAAAAAATAACAAGGATATGACACTATCACATTTTTCATCCATGTTTTATTTCAAACATTAAACCTGTTGTGAAACACGTTTGCCAAAAATAAAATGAATTGTTCCATTTAATTACATTTTAAAAAATGTACTGGATTGTTAAAGTTTTATGCATTAATTTGATTACCACCGTTTTTGATGGTAAATTGTATGAAATCAAAAACTTAAAAAAAAAGACAAAATGGAACAGACTGAAAAAATAAAATTGATTTCATAGGACACTATTATTATTAAAATTGTAATAAATGATTAAATTTGATTCAACATCGTTTTTGATTATTACAGTTTAATTAAACCCATAACCAAACCAGAAAACATAGAATTTGGGAAAAAATAAAATGGCTTTCATAGTAGTGTATATATGTAGAAAACACTGGAAAATGTTACATTTGCGACTTGAAAAAGGAGGTCATGCCGCTGTCAAGTTGAAAAATGATTCTGATCGTCACCTCAAATATCTGCAGGATGCAAATTTTAATTTCGCCACAGCGTGTCCATCCCTTGTATTATTTTGTATAAATCCGGTTTTAAAATTCATAGCTACTGTCTGTGGAACACGGAGTGCTTCACAGATCTGTCCGGGACACCAGTGGCTGCGATCTGCATGCTTTTATGCAGCGCACCCTACCAAGGGCACTCTGCAGACATCCATTATATCTGGACCTTTACCTAATGCATTCTTTTGTGAGTGACGCCCTTTTAAATGCTGCTCATAATCTCCTTTCACTCTCTGTATTGATATCTAGCTCTGGGCATGTTATCTCTGCATATAAACATGGGTAATGACAATCTGCACGTTTACAGGAGCAAGAGGAAGTGGAGCAGCAGACACTCACTGCTCCATTAGCATGTGAACGTGACAGCAGGCCTGCACAGTATCGCTACGACTGCTGTCCCCTCTCAAGGTCGACGCTGATGGTCTCGTTCGGGGGCGGAAGCTTCATGTTGCTTCTTATTGTTGAAAACTGAGTGACAGTAAAGTACGCATTCACTCTTAGACAGCTACACCACGCCTGAAGTGTCAAGTTTTTTTTTAAGAAAATTACAGGACAGTATATGTGGTTACCAATTAGAAAATTTAGTTGCAGTAAATATACAAACTAATTCATAATTCAGCATTAAATCATAATCATAATTCAGTTAAATAACTGCTGGACAATTTACGTTCCTCTATTGACCATTAAGGCCCCTTAGAATTAGGTACTCCTGCAGCCAGCTTTCAAGTCTGCATGAAATAAAAATTCAACCTCATATCACATCTATTTTTTTTTTTGTTAAACCATCCTATAGATCAATTTGTGAATGATTCCTTTGTTTATTCATTGACACACACACACACACATATATATACAGATCAGGCATAACATGACCACTGACAGGTGAAGTGAAAAGCAGTGATTATCTCTTCATAACAGCATCTGTTAGTGGCTGGGATATATTAGGCAGCAAGTGAACATTTTGTCCTCAAAGTTGATGTGTTAGAAGCAGGAACAATGGGTAAACATAAGGATTTGAGCGAGTTTGAGAAGGGCCAAATTGTGATGGTTAGATGACTGGGTCAGAGCATCTCCAAAACTGCAGCTCTTGTGGGGTGTCCTCGGTCTGCAGTGGTCATTATCTACCAAAAGTGAAACAAGGAAGGAAGAGTGGTGAACTGGGATAGGGTCATGGGTGGCCAAGTCTCACTGTTGCACGTGGGCAGCGAAGGTTGGCCCGTGTGGTCTGATCCAACAGACGAGCAACTGTAGCTCAAACTGCTCAAGAAGTTAATGCTGGTTCTGACAGGGCTGAATATCCACAGACCAGTCAGGGTGCCCATGTTGACCTCTGTCAACAGCCGAAAGCACCGACGATGGGCATGTGAGCATTAGAACTGGACCACAGAGCAATGGAAGAAGGTGGCCTGGTCTGAGGAATCACATTTTCTTTTACAACACTTGGATGGCCAGGTGCGTGTGTTGCTTACCTGGGGAACGCATGACACCAGGATGCACTATTGGTAGAAGGCAAGCAAGCAGAGGCAGTGTGATTCTTTGGGCAATGATCTGAAAATATTCAATGATTATGTAATCTGTTTGAAAAGAGAGAGATGTCAGTCATTCAGAAGTCATCTCATTATCCGCTAATGCGGCCACGCAACGGAGAGCGTGCAGCATTCAAAGACAAAATCTGAGGCGATCCATGCAACAGAGTGAATGCCTGCATCAGCTCGAAAAAAATGCATCAAGCCAATTTCATTTTGAGGATCAACTAGATCAATCCGGTGATTGATTTTTTTTTCTTTCTTAAATTCTTTATTCTAATCGCGATATAGGCTCTGAATAGCTCTGAATATATATTTTTTTAAATATTGAATTAAATATCATATGTTTTTATTTTTAAAATGGAGCCTTAAGTGAAGTTAAGTTTTTTTTTTTTTTTTTTTTGTTTTTTTTTTTCCACTTAGATGTATGTCACAAGACTTTTTTTAAAAAACAAATTCTATTTTTTTTAAAATTGTGACTTTAAATTTTTGAATCTAATACAAATAACTGCTTTTTTGCCAGTACAGTGTGCAAAACAATCGTCCAGTACTACAACAATATTACAGTACTATAAATAATGAAGCCCCCCAATTTCATTTTCAGTATAATTAATAACTATAACAGAGACGCAAGATGGCAGAAGCTGTGTTTGTATGAAACAACAAAGGGCTTGTCTGCAACGTGATGCAAGAAATTTAAAAGAAGCGCTGGCTTCAGATACCCAGATTATCGGTCTGTTATACAGTGTTGCTATTATCATTAACTGGGAATAACATACCTAACAAACCAATCAGAATCAAGCATAAGAGCTAGGTAATATATAAATGTGTATAAATACATGTATACATATATACATATGTATGTATGTATGCATGATAATATAATCTATGAAATAGTATTGCAAACTGTTATAATCTATCATCCATATCAATCTAATTCCCAAATGTCTTTTTTATCTTTCCTCTGCAGTAAGATTGAAATACCCATTTATCACCATCAAACCAGAAATGTGTTATTTGTATCTAAAAAAAAAAAAATAATTAAAATGATTACCAATTATTTACTTTCAAAGTAAAAAATTTATGTGGGAGGGAAAAAAAGTCTAGTAGTTTCTTCTCTCACTTTCTTAATGAGGCACCTGAGTTTGTTTGTCCTTCACAGTTTTTCAAAGTTTTGACAGTACTAGGAAAAAAAAACAGAAACTTCCTGTGAAAGATCTAATAGCAAATTTAGAGACATTTAACAAAAATAATGTCATTAGCAGTTTTTGTGTAGCAGGATTTAATTATCATCAAAGCTTAACAAGTTTGAAATATTAGATATGAGTGCAGAAAACTTGTTACATTGTACAAGTGAATGTGTTTGGACTTTTAAACACGCACACGCTCACACACACGCATTTTATATATATATATATATATATATATACACACATACATACAGAAATACATACATGAGCTATGAATGCCCATTTGACAATTTCAATGAAGCAATCACTAGGCACTCACATTGGCAGCATTAGACGGGACTATGCATTGGGACTATACAGTCCCAAATTCTCATGGTTTCCCTGCTTCTTCAGTAGCTCTGGGTTTCGAGGTGATTTACATGCTCGGCCTATAGATATAACCTTTCACCCAGTCAAACTCATAAGACAATCTCAAGAAAATCATTGCTGCATTCCTGACATGAATGCAGCACAATAAGCTGAGTTTGTCTGTTTAACAACAAGAGCAACATCACTTACAGATGCACTGTTTACCCCCCTCCACCTCCCTTTGTTTGGCCCTGTGTGTATCCTCGTTATGGTTGCATAAAGATTAAGGAAATGAGCACGTCATAACTCAGTTCCTAGCCCGGGGGGGCAGCAGCAGCCTGCACCAGAACAGCGTAATCTCCTATCAGTGTGGCGTTCTCATTTGGCTTAAGAGATAGGACGTTTTTATAAGCAGCACCTCCGGTTACAGGCAAGATTTACATACTGAAGATGATAAACTCATTCTGGCACCTGTGTAATTCGCTAATGACACATAATTTTAGCATGAACTGACTGCAAGAGAGAGAGAGAGAGAACGGGGGAAAATTCTGCAGCTTGACAGGAATGGAGCCGCCATCCTTTCAGCACGGTGTGTCTGCAAACGCTTGCACAGTCTTGACGGGTTGTTTTAACAGTGACTCTCTTTAATTAGGTGTGCTCACTTTCAGTTTTATTTGCTAAGATCACGGAAATGCCTGAAGATGGGTAGATTTAATTAAAGGAGGTTGATGAAAGAACAAAGCCCTCACCGTCTTGCAAGTGTTTCCTCTGATAAAACTATGAATATCCTGCCAAAGACAGGCCTAGCAGGGTAACAACTGTCACAGAGACACAAAGATAATATTCATTTTCTTTCCGCTATACATTTTGGTAAATATTTTTACCGTGGCATCGCCGTCTGTTGTTTCTTTTTAAGTAAAACACATTATTTTTGGCAGATGATGTTGTTTATCTAATATTTAAGGAATAGTTCACCTAAAAATACAAATTCTGTCATAATTTACGGACTTTCATGTCATTCGGAACATGTACAAACACAAATGGAGTTATCTAGCATAACGTCCAAGCTGTTCTTTTCCAATACAGTGTAAGTGAATGGTGATCACAACTATCAAGCAAGATTTTTGAGGTATCAGCATGTTATCCATCCAAAGCAAAGTTTCAAAATAATTGGAATTTGATGCATTTTATAAACTATTCTTATGCTGTGTTTTTTTTGCTTGTTTTTTTTTTTTTTCTTCGTCCCCCATTTGGAGCTTCATAGCCTGTTGTCCATACCCTTTCATGACTAAGGCCGCAGTCACACTAGACTTTGAGTACATAAAATGTCTACGGACACTGTTACGGTCGTGATATGATGTCACACTCCATCTTTTCTTTAAACATGAATTAATCATACATAAAATAGTAATACATTCAAAATGTAAAAATATATAATCTGCTTGACTTTAATGCAAAAATATGTGTTCCTTTAATTCAGCCAAGTGGTCATGCCATGACACTTCGATCTTCTACTGATCACATGTCTTCACATGATGTAAATTCGCAGGTTTTTTTTTTTTTTTTTTTATAAGTCAGAGTTGACCAGAACTGTTTGGTTACCAACATTCTTCATATATATATATATATATATATATATATATATATATATATATAATTTTTTTTTTTTTTTTTTTTTTTTTTGAGTGAACTATGCCTTTAAAGCATTATTTTTTTTTCTTCAAAGATTTAAATATGTATTTTTTCTTGATTCCTGCTTGAGTATTATTTCATTCTTGTGATAATTTATAAACATAGAATGCCATCATCTGCTTGCTTTTAGAACAAAGCATTTGTCCGTGAAACAGCAATTAAAACCACAAGATAGGTTGCCAGCTAATCACTTAAATTTTTCAGTCCAACACAATAGCATATGGTTGTGTGTAAAAATTTTACTTTTGCAAGCAAAGTGCAGGTTTTATTGTTATTGAGAATATGTGGATCTCTTTTGGCTGTGTCCTCATTCCACTAACCACAATACACCTGTGATTCTGTGACTGGGAATCTGCGAGAGTCATCTACATCCTCATTACGCATTCTTATCTCCTTTCACTTGAACATTTGCCAGATGGCACATCCATATCAAAAGATAATAATGATGTACTAAAGAAAATTAAGACTTTATTAAACTCTATTTTATGTGGAGAAAAAAGGGGGAAATCAAAATACATGGAAGCATTAGTTGATCCCTGATGATCCCATCTGTGTTTTAAGAGGTGAATCCCTCCGTTAGAGATAAGTACATTTACGAGCCGAACTGTTTAATGCTCTAATATGAGATGTAGTCTAAGCATGCTAATCTAACAGGGTGCTTTCCCATTCAAATAATGACGCAAACACACACGCACGCACGCACGCACGCACACACACACACACACACACATACACACACACACACACACACACACACACACATACACACATACACACATACAAGCACACATACAAAAACAATCTCAAGCTTTTGTTTTTGACTCTAAAAGACCACAACTCCACAACCATGAATCCCTTGTGATGATATTTTACAGTTTAGCATAGTTTTAAAAAGAATACTTATTACAGAAATAATATAGTGATACTATAGTTCATCCAAAAAATAAAATTCTTTCATTGTTTACTCACCCTCAAATTCTTCTGAATCTGTATGAATTTCTTTCTTCTGTTGACCACAAAAAGAAGATATTTCGAAGAATGTTGGTAACCAGAAAGTTGACGGGAACCTTTAGCTTCATATTAGGTGGCCGTAAAGCTGCAATATGTAAAATTTTTTGCAGTAAAATATCCAAAAACCATTGGGCCCGTGTTATATATTTTGTTCAGTTGAGTACTTACAATATACTAAATGTTTCCAACTATTTGTAAATCATGAGAAAATCGCAGTTTTAATCAAGGATCCGGGATGTGTGAGGGAGTCAATGGCGTCATATCCACATTACCCTCGGTTTTTGTAGAAACCATGGAAACACCAAAGATGCTTTACTATATATTACATGTGGGAACACAGACAAGGGAACATAATGTTTGATACATTAATAAACAAAAAACTAATTATTGTAATATAGTACATTTAGTCTTATTGTTTAAATCTAACTTTCTTGATTTTTTGCAAGTACCATGCTTTACCATGCCTCAGAGAATAAGTGATTTTGTCAATTAGCTAACATAGCATATTCAGATGCTGCTTTATTTTTAGTAACAGTAATACAGAATTTTCTCCATCATAAAATATGTTTTAAAATGAATTGCATGCCATTTATCAACACAGTCCATCCAGCATTTAATATGATATTTTAATATCGATCTAGCTCTTACTGCAGTGTGTAACAAGTGTCTCACAGCAGCCGGTGAGTGAACACACAGAGTAACGTTATAATATCATTTTCAACACACTCATATGCATCTAATATGATAAACAGAGCTGCGTTACCTTATACTCATGACTGGCAAGGCGGAAGTGGCACCGGCGACTGTGGCATAATAAAAGTTCCACTGCTCGCGAGGCGTACGTCACATTCGTCTCTCATTAACAATCGCTCCAGTGCCTCGTTCAGCTCCCACAACTCTCAGCCCTGGTCTGCTTCATTCTACACATTATAGAGCCCTGCGCGGGACTGTTTTCTTAAACCCGCACCCGCCCGCTCCCGCTGAATGTATGACTAGCTCTGCCCGCTCCCGCAACCCGCCCCTGCCCACAAAGTTTGTGATGCAATACACTTATTGTGTACAAACATGTTTTACGTTGTACTTATATTTAAAAAAATACCTGCATGTAATTACATCTGTAATTAATTTCTGTAATTATATTTAAAATTGCACTGTTGACATATCCCTTGCACCTTAACCCACCCTTAAATCTACCCATACCACTAAACCTGTACGTGACCTCACCCGTATCCCTCCGCAATCCCAATTTTCATTTTTGGGTGAACAATCCCTTTAAGTGTGAACTGTTTGCAATGTTTCTCGGGCAATTAATTGCATGTTAATTGCAATTTAAATAAAAATGTGTTAAATGAAATGCAATGAGCTGAAATTAAAAGTGCTTTTTTATCTTTGTCATTTCACATTAACTAAAATGTCACACTAAAATGTCATTCCGATTCTGTTATTTGTAATTATACATTATTATACATTATATATTACATAATTAAGCCCATTAAGTACATGTGCTTTAGTATGTTAGTCAACACAGCATAATAATAGTACTTTTTTAAAGCATGGCACAAGTTTTTTTTTTTTTAAGCAATGATTTAAAATTTACTTTAAGGTAAAACTTTTAATTTGACAATTGTGGAATGTCATAATTAAGAAACATAATCATGAAAGTGTATTCTATACTTAAGTGGCCTTATTTCATTAGTATGTTGTCTGCAAGTACAATTGTTATTTAAATATACCTTTAAGATTTGAAGTAAACTACAAGAGCACATTGAATGCAATTAAGTGCACTTCTTATACAAAAGGGATAGTTTAGGTAAATTAGAAAATTTTATTATTTCATTTAATGTCAGAAGGTGAACATCTGAAGAATATTTTTCTTAAAATGATCAAAAAACAAACAAACAAAAAACCCCCATAAAATTACAACAAAAGTGGCGTGACTCGAGCAATATTGCAAGTCTTCTGAATTAATACGATAGTGATTGTGTGATTGTCAAGTTTTGTGGTATTTTCAGTTTCATTCTCAAGGACTTTTACTTTCTTTTATTATTGCCTGTATTTCCTTTGTCATGGTTTCTAGCATGTTTATCATTGGTTGTCATGGTTACTAATTGTTTCATTAATTTCACACACCTGTTCCTTGTTTTATTCATTAAGTTCCCTCAATACAGTCCTTATTTTCAGCAGTTTATTTTGATCAATTCCTTTCTCTTATCTCGTTCGGACTACTGTAGTGTTTGTTTGTTTTTTGGGGGAGGGGGGGTCCTGTCAGGCCATCATTTCACACTTACAGCTAGTTCAGAACACGACGACCAGGCTGCTTGTGAGTCCTCAGAAGAGTGATTATATCTCCCCTATTTTGTCCTCACTCAAATGGCTAGCAGTTGACTTTAGGATAAAATATAATATCTTGTTGTGTGTTTTTTCAAGCAGTGCATGGAATGTGTCTCAGCTTTTCACTTTTCGCCAAAAATCTAGGTCTTTAAGATCAACTAACAAGTTGCTTCTCACTATCCCGCAACCTAATTTAACCCTCAAAGTGGATCAGGCCTTTGTTGTTGTGGGTCCGAGGCTTTGGAATAGCCTGCCACATTAAGCTAGAGCAGTCACATCTATAAACTCTTTTCAAGGTGGTGTTAAAAAATATTTCTTGTCATTAGGAGTTGGGCTAGTATGTGTTTGTATTTTAGTCGACACCCTTTTGGGGTTATCTTGTTTTATGTTTTATGGTGTTTTATGTATTTGTATGTTGCAAATAAAGTTACTCTGCAATTAGATCTGCTTCACCTCACCTCGTCTTCCTTCTCATCCTTGATTTTACAGTGATGAACATACAGACTTTCTGTTATCATTATCGTTGGGTGAACTATTTCTTCAAAATCATCTAGTTGTTGAGGCATATTAGTTATATTTGTATTATATTTTTCTTTCACTTAACAACCTGCACTCTTGGAAAGCTCTGGGTTCTTGTTTCATCCAGATTATGGCTCTCAGCTCTCTGTCATTTTAAACAGGCGGACTGAAGGAGATGATTGGCAGGCATTACTCAAAGTTCACCACTGAAAATAAGCTAAAGAAGGGCAAGTGCGCCATGTGTGAATTTGGAAGTCTGAAAAACAGACCCAAAGCAATTTCACTTTGCGAGTGAAAGAAGAAAAAACGGCAATATGTAAGTGTATGCTGATAAGTGGGCAATCCAACAAGACAAGCTGAAGAGAAAGTTCAGCCCAATCACATTTGTGTGAATGCTGGGTGATTGAGATGCCTGCAGACTCTCTTTAAATAATGCACTGAATTATCCGAGACGATGCCCACAAGCATTCTCACAGCGTTTATTTAAATGAAGTTGGGTCAGGCTTGTCAACTGCAGATTACTCTCTGTTGTCCAATAACATGCTCACTGCTTGGGAAAAGAACAGTTCGACAACATGTTTTTCCCGAGCTCTCTGACCCTGCAGCGGATTGGGAGGGGTGAAAGGTGGAAGTGGGCTGTTGTTTCAAGCAGGTTGAGTTCATGTTCACTTTGGGAGACAATAAATTGTAGATGCATAAATCTACAAAGGCATGTATTTCGATACCCTTTTTTAGTTTAATATCGTCAGGTCTATATATATATATATATATATATACACACACACAATTCAATTCAAATTTAAATTCATATATATACTACTATTCAAAAGTTTGGATTAGGTAAGATTTTTAATGTTTTTTTTCAAGATTCCTTGATGAATAGAAAGTTAAAAAAGAACAGCATTTATCTGAAATACATAGCTTTTGTAACATTATACACTGCCGATCAAAAGTATGGAGTCAGTAAGAATTTTAATATTTTTGAAAAGAAATGAAAGAAATTAATACTTTTCTTCAGCAAGGATGCATTAAATGGATCAAAAGAGACAGTAGAGACATTTATAATGTTACAAAAGATTATTTTTCAAATAAACACTGTTCTTTTGAACAGTGTTTATTCGTCAAGAAATAAACAATATTTTGTACAGTTGTACACATTAAATGTTTCTTTAGCAGCAAATCACCATATTAGAATGATTTCTGAAGGATCATGTGACACTGAAGACTGGAGTAATGATGCTGAAAATTCAGCTTTGTCATCACAAGAATAAATTTACATAATAAAAATAATTTCAAATAGAAAACAGTTATTTCAAATTGTAATAATATTTCACAATATTACTGTATTTTTTAATTAAATAAATACAGCCTTGGTGAGCAGACAAAATATTTGTTTTCTCTTCATTATGACAGGTGGGAAAATAAATTTGTTAAGCAATATATAATAATAATTATTATTATTGTTATTTATTTTGTATGGAGTCCATTTGGCCTTGATAACAGCTTGCATTTTTACTGGCATTGTTTATGTGTTTTTCCACACTCTCCTTTGTTATTGACTTCCCAATAGTTTCTAGTTGACTTGCTTTTGATTAAACTTTTGTGCAATCTATCTTTGAATCCATTAAATCACTACAATAATTATATTTTAGCATTAGAAACACTACTGTGACTAAAGAAATTACACATGCTGTTGTGGATTAACCATTACAGAAACATAAATTATTTTTGTAATCACCAACACTTTCAGTTTAGGGCAGCTGGCACAAACCTTACATTGGGAGGTGGAGAGAATAATTAAAGAATATATAACTTTTTTCGTGCGGTTTAACCACATTATATCATACAAATAAATATATGTAAATGTATTTCCTTCTATTATGCTTTGTTTTTGAAGATTAATATATTACTCATCTTGAAAACTGAAAATGTGGTGGATTTGATTTTTTTCATATTTAAGTTTGCTATCATTATTCTGACCTAGATTACATTTCAAATACCTAGATACTGCCTGTGATTTATTTCCAATGCAAGAGCATTTCAAGATACCAGAGGTGTTGAGCTGAGATAAAAATGGCCCCTGCAATTGGAACAAGCTGGCCACAAATTGAGCTGTCTAAATCTTAAACATGCCATGATTAATCTGTTTGGTTAAAAAGGTGCAGATTTGCATGGCAGTAGAGACAGAGAGTGAGGAGGACAAAAGCGCTCTTAGATTTCTTCAGCGGGCCATACAGAAGTGCAAAACAGTGAGATGAGGAAATGGAAAATGAGGTGGGGCCATTAACAGCCTTTCTGTCAGTTCTGCACAAGCTGTGTACTTCTAGTCAGGTAGCAGGTGTTCCCAGAGGACTGATGTCCTAATTTTTACGACCCCTCGGTGTTGATAATGACCTTAATATAAACTACAAGGGTGTTCTTGGGCATCTTGTACTGTTCTAAATAGGAGATTAATCAGTAGCACTTTAGCCTTGACTTAGACAACACTCACTGCCCCACTTCTAGACAGGGTCTCATCAGCACCCCCTGCCGAAGACACTGAAGTTTAATCAAATTTGCCATTTAATTGATCTAATTATCTCATCTTCCTTGCAACAACATCTGTTCTGTACTAATATAGTCTTGCATATGACGTCAAGAATATGATTTAGAGTATTTTGTAACTTTCCAAGGAGATCATGACGCATTCTGAATAGCTCATTTCAACACGCTGTCAGCAACACGCCCATATATTTGGATTGTTTTGGTCATCGATCATAGGAAAGGGAGTGGATTACACCTAATAAAGGTGCTGATGATAGCTGAGACTCGGGTGCTGAAACAGGTTGTGCTTCCTCAGCTGCGAGCGAGTCAGGCCATCTGGATCTGATCTGGATAAGGCTGCAGGACTCTCAGTAATCGCTAGAGTAACTCAGGTAAACTATCACAGATGTGAGATAATTGCAAGGAGCGGGCTTTCAAAACAACATCATTTGGGGGAGTCTCAAACCTTCGAGCCTCTGCACCATTGAAGCTTACTGGGAAGTGAGAGTGGAAAACATTTTCTTAGTAGCTCGTTTTCTCTCACTTTTTTGGTTGAGACTTTCAGAGGCGTTGAAGGAAATTAAAATGTGTTCAGGGCTTAATACCTTGCTGAAAAGGCATCTTAAACAAGCCTGAGCTGGTCTTTGCTGGTTTAAGTGGTTTAAGCTGGTTTCAGACCAGCCAAGCTGTTTTTTTTTTGTCTTTTTTGCTGCAGCAGCAGGTGTTCTTTTGTGATTATAACACTTTTCATTGTCGATTTTTAAATATTTACTTTAAACAATATTTAATACAGAAATATTAATTACGCCTAAATATATGATATTATCTCATTTCCTCCTTCTATATTTGAAATGTTTCAAACAAAACATGCTTTCTTGGGAATAGTTTTAATTGTTGTCAACAGTTGTAAATCATGTCAACAGTATCACTTTCCGTCCTAAATACCTTTACCTTTACCTTAACAAAAGCCAGTTCCATAATGATGACATCATTTTGAAAGTAAAATTTTGTTTTTCAACCAAGTTTTCAAGAAAAATATAATCTTAAGTAACTTTCTTAACTCTCTATAACTTTAAGTATTTCCACTCTGTCAGGTGTCCCTTTTTTTATTTTCTTCTTCTTCTGTGTAACTAAGTAAAAAGTTATTTGTGCTTATATTTGTCTATTTGTATAAGTAAGCTAAACACTGTTGTAGAAATACTTCCTGAAAATGCAAAACATATACAATATTAATTTATTTATAGAGTGTAAAGGTACTGGATAATGAGCCAAACTTTACATTAAAATCTAAATCAAAATACATAATATCTGAGATACCTTAAGTGTAATTTTCCATTTTTAGGATTTCAGGTGCCAGGTATGAACCATGAGCTCATTGAGTTATGAAAACAAACAGCTTGAGAACATTCCAGCTGATGCAATTTAGGTCAGCCCAGGTAAAGCAAGAAGTCACACTGTATTATTCAACACTAATACAGTATTGTGTTTTTAAATTTTCTTGTCTTGACTACAAGGGCAAAATCATCTTGTGAATATCTCAGTATTGCGTACAGGGCACTATAACATTATATATTTATATGTTTGTATTTGACCTGATTAGCTTCCAAAGCAATTAGACAGGAAGAAACTGGAGAAAGTCCGGAACCTGATATAAACAGGTGCTTTAAAAATAAAAGCCATTTTGATGAAATTTGTTGCAATACAGCAATTACTGTCTCACCATCACATTTTTTTTTTTTAAATTCTCCCTAGAATTCTTCCTATCAGTGTGAGAGGGGTTTAGAGCATTTTCTCTGATCATGTTAAAGCAGACAGCATGTGACAGCAGGGGATGAAGATTCAATATGATCAGTGAGAAAAGCAGTAGGAGAAACCAAGACAGTTGAATTCAACCCATGTGCGTTAGAGAATATTTTCTATAATTGTAAATAATTGGTTGCTTTGCAAAGAAGTGACACCGATGCCAAGTAATACCAGGCTACATGGTTGGATATTCTAACTAATTGGCTCTTTAAAACAGGCTAGGCATTTTTAAGGTCCTTAAATTGGTCCTCTTCCCTTCAGAGAGCAGTTTGAGTGCCAAAACTAATTAGACCATTGCTGATTGTTTAGAAACCCAGAGCACACTAAGGCAAACCAGACGTCAGAGAGAGGAGTGGAGCCAGGAGCTGACTTACCACAACTCAGCTGGGGAGGGAAGCAAAATGTTGCTTATTAGGTACGAACTTAGAAAAGGATTCACAGCAAGGCCCGAAGAGCTGTTACAACATGTGCTGGGCAAGACTTAAAACCGAATACAACTCTTTAATGTGAGCGTATGTGTCCTGCATAGCCTTGATTTCTCTCTCCTCTTGTCTCACTCTCTTGTTTTAGATCCAGACTGAGTAAATGTGGCCCTGACTCTGAAGAACAGTGATGAGAAGTTAGAGTGATTACAGTAGCAGAGTATTTAGCTGTAAACCTGGGTTTTAACATTTCCTTGGCTCTCATTAGGGATTGACGTTAGCCCTTTCTCAACATGCGTTCTTGTCTGTAGTTGTGTTCTTACGGACTTGAGAAATGTCAACAGTCGCTGGCTGCCCAAGTACTGTTCCAGTTCAAAAGTTCACATCGACTCAAGTATAGTTCAAATCCCAGGATGTGTTCTTGCTCCACCCCTTTTATCAAGAATGCATCAGAAGGTGACTTGTACAAAGTTGAGACAGCCAGGTATCCCAGAATGCATCTCACACCAACCTACGCCAATGGCTCAGGAGAAAACCTGTATAATTTTAAAATTATTACTGCTATTGTGTCACGAAATGTAGTTTTAAGAGTTTTTCAGGCAAGAATGTAGTTTTTAAAGCTCAAATTTGCAGTTTGTTTATAAAGATAGTGCCTATTTGAAAATTTGCTCCTATGTTTTCAGAGTTGTGAGATCCAGGTGATCACCGGGGCGTTCGGCACTCATGTACTGCTGACGAGAGCAACTTTGCTTTGGCTAGTCCTTCTGACATTTGTGGTTGACTCTGATACCTCTCTAATGGTTAAAAAAGAGATAAAAATTTGTTTTGTGTATATCTAATGGGCAATCTTTGGTCTCATGAATCTATTATTTGTTCCTGGGCATATTCTTTTGGCTGAGGGCAATGCTAAGTTTATTAACTGTATATATTTATGTATACTGTTGTACTAGAGTGCTGACTTTGTATTTGCCTGATTGTTTGCTTTTCTTTATTTCCCATTGTATAAGTTTCTTGTACTTTTATAATGGCTATTACTGTTCATTAAAACTGACACTTAACAAAAAGAGACAGATAATCAGAGTAGGCCTATATATACACACAAATTGCCTAAACCACATTAATATGTTTCATATTTTTTTCAATGTGGTGTTTTATACCATATTTATTTTTACTGTTAATATACAGTGAGGATGACCGGAGTAGCCAAGGCGAGATGAGTGACATTATCAAGTATGCTGCTGTTCCATCTGCAGAATTACCAGACTTTCGTCCTCCCTTCCTCTGGAGTTTGTACTACTCTTGAGACAAATTTGCTTAGGCCAAACTAAGGATGCTTTAGTCCGAACTTTGCGTACATAGTATTGAGAAATGCCACTTCTCTCTGTTTCCATTTATTCCTGAAATTACCACACTTATTATTCACAGCCTGCTGCATTTGGAGTGAGGAAATTTTCCAGTGTTATTTTAACTAAATGTATTTCCCCTCACTAATTCCCCACAGATGCCGTAGTAGGAGGTGCTCAGAACATATGGAAATCTGTTTCTGCCTCATAGTAAAAAATAAAACGGGTAATTGTAAGAAAGTTTAAAATTAGAATACATTTTCATTATGTACAGTCATATTGTATCTTAAACAGTGGTATTGTGAGTCAAAATTATGAGAACATTATTGTGAAATATTGTTGCAATTATGAGATAATGAGACAATTATGAGAATTATGTCAAGTATAGTCAAAATTACAAGGAGTAGTTTGTGTACATTATTAGATATGAAGTAACATTGCAAAGTTGCTGTTGTTAGACATGAATTGACAAATTAATATATAAAAAAGTCAGAATTAGGAGCAGTAAAGTGGCAATTGCAATTTCAAGAAAATTTCGAAAAATTACGAGATATATTGGTGAAATTACAGTAAATAGTTGTATTGGAAGATATGAAGTCAAACGGTATTTGAAATCACATTTTGAGGCAAAGTTACTGTTGTGTGATACAAAGTCATAATTACAAGATTTTAAGAAAGGAAGAAAATAATTAGATGATAAATTGCAATTGAAATAAATAAAATCACAATTATAAGAAATAAATGCAAAGTTCTAAGTTTGTTTCTCATAATTGTTATTATTATTTATTTATTTTTTTGCAATAAACTTCAAATGCAAAATGTAACACAATTACCTTTCTTATATTTTTACTCAGAGGTGGAAACAAGCTTCCATACATATCAGCATCAAACCAGCATTAACCAGAATAATCCAGTCTGAATGGAAATTCATTCATGCATAAAAAACGAACAAAAATGATTTTCCTTCATATGTGTGCTGCCATTTCTGCCAGGGCCCAAAATGTGAATTATACCATGTCCACAAGAGAATCCAATTTCCTGGTGGTCTGGAGGATCCAGTTTGGTGCATTGAGGTACAGCCAAGACCGCACGTAACATTGTAAGGATTATTCTCAGGTACGAAAAAAGAGAGAGAGAAGGATCAAGGGAGAGAACAAGCCAGTGTCCTAGTAGCCTCATTCTCCCTACTAGTAGAGCATGTCCCAACTGTTGTCAATTTATCAATGTAACGTGCACTAGTGGGCACAGTTTGAGCCTCCATTAGGGCAGGTGCCTCCATCCATCTTCGCCTCACTCTCTTACTCTACCTTGTCAGGGGAAACTAAATGGGGCTTTTGAAGAAATGTAAACAACCCTCAGTGGACGATCATTGCGTCCAGCCCTCAGCAGATGGGAGAGGTTCCGTTTGGTTGTGTCAGGCTGCTGATGAAAGGATCTTTAGAGCCTACGTATGTCTTTTGTCCTGTCAAGCCATTTTACTTGGTGGAAATGTTGTCATTTGTTTGCTAGATGTATTTATACTTATATAATGACTTCTTTGAGTTGCTTTGAATGCTTTGTGAGTAACTAGGTTGCTTCTCCTGTGCTGTCTTCATAAATGAAGTGTGACATGTACATTAGATTTTTGTCCTCAGATGTCAAGACTGTTAGCAGGAGGGCATAGCAGTGTTCAAGGAAGACTGAATCTACATTTCACATAGGCATGTGGAAAAACCTTATCCTTTTATTTCTTAATAAGTTTCTTCTGAGGATTTTTTTTTTACCCTTGGGCTTTTCTCTATTCATTTTGCTACACTCAAAGCTGTGCAGTCAGGGGTAAATATAACAAGCTTTTAATTAAAACAGAAAGAAATTAAACTAGGATGAGGTAGATTAATTCAAATCTCTTGGATGACAATGATTAGACTCGTCACCAGTGCTGGGCCTCGTCAGGAAAATGAACCACAGTTTTGTTTTTATTTTGCTCTGCAAATTGACCCTTGTAGCAATGATGTGGGTCACAATGAAGCAATACGGATGGCTGTTTTGCTCGACAAACCAGCACGGTCAAGCTAGCTAACTGTGTGTGCGTCAACAGCCTGGAGAGGAAGTTGAGCTAATGATGATTTGAAGATCATCTCGCACAAATCAAACCAACTGAAGACGCCCTCCCTCCCATGTCACTGAGCATGTCCTGGTTATTTCTATTTATATAATCATTCAGACCTGAATAAAAAATGGTTCATATGTTTGTGTCATCTTGTATTGGGTTCAGAGAAGGATTACAAAGATTCAGATTTTTTTTTTTCACTTGGAAGTACGTCAGAATAAGGAAGGAAAGCTCTGTTGCTACTTCCATTACATTGCGACTTTAATGGTTACATAAATGATTCGTTTAGTAAATGTAAAGAATAAATATTCGAGAGAAAAAAAAACATTTCATTGCCAAATATTGAGGTAATTTCAATAATAAATACAATTTAAAAAGTTATTTTAAAATGTGTGTTTAAACTTTTTAATGACTTTTCATATTCCTTTCCATGGTCAAACATGCCATCCAATAATTGGATAATTACATGTTTTCACAATTTATGTTTAGTATTGTTGTTTAATATATAATTTTTTTTTTTTTAAGTTTTTTATATTACTGACAAAAATATATGCATCTTTAACAACAAGTCCTTTAATTCTCTCAGCTGTTTTTAAGCTGCACATGTTTGATTCACTAAAAGACTTGACTCATTGGAGGAATGAGTCATTTCATTTAGGAATCAGACTACACTATTTGTGGTGTATATTTTCGATTCACTGAAAAGAACTGGCTCTTAAGAATCATTTGTTTGGGAATTAGACTACACTAGCCCTGTCCCAAATTTCATGTGTAGAAGTAATCTTGTGGACTTACACTAGATGCTGTGTGCACTTCCGTTAAATCCACAAGATCGTAGGGTGTTCCATTTGGCATTTTAGGTTTTAGAAGGGTGCTTTAGAGCTCCCTCTTTGAGGCCAATATGATCCCTAGAAGTGCACTTTTGCCAAGCCCACACTGAGGCAAGCTCTTGTACCCAACAGTTAAAGTGGCTTTACATCACGAAAGTGTGGACTCAGAGGAAGATCATAAGGGCTTAAGGTTCCATTTAGCCATTTTGCATTGTATGTTTTTGATTCGCTGAAAAAAACTGGGCTCATGAAAGTCATTTGTGTGGACTACATTGGTTTCCCATGGTTTTGATTCAGTGAAAAGAACTCGCTAATAAGTGTTATTTGTTCTGTAATTGAACTGCACTATTTACGCTGTATGCTTTTGATTCACAAATATAACTGGCTCAGGAATCGGACTACAAGGTCGTTGCTGGAAAGCCATAGGTGTCGTTGCGGTGCTACATAAGTCTGTCACTAACGATAGTGGACAGTGTGAGAACTGTTAACAGAACCTTCCCAGTATTTTATTTAAAGAATGAACAGGTTCTAAACGCTATTGAAGATAATTAATAAAGTGAACAGAATGAAAGAATCACAACTTTGTACTTAACTATTTTAATGCCCTCTTCTTGTCCCCTCAATCTTACATCGGGGAAGCTCTGACAGTGAAGATTGTTTCAGCTGTATAGCCTAAGAACATTCTCTGAGATGGAAATCTAATTATTCGGAACAAGGCCATCGACTAATGGATTTATCAAGGTTCTGAAAGTAAGTTTATGTCTGTCTCCTGATATTCATGTACATGTTCTCTATGGTCAGCTTCCATTGAATTGGGGGACTGTAGCAGCCATGCAAATCACTGCAGTTTAATTTAACCTGCTGCTTAATAGCAGTTTATCTTCAAGAAGTTCCATCGAGTTTCTTCATGTAGGAGTTTGATTGATTAAAAGAGATTTTGATAAGCACGCAGGTATATCTGCATGAGCAAACAGGAACGACACACTTGCTGCTTCGCTGGGCAATGATGTGCCGTGATTGATGCATCCTGCATGCTGTAATTGGCAACAGGTGCAATTACAATAGTCATTTAAAAGTTTCTGGTGTTATTCTGGCTGTTTTGCAAACAGGGCACGCAAATAATGACATAATGAATTAATGACATTAACCTCCCCAAACTGCTATGCCTGTCATACAGCTAATTTCACAATTCCTCGTTTGCCTGGTGACGCTTATTTACGGAGCCATGCTTTTAGCAAAGGTTTGGAAGTTTTAACTGTCAATTTATTGATGAATCTGTGAAATAAGTTTGCCCATAGTGGTTATTTGGACAGCAGAATACACTCAGTGCTACACCGGGGTAATGATTCGGATGACACAAGACTTGGAATATAATGAAGATTCTCGCACACCTTCTAATAATCTTAATGCTCCATGTCTTTATTTAACCTTTTTTCACTGAATATTCATTATGTCAATATCATCTTGCTTAATAATTCATGAGACCCAAATGCAAGTCAATTAGGTACTGCTGATTATGACATTGATAATAGCACTTTTATTGGATAATTTATGGAAATATGAAAGGTAAGGTGGGTCAGGGATTATGATGATCTTTTTCGCTCGAGTAATCCGTTTAACCTGAGTTCACTTTACAAAGCCTTTAAAAAGTGAGTCACAACTCATTTAAACTTCAGTGTAAAACAGGTAAAACTGCTCCAGCATTTGAGATATGTATAGCTACATGAATAACAGTGAGGTGTTTTGGCAAATACACTGTTGTTCAAAAGTTTGTGGTCAGTACGATTTATTTATTTATTTATTTATTTTAAATATCTCTTATGCTCACCAAGGCGTTACTTGATCAAAAACAGTAAAATCAGTAATAATGTGAAATAGTATTACTCTATTTATAGTATTAATAGTATTTTTCTTTTGATGAATAGAAAGTTTAAAATAACTTCATTTATTTTAAATAGAAATCTCACTGAAGAAATCTTAAATGTAACATGTTCATTTTAATGTTAATGTTAGTTTTGACCAATGTAATGCATCGTGGCTGAATAAATGTATAAAAAAAATAAATAAATAAAAAAAATCTTACTGACCCCAAAGTTTTCAACAGTAGTGTATCTGATTGACTGAGCTGGAAACAGATGGCACACTTCATTTTACTTGCGTCAGATGATCCAAAAAATATCCTGCACTCCATTTCTGGGAGTTTCTGACGTTAAAGCGCCAATATTCGCTCAGCTACAGTGAAAACAAAGCTCTCTCCTAGATACAATAATAAGAGAATGGATGTTGCTTTAGCCAGCGTTCCTTTTTCAGCACATCGCTTTGAGATAAACTACATAAAGCTGATGCACTCTAATGTGCGTAGTCTGTAAATTAGCCTAATTTGGTCAAGCCCTGAAAAAAGGAAAGACTTGAAAGCTGTCATACTCATTTTAATCCAGATACATTTTATCTTCTCATTTAAATAATTTGCTCTGAAGTGAACTTGATTCAATATGAAAGTAATTACTATCTATTATATTCAAACAAGATGTTGTAAACCTTTGGTCATGCTAATCAAATCTTCTTTTATTCCAAATTAAGATTCTAGTTTTCTCTCTGTTCCCTCCTTTTCACATTTGATGCTTATTATCTAATTTTCTTTTTGAGGCCTTGATTACACTTCGTCTGAAAATGGACAGTAATTACTGCCCCACTGCTTACAAAAGGTCTGCGGCAGAAAGAGGCCGAAATCATTCTTATTCAGGGAACAACAAAGCAGGCAAATGAATCTCTTTCTACCGTGCCTCGGTTCTGTGCTCCCAGCACACATCTCTCCTCTGGATTAAACCCTTTTACCCTTTTCCCTTCGCCGTGAATCATACATGCTCTATTCAGAGACATAATACGCACAACAAGCATAAAACAGAATTCAGAGGAGGCCTCGTGCTTTGAACAGGTTGGCCTGGAGCTCTGTTGCCGGAGTCACTTTGATGTGGATCTTAGCTCATGAAAGACGGGTCCACTCTGGCCCGCAGGTACTTGCTGATATTTACACATTTTAATCGCACGCTCGCCTGCTCCGCCAGGTGTGTGTCAAGCGCAAACCGCCCCGTTTAGTTTATCATTTCCAGGATGAGGAGTCTCCTAACTCGCTGCGACAGAACGGTGTGAAACGATTTCTTGCTCTAGAAACGAGATTTCATTATCACCGCGACACACCCTTCTCCCCCTCTGGTGCGGGTTTGTGCGAACGCGAAGCAGAGGGACGAGCTGTACGGGCTTTGTGGGGGAAAATCCGATGTGGTTTGTTGTTTTAATGCTTTATTAAAGCCAAAGATGGCAGAACCTGATTACCATCAGATTTAGAGAAGCAAAAGGTTAATGATGCCCTTTTTCTGATATAGTGAGAGTGAGGAGGAAGAGGAAGCAGAGGTAGAGAGCATCTATTTGCTACTGATAAGATTGTTGATAAGATTGTCGCCTCTTACCACACCCAAAGCAGCCTGAAGTGGTTTGTTTTCCTCTGTCATTGGTAACTCTGAGCAGGTGAGGGACTACTTTTCTCTGTTGTATGAAATGGACACTTGTTTATGTCAGCTGAAACTGGCTCCTTCTCTGAATTACTCAGATAAATCAAAAAGAGAACAGAGGATTACAAAGTAATCTTCATGCCACAGGAACATGGTGTCTAAGGTGTCTGTTGTTTGATCTTTGAACGAAGCTCTCCTCACCTGAGAACAATCCAACTTGAATCCGAATGAATGCACACGCAAACACACACACCTTCACACACACATTATATACATATGTATATAGTACAGATCAAACAACAGACATCTTAGTGAGCTCATGTTCCTGTGGCATTGAGACTGTTTTCTAATCCTGTGTTCTCATTTTGATTTATCTGAGTAATTCAGAGGAGCCAGTTTCAACTGACATAAACAAGCGTCCATTTCACACATCGGAGAAAAGTAATGTAGTAGTGTGTATGTGTGTGCGTGTGTATATATATATATATATATATATATATATATATATATATATATATATATATGCATACATATAACATAAGAAGTTAGTGTTTATTCAGAAATTAAGCGTTAAACTGATCAAAATTGACAGTAATAACTTTTACTTTTTTACTAAATACTTTTAATAAATTAATAAATGCTGTTCTTTCTATTCATGAAAGAACTCTGAGGAAAAAAGTATCATAGTTTCCCCACAAACATAAAGCAGCACAATTGTTTTGTAGGTAACTTCGGCGAGCATAATAGATTTTTACAAATATTAAATAAGTCTTACCGACCACAACATTTTAAATGGCATGTAAAATTTATCATACAGTATATAATTTATATTTTTCGAACACAACTTAACACTAAACCCTTTCCATGGTCCATGAATTTCACTTCTGGCATTACGTCACAGCTTAAGATTTAAAGCTACATAAAATGCAGAAAGGTCAAAGGTGAACTGCCATAGCTGTTTTCAAATACGAGATTTGACTGGTCAATATGAATAAATTTGATTGAAAATGAGTTTTATTGTGTTCAGATATTTTTGACAATGTCACAATACCTGGTTCCAATATCAAAAAAGATATTTTATAATGCATTCTTAACCGAAATCTGGTCAAGAATGACCTGAAGACTAACAAAACAAAGCAAATGCTCATTCTGAGCTGCATATTTGTTAATCAATATATTATAAAACTATATTTATTTCAGCCTCCTGAAAATTCTCTCTACATTATACAACAGTAAGTTAAAGGTGTGCTGATGCTCCTAAAACATATTGAGCATCACTAGGCAGTTGGCATGCTGCGAGCACATGCTGCTACTATAATCTACCAAGAATTTGTTTTGGTCATATTACATTGTGGATTCACTCATTTTGTCTGGCTGCATTGTGAAATCTGTGGACAGTTTCGCGTTATACCAAGCACTATTTCATTTATGGCCGTAGTAGACAACACACCACAGTGTGGCCTCACCTGACTATCATATTAACTCCAGCCACACTTTCTCAGTTTGAGTCATATTACAGTCGGAAGGAGGGAAGAGACGAATAGGGTATCAAGCTAGAAACACCGAGCATATTACTCTCTTATCCCTCACCCTCTGAATACAAAGGCTTTACCTCATGTGCTATCGCAAAGAAAACAGCTTAGCAGCGGGGCATTTGTTTTCCATTCAGCTAGAGGCACTTTGTCTTTCCAATCGTTACCTGTCTCAGAATCAGTTCCTCCATTAAAGCTGG
This sequence comes from Zacco platypus, assembly GCA_038088235.1. Classification (NCBI taxonomy): domain Eukaryota; kingdom Metazoa; phylum Chordata; class Actinopteri; order Cypriniformes; family Xenocyprididae; genus Zacco; species Zacco platypus. The sequence goes on from CM076074.1 coordinate 17,083,892, forward strand.
ACTAAAGAGGGGAGGTGCTGTCTGGGGCTAAATTGCAATTAGCGGTCCGGCGAGTGAGTCTGCCACCGGTTAACTTGGGATATTGGAGTGCAAGGGCCCAGTAATCAGCCTTCGGTCATGTAGAACAATGCATAAAATTAAATTGACATTAATGAATAATTGTGTAATGAAAATGGAGGAGGCGAGCTAATTGCATGTTACAGTGAGTGTAATGCCCAGATAACCTTGTGTCTAATGCTATTCTTAGGGGCCGAGAGCCGGAGCTGCTCGCCAGGGCCTCTCTCGGCGGGAAGTCATTAGAGCGGAGGCGAGGAGATAATGCCGCAGAAAGAGAGAGAGAGAGAGAGAGAGCGCTGGCGAAAGTAGAGTGGCAACAATCGACGAGTATCTTCGCTTGTGCGTGCATGTTCTGAGTGGGCTTGACTGAAGTCATTTGTATACGGTCTGAGTGGAATTAAAGGTCAGCGAGCGGAGCTAAGCACTGGTGGGGCCTGTTAGTGTGGGATGCTTACCTGAAGAAATGTCAGCCCTTCTTGAGTAGGAGAACCGTAGCTAACAGAACTACAACAATGCTAAACTTTACTGCAGACTACAGATCTGGATGGATGACGTATTTTTGTTGGCCAAAACTTAGAAATGATTGCTTTTTTATGGGATTTTGGTTAAGTGCCTAAAATAACGTCATTAACATAAGCTCAAGAATTTATGAAGTTTTATTAACAAAGTTAAGGGAGGAACACATTCAAATCATCTAACAGCAGTCATCAATCAGCAATCGACATGTCTACCAAATCAGCATGAGCAGAGACCAATATATTTTGATGCAGTTGACTCACCTATGTTTTTTGACAGTTTCCTCCACTGTCTCCTCAAACTTGCCTGGTTACTTTCTTAAACCAGAAATACGGGGGGAGTTCTCTGGGTCTGGTCCAAAACCCGAGCTCGGAGCCCTCTCCTTGGATAGCACGCCAAATATGCATATTAATTGCTCTATCTGATTATTTGTAAGTGTGAACTCGTGAATTATTCTATGACGTAAAATACTGTATATCAGTAACACCTTTGCAAAAGCTTGAAGTCTTGAAAAAAGTGGATGTTAAGTGGCAAAATGGGACTACAGAGGCTGTTGGGGACATTAAACGTCATCACGCAGAACAGGTAAACTAATCTACTCACAAGTCAGCTTTTATAGCCTCAAGCTTTAAGAAACTATTCTAATTCAGACTTTCAGGGAAAATGTTTAAACTTGTTTAGACTGAAAGAGTTATTGGAAGCTTAATGGTGGTGATGTTGCTGTCATGTGGCCATTGTCGATGTTGTTCATTTGTAGTCCAATGCCTGCCTCCGAAAGCTTAGGCTGCGGACTTGTTGACTCGTTGCTCTATGAGGCAATGACTTCGCAGGCCCCTATAGAAATAGCTTTAGTAATAACTAAGCAAATATTTAATTACTAAAATGCAAATTTCTCGCTAAAAATGACATCAAAACTGGAAAAAGCTGGCTATAAATGTACATTAATGCAAAAAGGACCACTAACAGCAACTGCAACCAAATTTATATTTTAGCTCAACTGTCACAGAATGGAATGCACATGATTGTGGGATATCAAAGGCAGCAAAGGATACATCTAAGCTGCCTTCAAAAATCGATCATAATATATCTCAGTAGACAGGGTGTGCCATGATCATTGGATTCGGATGTGCCTTGTTGCCTTTCTCCATATACCACCTGCAGAGGCAGCATTTTTCATCTTTTGGACGCAGCCTTAGCTTTTTACTTGTGGCAGTTGTATTTAGGCTTAAAAATTCACAAGCGTTGTGTTAATTTCTGAAGATTATCATGATAAGCAAAACATTGAAAATTGTTGTTGGTCACAGAGTGTTGGTGTCGGTTTATTTTCTGCAATAATCTGAAAGCCAATGGAAAAACCATATTGGGATTTTGTAGGGAACCAGAGTGACTCTAACTTCCGAATTGGTCTACAAAAATATATCACTGCAGCACTGAAGCCGATATCTGTATCTGTTGCAATGACTCAATTATTTGTATTCAGATCAAACTGAATGTGGGCGGGGCTTAAACCGGAGCTGATTTTAAATTTAATTGTGTTCTCTTATAGTCCACATATATTAAATATGCCCTTTTATATAATTAAAAAAAACTTGATTACAAAATGTCAGTGAATATAATTTAATTAAACCATTAATACTAAATTGTGTAAAAATAAAATGAAAAAGTTATTTCTGTTTATGGGACATATTCCTATCACTCTTTGTCAAATGACGATTGCTTTTGTCCCCACTTGAGAAAATTGCTTGAAAAACCCATACGGCACAGAAAAAACCCCATCTCAAAACCATCATTCTTCACTATTTCATACATGTAACATGAAATCCATTTATGCCCGACTAGTTCAACGGTCGAATGGTTGGCCAGTTTAAGCAGTTCTGATGATACTGTGCAACGGCTGCCGCACACAGATGTGTATGTGAGAACTGATACGAAGGAGGTCCTGATATGTACACCTTAATGAATGATACTTCTACTTGCATATTTCTATCTTCAGAGCAGCCCTTACAAAACATTTTATAGTCATTGTGTACAAAAAAGTGTATAGTCATAGTGACGACTTCACATGCTTGCTGCCACACATCAGAAACTGGCTATTCAATCGCACTGCATTCATTTTCATTTGTAGAGTTTACACTCATTCACTTCACACACTCGATATTGTGTTTACTTTATGACTTCTATACTTCATTCCTATTTCATTTATACTAAGCAAATTCTATCATCAAGATCTGGCTGCATATTTACAGTAAACATGAAATATAACCTGCTTCTCAGCAGTAAACATTACACATCTCAACAGACGATTCAAGTGCATTGCTCTTCTATCGCACAGAGCATTTAACTCAAGTGCCATCCACTTAAAGTTACATGGGCTCGGATTACATGTAGAGGTTATTCAGCCCTGTTGATATTTCAAATCAATTACTCGCTCTGTCTGTTAGTCCATTACTCATATTATAAGGGCTGTCACAGCATGTGTGAGTTTTTGCATGTGAGGATGAATATACAAACTTTCTAAACCGTTGTGGGGCAACAGTTGATTTCCCATGAGTCTTTGTTAATTGAAAAAATGAGAATGAGAAGTTCAGCTGTAATTGTTCACAGACACTTTAGAGATAAAAGATGGCATGGACCAGAGTGTTTGCAGCACAGATTGTCTGTCACTTACACAGGAAACTAAAGAAACACCTTAATTAGCTTTCACATTATTGAGCATACATTAGCTTTAAATGGCCAAAACATTTGGAAGTATTTCATGACTTGGTTGATTGATTGGTTACTCACACTGAACAGCTATTTTTGTGTCCACATTATTTTTTTTAAAGTAAGAGCAGGTGTGGCCATTTGTTACTGGACTGTGCGAGGCTTCCTTTGTCATTCGCTTCCAGTTATTTTAGCTGTAGGAAAGCAGTCCATTATGCTGCCTGATATTGCAGTAAGTTGTATACGTTATGATATTAAGTTCGAATTGCTTTTGTTTCGTTGTTTATTTAATTTTGGAAAACATTCTTGTCCAAATTCTAAACATACTGGGAACAGAAAAAGTATCCAGTCTATGGTGGTTTGCTGGGTTATGCTCATATCTAAAAGCCAGTGTATTTAGTATGTTTCTTGACTTCCTACTTCCTGCTGGAGGGCTGTCTTTTTGAATGCAGCATGCTCCGTTTCATCTTCCCCCATTAATGTGCTCTTGATCTAGCTAAACAAAGGGCTTCACAGCCAGGACGATGCAGCTAATGCACTACACAGGGTCAGTGTGACCATTACAGAGGGATAGTGACCACCAATGACTGAAAAGAGGGGGCTTAGAGGCAGTGGGGGAGAGGCTGGTTCCCCTCACATTAACGAGAATATATTAGTTTGGTGGAAGGTATCGTTTGCTCATTAGTGTTGGCTTCAGGTGAAACACTAGGCCTGTCCTTGGAGTAATTAGGCAGACAAATGAATTACGCTAAGGCTTTTTCACACCTGCTCTGACTATAAAGCAGTGTTTTCCTTTCATTCTGCAACATCAAGTGCAGCAAAAGCATGTCACAGGCCTAAATCAACACTGCCCATAGACTCTTTTCTTTTAATTTCTTCTTTCCAGAATTTTTTTGAAAGAACTGCTTCATGTTTTAAAACTGCTTTCTCATCAGCCATCATTTTCTTCTGCAGTGGAAAAATGGCTCTCTGGTGATCTGTATTGTTTGTTAGCAGTTCAAGATCACATGAAATTGCTTGACGAGCACACACTTTTCTTTCCAATCCTAATGCTTTATATATATATATATATATATATATATATATATATATATATATATATATATATATATATATATATATATATATATAGAAGAAGAAGAAACTGAAGAAATTGATTTTACAGTAAGAAAATGTTAATGTATAATCGTGAAGGCATAGGCATACACAAAACTAGGTACGCATTAATTAATCATAGGTTATTTTACTAATGTTAATTTATACAACTGAATGTTCAAATGTATTAGTGTATGTTGAAAATAACTACATTTTGTCAAAGTATTCATTGCTCACGATACCCAATGTTAACAAATTGAACTATATTGTAAAATGTTACCAACATTTAAAATGTGTATATATCTGCTAAAATTATAACTACAGAACGTTTATCTGCAAAACTTGATTTTACCAGGCTCTTTAAAAGTGAGCGTTGTACACACATCCTTGTGTGATGCAAATCCAACAGGCTCGTAACCTATTGTGTAATTCAGATGGGAACTGAAAGATTTAACTCTGTCCCGCTGGTCTGGTTTAAGTTGTAAGCTTCAGCTGTTATGCGCTCATCATATAAGGCTTGATAAAATTGGTGGGCTGCTCTGAGAGAGAGGATTACGGCGACTGGAGGAGGGAAGATGGAGGCACTATTTTGATAGGAGTCATGGTGCAGCCGCTTTGACATTTGGCCTGAATGATTTGGGGAAATAAATTTGGGCAGAAATGATATGGGGATTGAGATAAGGTTAGGATTTCTATTAGAACTTTGAATCAGACTTGATCATATAAGCAAAGTCACTGGCCTGAACACTTTATTAGCATTTGAAGTAGGAAAGGAAAAACACTCTGCTGTGGGTGGCACAAAATGACATCCGACAACAAAAGAGAAGGCTGATGAAAAGATGCGAACGCTCAAAATGCCAAAATTCCACCTCCGAATCTCCTCCTTGTCCAGTCAAACTTCCGTCTGATGTTCCTTCATTGGGTAGTGCTGGGTTATCTGACAGATACATCATAGAGCCACGCAGAGGTGTGTGGACCGACTGCCTGCTGCTTCCCTTGTTGTTTTTAATGGGGTCTTCACAGCAGGCAGCCACAGAACCATTTGTGTTTCACCAGTCCCCGTTACTTTCCTCTATCTCACCCCCTCTCTCCCTCAAAAATCCTCTTTGGCGCCCCCATTCTCTGCCTCTGTCTTTACTTGACACTTCAGTTCACGGTCTGTTTTTTTAGACAGACATCTTTGAATGTTTCATCAATGGTAGAATGTACTGTGATATCAAGCACTTTCTTTAAAAGACACAACAAAATCTACATTTTGTGGCTTTTAGTCTATGTGTGTTATCTTTGAGGCTAGCATTCTCATAAATGGTGACTAAATTAACTTTCAGTGGATATGTGTATTCTAAATTTGCAGAGTTTCTCAGAAATATTGACAATGTATGTTCCACTACACTCTAAGAACAAAAATCTGTACAAAAACTGATCATATCCTGGCATAAAATTAACTTTTCTTCAATTCGAAAAAGCACAACATATAATTCAAAATACAGGTAAAACACCTGCAAAAAAATCATTGTCAAATTCCATAATATTAACAGATACATTGGGCCATATTTTATTTATAACCCACATTGGCAAATCATTAGCAAATCATGGTTCATTGCTATGACGTATTGTAAATCTAAAAATGCTTGATGAAGACCTGACTGGTTGAAACGTTGAGCTGTTTTAAGAATAAACTTTCTGAATAGGCTAAGTTCGGTGTGCAGAAGTCTTTTTCTTTTTTTTTCTTTTTTTTTTCCGTCCTGAGGCCAATTTTAGGGTTTGGATGTGCACACCAATTTGTACATTTTAACACAAATTCTAAAATAAACACATGATATGTTGATATGTTAACACAGAAAAGAAAACTATACTCATTACTCAGCATTGATGGGGGTCTTTATCTTTTGAAAATCCAAAGAAAAACAAACAAAAAGGCTTTCTTTCTTATTCTGCCATTAACATGTTACTGTCTCAACTTGAGGCCCTCACTAACCCCAACACCTGTCTGAACTTTCCTTCTGTCCTTCTTTCTATTCATCTGCTTTATTTAAACATGCTTCAGTCGAGGTCTGGAATGTTCTGGATGCTGGTGTGTGGAAACGCTTCTCTGTTTATGTGGTGGAAAATGTTACTCATGAAGATGGTAACCTCACACCTCACTCAAACATCTAGAGATATTTCCTCGTTTACTCATTTTGTGTGGTCAGTCCAGATTTTGAGAGGAATTCTGCTGCCTTACCAACCAAGAAACAAACTTGCTGTGAATGTATCATGACCAATTCTAACTAAATGAATATACCTAAATATACTTATATACTTATAAAAAAATAATAAATAGTTTTCAAAAAGAAGAAATATCTGAAGGGTCAAACTGATTTTTCTGTCTTTGTATGGTGATTCTTAAAAAACCTTTTTCGACTCATTCCACACAAGTAAAGCTAAATTAAAACTTTTTAACATGTTACTATGTTTGTGTTGACGATAACGGGGTTGGCATTTTTTCTGTTTAATTTGACCTTTTGCTCAAGGTCATGAAACTAATAGCCCTTAGAAATAGATTTTTAATGCTGCTGATATTTCTGCAAATGTACTTTTCAGTTATGAATTGTTTACTATATAAAATCATGGTTACAGGACTGACATATTAAAAAAACTAAGAAACATATACCATTCAAAGGTTTGGAAACTTTACTCTAATTATTTGATCAAAAATACAGTAAAAACTGACATTTTGTGAAATATTATTATAATTTAAAATAACTATTTTCTATTTTAATATATTTTAAAATGTCATTTATTCTTGTGATGGCAAAGCTGAATTTTCAGCAGCCGTTACTCAAGTTTTCATTCTTCAGTCCGTCAGAATTCACTCTATTATGCTGATTTGGTGCTTAGTTAACATTTTTTTATTATCAATGTTGAAACCAGTGCTGCTTAATATTTTTGTGGAGTCCATGATTGAAAGTTTAAAAGAACATTTATTTGAACTATATAATAGTTCAGTTTTGATCAATAAAGTATCATTAAAAAAATAATAATAATTGTACTGACCCCCCTTGAAATGTTTGCTTCTTGAAAGGATATATAATACAATAATATAAGATTGAAGAAATTATAATAATACAAGATTTGCTTTAAGAGACCAATCATATGAAGATCTGTTGCATATGATGGTTTAAATAAAACCAAAACCAGAGTTTAAATATAACCAAAATATGCATATTTGCCAATATAGCAAGAAAAAGTTTAGAAACAGAACTGGGGCAAGCTAAAGAGAGTGCCCTCTTTATGATGAAAAAAAAGTAGCTTTATTAACTTTATGTAGCTATTCATCGTTACATTCATTTTAATGTATGTTAATTGAGGGACCCTGAAAATCAATGATATATTTAGTTACGCCCATGCAAATAAAGGTTGTTTCGTGAGCTTTTAGCCATTGCACTTTTGACATAGATTTTTGTTTTACCTAAAAACAAGGTATTTTGTTTGAAGTAATTTTAAAACTGCAGATGTGCACATGAAAGTGATGAGAAAGAGGAAAAAAAAAACTATAAAAGCCAAGCCCCAAGGTGTTCATAAGCTTCAGTGAAAACTTTGCAGAGTTCCTGTGCATATTGACGCTTGAGGGTATGCAGGCTTACCTGTCTAAAAAGAGCATTAGTGAATAATTTGAATGCATTTTTCATTTCACACGGTGTGCTGAACAAACAGGAATCTGTGATTAACAGTTTTAATTAGGATTTTAACGTGACGAATTCCGACAGCCTCGCAACATGCCTTAGCAGAATAAATCACGAGCCGGAGTTTGTCAAGCTGCCGCTGCTAATGGCCGAGGAGCTCTCAAAGCATGACAAGCTAAGACCTGTCAGGACATACCTGCCCCCCCCCCCCCCTCCCTCCATCTCTTTCTCTTTCCTTTTCTCATTCACCCATATTTCACATTTATCTTTTTATTCTCTTCAATTCCTCAAGTCTCTCTAGCTCTCCTCCCCACCTCCCTCTCCTTTTCTCCTTCATCCATCCTGCTGCTCAGCATACATATGTTGAGGCATATGGCCCGTTGTATTGGTTCCGCCTGCTCTCTCCAGCGCTCACCATTCGCCGTCTCTGCCAAGGTGTGGCCAGCGCAGATAGCGGATGCGAGTGCTATAAATCTCAACACGGGCACAAAGTAAGACAGAAAAGAACCAAACAATCGCAGCAAAATGAAACCGAAAAAGATTGGAACGATTGATTCACAAAGTGAGATTTGTTTAAGAGAGTGTTTACTCTTTTGTCAAGTCAAGTCACCTTTAAATTATTTCTCTAGCACTTTATACAATACAACAACAGCTTCACGGTAAAAGAACCAAATTTAATCGAAAATGAGACGAATTCAAATTCCGATGTAAAGCAGCTCTAAAAAAACAATACCGAACGTCATTGTTCGGCTCAAGTCAGTTCAGTTCAATACCTGTGTAAAGTTTACTAATTATGAAACCAATTCATTGTCAGCTGTAAAGCAGCTCTACGAAAGCCAGTAGTTATTCAGCTGATGTCGATTCACTTCACTTCAACAACTGTGTCGAAGTTGCAAAATTCGTCAACTACAAAACAAATTTGATTCAGTTCTATAGCAGCTCTACAGAAGACAATTGTGTCATCCTTTTGTCAGCTCATTAAATGTGTGTTCTTTCATTATATTGTTGGTTCTTAAGTGCTGATGAAGAGCATGGAGGAGTTTGCTTACAGGGGGGAAAAAGTGGGGTTGAGTGAGTCACAGGGTGTTTAAATAAATCAGATACCCATTGTGTGTGGTCATGATTTGCGCTGGTATTTTTGTGCTTTCAGCATAACACTGCCCTGGCATGGCAGAGAGAGAGAACTATGAAGTGGTCAGAGTGGTTTTTCCCTAAAGAGAAATGGAGAAATAAAGGGATTTTATCTGGAATGCTTTCTTTCTTTCTTTCTCTCTGTCTGTCTTTTTTTCCCTCCTGTTCCCCCTCTCTCTCACTCTCTCCTCAAATAACGCTTTGGTGGCTTGCAGTGTTGACAAATATAAAAAGAAGGCCGCAGTGCCTCTTCAAGTTAGAATAAATAAGTTTGACATTTTGAATGGCTTGGGGAGAGTAAACAAGTTCTACAAAGGCACAGGCTTTGGGACGGCGCTCTATTTGATGTTCCTGCCTTTCACGCGCGTTCCCAGCCCTCCGCCTGCCGTTGATTAATTTTAGCAAAGGCAGATCTAATGAAGTGTTGTTCTGATAGTTGTCATATTCGTTTCTCCTTGTCAGGATATTTCAGCGATGGTAAAACAAGTCAGGCTTTACAAAGCAGTATGTTATCACAGGCTAAAGACTGTGCTGCTCACGTCTCCCAAACAGATGGGCTTGAATGCATGAGAAAGCTTACTGCAAAATCACTTCTGTAGGTACATGTATACCGTCTTCGGTTGTGGAGATATACGTGCCCGTTTGCCTGTACTTAGACAGCATCTGGTTCGTGGGAATGTGTTGCTTGTGTCCGTTTCTTCTGAAATCAAACTTTACAATGATATCATTGATATTGTAACTACAATTGGTCATTCATCGAGGTCCAGTAAGTTTTAGCATGCATTTTTGAGTGCCAATTGCTGCTGCCTTACCGGAAAAAAGTAGACGGGATCATTAGTTGGAATCTGGGGATCAGTTTTCGGTTACACTAGAAGCGACCAAATTACCTTGCCATTTTGTCAGAAGGTACGATAATGTTGTGTGCTAATGAATATGTGGACCTCTGAAAGCGCACCATTTTACAGAGGAGAAAAGAATTTCTCTTTTCAGAATGTTAAAAGACATTTTTCTAGCTCATTTAATGAAGCTCCTCTCATTGTAAGAATGGGCTATTTAAATCCTCAAAATCTCAAGGACGTTCCTCATCCACTTCAATGCAGAGATGTTTTCAGACGGCATCTCCAGATGCTGATTAAAACATTTGTTTGCGTGTGTGTGTGTGTGTGTGTGTGTGTACATGGAAGTAATGATCATGAGTGTCTGTGTTTAAAAAGACGTCATATGTTATGACTAGTCTGGCTAACTGCATATGGCTTGTTTCCTGAAGTTTATCTAATTAGTTAAACGAACACAAAGCCTTGGACATTTAATGTTTCGACAATTACGTATACATGATGGCAATGAAATTTAATATTGAGTCATAAACACGTTTAATATTTGATTAATATTTGTATGGATATCAATTAACTTGTTTCAATATAAATTAAAATGCCATTTTACACAATAACTTGAATGCTTATTTTCTTTTTTTATTAAAAAATAATTAAAATTAATTTTAATATTTTTTGGAAAATAAAGTAAAAAATGTCAGGGTAATTCAACTGTCTTGATATCACAATAAAGAAAAAAGCCTCAAAATGAATAACTTTCTCGAACAGGACTTTTCTTATCAGGACATTTCTGATAATTCTCCATTTTTATACCTAGGCAAGGTTAATTAATTATGAATTAATAGTTCATTCTTTGTTGTTTGTAAATACCCCCCCCCCCTTTAATTTTTCATTTCATTTTTCTTTTTTGTAGGAAACCAACATGAGTACAAAGAGTTCATTTCTAAGAATGTGACGCATGTCTTTAAACTATTTTTAAGCAAATTCTACTTTTCTTTACCATGGCCATTCTTATTTGTCACTGACCGTGGAGCTGCAGTGAGGACTTTGAGAAGAGTGGCCATCAATTTGTAATTGCAAAGTCCATTGAGAATGAGCACTTCTGGATTCCTCTGAACCAGGCTGGAGAACTGCTTTTCTTCTTTATGATTAGTTGAGTAAATGGGTTTATTAAGCTTGCAATTGTGCTGATATTTTGAGGTGAACAGAACCACTCAATGTGAAGGCTTGCTCTTGAGTTTATGGAAATGACACAACATCTCAGGCCACTTTTCACATTGATCTGTTGTCTTGAGAAGTGCCACCACACCCGCTACTTTTTATCCTGTCATTCTGGTACATGAATGAAGAAGCATGCCATTTGCCTGTGTGAAGAGCAAAAGGCCCTTCACTGTGTGAAATAAGGACAAGCTTGAACTATATTTCATCAAAAAATGGTAATTAATTTGCTGAGTGGTACTTTCAAAGCCGTCGGTGACGGGTGCCTATTCTGCCCTAAAGCTTGCCTGAACACACCCAACAAGAGAGCCGTTAAAAGGTTCACTCAGTATTTGCATTTTTCATGTGGGAGTTGACAGTTTAACTGGTTTGAAGAAATCCAAAGGCTGAAATTAATTTTTGATTTTTTTTAAATCAATACTCCAAGTCAATATTCAGCATTTTATCTTATAATCAATATTGCTGCACAGTGTACACACAAAAGTAGCCTGCCTAAATATAATAATTTAACATTTTAGATATGAGAACTACTGCTTTAGTTTAAGTTTTAATTTGGGGAGAGAGAGAGAAAGAGAGAGAAAACTCCCCATGGCTTCTTTTGACAGAATTAATCAACCTGCATACAGCTTTTGAAGTGAGCAATGATTTTGCTGATTGAAACACCTTCAAGTCAACCGGAAAAGCCACTAATGACCAACAACCTGGGCTAAATTAAATGGGGGAATGTTGGATTAAAATTTTGATGATATGCATCATAAGCATTGTAATTATAGATCTTGGTTCATTCCTCCATTATTAATTGTCCAAAGCGTAATGATTCATTGTGGTGTTCCAAAATTATTATTAATTTTCTGGATGATTATACTTATGGAAGACTAAATGCAGGACTCTGGTTAGAAGAGAATGTGTTAAAAGAGAGAGAGAACAGAAGAAGCAGACTCGTATGAAAACGCATCCCTGAGGACAAAACAGTTCATTTTTACTTTAATCAACACATACTTAAAAGAGTTGATTACGCTCGCTGACAGTCTTTAGGGAAATTTGTGCTAAACATTATTTGCTTTGTTATTTATTAATGTGATCACTGATCTGTGTAGTTTGTGGTGAAGAATATGCCATGTTTAGAGCGATAACTATTATTATTGTTAGTGGTGCTTGAGCTATGCTGAAAATATTCATGTATTGTTGATAGGTTGGAACTTTCAGTCTAAACCACCGTACACTGTGATTATTATACGTGACACTTTACAATAATGTTCCATTTGGTAATATTGGTTAACTACATTTGTTAACATGAACTAACAAATACAGATATCTCTAAAGCGTTTATTAGTCTTACTTAATGTTAATTTCAACATTTACTAATAAATCAAAAGTTGTATCTGTTAATATTATCTAATGGACCTGAAATAACATAAACTAAGTGTTGTATGTTCATTAATTAAAGCGATAGTTCACCCCAAAATGAAAATTATATCATCATTTACACGCATTCAAGTTGTTCCAAACCTGTGTGAATTTCTTTTTTCTGTTGAACACAAAAGAAGATATTTTGAAGAACAGCCAACTGGGGTCCATCAACTGTCTGGTTACCAATATTCTTTAAAATATCTTCTTTTGTGTTCAACAGAAAAAAGAAATTCATACAGGTTTGGAACAACTTAAATGTGAGTAAATGATTACATGATTTTCATTTTTGGGTGAACTATCCCTTTAATAAAGATTAATAAATGTTATAACAGATGTTTTGGCCCTTTTTTGCTAATGTTAGTCAGTGGATTAACTGATTAACTGACTGTTAATTAATGTGACCTTATTGTAAAGTGTTACCTATTATGTTGTTCAGTTCAGTTCGTAACTAAAAGTTAGTTTTATGTAAACAGGTCTAAACCAGAATAATGAGAAGGAATGCATGAAAATGTGGAGGGTGAGTTATGAAAAGGAACAGAATTAATCTAAATCATTGCTATAGCTTTATATGTCTTAAAAATACAAAATTAAACAATGGAAAAATAAAATATAAAAAAATGTAATTTATTAATTAAATTACATTTGAATTTAAGATTCTGAAAATATGTTCTCTTTGATATTTTTAACTAACCGTTAGATGTACCATGTAAACAACTTTCAGATTTTCATCAAGTTCGTCTTTCACAATTTCCGTCTTTTTTTGTCTGCACTGCAGTTGACGTAGGCATCCATTGGGGGTAACACATTACAAGTAACTTGAGTTACGCAATCAGACTACTTTTTTCAAGTAACTTGTAAAGTAACTTTTTTAAACTGACAGCTTTCATGTCGCCATGTTGAGAGAAATAGGTTAATTGATAATCTCAGTTGCATGAAAACATTCAGTATTTCTCAAAATGAATAAAAAGTGAAATGCAATCTCAGAATTTTATGCAAACCTGTAATTATTAACTATTAAATTACACAAATATACTTTTTTTATGTATATAATCTCACTTAACCAATGTCTCTGACCTTCAATGATCCAATTCAACCATTCTAATAAGCAAAAATTACTTTAAAGTAGATTTTGAAATAAGTGTTGAACTTCCTTCTCCTTTGCTTCTTAAATGTAGAAAGGCAGCACTGCTGAAAGGTTTGTATGCATTACTTTTAAAAGTAACTTTGCCTAACACTGTCCATAGATGTATATGACTGGCTGGCCCATTTGAACTCTGCGATCTTAAATCGACCATTCGAATAATTATGATGTCTTAACATCAGCCGATCAGATAGAGCGGTTGGCCAATCATAACAAAGAGTTTATATAGGTCTTTAAGATACATCAACAAAATGGGCCTATTTAATTTTAAAGGTCAGAGAGACCAATTTATATATTCCTAATAATGGCAGTGGTCAGGTAAATATAATTGGCTACTGTTGATTAACATTACAGTTGAAGAATAAAAATTGAATGGTAAAATGATATGATATGACCCCTTTAAGAAATGCAAGAATGACTTTTTAGATCATGGCTTCAACCAATCCCTCCTTATTTGTATTAATCACTGAAATTACCATTCCATCATGAGTTATCTGCCTAATCATTTGCAAAATTACTGCCATAAGGTATTTAAAGGCACTCATCCAAAGTCAAACACAAGGGATTGGTTTAATTTTACATAATTGATGTCCCACTTACTTGTGTAAATGTCAAATGTAAGTTCTATTTTATGAACGTGAATGAATAAAAATCTTGCAGACTTTGTTTTTGAGAAGGTTTTGGGCCAGAAGTGTAGGCTCTTGTGAAGTGACGGATATAGAAGTTTATATCTCATTCAATGACACCATGCAAAACATTCTACAATAATTACTATAAAGATCACTCCACAAAGGTCTTTTTCTTCTGGTTTAGGGTTTAAAATGGGCATATAAAAGCGTTCCACAAAACAACATTTATAGAATTCCCATTTAGAGTTTCCTGTTGTCAAGTGTAGTTCAAATCCATGAATGTATCTTCATATTAGTTGTTTAAAAACAGTATATGTTAAACCATATTTAAAGGCATAGTTTACCCAAAAATGAAAACTCTTCATTTTCTCACCCTCATGTTCTTCTTTTACGGTGGAACATTAAATAAGATATTTTGAGAATTTGTGTGAACTATCCCTTTAAGGCCATTGCTAAAACAATAAGGGCCTAAACAAATAAAGACACAAGGGCTTAAGGAACAAACCCGTTTATTATACATTAATTTAAATATAAACCAGAGCTGTTTCTGAATCGTCTCTCTCTCTCATACACGCGCACACTCACACACACACACGCACACTCACACACACGTTTGTTTTGCTATTTTAGTGAGGACATTGCATAGATGTCCATTGATTTTATATCAGGTCAGTGATATTTTCTATCTCCTAATGACCTTACTCCTTAACCTACCCATCACAGAAACATGTGACCATCACTAGATTTAAATAAAAACACATTTTGGTTGATTTTAAACTAATCAGGACCAGCCAATGTCCTCACTAGTGAGTTATGAAAGTATTTCACAATATAAGTAAGGACATTTGGTCCTCACAAGCATAACACATACGCATTTGTTGGGTTTCCATGTTTTACAGCATGGAGACTTTCCATGAGACATAGTATAAGCCAATGATTTTTATACTGTTTAGACCATTTTGGTGTTTGTAAACAGTGAGGACATTTTGTGGGCGGAGCCTACCTGGTAGCAGAAAGTGACAGTTCTGCAGTAGTAGTCTATGGAAGCCATAGAATAAAAACTTAAAAATGCCATTGACTTTTCTGCTTTCTTCTCAGAATTTTGATATATACTTGCAATTGTGAGTTATAAAGCCAAATTAGGAGATATAAACTCTCAATTGTTAGAATAATATAGGTTTAAATGTTATTCATAATTTTCAGTCATGTGACTGCCACGGTGACCTCAAGGGCAAAACATGCATAGAACTGCATTTCAGACCTATCAATTTTTCATCTCGAAAGATGAAAATCAAAAAGATGTGAAGAAAATGCAAGATTTAGGCACAATGTAATCCATTTGCTCTTGTAATCTATATATAGCACCTGAAGCAGTATTTCAACTACTAAAAACAACGGGACGTTCTAAAACGCTTAATGTGGAAAACACTTAAAAGTCCCGTAATGCAAAACAGTATTTAAAAAAAAAAAAAAATCGAATTCAGTATAAACCTTATTGAAGTTTCACTGTGTGTAGTCCATTCAGGTGACATATCAGACAATTTTTACACGTCAATCATACAACAGTAGTTTAATCCATAAACTTACCTTGAACAGTGAGAAATTGTAGCTCCTCTCGGTTCGTATCGGCAAGCAATAGCCACAGAGGCACCATCCATTTTGCCCCACTCACGCCTCCTGTACCCTCCGATCGTCTTCGTTTTGATTTAATTGGTGTTTAATGTTCTCATCTTCAGAAAAGGTTGAACAGATTACATTTTTGTTACAGTGGGATCAAGATGACAGAGCTGAGATCAATGCAACCATTTGACATCACCGCGCAGAATGCATTGCAATGTCAACAACAATGGCTGCTTACTACCACCGATCTACAAATTTTATAACAACTAAGACATATTTTGTGAATTGTACATAATATGTGTATACTTTGGGGCAATGGTAATCTAGTTAGGTGTACAATACTTCTATTAACAAAACAAACACATACACACACTGCACTTACACACTTACACAATATATGGCTGACTGACCCCAAATTGACCCCTGACCTCCAAACGGTCTCTCAAATCTGATTCAGGGATCCACTCTTCCTGACTCTCCTCAAGCTCACCGTATTTACTGTCAGAGGGAATGATCCTAACTGCTCGATAATGTTCTTTCTGCACATAAAATGTTCCCATGTCCATTTTCTGCAAGTATCAGTAGACACATTGACTAACATTGACAAACATTGACTATTGGTGTGTTGACTAAGTAATGTCAGAAAGATTGCATTTACGAGTGGAATACACATAAACGCCACCACAAAATTGTAATTATGAGTGAGAAGCAATGTCAAATTGTTTTCAATCATGATAACTTTATTTCTGAATGCCGACAACAGAATGTAATTTGTATGCATTATATGTAATGAAAATGAAGAAGAGAGATGAAGTTTGCCAGAAAACTCTACTTCTTTAGCCAGTTTATGCACTGATAGGCTTGAGTGACCTAACCACATTACCCATCATTCTCTGTGGCAGCATAATAATAACAATAATAAAAATAAACATAAATTACACACAAAATGTGTATTCCACCATATGGACCTAACCCTATGATATTGCCAATTGCCAACAAAAGTGGCCTAACTGCACAATGTTACCCTGAGGCAACAAACAAAAAAACAGGTTATATAATCAAAACAAAATAAATCTTTAAACTATCAAACATAGTTCTTTGCATACTGTTGCACATGCATATATGTTTTTATAAAAAGTTATTTTAACTTAAACATTAAAAAGTGATAAATTTCTTACCAATTGACCCTTCGCCGGCAGTTTGATTGACAGGCGATCTCACCAATCATAACCCCGAATCCGCCATTTTGTCTGACAAAGCAGTGGAGTTAGTAGATTGACGTTGGTGAACTTGAACTTGAAAAATTGTGTGTACTCACATCTTTCCGCACTTGAAACAACATTCCTTCTGATGTTCATTCATGTTTATTTGATGCTATAAATGAACTAGTATGAAGAGATGGTTGGTTCATGAGCCGATTGAAGGAGCTACAGCGATCTGTCACGACACATTAAAGAGCCACTATTCGGTATTTATTGTTTAAACTTCTTAAAAAATTACAATATTTTCAATATGAAACTGTTTCAAATGTTGTCAGTGTCCTCTTTGCTCCACAATGTATTTTTCACAGTGTGAGAACATGATGTGTGGCGTGAGAGCCATAGATGGTTAAATGTTTTAAGTATTCTGAACTTATTAAGTTTTACAGTGCTCCTGTTCTGTCATCATTGCTTTGTACCAATGTTTTGCTTAGTCTACATGTTTGATGAAGTTAAACCATTTAAGGCAATCAGTTTCCTGAAACAATTCAAGTAGCTATGAGGTTGTTAAGACTTAGTTAGATTTGTTGGCTGAATTCAAACTGAAGGAGTAGAATAAACTTAAAATCTTTAAGTTGAGTTTACTCTAATTATTGACTAAACCAACACTAAAATATAAGTGAATTTAACTTACAGTACTCATAATTATTGGTTTTAAAATGTAAATGGTTCAAGGCAGTCGGTTTCCTCAAATAGTTTGTTACCGTAAGTTATCGGGTGTTACAGTGTGTATGCATCATCAATAAGGTGTATACTGAATTTGGTCTTTTAATATCGCTGTCTTACTACATTAGTACTTGGCTCAAACCTGGTAAAAATGACTGGTGGGCAATGGAAGAAAACATATAAGGGTTTGACGTCACTTGAAAACTGTAAATATATGTAAATACATTATGCCCTCTTTAAACTGCAAATGTGAATATTTTACATTTTCGTGTAACATAACATAATTTAGCATGATTTAAAAGCTGTTTTCTTCATGAGGGTATTTTGACTCCACACACACACACACATACACACACACGCACACACACACACACACACACACGTATGCATGCGCACTCTCATATACAGACAGACAGTGTATCTCTCTTTCACTCTGCACCTTTCATTTCACTAACTGATGTTTTTACCACAGCTTAAGGTTGTGTAATAGCTCTCATTTCACCACAGTTGATAAGCTCAGTCTGTGCCAAACATACCATACTGACGCATATTAATTAATGGATCTCTGATGTATCTGTCCTGTCCCATTTGTTATGAGGGCATTCCGTTTTAATTAAAAAAAAATCCCCGTGCTTACAATCTGACACAGGTGTCAGACTAACCTCGATTGAATACTAGTCCTTTTCATCTTCACATTTATACATATCATTTCAACTGAGGTCAACTGGTTTTTGCATAGAGTGTAAACCTATAAACCATATTCACAGCAGTGCCGTCTTTGATTTTTAATGTGATAGAAAGCGAGGCTTTGAGGGATAGACCTGCATCTCTTCAGTGGGTTGTATAGTTATTTAAAGTGTTTTTGGATTGTTCTGCTGGTGAAACACTACAAAAAATTTCTTTCAAAGAATTTTCAGTAGACAAAAAACTTATGCACCTTTTTAAAGCAGATGCCATTGAAAACATTCAACCCTCACAGCCTTACTTTCGTGTAATGGCTCTGTTCTGAATAAGGTTTATATAGCTTCCTCTGTACACAAAAAAGTACATTTCCAGGGATATTTTTGTATTAATTAGACTTTATGAGTAGTCTGTGGTAAATTTTTGCCAAAGGGGGTTTTTCGGGTGTTTTTGGGTGGTTGTCGTTTGGGGTTCATGGGTACGCCCCTCTTCTTATGCCACCTGCTGCCACTAATGGGTATGTTTAGTGGAGGCTTCATGCTTTTTTTCAATTTTTTTCATGCTTTTTTTTTTTTTATCTTTTTTTAATCATAGTAGGTTTTTGTATTAATAATGTTGTAGGAATTCATACAAAATCACCACCTCGTAACATTTACATTTTTTATTTTCCGTGAGATCTAATAACTGTTCCATTAATACTGCAAATTAACATTTGTTACTAAATTACATTTTTCACAGAACTTGGTAAGCCCCCTTGTCACGACACCATTCCCGGTTGTCCCCCCTGTACAACATCACTGTGTACATTTCAAACCTCTATTTGTAACCTCAGTTTTTCCCCCTATTTCCCTCCAGTCCCTGATGTGGAAATACTCATATAACAAAAAACAGAGCTGAGTCACCGCAATCCAACACTCTCATCCTGTAAATGTGACACAGTCTGTGAATCTGCCTATCGATCATGACTATTGATTCTGTTTCCCAGGCTTAAAATAATAGTTTCTCTTTTGTTGCCGTATTAATGATTAGACAGAAAAGAATCTCTAAAGTGCTGCAGCTGCTCTTTGATTGATCACTGGAGATATCACTGTCCCCAAGACAAAGTTTTCCCCAGCTTTCATTATCTGAATTGAGTAACTTATCCGATTATAGAGGTTCACTTGATTGCGATGCACTATCTGCCATTAATTTAATAGGGAGTATGAGCAGATTGTAAGGTTTGAGTCAGGGCTTTGGTAATAGGTCCCGCACTTCCATGAGCCTCCTGTTTCAGCTTCTGGTTGACATTTGGACGATATGTGATGAGCAGATTTGTTTGGAGTGGCGCTGTTGACCTCTGCAATTTGGTCACCTGGGCACAGACAAGAGAGGGGAGGGCTGGATTGAATATTAATAGTTACAAGGCTGAGACGGAAGGTTAGTGGTGTTTTTTTGAGCCATTTCGCCATTTTATCCAGAACGACCAGCCGCTAAACCCTTGAGTGAGCTCAATAGACGGACTCATGTAGCCAATGAAGACAGGTGGCAATAATCCTGCTAAGAGACAGATCTGAAAGCACTCATACAAAACCAATTTCGGCTGCTCTCCATTTGTCAAAAGCTCATCAGAGTGAGGGACGAGAGCACTGAGGCCGCGTGGCTGCAGAATCACTTCACTCCTGATTGCCTTGTCAGGGCACCTTATCCTCCTGAGAATGACATAACCGCCCCTCTCGAACACACACACTCTTACCTAGGTGTTTCCAACTCGGACTATTTCCAAAAAATCGTCAATTGTGCGGTCTCTTTTAGCACCTTGTAAGACCTACACGCATAACCCTAATAAGTTGGCATATCTCACACAATGTTGTGGTAATCAGTGTTATATAAGATATATATATATATATGTATAAAATAGTTAACAAACTCCAAGATTTAGTAGAACTTTAAATTTTGATTTTGTACTATACAAACATGTTATTTGAAATTCAATTGAAAGATTTAATTGAAAAAACTGCAACATAACAGAAACCCCTATAAATCCCAACATTACAGAACATAAAACAGTAACAAATTTCTACCTACAATAATCTTGTGCAAAAACACACAAAATAACACATAATTTCAACATTTATTCTACAGTCTGATGGAAAGCATGATGGGAACTAGAAATCTGCTGTAACTCATTTACTTTAAAATCAGCTTAATTTAATCAGTTGAGTTGACCTAACTTTTTCTAAAAAGAACAATGAACTTTTCTGTAATATTTGGGTGAAATTAACTAATTTCAACTCATTTCATTTAATGTTAATTTCTCATTTCGTTTTTCGTTCACCCAAAAATGAAAATTGTCCCATGATTTAAAAATATCCTTCGTTCTCCAAGGTTTATAATGGTTGTGAATGGTAGCCCAAATTCTGAAGACAGAAAAAAATGCATTCATCCATAAAACAATGAATCCATACGACTCCAGATAGTTAATAAAGGCCTTTTTAAATGAAGGGATGTTTTTTTTTTTTTTTTAGAAAAATATCCATATTTAAAACTTGAAAAATTCAAATAACTAACTTCCGGCAGACGACCGTACGCACACTGTGCACGTCAATTTAGGTAGAAGAGCTTCCTCTGGCCCCATGCAATGACGCAGTGATGAACACAGAAGCATAGTAGAACACTGGTCATAAATTATCAAAGTCTAAAACAAGAAATTTTAAAGAGAAATATTGAAGAGGAGCTTCAGTTTGTTGCTCAGCCTTATTTGTTTGAACCATGAGGGGCGTAAAAGCTTACGATGCTCCTACATCCTGCGTCATACATCGCGTCACGGTTTGCTCATTTTGCCATGTCAGCTTGTTGTCCACTGGAAGCTAGTTATTTGTAATTTATAAAGTTTTAAATATGGATATTTCTTACAAAAAAACGCACCCCTCCGCTTCAAAAGGCCTTTATTAACCCACTGGAGTCATATGGATTTTTTTTTTTTTTTTATGGATGGATGCAGTCTTCAGAATTTGGACTACCATTCACAACCATTATAAACCTTGGAGGACTAAGGATATTTTTAAATAAGTCTCGGATTGTGTTCGTCTGAAAGAAGATAGTCATATACACCTCAGATGGCATTAGGGAGAGTAAATCATGGGATAATTTTCATATGTGGGTGAACTATCCCTTTAATTTCACTTTTCTTTTTTGCAGTGTGAAAGTAAAGCATCTTGGTCCAGGAACTCAGACTACTACAGTCTTGTTCATGAGAGAACCTGCACAAAGCAGATGATGACATATAGGTGGACTTCTTTCATGTCAGAATAGATCACATCAGGTGGCAGAAATGACCCTTCGGTGCATGGAACCCTTCTAGTGCTCATGCTAAAGTGCTGCCACTTATCTCCTCCAGACCTCTCCATCTGTTTACCTCCCTCTTCCCCCACTGAGATGGACGTAGGTATAGCGAAGCGGATGGTGGGATGGGTGGATGGAAAGAGGGAAGGAGGGAGGGAAACCTTAATGAAAGCGGAGATTCCAGGCAGCCTGCTGGTTCTCATCAATCAGCCGTGTGCTTTGGAAGTGTAATCCGAGGGAGGGGGAGAGGCATCAGGCTTTTAATCTCTATTAGTTAATGGACTCTACTCTCATGCTTCAGGAACGTTAGACTGTCGGTCTGCAAACAACACACAAGCTCATTTCAGAGGCTCTATCGGAGCTCCTGTTCCTGAGCAAAACTTTGAAATGCTGTTGGAAAATGTGCAATCTTAAATTAGTAATGTGACTATAAAGCTTCCTTTGTACGCAAGTAGTACATTTTTGGGGATATTTTTGTATTAATTAGTTTTTATGGGTAATTTGTGGTACGTTTTCGCCATAGGGTGGAGATTTTGGGTGCTTTTGGGTGGCTTAGCTAGGCGTTGCCAGTTGTTGAATTAATTTGACTAAAGGTTTATTTTTATTTTTTATGAGAGACTGCTTGTGAGTGAGCCAAAGAGGCAAAGCTGTCATGAAACTTGTCATTTTTGGTTCCCAGTAGTATTTTACAGCACTCGGATATGTTCCATTAGCGCTGTATGTTTTGCAGAACAACTTGAGCTCAGAACATCACAGTGTGCTCTGGGGTCGTTTTTCTATAGGCCCCTGGTGTTAATGAAACAGTTTAAATGTGCTCTCATCCTTGGGAGACAGGGAGTTAAGCAGAGCCACATCCATCCGATTCAATTATAAATTAAACTGACTAATGAACCGTAAATCATTATGGAAAGCAATTGCTTACAAATAGTTCTTTTTTTTTTAAATATGGAAAATAAAAACAAAAATGATTAACATTTCAGTGCTTAAATGGAAAGACTCTTAAAAAAACTTCTCCCTCCCCCCTTTGGGCTCCATCTGAATTTTCTGCCATATCATTGTAGCATAATTTTTATTTAAGCTGTCATTTGGCATTGTTTTTATTACTGCACTGCTGAATCAGATGTCAAAATTGTATATTTGTTAAAAAAAAATAAATAAAAACCCCTCATATAACTTTTAATATATTAGATCACTCAAAACTGAAAATGTTGTCATTATTTACTCACCACTGTGTCAGTGTTTTAAAAGAATACCCTGGCTACTCTTGACTATAATGAAAGTGAATGAGGACTACAGCAAAAAGTATGCTTAATTTTTTAGACATACAGTCGAACGCACAGCCTTTCAAAGTATACTTCACTTGACTCATGTGCATACACAGGAGTTTGAAGCATGCGCATTGCAACAAATTTCAATACCTCCATGAGTTGCAATTCTTGCAAACATCTTTGTATTCTTACATGCTAGAGTTGTTAAAAGTAGCATGCTTTCTAATCTCTTCGCACAATCTCTCTCTGTGTAGGCCTCCATTGTTGCTGTAGCTTGCATGCATTTCGGTCTGTTCTGTTTATGTAGTTTTTCTTCGACTACCTAGTGAATCAACGCCAGTGTATGGTTGCCACTTTGTGGATAAAGTAATTACTGCAACACAAAAATAAAAAATAAATACAAATGTGCGACCTGTGCATACAAAGTAGGCTGACGCTGACCCTCGTGTACGCGTGAAAAGTGGAGTATACTTTGGCCTTAAGGCTGTTAAACTCCAAAACACATCATAAAAGTATCAAAAAATGACATAAGATTCTGTTTTCTGAGTCATCTGAATCCATTACTTATTTGTGTTAGGAACAGATGCATTATTCACAGAAAATCTGGCCTTGTGCATTCATAAGAGTTGGTGTGTAGCAGTGTGCAATACAAGAATGAATCATTCGAGGTCAATCTGGTTTACAAAACCAGCCTGAATGATTTGTTCACGAATCTGACTGATCCAGTTCTCGAGTTCGAACTGGATTGGAAGATTATCAGTAAATAATGACTTAAATTTCGGTCTGTTTGCTACACAAAGCTATTATATGTCTTCAGAAGACTTTATATTTTCTGGTGCTTTCTGTCCACTGCCCACTTTTAAAGCAAGTGAAACCTCTCAGCAAACAGTCAGTATTCACTTAGCTAGGAAATGAGCATGAGTCTTTGATGCTGTAGTAAAGTTGTCTCTCTGTATCTCATAGTGGTCACAAAGTGTTCACTTCAGGGCTCATCCTCTTTCCTGTCAGATTCAGACAGGTCCTCTGATCAACTTATGCTAATGCTGGTCTAACAGAGCCCTCCACTCCCACGCCAACACAGCAATGTCTATGCAAAACAGCAGCCGGAGGGAGAGGACAAAATATATTCATGTTTTTTTTTTTTCTCCACCCTTCTTTTCCAACTCTGTCCTTTCTCTCCAGGGTGTTTTTTATCTTTCCTTTCACTTGACCATTTGTGCTTTTTGTTTCCTTTCTTCAGCCGACATCATTTACAACATGTTAAAGATGAACTGTGCCCCTCTTGTAGATTTGATCAGTCATTATGAGTTCCCCTGAGAGAAATGTTATTGTGACTGTTTCCTTAGACTCCGTATCCCAGCATACCCAGATTGACAATGGATCTGTGCTGATTGTACATCAGCGGCAAAGCTTGTGCACTGTTTGGACTTTCTTTTTTTTTAAGTATTTGTGGGCATGCTTTATTTTCTTGCACTAGTGCAAAGAGGACATCTTGTAAATATAGAAACAAATTAATAATATATGTGTAGTTAGGCCCTCAGGTGAAATGCATTTCCAAAAATGATGTCATATATATATACGTAATGCACAAATGTAGAAAATGTATTTGGGTTGCCTTATTAATATGGATCATAGAAGAATGTGTAGTGTCCTACTTCCAAGATGTTGGCTTTTAAATAATCCCAATAGGCCTTGTGTCGCCTAATTGATTGATTGGGATTGCTCCTAAAGGTCATTTTCATAAAACATTAGGAGGTGATGAACACAATGCTGTCTGTGATTGTTAACCAAGAGTTAATTTATTACAACAAGCATGCTAACTATGTAGTTATACTGGATTACCGACTAAAGATGTTACAAATTCGCACCATTTGGGATAATATGATGTTTAATTACCCACCACTATTTTGAATACCTAATTACATATAAAGCATCTCTTTTATCAAATCAGATGCCTGACCTAGTTAAATTTTCCTTTACTTCCATTTTATTGCACATATGTATTCATAACATGTAAAAAGGTCATATATCAAAAGCTGCAAGAACAATTTTCACATTCATTACCCATTAGAGAGTTAATCTGTTTCAACTTATAGCTGGTTTGAATTCATCCCCTTTGAATATGAGGCCCATCTACAATAATTGCTTTATTAAGGTTAAACATGTACATTGTAACAATAGAAGTGGGATTTTTACTATTGTGGTGGCTGTATATATATATGAGATCTATCTATCTGTCTGTCTGTCTGAAAAATGGGGGGTTTACATCCAATAGTTCTATTCTAGAAGGAACAGAAAAACATGGAAACCCACAAGACCATCTTTTCCACTGCTTGTCTCAATAATGCTGCTTCTTATCTTTAGGTCTTCCAGGGTAATCAAATTTTCCTGCTCTATTCTGTGACCCTTTTGCGGTGCTTTTAACCCAGACTGAGTCTCTTTAGCCTTGATAGAGCCATTGTTTAAATACAAATATGACAGGGACCCAGGGGCATACTGAGAGGATAGAGATACAAGGCTAACAGCTGCACAGTAGTGCTCCATTTCACTACTCACCCATTTAAAAAAACTTTTAACGGGCTGTGCCATCTTGCCTCTGATTATTTAAGACAAAGAGACTGGCCCATTCTCTCCACCCTTATCTTCCCCTGTACATTCCTTTTCCTTTACTGTCCCTCCATTAGAAGTCTCACATTGTTCAACAACATATTAGCTCTCAGAAGCGTTTACCTTGGGAATTGTGTCCATTAGCTTTGGAAGATGGAAAATATGTTTCGTTTTTAACAAATAGCATCTCAGCTCCTTGTATCTATTCATCTCAAGCACAAAGGCAGACATTTTGCCTCAATAAGTTGAAGTGTGTAAATAAAAGCAGGACTATTTTAATACTTTAGAATGGCAGCCTTTTCTTTTAAATTCTTTGAAAATTCTCAGTAAGTATCTTCATTGCGGCAATATCTTGGCTACTTCAAGTTAGGGTTTGTAGTATGCTGGCATACAATTATTTATTTTATTTTATTTTTTACTAAAAAGAAAACAAAATGTTTGCGTTTGAGATGTAGTACCTGAGTTTGGGTTTGGCTTAGGGAAAGAGGTACATGAGTGTGAAGGAAATCAGCTAAATTAAAACTCCAGAGCGTATTAGCAAGCATGACAGTCCACACAGGCCCCGTACTTTTCAATGCCCCCTATTCTTAGGTTATATAAATACCCCCTTAAATGTACTCAAAACACACAGCCCCCATTAAAAACAGCAGCTT
Organism: Zacco platypus; assembly: GCA_038088235.1. Classification (NCBI taxonomy): domain Eukaryota; kingdom Metazoa; phylum Chordata; class Actinopteri; order Cypriniformes; family Xenocyprididae; genus Zacco; species Zacco platypus. The sequence goes on from CM076074.1 coordinate 17,110,362, forward strand.
CAACCCGTCAAACCTAAATCCATTTATCCATCAGTTCTCCTGTGGTTATACAGGCAATCATGCATCCATATATAGAAACCAGTCTAACTGTGCTGCTAATGCCACGTACCCTCCCTGACTAAATAAACTCCAATATTACACCTGGAGCACAGCAATGCAAAACACCCAGAGATGCAAAGGTCGAGCAAATCTTGTGATGTAAAGACTATCTAGTGTTTACATTCAGATGAAGGACGGTTGTTTGAATGAAGATTAGGCTGGCATGGGGGTTGTGTAGGTACACTGTGTAGTTTTGAACCACAGGGAGAGAGAAAAGGCCATTCAGGAAGTATCTGTGTGCTAGTGGAACAGCTTCTCCTCTCACTGCCCATATCTGTTTGCTGTAGGAATCTGGCCTGTTTATATTTGTCCGACTTTGATGTTGATTTTTTTTTCCCAGCAAGATCCTGAAAAGCTCCACATGTTGGTTTGTATCTGTTGCCGTATGTGCCTCAGATCATGGCAGCTCTTGTACGCCTCCACAAGTGGGCATCCACTTTACCTCTGTAAATTAATTAGCTTCGGTGCAGAAATAAAAGCAGGTGAAAGTTCAGGGTCTGCCTGGGATGAATCGTATCAGGTCCCTCTGAAGCTCTCCTTCTTGCGCTCTCTCTCTCTCTCTCTCTCTTTCTCTCTCTCTCTCTCTCTCTCTCTCTCTCTCTCTCTCTCTCTCTCTCTCTCTCTCTCTCTCTCTCTCTCTCTCTCTCTCTCTCTCTCTCTCTCTCTCTCTCTCTGTTTCTCTCTCTGTTTCTCCATCTGGCTGAAGGGCAGAGTCAAACATAGAGGCTGAGAAATGAAGATGGATGCGTCCCACTATCAGGAAAGCACTTACTGCAGCTTGATGCAACCTTAAACAGTGCAGATAGTTCAGTGGCACTTGCCACAAAGAATCTAATTAATGAATAGCTGTTCTAACACAAGTGAGGCGGCGGTATGCATTTGCAGATGAGGCAGGGACACTAATTAAATGCTGTTCCAGATATCACACCAGGAGTGGTTAGCTTGTCAGGCTTTTTTTCTTTTTCTCAAGTTTCTTTTTTTTCAAGGGGAATTTTTCACTCCTCATCCACAAAAACACACGAGGACTGAGATGTGAAGTTGTAGGTGGAATAAAGACCTGTTCTATTATGCAGTAGGTGAACTTTCTGTGTGGCCTACAAAAACCCTCTGTTTGGTTTATATATTTATGAGATGAATTGAGGATGTGGCGATCTATTCATCTACTTCCTCAGAGTAAATACTTTCCTGTAAAATATTTTGTGGTTATTAAATTTCTCACCAACTCGGATATTAATTTGGTAAGTGGCAAGAATATTAATAAAACAGGCTATAAAACAAAATGTCAGCGACAAAGTGCCTGAGGGCGCAGGAGTACACACACACACACACACACACACACACACACACACACACATACACACGCAATGTGTGGCCGTGACAGAGTTCTCCATGCCTGAAGCCAAGGCGCGAGAGAGAGAGAGAGAGAGAGAGAACAGGTGTGAAGCCACAAGCTATAGTCAGGAGGGATGTTTAACCTCACAAAGGCGGCTTGTTTGTTTTCTGTGGAGCCCTAATGACTAGGCCTCAGGATACGGAATGAAAACAGAATAGCATACTTCTGTAAAAGCTTTCCTGATATCTGTCAGAAATATTTTGATTGCTGATATGATTTGTTTCTTGTGTTAAAATTGCATGCCATTATTGTTTAACTAGCTATTGTTTTTTTCTACCTATTTTCGTGAACTGTTTGCACTGTAAATGGTAAATATGTAAAAAACTTTTTTTTTTTTTTTTTTAAGGATCAGGACCTAATCTGACATTTAAACCATTCGTTCATTGATATAACCCATGGCAATATGTATCTCTATTTTTTCTTAATTGCCAACAATTAAATGAAGAGGGAGGCTTTTTGGATCCAGATGTTTGAAAGTTTGTCACACATGCGTTCCCTGTGACAGAGGAATTCTCCCATCTGCATCCAATTCACACAGAAGGTGTCGAACAAAGTACTAAGATGCTCATACAAGTAGGGCAATATTTTGAAAGCGCCTCAGAGTCACAATATTTCATGTCGTTCCAAACACGTAAGACTTTCGTTCATCTTCGGAACACAAATGAAGTTCTTTTTGATGAAATCTGAGAGCTTTCTGTCCATCCGTTGACAGCTACACAACTGAAACTTGGACGCTTCAAAAAGTTCATCAAGAAATCGTAAAACGAATCCATATGAATTGAGCGGTTTAGTCCAAATATTCTGAATAGACTCAATCAATTTATATGATGAACAGTTTTAATTTAGGCTTTTATTAACAAATAAACATTGATCAGCGAACATGAAGAGAAGCACACAAACCTGCTTTACCCGCAAGAACAAACCTCTTGTCAAAGCTTAAACGTGCTGCTTAACTTGCACGTCATGTGAACACACTTGAGCTTCCGTTGGTTTGCCACAACTGATGTGTGAGTTGATGAATGTTTATGTGAATAAAATCCTAAATTCAATCTGTGGATTAGTTTTACGATCTCTATATGAACTTTCTGAAGCTGTCAACGGATGGACAGTTAGCTCCCAGATTTCATCCAAAAGAACTTAATTTGTGTTCCGAAGACGAACGAAAGTCTCACGTGTTTGGAACGACATGAGGGTGAGTAATTAATGACAGGATTTTCAAGCTGAAATAGTAAAAAGTATTTTAACATTCAACAATTACACACTTGAGCTATATATGACAAAGCTAATTTTCCTAAATCAGATATTTCATAAATCATCTCCTCCTTTGATCGCCCCCTTCCCGTTTATCCTTCAGTAATGAGACTTCCTGTCTATGTCTCCCTCAGTATCAGCTGCAGAGATGTGCACCCTGGCGGACCGTGGCCTCTCAGTGGCATACCTGGCCCATTCTAGCCATCGCTGTTCTCCTGCTGGCTCTGGTGCCATACGTGGTGTATCGGATGATGACTGCTTTTGAAAATCCCCCTCCGCACTCACTCTTCAAGTCAGCTGCAATCTGCTTCGGCCTGCTTAGTGAAGCCCTGTTGATCAAGTGAGTACTGTCTAAGGTTTGTTGATACCTGCCTTGTGGCTAAACACCTGAGTGAGAACGTTCCCAAAGAAAAGAAAAAAAAAAAACTCCCTATTCCGGTTCAACCTGTTTTAGAGATGGATAGGGAGACTAAAATTAATTTAGGAACTGAGGCTCAGAGTTGGCAGGAGGTGTGCACATCTGTGGTTGTCTAATTATAGAAATGACAATAAACCATGTGACACCATTTGCAAACTCAAACTACCTTGTGACATCAGGAAACGAGAAGGGGAGATCAAGACCACCGCTGTTTTATTTCCTCCAGCTCTTCTCAAACGATGCATATCTATCTGTATGTGTGTGTGTGTGTGTGTGTTGGGTTAAACAAGCCTTTTATATTTCATTATGACCAGATGGCTTCTCAAACTGTTGTATGTATGTGTGCATGTATGTGGGTACCATATTTGTTACAGGCCACTGTTGCCTCAAGTCATTACTAATGCTTGATTAAAGTTGAGATCAATTTGATTAGATTTCAATCAGCCCTTTACTATCTCACACTTAATTTACGTCTGTATGTTCACCATTATAATCAGTAAAGTAATAAGCCAACTGTAGGGAAATGAGATCACATGAGGTTCGTTTCGTCCATGTTTGTGTATGTAAGTAGGTTATGTAGTGTTATAGAACCTAATTGTCATATTGCATGAGCAGTGAACATGAGTGCATGCAATCTTTTTTTCTTTTAAAGGACATATGTGTTATTAGTATACTCAGTCATAAACACTCAGCTTGGAAATCTAGTCAGTTTTCCTACAGATGGTTAAAGGTGTGCAAGATATTGACATGATCAATGAGGTGTAAAATTAAAAGCTATATTGATCGCATTTCCCCCTCGTTCATTTGTTATACATATATATATGGCAACTCAATAGCCAAGCTTAACTAATTTTCCTGTATTTTCCAATGAGTGAAGCATTTGAAGTTAATAGGTAACTCATTTAGATGTTATCAGTAATGACAAGCCATTCGATGAAATACATGACATATGCAGCTCATGAAATCTGAGCCTGGTGGATATACATGCCTTACAGTATTGCTTTTTATGCTTGAAAATGTTAAGAAAAGGAATAATAATAATAATAATAATAAAATGTGCAGTGTCCTGTCCACATGAGATGTTTCATATCTAGTAAGTGTGTCATAAACTGATGTTATTAAAAGATCATTCTCTCTGCATCACAATAATGATGGGAAATTAACTTCCTCACTCTTCCACATGAGGTCTTTTGAGATCTTTAAAGCATGAACGAGGAGCGTTTTGTTTTGCTCTCTGTTGAAAACTTCAGAGCTAGAGAGAAATGAAACTGATGTTTTATTCTTTTGAAGAATAAAAAGAGAAAAAAGAAAAATCCATACAATCAATAAAACCTATGAAAGCAGCATCCATTACTGTAAAAGCTGTAACAATAATAAAAATGCACTTTTTTTTTTCATCCAGTCGGGCAGTATGGTTGCAAAACCGTTCACATGCTTCCCCTCTGATTCAAAAAACATGTGACAAATCCATAATCCAATAACAGAGAATAGCTTTTTTATGTCTGATTATCTGACTCTCCACTATTTGTATTTCTGTAATGTCTTTCATTTTCACTGAAAAAAATTACTGTAATTTATATCAAAGCCCATTTTCAGATCGAACAGTAATAAGTTGCCGGGCTCGTCCTGTCAACAACTGACAAGAAAACAAATTTAATCTGAAGTGTTATTTTCCTCAGAGAACAGGTTCATAAAATACATTCATTTCTAACTTATGACAACTGCTCTCTTGCCTGTTTCTGAATCGCTTTATAAAGATCTGAAATGAACAGGTCATAAAGAGAGGCCATGTGTTTGTGAAAAGAAGCGGCTTCATCCTGTTGCTCCTGAGCGTCGCTGTTCATTTTGCTTTTATTTGAAGACGAGCCTTCATTTGTCGCATTTGTATTTGATTTCTTCAGGTTTGTCTATTTAATACAGAGAAATAATCTTTGAAGTTGTTTCAATTAAAGCAGAAAACAGGATACACATGCTTCCTCTCCATCTATGCTCCCCCCCTCTCTCTCTCTTTATCCTGCTAGGTTTTATAAGATTGTTTTTCAGTTTTAATAAAAGTAATTGGAAAAATGCTCCGGGTGCTTCAAGTCATTAGTAAATGAGCAGTCTGCTTTTATTAGCATCCCACTTGTAAATAATGCATTAAAATCCTGAAATAGGCATGATCAACTCTGCTCTGTATCCATAATGAAAAAAAAAAAAACATTGCTTGACTTCCACAGTTGAGGCAAGTCATTGAGAGAAATGTGTACATTTAAGATGATATTTGTGGAAACGATAATGCAAATATAAAATCACAGCGGGTGCCTTTTCAGAATAATGAGGGAAATTAAATTTTGTGATATGTACAGTAATTGTTCCAACACACCCCCTCTCTCTTAATCTCTTTGTTCGAGAAAAAAAGGAAATTTGGGGCTGTTTGTAATCAAGGAAATAGGGCTCATAGGTTTTCTTATTAAACATTTTTTCAGCGAGGAATGTGCCTTGTGAACTGGTAATTAATATTGTGGCTGGGCTGGTAATTTGCTCTCACGCCATTATACTGTTGTTCCAGCCGTTATCCACGCTAGTAATGAGCTGTAATTTTACAACGGGAAATTGGTTTATGTTTAAACAACACATTAAATTGTTAGAGAGAAGCATCAGGCTAAAGTACTGCATTGCTTTACATATCTCACCTTATATTTTGGACCAGGAAAAGGCTTAAAACACAATGTTGTTTTAAGTCCAGGTTTACCATGAGGGACAAAATGTTGTATTACAATATATTGGTGCTATCAAACATCTGTCCTAGACAAGTTCACTTGTCTAATCCATCATGAGTGTAGTTACCACTAGTTCTATAAAGAGCAAGGCCAGTAAAAACATTTGCACACATTACTGCTAATCTGTTCTACAGCCTGTTTTGTCAAATACTCTATTTGCATGATTTTAAAGTGCCTCTATACACTAGTTCCCATGTTAGTCGCATATAACTACTATCAAAAGAAACCAGACAACCAAATCTAAACCTGAGAGATGTAGAATGTCTTTCTCATCTAGACAATGGTATCATCAGCACCCTGCCTGAAAATTATTGACTGTAAAATCAAACTCAGTGAGCAAACTATGAAGAATTAAAGAGCAGAGGGAGCTGTGGAATATAATATAATGGCTTTGTGAAAGTAGCCAATCAGATGGTTTGGGTTCTTTTTTTTGGAGTTATAGTTTTATTTTTATTTTTAAATTTTTTTGGTCCAGTGCTCCCTCAAATTCAACCTGTGATTAAAAACGATATACTGTTTTTAACTACAGGTTTAACATGCAGTTCAAATGTTTGGGGTCTGCAAGATTTTTTATTAAATTGATCAAAAGTGATAGTAAAGACATTTCAAAATGCAGTTGTTTTGAACTTTCTGCTCATCAAATAATCCTTAAAAAAATTATATTTTCCCACAAAAATATTAAACAGTACAGCTGTTTACAACATTGATAAAGATAAGCTTATTAGAGTGAGTTCTGAAGGATCATGTGACAATGAAGACTGAAATAATCGCTGCTGAAATTTCTTGCCATCGCAAGAATTAATTACATTTTATTGAAATAGAAAACGGTTATTTTAATAATTGTAATAGCATTATATTTTAATATTTCCAGTATTACAGTTTTACTGTATTTTTGATCAAACAAATGCAGCCTGTTGACACTTCTTTCTAAAACTTTAAAATAAATAATAATTTTTGAGCAAGAACATCAAACCAAAACTGTCAATCTTGTGTAACTTTTCTTTTCATTTTGTATTATTATTATTATTATTATTGAAGAAGAAAAAAACAGTGAAAAGTGTTACCTGCTCAAAGTGTTTTATTCACGAATATACCTATGTCTTTTCTTTTCGGAGGGGTGAGTTTTGATGTCATCAGTGCCATTTGCTGTGATAAAATGATTGTAACAGGTAGACTGGTATACACCTCAAACCCAAACCTTATTCATTCAACTCTCATGATTACAATGTTCCTTCGTGAATAAATTGCAGTCTCAACTGTTAGAGGCTCATTCTTTTCACACTGCACCTTTAAACAGTTATTATCTTTTAAAATTATTATTTCATTTCAGGGATTAAAATAAAATAACAAATGCTTTATTCATAAACTTTATTTCGATGGTGCACTTTAGACATTCATTAGAGTATTAGTTGACTCTGCTAACACTTTATTGTGATGGTCCCCCAACAGACATTCTGCTAACTATAATAACTTTGCAAGTACACGTATTCTACTAACCCGAAGCCTAACACCTAACTCTAAATTAACTGTCCTCTAATACTCTAACGAGAGTTAGATGACTTGTAGTTACTCAGTAGAATGTCAGTGGACCATCGAAATAAAGTGTTACCAATGCTTTTCCTCAGCTTCTTGTTATATCAGCTTTGACACATTTCAAAAGGTATTTTTTACCTTTGTTTCTGTGTAAACACAACATATGTAAGGGTAGAAGGTTTATCTTACAATCATATTTATATATGTGTGCACACCAATCTGCATCTGCATATGTATGTGATTACCAGTAGGGCAGAAGGAGTGCCATTTTGATGCATTGCACCCCAGGTGCAATCTATGCAAATGAGCAGACAATTGTAACATGTTCATATAACGAATTCCACCTCTTAATAATTGCGTGGGAGTTATTTATTACCAAAAAGCTATCTGATATCTTGTGTAAGATCAGCCTTGTGTAACATTTTGACATCCCATCTTATTAAGTGTAGCTTGCATAAAGGATGTTGTGTGGAGCAAGAACCCCCTATTTTAGGAACTTGAAATGTCCACAGATCTTTCGACTGGCTGAGCATGCAATGTTTTCTGGATTCATATTATTCTCACATTTACTGTTGTTGGCGCTCTAGTAAAGTGGAACCAGCTTAACACCAAATAAAAATTAAACCCTTATTTAACGTAATCTGTGTTGTACATTATTGTCTTTTACCTTGCGTAGATTTTAGAACGAAGGGATCTACTTGTACTACAAGTTACAAGCTACATGTTGGCATATTGACATTCTGTGTCTAGTTTAAAATAAGTGCCAAATTCTTAGTCTTGTGCTCTGTGTATCCATGTTGGTTTTTTGAATGAATTTGAAAAACTTTTTTACCATGTTCATATCTTAATCATTTTTTTTTAAGTTTTAAAATGTACTTTTCAAGGTAAAAAGTTATTTTGTAATATCATGGTTAACCTTTATTTATCCAGGCAAGTCACTTAAGACGTTTTTTTTATTTTTAACAACAGCCTGAATTATTAAATATTCAAATTTTAATTTTATGTCAATATATTTTGTAGTCAAATTATTATATTGATTACACCACATGGCTTTTCTGTGCTCAAAACATTTTCAAATAATAATAAACTGCAAAGCACTTTTGTTCTAAGAAATAATAATAATAATAAAAAAACAAATAATCACTACTACTTAATTCTTTTCAAGTGTTTCATTATTTTAATGTTGTTTTCATCATTGTAATACGAGGACAGTTGTATAACCTTGGCAGTTGTATAACATGTCCATCATATGTTAAAGGAGAAAAAATAAGCATCACATAATTGACCCATCTACCTAAATTGTTGAAGTGACAGATAAATTTGCCCAGTAGAGTTACAGCATTCAATGTCAACAACAACAGATACTGGAAACATGTTCTCATCCTTTTTAAAGTCCCATAAACTGATCTTAATTATACTCAGTTATATGGTTAGTTGCATTTTATTATGTGCATTTATCTTTTTTTTTTTTGTTGTTTTGTTTTTATCCTGTGGTTCATTTTTGATTACAACCCACTGCTCTAGTGCAGTTCCATTTATAAGAAACTCCACCGTGACTTTTTGCTCCTTTAAAAAGAACTACAATTGTGGTATGCAAATGCAAATCCAGTCAGCTAATCCATCACCAAACAATACAGAAGAATTAGACATCAGAATGGGCACTGGAATAGGAAGAGGCTGGAACAGGACTCATAATGTTCCCGATGGCTGTGTAATGGCACTCTTTTATTGGGTTATGATGCACTGTCACAATCTGTTTCTCCCCTTAACTTTCACTCATTGGCGCTCTTGGTCATTTCGGATGTTTATGCCATTTCACTACAATTATCCTCTCATTTCCAGTCTTTGTTTTTTCCCGTACCGTGTCTACAGTTGGGAGGTGTGTGCATGTATGTGTGTGTATGAGGCACAGAGAAGGGGATTTGCCCCATGGTGCCCATGCTGCCCGTGGTGTGCCAGTGTCCTGCTGCCTACTGTCAGGGTGCGTCTCAGTCAGCGAGGACCCTTGGGGGACTGGAGACCCCGCTTAGGGACCAGCCCCTCCTACTCACCCTCAGCGTCTCATCTGAGCTTCTGTCATCTTAACCTTTGCAAAAGCGCTCGGAGACAACCGTTTAGGAAAACAAAAGAAAAAAAACACCCTCTTCTCTGCATGTCTCCTGACCTTTCCCTGTTATGTTCATCTCATTTTAGGAAACTACTTATTTATTTATCACAATAGCTTATTAATGTAGGGGGCTGTCGTGGTAATATGCACATTTTGTCCTGAGGCAGAATAAAATTGCAGTGACATTAAAGACATCTGGAAATTGAGGGCACACATGAAAACATTATGTGGGGATGTTACAGGATTGTTTGACCCTTGCACTTCTGTTCAGGTATTTGAAGAGACTGAATGATAGTCTCTTGACTAGGATCAACGGTGTCGTGGCGTTTCTGAATAACAAAGCTTGTTTGATGCTTTTGTCTTAACTGATACAGTTTCACCCCAGGGTTGAGGCCACTCATTCTGTTTGATCTTCAAATCTACCAACAAGTAATAAAGCCCATATATGTGACAGAAGAAAATGCCGCCTGATCGGGATGATTAAATTCCACCTCATAAAACTGAACAAACACAGACTGCATTGCACTGTATCTACATGTTGTTTGAGTAGGGCCTGTAATTGTAATGCATTTGCTGATGGTCTGTTAGGTTCAGGCAGCACTCAGTGATAAACAATAAGGTTCTTGTGAGTCCCTAGGCTGTGAACAAGTAGAGTCAGATCTTTATCACAACCAATTACTCAGGGTTATGGTCAGGGTCCGGTTGAAGGGGCTGGGGCTTTTCCAAAGCTCTCTTCATTCTCTGAACCTCCATCCATCTTTATTAAAAAAAAAACCAACAACAGCAATGCTATCACAAATCAATTACTGGCAAACATAATTTGTTAACTTTGCAAAACTTTAGCTGAAATGTGAAATTTGTGGCTTAACGCAACTCTGCGTTCCATGACAGGTTTCCCAAATCACTCCCTCAGACATGGGGTGAAAATTTGGGATGCCTAGATTTCTCTGTAGGGTTGTTTGGGATGTTTCGGTGGTGCCACGGAATCAGGTAGCAGAATCTGGCTGTAAGTTTTGGAAGATCATTTTTACTCCGTATCTGGAATCAGGCTAGGAGATGGACTAAAAATGAACTCCCACACCTTACTGACAGATTCTGGAAGATAAATTGTTCAAACAGTGGTACAAGAGGATGTAGCACTGGTCCTTCAAGAGTCACTCTCAATCTGCCTGTCTAAAAACTCTATATTTCACACTTCAGCTTGTGATTATTATTATTTTTTTTAGGGTTCTTTACCCAACCTAAGTCTTTGAGATACTGACATCTTGCACTTCTGGAGACTCCAGGTAGGTTGCAGTTCTGGAAAATGGTGGCGCTCGAAACTTAAAGGTTCCTGATGGTTCCACACTTAATTCTTCATCTTAATTCTTAATTAGTTTTGCAGTTATCAAGTCTTTTCTTCTCCACCTGTTTTTTCTGACCTAGTTGACCCAATGAGCGTTTTTTCTGTTCATTGGTCATGCCTTAACTTTGCAATTTCTAGTATTCCATTAGTATTGCATCCTTCTCATGAGTATTTAATCATTTTTGACTTTTCTGTGTAGGTTAAACCTATTTTTTGCTTCATTTTGCCTGTAAAAGAAAACCTGCTGAATAATTATGCACACCTGAAGATAAGGCATTTTTAATTTTCAGCCTTCATGAATAATTATATATCACTTATAAATGATTAAAAACAATAATAGTACTTATTAAGATTGATATGGTTTGAAATTGGTAAAATGTGCTCAAAAAATATGATCATAAATTCTGCATTGGATACAGAATAGGAAATCATTGCTTAGCACTTACAGGAAGTCATGGCTTACTACTTGTGTTAAGTATTTATAATTGCTTAACTTAAAAAAAATTCCAATATAATTGGGAAAATATATTTATTTTACTTATTTACAACCATTATTTCTATAATTTTGCATGAAGTAAATGTTATTTTGTAAATATTTTAAATGAAAGTGGAGGGCACTGTATAAAACTTAAGTAGAATATTTTGTATGAGGGCTCTGCTCTTTAAAACATTTAAATGTGTGTGTGTGTGTGTGTGTGTGTGTGTGTGTGTTCACACTACATCTGTTTCAGTGAAGTCACTCCAGATCTGTTTCGAATGTATTTATAAGAGGTTTGTTGACAACTGTGAATGAATGGGTGAGTTTTTTGACAGCTGTCAGTCCTACACAGTGAAAAATATGGATAATTCAGCACAAACTGTTTAGATGAGCTCACATACTATTACACCAGAACAGTAATGATGATATTTGAGATGTGATGATGCAGGTTTTACTTCACATGAGGCCCTCTATGTCAGCCCTGATGAGTGAGGACAGGGTGCTGCCACAGGTTTCTCATCTTGCACAGACAGCAAGTCTGATGACACTGGCCTTGAGCTCTGCTCATGTGCCCCCCTCTCAGTCCCACCGTCTCACTGTCATGCAGGAAAACTCCCCCGACCGCTCCAACCCGGCGCTGCGCATTTTCATACTCAGAGCCCGGAGGTTAAAATCGCTCATTACGCCGCCTGAGATTTATTAAAATAGATTATAGAAATGTTAATTAAGTCATTAATTACATTATTTAATCAGCATTGACAGATAATGCGGTGAGAATTTGTGGTTTGGAGGGGGGGAGCTGACAAACTAGGGGGAGGGTTGGTGTCGGATCTGTGTGTGTGCACGAATGTGTGCTTGGGGGTTGTGAATGGAATTCATGTTGCTTACATGAATAAATTACTCTTAAGGTATTATATATGATAGGATTGTGTCTGATATATAGAATGTCCAGGTCTACTGCTATGGGTCATACAAGTCGTGCAGACAGCAATAAGCCTAAAGTGTAGTTTATTTTTGTCATCCATACATCAGGTAAACATATGCACCTTTTATGGAATCATAGGTGGAAATTATGATAATAATGGTAGTGAAAGTTAAATTTTCAAGTCAAGTCATGCAGCTTTACTGAAAATCATGATGTTAATGTTTATAATATCTTCCTGCCTTATAGTCAATTTATCAGATTAGAGCTGGGTGATAATATAGTTTACATTTTGTGGTGATATAATCACGCGGCCGAGATTAGCTATATTGTACATATTGCTTTACACGAATGTGGTGTGTGTATGTGGATAAAAGTAGATGTACTATATCGTCCCCTTGGAAGTTCTTGGAGGTTCTATTTGACATTTTTGTCAAAATTGAGTTATTCACATATTCACATGTAATGTTTTTTTTTTCATGAACATTTTGTGACTTTTTATTTAGAAATCAAAAAAGCTTTATCTACAAAGTCGACGTGTTGGTGCAACGTTACTTATATAGTCAACAGAATGTCTAAAGGGGACCAACAAAAAGTGTTGCTATATAGAAGCAAATTTACTCTATGGGTGCAGTTGAGATTTGTTATTTTCAGCAATTGACAATAATTTGGCTTCATACTGGGATAAAAGTACCAACATGGACATGGAGGCCATTAGCATATAGTAACACTGTGTTCCTTTGCTCCTTCTGTGTGCTCCAGTTTTCATTCCACAATTTTAAATCTTTCATTGTGGGAGCATTTGGAGGAAGCATTTGGAGTGACATTTGGCAAAGGCCTCAAACCATATTTCCAAGCTGTTTAGAAAGAAAATACAAGGGGAGCGATCACGAGATGGATTACCAAGGAGGCGATACTGTGAACTTCCTTATCTGTTGACAGCTTAGTTACCGTTAAGAACAAGAAATGTGTTTTTCAATTCAGTGAGAATGGAGCTCTCCTTTGTCCCCATAGACCTGCATTACGGGATTGTGCGATCGGACCTGATAACTCTCAAATAACTGGCCTTGAAAATGAGTTTGGAAGAACGCTTGATTTGGTCTGTGATTCGGATTATTTATTGGCTGCAAAGTTTGCTGAGTACTTTTCAATGGAAATGTGCAAAACAAGTTCCATTCCTGAGCTTCAATGTCGCCTGTTAAAGGACAAATATCCACATACACAGATGGACGTTCAAATGCGTCAACATATTGCTTCGTTTTTTTATCTCATTTTGTCAGGGTGAATTAATGTGTGCTAATTATGATCTGACATCTGCGGATTCTATTCAAATGTGGTTAGCCATTTGTCAATCTCCTTGTGAATTTCATTACTCAAGAGCTGGCTATGGAAAAAGAGACATTTTTAATTCAATGATGATGTTTTTCAGGGTCAAGAGTGATCGAATAACAAATTGACACTCCATTAATTACAATTTCCGATGAAGTAAACACTTTATCAAAGCTTTTGAAGTGCACTGTAACCTGGGAGTGATGGTGTCTAAATGACTCTTCTCGATTGTGACACTTCCACTCCTTCTTTGAGGTTGCCTGGCAACTTGTGAGTGGCCCGACTCTTCAGATGGAGAGGCTCTTGATTGTTGAGCTGAGTGACTGTTGAAATGAATCTCAGAATGCTTCTCTGAATGTTTTTAGTTGTCACCACCCTTGAGGACTCCGAGACTACAAAGTGACTTGTTTCAAGATAATTTGCGAGGTGGCGAGTCGCTAACTTTAAGTTCTTCTTTTAACTGATGTAATTGCATTATCGTCTGCTACTTGAAAAAATTATCTATCACACTTTCAAATATTTGAGTTTGCAGGGTAACTGAAGTTATCCAAGCATTGTAGTAATTGGCACTTTGATATCACCTCATAAATGTGCATCTCACTTTGAAGGTGTTCTGAGCCGAATCTTTCAGGTTTGCTACCTTTCTTATTATCTCTCTTCAACACTTTCTAAACAGTTTCTGTAATTATACAGCTACTTAAATGTGACAGAGTGACAGTTTGGGTGATATTTCACTTAGAGGTCCACAATCTGTCTTTTGAAGATGATTGCTTGCCTAAATCCAATACGCTACGATCTGCCTGAGGTAAGGAAGCCGAGAATAAATTGTTGTAGAAAGGCGTATATGGTCATTTATGGATCCCAAGAGGATTTTTCAGGGCTCCCATGGGACCTGCAGTAGAGAGGGAAGGCAAATTGAGTAATAATGAGATAAAGGTTGCTTAAACATGCGAGACCAATTACACTATGTATGAATAGAGCCATTCAGCATTGATAGTTTGAGTTTTAAATTCATATAATCAGTAAAATTCATCTTTTTCAGTTCTCAGTATCCCCCCAACAGAAGTAGTAAACTCTGTTATGAAGACCCTAGTCTTGTGGAGTCAGACTTTTAACTAAGCCAACCAAGTTTTAATCCACATTACAGCTTATTCTGATCTACAACTTGCTTAGACAGGAAGTGACCATTGGACCAACATGTAAAGGAACAAAGCACATTTTTGTTTTACATGTCATTTTGAAGTGCATTTATCTCAAAAGGTTATACCACATTAATATACATTTTAATAATAAATCAATTTAATTTTTTTTTTAAAAATATTGGTTTTAAAACAAAATGGTGCAGAAGTCTCCATGAAAGAAAGAGAAAAAAAGAAAACACTGAAAAATAGCATAATAAATTATTTCACAGAATGATAAAGACAATCTTACTTTTATTCATTAAGGACACATTAAAATAAAAAGTGAACATAAATACATTTATAATGTTACAAAATATTTCTATTTTAAATGAATGCTTTTAAACTTTTTCTTAATCAAAGAATCCTGAAAAAAAGTATTATGTTGTCCACAAAAAAATATTAAGCATTCATAACAATAAGAAATGTTTCTTGAGCACCATATCAGCATATTAGCATGATTTCTGAAGGATCATGTGATACTGAAGACTGGAGTAATGATGCTGAGTTCAGCTTTGCCATAACAGGGAGAAATTGCATTTTAAAATATATTAAGCTAAAAAATTATTTGTTTTAATTGCAATAATATTTTACAATATTACTGTTTAACTGTATTAATTATTGATCAAATGCAGCCTTGGTGAGCACAATAGAGTTCTTTCAAAAACATTTAAAAATCTTACCAGACATATGAGCGTTATTGTATAACTGCAGAAATATAATGTTTGACTTATGGACATCTATTTAACCTGTTACTAAGTGTCATTCTTCAATCTTACTTGCTAACACTCTTTTATCTCTTTTTTTCCCAAGGTGCTTGTGCAGCTACTTCAGCCACCGACTCCAGCGAGCAGAGCAAAGCTCCTTTAGCCTCCAGCCTCGCAGATCTGAAGAGCATGAAGTCCATACCAATCTGAGGCAGTGCACCACCACAGCGGTCAAAGGTTAGAACTCACCGGCAGTGGTGGTAGAGAGGAACCACTTGGTTGTAAGCTCTGAGAGGAGAGGATCAGGACTGCCACTATTAAATATGGCCAGAGGGAATAAGACCTGTGGTGCAGGAAATAAAAACACACACACACACACATACAACAGTGACTTATTTAAATGTCTGGAGAGGTCCCACTACAGACACTGACATAGTTTCAACAGACGAAACCTAGCGTGAGCAGAAGAACGGAATTGAATGATGCCACTGTTTTCCTGGGTTGAAAATGAATGGACACTTCATAGCCCTTGGATGAGGTTTTTTTTTTATTTTTTTTTTTTATGTTAAAATAAAAACAGTGTTTAAACAGTACAGTTGAGTTGGTACAGAGCTTTATCAATTTACTCAATATCCCAAAGCACTTTTGCCATATAATATTTTATTATAATTCATTGCACATGTCACTTTTTAATAGCTTACTTTTTCAAGGGATTTTCTGAACTCCTGAGCCCATTTTTCAAGGTCTTTCAGAACATAATTCATAAATGTGATATAATCAACAAAAAAAAAATATATATATATAAGTAGTTTTAAGTAATACATTGTTTGCTTTTGCTTTGGATTTCTTTCCACCCTCAGCGTATAGGTGTAAAACATATCTTTGACCTCTCCAAAAACAAACTGGTGATCCAATCAGATCATGTATAATAATTGCCAATGCAAGAAGTACTTATGCCAACATATGAAGTTTTAATTTCTGTATCATGCTAAATAAATGTATAAAGATGTATGAAAAAAAAGCTTTCTTTCATCTTTTTCGCTGTTCTTCTTCATCTCTGCAATGAGTGTAACATTCTCAACCCTTGCAGCGCTGAATAATGTAGCAGTATTATAATGACATGACTAATGAGGATTGAGACCATAGTAACAGGTGTTAAGCATGTTAATAAAAGGAAAGGTGGATTGCTGTACTTTAGTTACTGTACTACTCCCGCATGTTAATAAAAGTGCCGAGAGCTGAGTGCGAGCTGTTAGTCGTCTCTTTTCTTTTTCTGTTGAGTGTGTACATTTATCACAGAGTGTGTGTAATCTAAATGGATACTCTTTATTTGATATATTTCAGTACTTCCTGACCTGTCTCACAGGGCTTTCCTGTGCCTTGCCCTTGAAGACCACTGTAATGTGACTGACAAAAGTTCTAGTGTGTGTGCGTTTTTGTACTGAGTTTCGCTCAATTTAAGTGTTTAAATGGCATGACTGATAAGATGCACTACAATTCAAAAGTTTGGGGTCAGTAAAATTTTAGGGGGGTCAGTTTAAAATGTTTTTGAAAGAAGTCTCTTATGTTCACTATGGCTGCATGTATTTGAACAAAAATATAGTAATATTGAGAAATATTACTACAATTTAAAATAACTGTTTTCTAGTGTAATATATTTTAAATTTATTCCTGTCATGGCAAAGCTGCATTTTCAGCAGTCAATGCTCCAGTCTTCATTGTCACATGATGCTTCCAAAGTCATTTTGATTGAGAAAGATTTCTTATTGTCAACAATTGTGCTTCTCAATATTTTTGAAAAAGTACATTTTGTAACCATGTAAAAGTCTTTACTGTCACTTTTGATCATTTTAATGCATCCTTGCTTAGTAAAAGTAGTTAATTAATTAATAAAAGCACCTATGCACAAAAAATCAGTGATTAAATAATAATAATAGTAGTAGTAATAATAATAACAATTATATGCCAGTAAATAAAATAGTTTTTTTTTTTTTTTTTACACTCAACAAGACATTAACGAACGTATATTGTGCAAATAGTAATAACAAAGAACATGGTTACAGTTAACCACTGAAAAACCTTGAATATGTTAAAGGTTTAGTTCACCCAAAATGACTCACCCTCATGTCGTTCCAAACCCGTAAGTCCTTCGTTCATCTTTGGAACACAAATTAAGTTATTTTTGATTAAATCCAAGAGCTCTCTGAATCCTCCATAGACAGCAATTTAATTACCATTTTCAAGGCCCAGAAAGGTACTAAAGACATTGCTAAAATAGTTCATGTGACTACAGTGGTTGAACCTTAATTTTATAAAGCGACAAGAATACTTTTTATGCACAAAAACAAAAATAATTTATTCAACAATCTCTTCTCTTTCATGTCAGTCTCCTATGCTGTTCATGTAGTATACACAGTGCAATGCTTCCTTGTTCTATGTCAGAATGCCGAATCATTAATTGCAGGCTTCTGCACTCTACCACTGAACCACTATAGTCACATAGACTATTTTAACAATGTCTACCTTTCTGGGCCTTGAAAATGGTAATTAAATTGTTGTCTATGGAGGAGTCAAAGAGCTTGCGCATTTCATCAAAAATATCTTAATTTGTGTACTAAGATGAACAAAGGTCTGGCTGGTTTGGAATGACATGAAGTTGAGTAATTAATAACATGATTTGTCATTTTTGGGTGAACTAACCCTTTAATCTATATTAATGGTTCTTCTGACACACCTGTTTTCTCCACATATACTTTACAAGACCACAAGTAAGTAGACATTCACTCCTAACTAACAGGTTTGACTAGACCCCTTAATTCCAGTAAAGAGAAAATTTAATGCTACACCATGTAGTGACATTCTAGAGAATTTTGTGCTTTAACTTTGTGGCAACATTTTCTGCTCCAGCATGACCACAGAGTCTGGTGTGGGGTTTTTTCTACTGTAAACCAGACCTCAACACCTTTGGGATGAATTGGAATGCCGAGTGCAAGCCAGACCCCATCTCCTGACCTCTGTAACGACGGAGACAAATCAGACACAATTATTTGTCATATTTAACAAATAATCTTTAAAACTACTCTGAGGTCTGTAGGACCATCCCCCATGGACACCATATGATAAGGTTTTCTTTTCGAGAAAGAATTTGCAGAGACGTAAACTCTTTTAATCCTATATATTTTAGATATCCCTCTCATGACTTTCCTTTTATAGGGTTTGGCCTATGCATTAATTCTCTTTTGAAATCCTTTGTATTAATGTTTCAGTGTTGCATACTACTGTCTGGTTAACTAAAATGGCATAGGTAGCATGTTTGGTATCGATGGACTCCGTCTTTCATTTCCCATTTGGTAATTTATGATACATGTTGATAACTCTGTGACATTAGTATTATAAGAATCTAGAAGTTTCTTCTCTCAAACATTCAATCCGATGTTTCATATATGCTAGAATGCAGAGATTGTAAATTTTCCTTTCAGAAACTTGAGTACAATTGGCCATTGACCCAGAGAAGGACAGGCCAGAACCCTAGAATAAAAGCCAGCTCACAGTCTCCTCCCTCTCTGTATTGCCTGCTCCGACCAACACTTCATCTGTGGGGTGCTACCTGTTGGCCTGCCAGGCTGGCAGGCCTCATCCTGTCCCCCACCATGTGCTTACTTAGGAAAGAAAAGGACTCTTTCCCCACTGAGTATAAGATAACCAGGCAAGTTTGTCATTATTCCTTCATTCAACGCAGAAGACATCAATTGCAACTTCAGCACCATCAGACCGAACTCTCAGGACTTTCTACGGCAACCATATATTCGGACGCTTTTCAATCTCTGAGGCAGAATGCAAGTACAGTACGATATACTAAATTGCTGCTAGCTAGTTGAAGTTGTGAGCCGCCTTTGTTAACATAGGAGCTTTGTAATGAATACTGATGACTCTTTCAGGGTTGTTGACTTAACTCCATTGCTCAATTTCCTGTTCTCACTTCCGGTTTCACTCACTTCTCATTTTACCTATGTACGGGTGATTTGTGTGTATGTATGTATTTGTTATTTTAGTTATATGTTCGTGATTTAGTTAATAAAGCTTGTGCACAATACATATTTGGTTCTGACTCCCTGTCTGCAAATAAATTGTCACTTAAATGATTTCGATTTTGTTACAAGCACTAAGTGTTATAAATGCTAAGAAATAATTATTTTTCTGTGGCCATGAAAAATACCTTTCTCTCAGAATTAATTAATAATCAATACTGAGTGTTCACATGATGAACTGATTGATCGTAATTTTAATGTAGCTACTTCAAGTTAATCTGATTAACTGATTCAAATATTCACAATTAATCATAATGAATAATCATAATGAGTTATGAATAATTATTAATATTTCCCCCAGCTAATTTTGATACACCTCACTGATCCTCATTTCTAAATGGGAGCATATCTCCATATCCATGTTACAACATATAGTGGAAAGGCTTTCTAGAAGCATGGAGTCTGTTAGGGAAGTGTCTACATACTATTGGCCATGTACAGTTTTGTTTTGCATGTAATAATGTACATACTGTATTTATGCAAGCATGTACTGTATATGCATATGTGATTGATTCTGTCTTGTTGTGTGGTGTAGAAATCAGGAAGTCATTTTACATCTTACAGAGGTCAGTAAATGCCATAGCATCCCCACTAACATCATCGTGGTCTCCAGTCCGCCCATGCCTTGCGTGTGTGTACGCCCAGGGCTTAGTGTGCACGTACAGGGCCAGATGGGCACTTTCATGAGTGTGTGAGTGTGGATTACTCTGCCTGCTACATCTGGGTCTCCACATGGCACAGCAGACTACGGCAGGAGAGAGAGGCGGGCGGGCGGGCGCTGCCACCCCCTCTTCAAGGATGCGTATATGACAGCCGTGTTCTCCAGCAGGGCACTGGCACAAATGCCAAATGAAAAGGTCACATGTCCCCGCTGCAGCCACAGGACCATTGCAAAGCACTCTGCCATTTATACAGAGTTAACCTAACTATTTTTGAGTAAAACAACCGGGCCTTCGACCTCCTGGATGTTCTCAGATATAGGAACAGTATTTTCATGATTCTGTGAAAAATAAATAAATAAATGAAAAAAATAAATAAATATAAATATATATATATATATATATATATATATATATATATATATATATATATATATATATATATATATATATATATATATATATATATATTTAGAGGTTTTAGAGGATCTCTGAGTGCTGCAAACTGCTACAGCAAACACCGCAAGCTCATTGGCTGCAGGATGCAACAGGATCCAATCAGATTGTGCCATTTAGGTAACAAAAAGATCACTTAAGTTCTAAAATTATTACAAAACTTTTTCAATGTGGCCTCTAAAACAATACACTTTAATACACAGTATAATTACATTCTGTGCAATCAACTTAATAAGCCAAAAGTGCCTCTGGTGAAGTGTGTACTACAACAGATAATGTGATTTGTAGGTATCATAATTAAATAGAACATGTGCACTATACAGCTTGTTTGTGTCCAGGATGTAACATGCTTCATATGTATTGTCTCTTGGCCAATTCTGCGGGATGACCTGCATTGTCATTCCCCTCCATTACTGGTGAGATAAACTGGTCATGTGGCTCAAGTGCTTTTCAATTTCCATGGAGTGCAGACTCTCCTCTTGGAAATGTAACAAAAATGCTCTCACCATTAAACTGCAGGTCAAATATGTAATCAGCTTGGGTCTTGGATGGGCTCAGACATCATAACTAGCTGTTAACCCACAGATGACAATCTCTTGCGAGCAGAGAACCTCTTGTTTTTCCTTTTCTCTTCCTTTCTGTATTTTTTTATCTTTCATGTCTCCCCAGCTCAAATTAAGAGCTTATAGTTAAAATGCTCTGCTCATTGAGAAAATTTTTTGTCCTCCACATTTCATCTCAAACATGTCATTCTTTTGTGACAACCCAAACGAAGAATTTTTGAAAAACTTAAAAAAAAATTAAAGTAACGTAAAAGCATGAGTTGCCATGACTCATATATTGTTTTACAATGCATATATAGTTATACAGAACTGAAAATAATTTAAAGGACAATCTATTGTAATTAATAATCATTTTTAGTAGTTTTTCAAATAATAGTTTTTACGTCATTAGCTTGGTCATATGCTGATAGAATCAATGTGAGTATTAGTTGAGTCGTTTGTGCTTTTAAGATGCTGTTTAAATATGACGTAGGTGTGAATTGAATAAATTACAATAGAATGAATTAAGAATAGAAAAGAGTAATTTTACATTATAATAATATTTCACAATATAACTGTTTTCATTGTGCATTTGTATATTATAGCCTTGGTGAGCTTTATGTAAATATAATAACATTAAATTAACATGTTAAATATCCAGCCATCATATTTCACACTGACGAGTCATTTTATTTAAAAAATATTTTACGCTGAATTTAAGGATTCAAACAAGTCACATTTTAGATGTATGCTAATGTAACATGCCAATGAGCTATGCATCATAAACCAGAATCATTAACAATAACTTAAGCCAGATAAAAAAGGATCAATGGAAAAAGTTGAAATATTCAAAGTAACTTATAGCACTTGGCAGTGGGCAAACTCTGGTCTTTTAAGGCTAATTAGCTGGGTTTATCAGTGATAAACAGATAGGGCCACCTCGGCACAGCCTGTGAGGTCCAGGTGGACAAACACACTGTGTTTAAGCCACAGGTGACATAGCAGGTCGCTTTGAAGCTCCAGTGCAGATTTGGCAGAGGGGTCCACGGTGCCAAATGTCCGGGGCAGTGGGGGATTTTTGATCTGCACTGTGCTCGGCTACCTGATGAGGCGGATTAAACAAAAGCCAGATAGCATTTGCATTTGATGTGTAAAACCCTGTGGCTATCTCAGTCAGATGACCTGCCGCTTGGCTTGACAGCAAAAACCTCTTCACAGCACTAAAATAAAGTGAGTGATTTTCTAAAGAGCATCCCATCATTCTGTTTGACATGTTTGAAGATCCACTCAGACAAGCTCCCCAGATTCCCGAAAAACAAAGTAGGAAGGATGAAAGATCTGCTAACGTATCCATAAAACCCACACAATGGCTTATAGTTAAATAAAGAAAGCCTGCTTATGCTCTCTGTTTACAATGTCATTTCTCCTGTTAAGGTTTGGATAATTAGGTTCCACAGGATGGTGGAGGAAAGAGTCTTTTGACACATGACAAATAAACATAACTTTTTTTTTTTTTGGAAGAATCAGGGATATTTGTCACGTATTTTACTAGTTGTTTTACACCTTTTATACTTTCACACTTTTCACACTGTTTGCATATTTATTCATGAAAGTCCAAATATGTGATACTTTAAAGCCTTGACTATAAGCCACACTTTAACTGTTACTGGCCAGGAAAACCTTTTTTTTTTTTTTTTTTAATACATACACTGAGCTTTTATTAAAGTGGGTCATGTGACATTAAATGGGGTAAATTGGCACATTATGTATAAATAGGTTATTATAGGATTTTCATATATATATTGACCAAAAATTATGTCCACACAATCTGGCAGGTTTCATGTATATATATGGGGTATATGTATATAATACTTGAATAAAGCTTTATATGTTAATGTTCCTAGGCCGGACATCATTTTTGGTCTTTTCAGTATATATTCTGTGGCTCAGCACTACAAAAGTTGAAAAGGATCACTGCAATAACTGGGCTCGCCATCCAAAACTATTTACTGTAATAGAGTTAAACGTGCAACATTATCTCTGCTAATGTGTGCATGTATGAGTGGCCGCAAAATCATCATTATTGACCTTTTACTGTGACGTGCATGGCATATTGTTACGTGATATATGCAAATGGAAGACAATGTGATATTTCAAGCAGTCTGTTCTCGGCCCTCTGTCCAGTATGAGTAAATTAAACAAATTACCCGGGGTCTGTTTGAGTACAGAGGCATATGAGGTTGCGTGGCCATGCTATTACTACAATGATAGCATGTCTGCACAGCCCAGAGTTAAAGGAATTACAGATTGTATCTGAGCACTATGAGACATGTGGACAGTTTAGTGTACTGGATTGACTTGCTGTAAAATGAAAATGTGTATGGCTGTATACATATAGGTTAGATTAGGTTGGAACATTCCAGAGCGATTTTCTATATCCAAAAACAAAAACATTATTATTATTTTGTAAAAAAAAATTAATTAATGGCTTATATAGCTCATGAAGCATTATATAGTAATAATATAAAGAATGAGGTGGGGGTAGGGAGCCATCAATCAATTTTATTCAGAGGTAATTTGGTCCAGTTGCTGATATTTATATTAAAAGTAA
Organism: Zacco platypus; assembly: GCA_038088235.1. Taxonomy (NCBI): domain Eukaryota; kingdom Metazoa; phylum Chordata; class Actinopteri; order Cypriniformes; family Xenocyprididae; genus Zacco; species Zacco platypus. The sequence goes on from CM076074.1 coordinate 17,134,240, forward strand.
AATGAAATTCTAATAGGTTGTGATGTAAATCTTTAAGATATAGCAGACTACTTACATAAAATGCATATAAACATCAGTTCTCACTCTATATCTCCTAATAATATTGGTAAGGTGATAATAAAATTTTTAGTTTTATAATCAAAGCTCTTTCAGTTTTATTGTACACCTAGGTATACCTTGCATGCAAACATTTTAAATATTTATTTTAATTTATTATATTCTATTTTTTTATTGTTAATTAATTAATTTACCATTTTAAAATATAAATTTTGTACTAATTACCAAATAATTTTTAGTTATTTTTTATTTCAATTTAGTTTAGTTTTTATTACCAGGATTTAAACTTGTTTTTCACCACAATCACCGGAAGCCAGATTTTAGGGTTCCTCAACTCAAAAATCCTAAGCTTAATTACCTGACTTCTCATGAGCAATGCGATTGGTTACCAGATGAACAGATCTGGTTCTATTGTGATGCAAATAGTTGCGGCATCACGATTTAAACAGAACTAAAATGATGTGTGGCTTGCCCAGATACCATCAGGAGATCCACAGTAACGGGGGCTGATGTCTGTAGAGGTCATTTAAAGCAATATGACACTGAGGCCTGACGTAGCAGAAAGTCCTTGCAGCCTGTCCCCTTGGTTTTGTCTCCGAGTTTGATAAAAACAGATGAAGCTCGGAGGGCAACCATGTCATTGAATCATCGCGGACGCAAAAATCCTCCTCAGCTCAGCGCATTTTTATATATTTGTATCTAAATAAAAAAAGTTGATGGATTACATTTCAATACTGTTTTTCACTGTATATTTGTGCATTAAATATTATCAAGTCACCACTTGGGAGTTGTGGGTTAGGCATGGCTGCATGAGCCAGTGAAGAGAACTTTGTCTTTCACCTGTAATCTGATGCAGAGAGCTGCACTTGGCTGCAGCCCCTGCTGGTGATTTATGATTGAGGAGACGTTAATAAAAGTATCAAAACAATCAGAGCCCTGCTGGGGGAAGATACGGCCGTGTTACGTACATCATGCAGGACAGGCCTGAATGGGGAATCGCTATGTGCTGTTAATATGATGCTCTAAGATCACTCCTTTCTCCCATTTTAAAACCATTTGTGTTTTTCTTCTTTGGTTTACCCTCCGTGGAAGGTGACGTGTTGTCTTTTTGCCGAAGCAGGCCAACGCCCAAAATTTAAGGTGTGCTTGTTACAGTGTAATTATACATTTAAGTTCTGTGCTTCATATATATATATATATATATATATATATATATATATATATACACTTATATAAATATGCAACTAGAGCTAAACCAAACTGAATATATATATATATATATATATAGTAAAATTATAAATTTAAATTTAAAATTATATATATATAAAAATTTCTAAAAATATATATAAATTATGCATAATTTACTGTTATTGTTATAGTAAGATCTATAGCCAGGAAACTGTAAGATAAGTTTCTGTACCCTTTAATGTTCCACAGAAGTAAGAAAATAAATTGACATGAAATTTCAAGCAATTCTCCAAAGATATGTAATGTGTGGGGGAAAAAAAGAAAAAGAAAAAAAGTGTGATTATATTTGGGTCTATTCCTCACACAAAGTGACACGTACTGGCTTGACTTGATAAATCTAAAACAAGATGTTTGACGCGGATAAATGATGAAATAACATTCAATACGCACTAGGAAAAATACAGATACTCTCTTCTCTCTGATGAACACCACCGGAATTTGATTAATAATTATCTGCCAGACCACTTTCCGTATTCAATTTACAAAAAAAGTTGAATATTGAAGGTGTCGGATGTAGAGTAAGCGTTTTGAACTGCGAGAGGCGTTACACTTTCTTCATAAGTTGAATACGGAAGGTTGTCTGGCAGAAGCTAGATATTTTACTTTATAACATGTTAAATATGGATATTTTTCTTACACAAATGCATCACTGAAGGCCTTAACTAACCACCTGGAGCTGTGTGGAGTATGTTTATGATAGATGGATGCACTTTCTTGAACTTCAAACTCGTTGGCCACATTCAATGCCATTATAAGGCTTGGGCGCATCAGGATATTTAATATAACCGCGATTGTGTTCATCAGAAAGAAGAAAGTCATAAACACCTGATGGCTTGAGAGTGAATAAATCTTGAGGTAATATTCATTTTAAAGTGAACTAATCCTTTTTATACACTAGATACACCAGTGACTAATAAGAGACAGGTGCAGGTAATTAGTTAACATGCTAACAAACAAAACAGGTAACTATGGAAACAAACAAGAAGCAAACAAAGGAAACAGGTACTTAAGTACACAGAAACTGAACACAGGAATAACAAGACAAAGGGATATCAAAATGCCAGTCTTTGAACAAAGAGACGCAAGGATATTGTGACATAAAGCCATCATTTGTCTTCAGAATACTTGCACACAAGACTAATATATTTATAATTTTATGGTGATTTTGCATCATTTTTGTGGCTGGGCGTCTTCAGTCACCATTCCTTGTCACTGGAATGGAAAACATTATCCGAAAACATTTCTTGTCCCCATGAGGGAAAACAGCATATAAATCATATCAAGTGATATTTTTTGAAAATGTAAAAATGCAGAATGTTTTCTCTGATGGGCAGGTTTAGGTTTGCACAATATACAAATCATTACGTCTATGGAATGTGTCCATTAAACATGAAAACCCATAAATTAAGATGAATTCATATAAGGGCTTATATTGTTGCTTATTTTTTTAATGTTGTCTCTCACAAAACCTCCTCATGATTGCAGTGGTCTTATGTATCGTTTTATTTAAACATTTTTTATAGTGGGGTCCATTTTCATGATTATGGCATTTTTTTTATTAATATTCAGGCCCCATAAATTCAGAGGGATTGCACTGGAAGCACCTTAAAAAAAGTATCCAGCCTGTTTTATTTGGATTTCTGTACCTTTAGCAGTGTGATCTAGTTTTTTCAGAGCTTGGCTGTGTGGGCCATCTGACAAAAACATGTGTCTGAGGGACTGAAACTAAATGTCACTCTCATTCCAGCATGGAGCTCAACTGCCCTTTCAAAACACATTAGAGGGAAAGAGGATCAGCGTATTGGTCCTAAGGCTTCTACCCCTATATCGTCACTAACACAGACACATGATGGGCTTAAACCCTGAAAAATGCTTTTACACCGACTTTGAGTGGCAATATTTCTCATCTGCTATAATATCACCTCTGAAACAACAATGACTTGGACCACTGCAGGGGTGCTGCACTTTCTGGATGAATCCTTTAAAAAGTGGAGGTGATTGTAAAATTGTGGTTTCTTTGATATTTTTCCCCCTCTTTTTTTATGTCTTCACAAACTCAGTGTCATTTTGCTGGCGGCTTTGATGGATTTAACAGAGCGGGTGGATGGATGAAGAGCAATTTATATGTTAAAAGTATCTCAAAGTGCTGGGATGTAGTCTCCAACACCCCTCACTTAATTCTGCTTCCATCATTATTATTCCCGAAATCTCAAAGATTTTCTGTCAAGTTGTCTCACCCGAACACAGAAATCATCTCCAAGTAACACGGTGTTCTAGCGAGACAAATTTCACCCGACATGAACGATTGCACGCCGACACCGGCAAATTTAGAGTTGTGTGAATGTCAGGAGAGATGTGTAGAGCTTTTGTTCACTGCTTGAAAAAAGGAAGAAAAAAGAAAAAAAATCGCTAGCAGCTCAATCCCTTTAGGAATGCATTAACAAAGCAGTTAAAATAATTCTAAAATTAATTAAAGAAACTAAATCACAATCCAGTGAGCTTCAAATTAATCTTAAGAGATTTGCCCTCACACTTTTTTTATCCTCTGTCTGAAGCAGAACATTTCTCAGTTCTTTTTCTTCTTTTTTCAGTTCTTTGTCATGTAATGTTTTACCTCTTCAGTACTGGTGCAGCGATGGCTTTTGGACTGTGTGTTTGTAGATGTTCTGGACTGTCAGAGATGCAGCTAGTCTCATTATGTCACCAATCTAATTCGTAGTGCTGCGAATTAGACAGACTCTGTGTGCGCGATCTTAAGCTCAGTTAGTCAGCGCGTTCAGAAAAGAAAAAAAAACTATCATCAGCCAAAGAGTTGGACAGACAGTCGAACATTTGTTTGGCCACGCTTCGAGGTGTGAATGGAGTTGTATTATTTACTTTCAGGAAGTAATTGTTGCAAAGGGGGAAGGTGCTATGAGAAAGTGTGTCTTTGGTGTGATTTTAATTGGCTCTGGTGTAGAGCAAATGCTGAGAGGTGAGGAAGGTCAAAGCAAATCTGTTCTCTCCTAAAACAGTGATTCTCATTAGAGATTGAGAAGAGTAAGATTCATGAATTTGTTGAATACTTGACCGAAATCTTCTTTTAATTATGTAGTTGTCCTGTGAAGATGTTTATTTGTTTATTTATTTATTTTTATTATTTTTTGTACGATTGACTATGGCATTCCATAATCTTGCAACAATACCTTTTTCCTTTTTTTAAATATTTTTTTGATAGTCAAGGCTCAATACAAGCCAAGCTCAATGGACAGGATTTTTGGTATAAATATTGATTACCACAAAAAAAAGTTTGACTGTTTCCTCCTTAAAAATAATTTCTAACTAACATCTGCAAAGTTCTATCCAAATTTATTTCATTGCAAAAGTGACACGTGAAGGCCAAATACGGTAACCCATACTCAGAATTTGTCCTCTGCATTTAACCCATCAAAGTTAGTGCACACACATTAGTAGAATGAGTACACACACTGCACACCATGGACACACACAACCAGAGCAGTGGGCAGCCATTTTGCTGTGGCGCCCAGTGAATGATTGGGGCTTTGGCGCCTTGCTTAAGGCCACCTCAGTCATTTCCTGCTGGTATTGAGAATCAAACCCACAACCATCGAGTTACTTTTCTGTCTCTCTAACCATTAGGTCAGAACCACCACGAAGCTAACCGCTGTTTTTGCTCAGTTAATAATGTAATGCCTAAAAATCTAATACGGCTTTAAAGACCCCCTGTGGTGAAAATCAAGTTTTTAATGTTGTTTATATGTCTATGAGGATGCTTTAAGATAAATCATGCGCAAATTCATCAGTCAACACCATTGCTGAGTATTTTCTCCTTAAAACTGCAGTGAAAAAAAGTCTGTGAAATCACAAAGTACCACGTGCCGATGGGCTATAGCATATCATAAACAGCGAACTAGCAGGAGAGTCTCGAGAGAAGCCAGGTTATCCCGGTATATTTTTCTGTTGATCGAAAATCAAAAAATTATCTAGATTTAGCAATATGGCGGATGCATGATGTGTATTGTTATTATATTCTATATGCCTTTCTCCACTGACGTTCTGTGTTGTTAAAGCAGTTGTAAGGATAGTGATTGTTAGATGGCAGCCGTCTGACTCTGACATGGCAAACGGGAACATGGTTTGTGTAACATTAGCAACACATTATTAGCTGTTTGATAACATAGTCACACAAAAGGCTAATCAAATTAATTATCATTATGTGTCCAATGTTGTAAGTTGACCACGTGGATCTCTGAGCTGGCGTGAGCGAGTGGACGTGGAGCTAATTTGCATATTCATTGATCCGCATATATTAAATGAGGCAGGGTGTAGAGTTACATTCATGCTATTTTAAGGCATGAGGATTTTTTTTCACAGGACAAAAACATTTAAATATGTTATTTTGATTATCAAATATGAGTTTTAACGGATACAATTATTGATTACAGGGGGACTTTAAAACAAATATTCACAGCTCAAATAATACACGAATTTTAATATAATTAAATTATAAAATAATTTTGCTTTTAAAAAAATCATAAGCTTCACGTCCTCCAAATATTGGCCACATTTAACTCCAGTGCCTCACTGTAACCTCGATTTTTAAATTAAATTAAATTATTATTATTATTATCTTTTTTGTTTTAGTGATAATTAACATTATTCCAAAAATGCTTTTGATTGAGACATTAAACCTTGAGTATTCCTTTAAGGTGGGCTAAGACTTGTCAGGGGTGTGAAATACCCCAATGTGTGCCACACTTCTCATTACCCCACGAAACATGGCAGAAGCTGAACACTTTCTGAACACTCTTAATGTTCACTCACAGGAGCCACACTATAAATACTCTAACTGGCCGGTTCTGTCTGTGGCACGCAGCTATTTGGCGGGTGATAAGGCGCTAATTAGTGGCTCTTAACAGGAATACCACTTGTGAGAAACGCAATTCACATTGCCGTTGTCGCCAATCGTTCGAAGGACCAACGCACCCGGCCTCCTCCCCACAATAAACCTTGTGAACCATCTCCAAGACTTAAAAGATGTCCCTATTAACACTGGCAACCAGTGTTAGTTTTTTTCTTTCTTTCTTTCTTTCTTCCTCAGCAAGTCCAGTCTGATGAATTAAGTTGGTGGAGTCAGTAGATTAAGATAAGAACTTATCTTCTGCTTTGAGACAGACTTTTATATGCCGTATATTTCTTTGCATCACTCTCCCGCTCCCTTTGTGCAGTCATTCCGTTGGTAATTATAGTGGTGTGAGGTTGTATTGGGAAGAGAGGGGATTTAACCCTGTCTATGTACTGACCTTTGCTGCCTGAGGGTGGGAAGGTTTCACTAAAAGACTAATGTCAATATTCATTTAGCCGACGCTCTGAATAGCTGCGTCAGGAACCTCCCTCCCGTCAGGTACTTGCGATGTCGGTTCTGGAGAATGAGCGCTTTGTGCTATCCTATCTTATTAAAGCACAGGATGGATTCATGGGCCTAGCGAGCAAGAGCTGATATAGCTCTTCCATTTCCAAAAGCATCACTTAGAAATATTCAACAAGGCTTCACCACAGGAGAGCCCCAAGCCATTTTTAATGCCCTTTTAAAGTTCAGCGCAAGCACATGCTCTATTGAACTGTCTTAAAAGGAATCGCTGGAGAAATGCACTGCCGTGGTCCATTCCACCTGATCTTAGTCATACTTAAATGTGTTAGGGCAGAGAACATCACAAAAGAACGGCTAGATCAACCCTCAGATCTGAACATCAACACAGCCGACACAAACAGTGCATATGAATCAGGCTTTTAATTTGAACTCCATAATTTCATGAGTTGTTTCTCACCCCCGCCCTCCTTTAACTTGAGCCAAGCTAAATATTTGATTGAACGAGCTGGACTCTGATGCCTCTAATCTATTTTTCTTTCTCTAACATTGCATTAATGCGCAAGTAGCCTCCGTTCACTCCCAGCAGGAGTCTGCATTCACTCGCATTCATTCTGATTAATCCTTTGTGCCTTTGTGGAGTTGACGCAGATTCGCAGCGGCCTAAACATACCCTGAGTGATGACCAAAGATCACTGGAAATGTCACACTGTAAACAGAAACATAATCAAAAGCCCTTTTGCTTTTCCAAGGCTTTTGTCTGCAAGTCTGAAAACACCTTGTTGACATTCAGACCCCATTTGGCCCCAATAATTATGGTGGATACTCTTGTTTTCTCAAGTAAAGTGGTGGTCTTCTTTACCAAGTTCTGAGACCAGCAAACCATCTCTCTCTGGCTTTAGTGTGTGAGTCTCTTAAATAATAAAAAAAAACTGAACAGAGAGGGAATCTAGATGATATTTTCCATTTTAATGGTTTTTAAGCAGGGAAAACTACATGAGAGTGAGAAGAGGAGATGTGAGAGGGACTGGCTCCCTGGGACCTAAATGGCTTTTGGGCATGCAATGTGTCTTTGATGTGGGGCCTAACAAGCATCAAACTCGCTTCCAATGGCACTTCACATGCAGCCTGATTGATGTAAGTATTCTATTTGTGTGGGGCACATTGCAAGTTTGAGCCAGCTGTACCTTTAATTTGAAATTCACTAATGTTTCGAACTAGATAACATTAAGGGTGATCTTATTAGCTTGTTGTAAGTCCCATCCGATGTGTTGCTCTCACATGTTTTTGGCTTCACAGTGCTCAGCGTGAACACAAGTTCTAGAATTGTCGCTATGCTTGTCAACAAGCAGCATAATGATATTTGAAATTATTTGCATAGCAGATCAAATTCGCCACCAGAATGCATTAAAAATTAAATATCACTAAATCAAACAGCAGTCGCTCCTCAGAAATGTTTGATGTTTGTGTTGACTGAGCAGTGGTGGAAGATCCTGTAAACACAATTATTTCAATTTCGTAAATGTCTTAGGGTCAATGACGTACAAGAGTGTCCACAAAAAAGAAATGGATTTTTTTTTTCTTTTAAACCCTTACTCTCCATATACTCTTCATATTTGTTTCATGTTATTTTGGTAAACTTTTACACTATTTTCAAAAAAGTGTCAATGTAATGACCGTTGTTACCATCAAGTCAAAAGTAATAACATATTTGAGTGAACCCATCATATTAATTGTTCAAACAAGTAAATATAGTTTTATAAATATCACAAATTATTAATTTATAAATTTCGTAATGTTTCGAGAAGCCACACCTCGACAAAAAAAGTCAAATATTCTGATATTTAAAAATATTTATTGACATTGTTATGAGAATATGAAGGAGTCCTCTTTGTGATAAAATTTGTATATTTTTAAATATTTTTTTAAATAATTAAAATTTCAAAATGATTAAAAATGATAGATAAAAAGATCAAAATGAATTTTCATACAGAAACTAAACACACGCTCAACTTAAAAGACGTTTATTCAAGTCATTGTGAGTGTGAAGTGCAGTTGTGTTAGTTTTGACGTCTTAAAGGTCCAGGAGCAAGTTGTGGAAATAAAAAAAAGTGTTCTCTTTCTGACAAAGCAAGTTCTCATGTCATACAGTTCCTGTGGTCAATAGGACTACAAAATAAGGTCTACCAGTATGTTGTCCCTAGATAACATTTCAAAGAATGGATAAGCAGGTCTCCATTATTTCAAGGCTGATTGCTTTGACAAAGCACATTAAGGGGGTCACGCTCTTTGTGTTGGACACTGCAATTGTGTGTCTGCCACAGTGATGGATAACACCTAGATGAGCTGCCTCACAATTGGCCAAGAATGCAGACAATTATTAGACATAAGCTTAGGTGAAAAACACAAAGGCCTTCCATAAATCATGCACAATCTCGAGTAAATATTGTCTTGTCATCTAGCTATTTGCTTAGCAGCTGGGTGTGCGCATTGTGTCGCTAAATTGATTCACGGTTCAACTGATGGCAAATGTAATAAAACAACACTCAAAAAAGGGTGATAAATTCAAAGGAATCCTTGAGAGACATCCACTTTGTCCTCCCGGAGCCTCTGCACAGAGATAAGCAATGCCAGATACAGTGACGGCTTTCCGGAATGAGTCTAAATTGTAATTTGAATCTGGAGATTGTATCTATGCAAATCTGTGGTCTGAAGCTGTGAAAGAGGCAAGAAAGAGAGCAGCTGATGTCTTGCGCTGGAATATGGCGCCATCAAATAGTTTATTCATGCCCGTGCTTGTAAAAGTCACCCCTTCGCAAACAGGAGCATTTGCATTTGATGATGCCCTTCCAAAGGAGACATCTCGAACTTGATGGCTTCTTCCTATGCTGCCTTTTTTTTTCAAGATAGGAAAAGCCAAGAGAACAATGCATTGTGTTTAATTAGCTTCTTTATTGGTGAGCTAATGAAGTTTGTTCTACAGATATGCCCGAGTATAAATTGAGCGTAGGAAAACGACAGGCAGACAAAGGAGATTTTATAAAACGCGGTTTTATTGCCTTGTCGTGTGTTTTAGCATCCCGACAATACACAGACGTGACACAGAACCAAACTCGCCGGTACATCTGGTGCCATTTCGACAGCACGCACATTCACAGCGCGAGAGGAAAAAGAAAAGGGTTTTAAAAAGCTATTTTAACTAACTGCTACCACCGCTCTGGCACAACACGAGGATGCCCTTGGCATAAATAGATCTACATGTTCATTTGGTATATTAAGAGAGGCACACAGTTAAAGAGTGTTCATTACAATTGTAAATTTCCGCCCTGGGGCCCGTAGCCCAGTACTTGATTACATGGGGTCTGCGCTCATGGACACAGCCTGAGTCGGACTCAAAGTCCAGTGCACCTAATTAATTTCATTAGAAAGTGAAGTCATCTTCTAGCAGGAATTAATATTTGGAGCGTCATGTTGCTAATTCATTTCCAGATTTAATTAGCTCAGAGAAGAAATGTTGCTTGGGCAAGAGGACTTTTTAATTATCAGCTTGGATAAATTTGAAAATGTTGATGCCTAAGGGTTGAGTTAATTAAAACCTGCATTATTTTAACTTTAATTAGCTCCCATCTTTGTTTTGCTCCACCATATGGCCATGTCCTGTAGTCAAATTTAGTTAATTAAGCTAATTAAGCTAATCATTTTAATTACTCAAGACAATGTGATTGGATAGAGGATGACTACAAGTTTATGGCCTAGTACTTGTTATTCATTAAGTTGAAGGGACAGAGTTATTTCTGATTGCAGTTGGCAAGCATTGCCGGGCTGTGACAAGCGCTGAGATATTAAGGCTGAAGTATAATTGCATTCCTTGATAAAAACAACATGTCACAAGCACAACTCTTTTAAAGAGGAAAATAATTTAGAGCCACGTCTATTAGCATTCCGTGTCGGTTGAAGGCCCTCTCGCCGATATCTGATTAAAAGCTGCAGAATCGCTCAAGTGAGAGGAGCCCCTTTCTCTCCCCCGGCCTGCTGACCACACTCTCAAACCTGCGATCGGTTGCTCCGGTAATGACACACACGCAGTTTGGAGATTAAACGTTATTAAGTTCAGTCATGTATGTCTGGGCGGCACTCTCCTAAAGGTACGTTTACGCTCCTCTGTGCTTTTTGGTCATAAAGTCTCATGCGTGCTCTTGGTGGAAGAAACTGGTCCGATCTCATTGATTAATGCAGTAGATAGTCACTTTCCATTAATTAATGTAATACATGTCAACAGAAGAGAAGTTCAAGACTCGGGTTACATCTACATTACTCCAGATACATTTGAAAACGTTTTTGTTTCAAAACACTCTCCATCCACACTAGCGTTTTTAAGCTAAAGCATTTTCTGTGTCTCTCCCCCACACTGAAACGTCAGAAAGCACTAAAATCATCTTGCTGCACATGCGTGAAACATAAGATGATCCAGAGAAACCAGACATAATAAAGGTCTCACACTATTCTTCTGGTACAATAACTTTATTAGCATATAAATATCTCACATCAAGGTTGCACTCAATCACCACTCCATATATGGTGTAAAATGCAATTGACCCTCGCAAAGACCCGCCCCCTTTAGTTACTGTTGCTATGTTCAACAAGCCATGCGCTCTCACGCCACACATCATGTTCTCAAGCAGTGAAAAACACATCGCGGAGCGAAGAGGACACTGACGTCGACAGACAAGACAGAGCAGGTTACTTTTCATATGAAACAGTTTCATATTTAAAATATTGTAATTTTTTAAAGAATTTTAAACAATAAATACCATATAATGGCTCTTTAATGTGTCGTGACAGATCGCTGTAGCTCCTTCAAGCGGCTCGTGAACCAACCATCTCTTCATACTATTTCCTTTATAGCATCAAATAAATATGAATGGACATCAGAAGGAATGTTGTTTCAAGTGCGGAAAAACTTGAATACATACAAGTTCACCAACCTTAATCTAGTAACTCCCTTGACTGCTTTTTGGACAAAATGGTGGATTCGTGGTTATGATTGGTTAGATTGCCAGTCAATCAAACTGCAGGCAAAGGGTCAATTGCACTCATATTTTGCCACAAGAGAGCAAATGCAAGTACATTTTCTATCATCTTTGCATAAATGTAATATGAAAACTGTACAAAGTACTGTGAAAGTGAATTGTACATTCTGCAAAAGATCTGTATGCATCACATGACTAAAAATGCATCATCATTTTGAAATACCTCCATTTTCACAGTTGACATTATATGCGCATGTGCATACAAGCTCTATTACGTAAGAACAAACCTGTGATTGAGTCTGGAAATAAAGCAAAATAACTAAGAAAACTAAGAATTTGTCCTCAGATACCATGTCTGTTATTTACAGCAAAAAAAACTGGAAAATAAGTTACCGGAGAAACATCATTACCCGTGGTTGTATGACAAATTTGCAACAATACGGTTTCAACGACGCATCATACTATGGTAGTTAAGTTACATCATTGTGCGGGAAACGCACCCCTGTGTTGTTTTGGACACTTTGACACTTTTGGTGTTGGAGAACCAAGAGGCAGAAAATTCCTCAACATGTGAGGCAGAAGCTACCGATGGACAGACGTCTGGAGTCCCTCAGGGGGGTCTGAATGTCCACCCTCACACCCCACCCCCCATCAGGACCCAGATCTGCCTGACTAATTGAGGAGGTTCATCCGAAAGCAGAGAGCAGAGGGCCTGCTTGCTTCTGGGAAGAGCCATTTGTCCCTCTGGGCCAACAACTGTATGTTGTGCTACCCATCATGTCCCCTTGGTAACCGCCTAACAGATGCATAGGCCAAGTGCGGTAATGAAATAATACAGCTAGACATCATGTCCATGGTTTCCATTATTGTTAAAGATTTTGGTTGCCCGATAGCACCACTTAGGTAATTTGTTTCTGTGTATAATCCTGTTGGCTGCTATTAAATTAAACCAACTGGTCATTTGGGTTTCGGGGACTATAAATAAACCCTGTTGCCACGAGGCACAAGCAGTATGTGTTGTGTCTCATTTGATTAAAGGGGAAGCACTTTATAATTTCATCTGAAAAAAATGTGACCTCATTGGGTCGGCCAATATCAGATGATCCCAACTAATGACTAAAGTAGTTAATGACTGTTGCTAATATAGACTAATATCTCACTAATATCCATGACCAAAAAACCCAATGATTTTTTTTTCTCTAATACTAGAAAATCAAAATCACATTCAGGCACATTTTCATATTAATTCATTAGTTGTGGACTGTTATTCATATATGAGATGTTTGGTAATCATTGTAATTGCCTCTCATCTTTGTAAGTGTTGGCCGTGTAGTTTGGTGTGAGATGGGCAGAATGAGATTGAGTTGTGATCTGGCATGAAGCCAGAGAGAAGAAGCAGGCCCAGCAGCACTGCTGCCTCTCTCTCTTTCTGAACTCATTGTGATGGAAGTATTAGGCAATTTATGCTGAATTAACACCTGGGGGACTACATATGTGTCCACACCACGATATGCTTGGCGGTATGCTCGAACGCTTATCCTGGGTTTTATCAAAGTCACATTTTAGCTGTTACACGATCAAGGTGAGGCTGAACACTGCATTAATTAAATGGCAACATTTTATATATAAATATCTAAGGTGTTTTTGTAATATAGTGCATGGGTGATTCTTCAACTACAGGAACTTTACTGTATATCCAAGGGGTTGATTTTTATTAAAACTACCAGAGTTTTTGTGAATAGATTTTATTCTTTTGCCCTTTTTGCAGCAGGATGTTACATATAAAACAGGACTTACATTACATTTTAAAAGCTATGATAATCTGAACAAAGAATACAGTATTTATTGTCTGAGAATGATTTTTATACTCAAATTAAATATCCCTCAGTTCGTCAGGATTATATGAACACCACTATATCCTATCATTTAGTCTGTTCTTAAGATGAAGTAAATGTGATGAAAAACTAAGGTAAATATCACTTTTGAACAGAATATTTTATTGTGTACAATTTCCAAAGTTTGTCAAATAATGCAAAAATACTGAATCTATTATAAATTGTGTGCATTTATAAGATACATAAAATGTTAGCTCTGAAACTGGCCTTAATTTAGCCTTTTTATTTTTATATTTTATTTTATTTCATTTAAGGCATATTTTATTTCAAGTAATGAAATTGTTGATTTATATATATATATATATATATAATTTCCACAGGTCATTTCCATCACAGAATGTTATCAAATACAAGACATAAATATGATGGAAAGATATATACAGTGGGTACGGAAAGTATTCAGACCCCCTTAAATTTCTCACTCTTTGTTATATTGCAGCCATTTGTTAAAATCATTTAAGTTCATTATTTTTCCTCATAAATGTACACACAGCACCCCATATTGACAGAAAAACACAGAATTCTTGACATGTTTGCAGATTTATTAGAAAAGAAAATCTGAAATATCACATTGTCCTAAGTATTCAGACCCTTTGCTCAGTATTTAGTAGAAGCACCCTTTTGATCTAATACAGCCATGAGTCTTTTTGGGAAAGATGCAGCAAGTTTTTCACACCTGGATTTGGGGATCCTCTGCCATTCCTCCTTGCAGATCCTCTCCAGTTCTGTCAGATTGGATGGTAAACGTTGGTGGACAGGCATTTTTAGGTCTCTCCAGAGATGCTCAATTGGGTTTAAGTCAGGGCTCTGGCTGGGCCATTCAAGAACAATCATGGGGTTGTTGTGAAGCCACTCCTTCGTTATTTTAGCTGTGTGCTTAGGGTCATTGTCTTGTTGGAAGGTAAACCTTCGGCCCAGTCTGAGGTCCTGAGCACTCTGGAAAAGGTTTTCGTCCAGGATATCCCTGTACTTGGCCGCATTCATCTTTCCCTCGATTGCAACCAGTCGTCCTGTCCCTGCAGCTGAAAAACAACCCCACATGGGAGGTGGTCCCACCACCATGCTTCACTGTTGGGACTGTATTGGACAGGTGATGAGCAGTGCCTGGTTTTCTCCACACAAACCGCTTAGAATTAAGGCTAAAAAGTTCCATCTTGGTCTCATCAGACCAGAGAATCTTATTTCTCACCATCTTGGAGTCCTTCAGGTGTTTCTTAGCAAACGCCATGCGGGCTTTCATGTGTCTTGCACTGAGGAGAGGCTTCCGTCGGGCCACTCTGCCATAAAGCTCCGACCGGTGGAGGGCTGCAGTGATGGTTGACTTTCTACAACTTTCTCCCATCTCCCGACTGCATCTCTGGAGCTCAGCCACAGTGATCTTTGGGTTCTTCTTTACTTCTATCACCAAGGCTCTTCTCCCCCGATAGCTCAGTTTGGCCAGATGGCCAGCTCTAGGAAGGGTTCTGATCGTCCCAAACGTCTTCCATTTAAGGATTATGGAGGCCCCTGTGTTCTTAGGAACCTTAAGTGCAGCAGAATTTTTTTTGTAACCTTGGCCAGATCTGTGCCTTGCCAAAATTCTGTCTCTGAGCTCTTCAGGCAGTTCCTTTGACCTCATGATTCTCATTTGCTCTGACATGCACTGTGAGCTGTAAGTTCTTATATAGACAGGTGTGTGGCTTTCCTAATCAAGTCCAATCAGTATAATCAATCTCAGCTGGACTCAAATGTGTAGAACCAAGTGTAGAAGCATCTGAAGGATGATCAGAAGAAATGGACAGCACCTGAGTTAAATATATGAGTGTCATAGCAAAGGTTCTGAATACTTAGGACCATGTGATATTTCAGTTTTTCTTTTCTAATAAATCTGCAAAAATGTCAAGAATTCTGTGTTTTTCTGTCAATATGGGGTGCTATGTGTACATTAATGAGGAAAAAAATGAATTTTATCAAATGGCTGCAATATAACAAAAAGTGAAAAATTTAAAGGGGTCTGAATACTTTCCGTTCCCACAATATATATAAGGATATATTAGGGATATATATATATATATATATTCTTTTGTGAGAATGTGAAATTTATTGTAAGAAAGTTTAAAAGTCAATTTAACCATTGCTTTTAACTTTACCTTAACTGCATGGCAAAACAGTGACGTCAGAGTCTTACCAGAAATGAAAATATGTGTCAGTCAAGTACAGTTCAAAAACAGACAGATAATAGTATCATGTCTCTTCGTGAAAATTGCTAATTATTATTTTTTAGATAGACCCTGTAGATCCTGTGCCCAGCAGGCCCCAGCGAGACAGAGCTTAATAGATTAACTAACAGACGGCTGCCGATCAGGGCCCAGCCAGTTGACACCAGGAGTAGCATCTGCTCAAAGGCCATCTCCCTCCACTCAGGGCCAGCGCCTCCTCACAAACCCCGGCATGGAAGCTCCATCCTGGGCCTCTTGCTAATTCTGCCTCCCCCTCCTCCCCTCCCACCACCGGCGGCATCGCCCGCCCCTCTATGACATAGTGGCTAATTAGAGACATGCATATATTTATGACTGCGTTCATTACAAGAGAGGCTGTAGTCTGCCTTTGTACACCTAAACAAATCTGCTTCCCAGCTTCTAGCTCATGCACCACCGTTCTGACTCCTCTGTGAAACAGTTATGCCAGTTTACCGGGAGCCAGCTTGCAAACTCTCACAGAAGAAAATAGATATATAAGTGTGAGCTCTAAGGGGATAAGCCGCAGGCAAAAGAGAAGCCTCTTTGGGGTCCATTTGAGGCTGCTTGAACTACATGTTTAATTATATGTAAAGGTCAGGAGGAGTGAAAGGGAAGAAATGCCAGACAGAGGGGCTGTGGTTAAGGCTCTGTTTTCTGCCTAATGACGGTCTCTTCCTTTAGTGCACACTCAGCTAACATCCATCACCCACAGCTGCATCCCACAGAATTAAAAGCCCTTGGTAAATCAGACAGACAATCAACCTGAGATAGTGTTCAAAGAACCTGAAAGTCCCTAAAGGTAATGTGTGAGTTTTTATTTTTTTCCAAATATTCTCTAATCCATCTTTAAAATGCAGAAACACCTATAAGTAAGCCAATTATAGGTTTATTTCCCTGAAAAATGTGAACAATATGGCTTGCTTGTTACTGTACAGAATCTCCCCCAGCCCAAGAGTTTGTAGCGGAACTATTTCTTCTCAACCAATAAGAGATTGTAGAATTCTGTTGAAAACTACCAGTTATTTTTGCAATTACACAGTTCACCTTTAGATAAAATTATGAGGAAACATATGGACAGATAAGTTATGCATTTAGAAAATGTTTCATGTGACGTCCACCCTTTTGGTCCTTTTAATCCAAGGTTTCTCCTCTGTAAGGTACAGGTCTCTGTTTTCAGCTGTTCAGAGATCAGCTGAACTTTAGGCCAGACTATATCCACTCTGTCCTCAGACTCTGTTGCTGTTTTGAAAGAAATTATGAATATATGCTGTGCAGATACACCTTATATTGGGTCATGTCTTGCACTGGCACACAACAACTCCTAAAACACTATCATAAACAACGGTCTGAAACAATTGACTTAATTAATGTTTCTAATAATATTTTCATCTGAAGACATTTGCTGTCAGGTTGGAAATTTGTTGTGTATAGATAAATTGTGGTTATGTATGATATTCATTACAATTCATTGTTTTGGTTTGTTTTCTTTGTTACCCTAAATAGGACAAGCACTTTGGATAATAGATGGATGGATCTTTTTATGCGTGCGTGTGTGTGACCCAAATAGGACAAGCGTTTTGTTTTGTTTTGTTTTGTTTTGTTTTGTTTTGTTTTGTTTTGTGACCCAAACAGGACAACTCTTTTTTTGTTGTTTTGTTTTGTTTTGTTTTCATTTCATTTTTGTTTCGTTTTGTCAACCCTATTGGACAAGCAGTTTGGAGAATGGATGGATAGATGTTTTTCCTTTTTGTCAACAGTCAATTGTGTGGATACACAATGGAATTGGTTACAAAAATACCAAGAGCTGCAGAGGACAACTACTTAAATGAATCTAAAATATAAGATTACTTTATGTTTAAAAAAAAATGTGGAAATTGGTAATAATAATAATAATAAAAAGGGTAGATATGTCCAAACATCTGTCTGGTATTGTGAATATTTCATGAAACAATATAGTATGTTTGATCTTAGCAATGTCTTGACTGAACAGAATGAGATGGTAGTTTGCAGGGCATCATATGCTTCACTATGTTATCACTAATCACTGGGAAAAATCATTATGGGTTAAGGAATTCAGGCAGGGTCAAGTTCTGGCATCCAAAGAGAAATGAACATAAGTTACAGGTCGGAGACTAAGAGGTGTGTGTGTGGGATGAGATGGGAATGGACAGATAGATCCTAAGCAGATCCCACTCCCCTTCATGTAATTGCAGAGATAAGGAAACTCATGCAGCCTCTTGGGCAGACAGTTTGGTGATTTACAGCTCTTTAATGGTCTCAACTTCAAAGCCTCCTAGAAAAATCATTAATAGATATATTTAACAATGTGAAACATTAGTCATTGCTAACACATTCTCTCAGCTGCAGTGTTTTAGAAAGAAACCTAAAGAACTGATTTCAAATGCTTTATTAATAGGTAAAGAGATAATTATTCTTTGCTCCCCCTCCTTTTATCTCTCCTTTCCTCTGCTTTTCTTTTTCATGTAAGATTGAAAAAGCTGGCTAAATTAATGCCTTGTTAAGGCAGAGCATTAATTTGCTTGTTGAAGCAGAGCATTAATTTGCTATATGATCTTCCATTCTCTCTCCCATATGTTTTCACTCACTTTATAGGTCTTTCTTTCACTTTTTGCCTAACTTGAAGCCAGCCCATCCTGAAGATATGGTCTAGCAGCAAGCATCTGTTCTACTAGCATTTTGAGAAGTGGTGCTCATATAGGTAATTTAGCTTTCAGTATGACCTGTAACATTTCCTGACCCGTTTTCCCCTCTCCTTCTCCCCAGTCATACCCTGTTCCAACATACTGTCATGGCAATTTGTAGCTATTTTGTGTCTTGGGCAAATTGGTGGCAAATTCATATGAATTCATACAATCTCATTCATACATTTTTGTACGACCTGCTTACGGTCCACTGATGGTTGTTGACTGGTGGACCTTCATGCTTTTTTTTTCTTTCTAAAAATCTTCTTTTTTTTTCACACAAATCACATCATACAAATTTCATACACAATCGCCACCTCATCAATCTTTTGCAAAGTTTTTTATTGGCCTCGATAGTTCCATTAAGAACCTTTAACAACCATGGGACCTTGCCATTGCACAAAAGGTTCTTTATGGCAACAGTTTTAGGTTTCTATAATGATCGTCACATTAAGTAAAAATGAATGTTTTAAAAATATATATATATAGTTAACCCAAAAATGAAAATTGTCCCATAATTTGGTTATTAAGTGTATATAACTTTCTTCTTTCAGCCAAACACAATTCCCAGCTTTGTAGTTACATTGAATTGTGCCAAAGTTTTTGAAGCTACAAAAAATTGCATCCATCAATCATAAAAGTAATCCATAAAACTCAGTTGGTTAATGCCTTCTGAAGCAAAGTGATGTGTTTTTGTAGCAAAAATATCTATATGTAAACCTTTTTTATAATCTATAATCATTGGCTTCTAGCAATCCCGTACACAAAATCAAGAGCAAGTTGGGCTCCGACAGAAGGGTGACCTCTGTAAGTGTAAGCTTAGGTGAGAACTGATGAATGTCGAAGTGCACAGGATAAAAAAAAAGTGAATTAGTGGTCTAAAACGAGAAGTTTTAAAGAAAAATGTCGGTTGACTTTACCTTGAAAATAAAGCAATATTATTTAGCCTCGGCTATTTTTTTCCTGTGATTTTAGTCAACAAAAATGTTTCAAGTCTTTTTAAATCTGTAATAAACATATTTAGCCAACATTGGTTTGTTTGATGTGTGGATCTTCTTTTGAAATGTGTTGTTTTTCTTCCTTTGCTTTATCATTTATCATTGTCATCTCAATTTCATGAGTGATTCATAAAACCAAACGTTTGACCAATCTGGTGTTTTTTAAGCATCAAGACCAGAAAAAACAACCGTCACCCAACATTGGTTAAGAGCAAATATTTACAATTTTGTCACCATTCAGTATCAATTAAATATACCAATAAAAATGACAGAAAAAATAATATCAAAGATCGTTTTTGGATCAATAAATGTAAATTTTAAACTAAAAATGCTTTCTTGAATGGGCTATCTCGAGCCAGGTCTCGAACTCGGATTTCTTAAAGCACAGCTGCACCATGTGTTGTAGCATTCCCACTAGACTATTTTCACTGCTGTTAAAACTTGCATGAAAAGCCTACACATTCATGTAGCCTATTAGTGAAAACGTCTCAGGTTACGACTGTAACCCTGGTTCCCTGAGAAGGGAACGAGACACTGCATCGGTAACGACACTTTAGGGAATCCCCCTCTGCGTAGCGTATCTGAAGCATGGATGAAATTATTCCAATCCTGATTGGTGTTGCGTCATGACGTAACATGTGACGGCATACACGGAAGCTACAAAGGTACGCCAGCACAAAACAGAGCTAGCCATGTGATGAAGCAAGTCGTTCCCAGGCATGTTGTAACCTGAGACGTTCCTTTTTGAGGGAACTCGCACTGTGTCGGTAATGACATATTGGGGAATGGATACCCACTATGCCACACCGAAACATGCCTGTCCTAGTGTGAAGCTGAAGCAGTCACAACTTTGGACGAGAGCTCTCGTGCACCCCGCGTAGAGAGAAGGTGCAGATTATAAAATCTGATGAAAGTATGTGAGGTGGACCACCCAGCCGCTTTCGTAGATCTCCTGCAGCGGAACTCCTGAAAGGACGGCCTCTAGTAGAGTGGGCCCTCAAGGCCATAGGTGAAAGTAAACCGCGCACCTGATATGCTGAGGCAATAACCTGAATAATTAAATTACTAATTGTCTGCTTGGAAGTGGGAAGCTCCTTCTTAGGTGACCCAAAGCACACAAACAACTGGTCTGACTTCCTCCACTGAGAAGACCTCTGAATATAGATGTTCAACGATCTTACAGGGCAGAGCAGATATAGTATCTCTTTTTCTGCCGACACATGTGGTTGAGGATGGAAGGCCTGAAAAACCAATGACCGTGCCAGAATAGATGGTAACTTAGGCACATTGCCAGCTCCAAGGTTTAGAATGGCCTTAACTTCAAATCTCCAGGCAAATCAGCGAGATAGCCAAGGCATGGAGGTCCCCCACTCTCTTGACAGAAGTAATTTCCAGGAGAAAGACCATTTTGAAGGAGGCAAGTGACAGCCCTTTGAGAACTACAGCCAGATCCCAGGTTAGGAACACTGAAGCCAGGAACTCCAGCACAGAAGCCACCGAGCAGTTAATTGGGTTCAACCCACGCTCTCTACACCAAGTAGAAAACCACAGTGGACAGTAGGTCGTCTCTCGAGATGAGAGCAAATCCACTTTCACTGGGCCGAACCTCTCGCATATCGACTTCACCACCTCGGGGTGAAGTCTCCAGTCCCTGGGCTTTAACCCCTGCCTCTACAGGACATCTGCTGCCTGATTCTGGTCCCCGGGGACATACATTGCTCTGAGAGATGACAGTTTCCCCTGGGATCACAGGAGGATCTGATAGTCCAGTCTGCACAGTGTGCAAGCTCAGACACCCCTGATGGTTCAAATACGAGACCACCGTCATATTGTTTGCCCGTATGAATACAAGGTGACCACTGAGGTCTAGGAGAAAGCTCCTTAGAGCCTTGTAGACTACCAGCATTTCCAGACAATTTATGTGCCATGAGGAATGCTGGGCTTGCCACAGACCTCTCTCAAAGCGGCCGTCCATGATTGTGCCCCAACCCATAAGGGATGCGTCTGTCGAAATAAACTGTCGGAAACATGAAGCTTCCAATACTAGGCCTTGGGACAGAAACCAAGATTTCTTCCATATTGACAGGGCATGAAGGCATTGGAGCGTGCCCCTGACCAAACGGAACGGATTTTCCCCCGAAGAAAACCCCTTGGCTTTCATCCACCACTGTAGGGGTCTCACATGCAGGATGCCAAAAGGTATGACGTTGAACGCAGCTGCCATGAGCCCCAGCAGTCTTTGAAACTGCTATACAGTGATAGCATGGCCTAGCTTCATCCTGGAAATCATCACCAGGATGGACTCGGTATGAGTGGGAGACAATCATGACCACATTGTTGTCAAGTCCCATATATATATTTTCTTCGACTATCGTTCACGATCCCCTGAAGCGGAATACCGCCAGGATAAGATCGAAAACGATTTCCGGTGTGCAAAATCGATGTTGAAACGCCTCTGTTGTCAAGATCCCTGAGGAGGGGCTCTAGAAGTGACACTCTCTTTTTGTATCTGCCGTAAGGTGGAGCTTGATGATGGTTGGGACTGCTCGCTCAAAGCCACAGACTGCTTTTTCGCCTCCTGAAATCTGTTCACGACGGTGTTGACTGCATCATCGAACAGGCCAAATGGCGATAGTGGGGCATCCAGGAGAAAGGCCCTGTCCTTCTCCTTAATCCCGATATGTTTATCCACAAATGTCTCTCCATGGCTACCACAGCTGCCATGGAATGGCTAATGGCATGGGCCGGCTAATGACAGAGAGCGCTTGCTGATGAGCGAAAGCTAACTCTGTTGTGTGCTGGCGTCCTTTTGTAGCTTCCGTGTATGTCGTCAAATGTTACGTGCTACACTCAAGGGGATTCCTCAAAGAGTCGTTACCAATGCAGTGCGAGTTCCCTCAAAAGGAAACTACGCTATCACTCTTAATACCCAAAGATATATTATTTGTAGCCTAAATAATTCACATTCATATTTTTCCTTTTATTACAAGAAAATAGCATAATACATTAAAGAGCATTAAAGAGCAGTCCATGAAAAAGTAAGCACAATTTTGATATTTACTGTACTGTTCATTCTAAACAGCAAATGCTTACACAAATGCTTATATTAGGCCTACTACATGTTTTTATGTAAATTAAATTTTTAAAAATTATATAGATTTTTTTTTATCTCCACATGGCGTAGTTGACTGCTACTTGCAGAAACGAGCTGTTATGCGTCCACTCCATAACATGTGAAAATCTATGGTTATAGCACCACTTATCCATTAAGAGCAGAACTGAATTTCCTGCCGCAAACTGCGACGGTCCCCACGAAGACAAATAACGCATTCTGGTTGACTACCATCTGTACACTAGGGGTGTATTCGTCCCGAAACGTACGGTATGGATTTCATGGTTTGGTTCATGCATGTTAGACGACAAATACAGTCAGTCACAGACGATTCACGTCCAGAAGGGGGTGCGTGGTGATGCATAGCATATTTCCTACCAATTTGGATATGCTAGTAAATTCAGATTTTGTATAACAAATAAAACATTTGCAAGGAAAAAAAAACAAAAAAACAAGAACCATAAATTTACTGGACCTTCTGCTCTTAATGTGGAGCCTGTGGCATTAGCCCTGAACTGGGAGTTGAATCACTGTTAGAAAATCCTCTAGTGCCCTTCGAGAGACAAGAAGACTTGCAGAATTTCTAACGAGGAGTCTTTTTCGACGTCTAGGCTGACTCTGGCTGATTAATGAAAGCATTTGGTGACCTTTTGCTGCTCTTATGGAAGGTTCAGCCCTCTGTTCAGGGGCTCAGGCCCTGTCCCTCCTCTCTTAGCTCAGAAGAAAGACCTCCATCCTGGTCAGCCACACTGAGCTTCAGTGTCATTTTATTTTTGACTTTTCTTCCTTCCTTTTTTTCTTGTGAATTATTAATTAATGGTTCTTTTTCATTATCTGTCCTTATTTTGTAATCAGTTTGTTAAGCTACTTAAAACAATTAACATGTTTAACAACTTTGTTACTTCCCTCTTTTGTTGCACTATGTGAATTAGTAATCCTCTAATACTACTACAACTGTTGCTTGATACTGCAGCTGCTTCATATTTAAATTTTCCGGGTGGTGTTTGCTAATTGGTGAAATTAGTGGGTAGCAGCAGATGAAGAGATCCTGGGTAAATGTGTTGCATGTCAGCCCTGCTGCTGAGGTTTCTAGATTGGGCTTCTCAGCCTGGGCCTTTCTTGCACTTCATCAGGGACATGCAGTTACCCACCGAATCGCTTTGAAAAATCTATCAGAAACACCAGTGTATTTATTTCCCTCAGTGGGGAATTGATTGATGCACACACCCACATATACACACACAAAAACACGTACACAGAAAGAAAAAAAAACACCCAGAGGAAGTTTAAACTTCAAATGATCCCACTTTACACTGGCATTTTCGGTTTAGTCCCTGCATAGCGATGGCGGTTATGAAACCTTTTCATTGTGAACGTATTGTGAGTGTGTCTTTGGTCTCGCTGTAGGAGTCTGTCTGCAGTCGGCCATGCTTTCAGGGGCTGACCGACCAGCCCAGCACTTAAGAGATGGCGCACTGAGTGTTATCGTGAGCCACGACTGGCTTAATGCATTATTATTGTTACCACATTCCCTCACTGAATGCTCCAAAGGGAGTGAAGGCTCAGAAAGGCTTTTCAGAAGCCCAGTCTGAGAAAACACACTGCCATAAATAGCTGGGCCTCGGTATGGATTGGCCATAGCTTTTTTTTATTTATTTATTTATATTTTTTGCTCATTCCCCCCTAAAGTGGGAAAGAGACTGTGAGGAAGTCTTTAAGGGCTTTTTTAATTTTTTGAAGTCTCTGTAACATTTTATTTTACAGTGTCCTTGTTACACATTACATGTTGTTTCCGTGGCAATAACTATAAATGATGCATAATTACACGCAGCTCACCCTAAACCTAACCCTAATCCTAACCCTATAGTAAGTACATGTATTTAATTATTATAATCGCAACTTCAATGTATAACTAGATTGTAAGAATAAATTGTCACCGAAGTCTCTTCTGCCCTCCAAAGTTGCATCAAAAATACAGTAACAACAGTTCTATTTTGAATTATTATTATTATTTTTAAATAACTGTTTTCTATTTTAATTCATGTAATTTATTCCTGTGATATCAAAGCTGTATATTCAGCAGTCTTCAGAAACATTTCTTGTTATTATTATCTGTGTTGGCTTTTAAGCTTTAAAAAGGATGCAAAGTGCCACAAGAAGAATCATAAAAGCGGCTCATATAAAATGTCTTTTGAATTCATACTACAGCTTTCTGTATGGAACATCTCCACGAGCAACTGTAAACATTACTATATTATATCTATGGTAACTTAGAAAACAGCGTCTCTTCGACATAGTCAAATCACTTACCCAACTGTTGATGGAGGGCCAAAGGAGCCAGGTAGCCATTATGCAAATAAATAAGTGGCAAGTGTTTCTGTTGGAAAGGTTAACTCCTTTTGCCATAGACTTTGGTTTGTTGGTTTTGGCATTAATACTTTATTAATACTCTAATGAGAGTTTGTAGGTGCAACGTTACTTATACTGAACAGAGTTTCTGAAGGGGACCATCAAAATAAAGTGTTACAGAAAACATAAAGGTATTCATATGTACATTATGCATTATGTCTTTCTATTAATAATTAATCAAAGTTAAAATACATTATAATATTTGCAGATTCTGACATTTGTTTTTTGTCATGTGTTTTAATGCATTATACTTTCTAAACTTGTGTTCAATGATTAGACAAGTATTAAAATGTATTAAGATGCATTATAATGCATAATTAATGCATTTTTCATAATCCATTAAAGACTTTAAGTAAAGTATTATCAAAATGAAATATAGGTGAGCGAATAATGAGACAGTTTTTAACAAACTATTACTTAAAAAGATCAAAAAACAACATAACACTGCAGCAGATGTGAAATTCAATCCAAAAATATATGGTTGAATCATTTTCCAATGACACCATTAACCTTTTGGTTAAATGCTTTTGCACTTTGGAAGATAAAACCTAATAGTGTGTATGTGTGTGTCTCAAGTGCTTGTTTGTGCAGAGCTCCATGTGTTTAGTGGAGCTCTCGTCAAGGTGAGTTGAGACTTTCTGAGAGTAAAAGGGAGCAGAGTTACTAATGGAGGTGAGTCTCTTCTTTTTCTGTAGTGGAAAAATGAAGTATCCTTTAAATGCGCTTTTCCGAGAGTCCATTGTTCGCCCCTGGGGAATAGGAGGACAGAGCGAAAGGGTGGTGCTTTCAATCTCATCGCATTACACAAGCATTTACATGATGGACAGGAAGGCCGTTTACGAAAAGTGAGCCCTCTCGTCGTCAGGAGCTAACCCTTTTAGCTGAGAGAAACCATGCCCTTCTGGAGCCGTTCACAAGTGCGTTAGCAGCACACCCATAATGGCCAGGATTGGGTTACCCCTTTACTTTAGGGCAAACAAGACTAGCCTTAATTGCCTTACCAATATTTGCATGTCCCTCTTCGTGTTATCGAACACCCCGCTAAGTAACTGAGCACCTCCGCCCCTGCTCTATTTTAAGTTGTTTGCAGATACCATGGAAAGGCAGTTGAAACAGTACAATTACTAACCAGATTTCACACGTCTTTCAGACATCTCGGTTTCACCTGCGGGTCATTTCGTTGGCCCCTACATCTACCTGATACAATATTTCACAAGGTGGCATCCTTGATTAGTGGTGACCTTTTGACAGACTTGGACATCGATACCTTGCAGTGGGTTACATGTTTAAACATGGTCGAAGGAGAAGACAATGTTCACACGTGTTTAATTATTGAACCTATGGGTTAATTATTCATGTCCACAATATGAGTATGTGGCTGGAGTGGGAGAGATAATATTTTCCAGAGAATGTCTTTTTAAAGGACATACCGCAGTATTGCAGCCAGCTGGCTGGAGCTGTATTAATGACTGAGAGAGTTCAGTTGTATGAGGCTGGCCGTAATGGTAAATGCATGTACGATTTGCAAAGAGCTCCGGCCTGGAGAGTGACTGGGGGGTAGGGGGGTGCGGTGGAAAAAGAGGCCTTTTAGAGCAATATGGGCTGTTATAACACAGCTCCACTCAAGTACCGTGATGCTCTACGCCTAATGAGAAACTTGGATCCCAGCCGTCAGAACTATTGCTTACTTTTGCTATTTGAGGACTTTTTTTTTTTTCACCCAGGCTGTCTTATTACTGGAACGTTCTCAATTATTATGTTACAATTGTAGATCTTTTGGTCTTATGTGTACTTTAAAATCGAGAGGCCAAAATCTTGTGGTTGCTGTCACAGTCAGTCAAGACCCAGAAGGAAAAAAAAAAAAAAAAGAAAACGCCTGTTCTTCATTGAAATGGGCTTGAAATGTGCCACATTCCTTCCTGATGAGTGCACTGATAGTGCTGAAATGTTGACTTACATAATGACAGAGCTAAGTGCACATAGTTTACACCCATCCTGACACATTTACACATCAGCCTCGGCACCTGACCAAACATCCCATACGTCAAAAACCAGTATTTTTTTCCACTTCGGTAATCTTTATAAGTGTCTCTAATTGCCAACTATTATACAAATAAAGCATTTCTGTTTAAACGCTGATGTTGTGAGTGTGCATTTTTATTTGTACTTTTAAAATATAAGTTTGAGGTCTGATTTTTTGTTTCGAAAGAAGTTTCTTATGCTCACAAAAGCTGCATTTATTTGAACAAAAATAGAGTAAAACAGTAATATTGTGATATATTATTGCAATTTCAAAATAACTGTTTTACTGTGTTGTAATATATTTTAAATATAATGCATTCATGTGATGGCAATGCAGAATTTTCAGCATCATTACTCCAGTCTTCAGTGTCACATTATCCTTCAGAAATCATTCTAATATGCTGATTTGCAGGTCAAGCATCATTCGTTATTATTATCAATGTTTTAAGCAGTTGACCTGCTTAATATTTTCGTGATGAGTCCACTTTTGGTAAACTTAACGTATCCTTGCTGAATATACAGTGGTATTTGAAAGTATGTGAACCTGATACATTTTTCTGGACCTGAAGGGTTTTTCTGTAGAACAGAGCTCAGTTTAACTGTTCAGAACAAACAAGGGACTCATGGACTCATAGATCACCCAGGTAACAACTCACAGTATTAAGAACCAAATGGTTCACAAACTTTTGAACATATATTAATTTTTATAAATTCAGATATTTTTTTTTGTCTTGTGGAATTTATGTAAACATATTTTATGTAAAACATCTTACTCAGGACAGTAAATAAATTAAAAAAAAACATTTACATTTTGTATAATCTTACTTTGTAAAAATTATTCACATTTTCACTGATTCTGCAAGGGGTTCACAAACTTACCACTGTGTGTGTGTGTATATATATATATATTGTTGAAATTATTTCTTTGGATGATCTGAAAGGGCTAGTTAACCTAAAAATACTTTACCTCTTCATTCCAACCCAATATTATTATGCATTTTTAACTCATCACATCATGTTTGGTTACAAGAAACACAAGAACCAAAGTGGCAACACTTTAGAATACTGTTCCATCATTAATGAATAACTACACAGGAATAAATGAGTAACACAATCTTAACATTCTAGTAACTACTATTAACTAACTAACTCAGATTAATGAATTAGTAAGTAGCAATGCTTAATTGAATGAGGTAGTTCACTATTAGCTAATCAGTAACAACTTTTTTCATATCTCCCAGAGCACTAATTATTATACACAGGATCATAATTAATGAGTTACACACAATGTATAATTATTTATAAAGTCAAGATCATGTAACCAATGACTCAGGTTTTACCAAATCCTTCAAAAGGAATTACTAATTATTTTGAACATTATTCTAAAATGACTCCCTAATAATGACTGAACTAATTGTAAGGTTTTGATGTTTTTGTAAGGTTTTGGATAATAGCTTCTCAAGAATTTGGTCAAACTTGAGTCATAACTAGTGGGTTTCTTTACTTTAGAATATTGTTAAAACAATTAGACATTCCTTTAGAAGGAAATACACTTGAGTCATTACTACCATGAACTTTACTTTAGAATACTGTTTCAAATAATTATTTATAGCTTCTGAAGTTTTGGTAATACTTCAGTCATTACTTGTGGGTTACCATGATCTTCACTTTAGAATGAATTATACATTATACGTTATTTACATTAATTATGAAACTGTATAGTAGTATATAGTATATTTTCTTCATTTTGTTGGAGTTTTGGTTCCTTGCCGCTGTTGCCTTTGGCTTGCTTAAGTTGGGGACACTTGCTTGATATTCAGCAGTGTTTTTGATATGCCTGCATTGGCGCCGTTGTATGCGAACTGAGCTCAGCCGGACGATTACGTCACTGTTTTCTGCAGTGCTGATATACATAAATTAACTAGACTAATAACTACTGATCTTTGCAACGGAATGAATCAATAATATATAGAATAAGCTGGACAATGACACCATTTTCTTTGGGAACTGCTGTGCAGCCAAAAATTATTTGCCAATTGTTAATGTAAAGCTGCTCTGCTCTGCATTGTAAAAAGCGCTATATAAATAAAGGTGACTATATAGTATGTACCTGTATAGCCCTCTGGGAGGTATGAAAAAATAGTAATAGATTTTAGTAGCCTAATAGTGAACTGCCTTGTTCAAATGAGGACTATTATTTACTAATTATTAATCAGAGTTTCTTGTTAGTTGATAGTAGTACAAGAATATTAATTTTGTATTACTCATTTGTTCCTGTGTAGTCATTCATTAATGACAGAACATTCGAAAGTGTTATACCACCAAAGTAGTTTGATGGCATGGAGGTGAGGATATGACAACAAATGTTTATGTTTGTGTGAACTATCAGAAGCAACTCAGCCAAAATCACTTGCAGCTAACTGCTATCAAGCTAATTACTTGCAGCTAACAATGGCACATGTTAGCATGCTAAATGCTTTTTCTATACCATACATGAATTGGGCAGGTGGGAAAAGAAAGTATATGACTAGATACTTCTCTAGCATTAACAAAGCATGCTGGGAATCGTGATATTCTCAGTTTCAGCAATGCTACGCTAACAACAACAGAAATTATTCATGTAGCAAATGATTTAAGTTAACTTCAACAAATTTTAACTGATTGTACACAATGAAATATTTTAAACAAATTTAGCACAAAGCAAAAAAAAAAAATCTGTTTACCCTAAGTGTGTTTATATGGTAATCTGTCTGATTAAAAGGTAAATTTTTTTTTTTTTTTTTTTTTTTGCGAAATGAGTCAACAGTCTTCTATATACGTCTCTTGTATGGCCCTGAAACAAACTCCTGTCATAACAAACTCACACAGGGAGCTGCATAGAAGCTCCACTGCACACCTCTATTCACAGAACAATATATCTAAGCAGTTATCCGAGAAAAGGCCTGCTGTAAAAAAAAATTTAACTTCCTGTACTTAATCCTTTCTCGTTTATTCTGTATGTACCTTCTTCAACAAGCAAGCTGTGACCTGTTCAAATATCACAGAATTACATGACCAAACATGTCAAAGCCTATTCATTCGCTGCTAAGAGATTCTCTTCCTATCACTCTCCTCTCTCTCTCTCTCTCTCTCTCTCTCTCTCTCTCTCATTCATACATTTGAACAAGAAAATCAGGAATTTTATTGTCTCCACTTATATCCAACTATTGTTGTTTAAACATCCACATTCTTCTGAAACAATCCTCTCCTGACCAATAATTTGGGTTTAAGTGCTGATTAAACTATTTATCTCTTCACTAGTCTCTCTTCTAAATAACACACATTTTGAATCAAAGGGAAGCTTTGTATGACCTGTTTCTCCCTGAGCAGAAAAGCCATTTGTGTGGCTCCATTGTGGTGGCTTAGCTCCATTAACTCGCCTTCTTCTGCCCCACATCAAAGCCACATCTGACATATGGATTATGAGTGGAGAAATGACGTTTTTGAAATATGTCGCTCACTATCTACCATTCATCGAGTTTTGCTCTGGGAGTGGAAAACATTAATGTTTAATGTTAACATTGTTCATTCATACCACACTGTAAGTACAGCAATAAAGGCAGAGCTAAAGATAAAATAAGACATTTGAAATAGAAGTTGTGTTTCATTAAATTGTATATATTTTGTAGAGAATGCATATATGCAATTTCAAATCAGAACCCTTTCACACAAGAACATTTTAATTAGAAAAACATGAATGCTGGAGAAATCTTGAATTCATTTCCATTTATTAGGATCAATTTACTCCGGTAATTGCTTTAACATTAGCAGATAATTGTCACATACATGGCCCTCGTGTTTGCAGTTAAAACACTAAATTACTTGAACAGATGTGAGTCTGACCTTTGTTCCAGTGAAACAAGCTAGCTGCTTTCAAGTATCTGCGCTATGTTATGCACTGTATACTGACATTAAAGCGTGTCTAAATATAACTCAAAAATAATGACAATATGTTATAATCATCACGACCAATGTAATTATTATCACAACTGTTACTGCCGCTGAAATTAGAAGAGCTGTTGTCCAACACCAACTGTTGTTGGACTACAATCACCTGTTGCTCATAAAAGTATTTTAGAGATCCTGTATCCGTTACACATTATAGCGGCACCATATGGTAAAAATAACTAGAGGACACTTTTAAACTTGAAGGTTAGATGAGCATTTGTACCGATCAACAGGCAACCGTTTCGCAACGAAACCGCGTGTCTTTTCTACTCACACACACACACACACACACACAAAAAAAAGGCATTTGGAGCTCTATGATTTTCCTCTTGAATCGTTTTGTTGAGAGTTATTTAAATGTCTGTTAGCTTGATTCTCCTTACAAAAGAGACCAAAAGACATTCCTCGAGTTTTACAACTGAGGCAAACTCTGCTAAAGCACTTAGGAGATGGCTGTGTATTTAGACTGGCTAATTTGAATTCCTGATGCACTGAGAAAAAAAGGCAAACTCTTGCACCTGTTATGACTACACTTTCCATGTTGCTTTAATAAAAGCAAAGTGTATTTCCACAAAATACCTGTACATGGTGCATCGAGATGTTTTGTGCTCTCACAATGTAGCTCCAGTGTTCTTAAACATCTCCCTCAACACGGTTTGAGCAACTGATGTTTTAAAATTGGCAAAAAAAATGTTCAAAACATATTGCAAAGTTCTCAGCAATAACATCTAGTTGAACATTTCAGCAAAATATACACATTTTCACTTCAGGTCAGTAAGTATACGGATAAATCGTTTTGTAGCAAGATGTCCTCAACTACACATTTAATAATAAAGGTTCTTTATTAGCATCAATGGTTCCATGAAGAGCCATTAAACATCCATGTAAGCTTTCATTACACAAAAGGTTATTTATAGTGGAAAACGCGTCTTTAGATTATAAAATGGGTAAAACTTTGTTTTGACGGTCCACTTTATACATTCTAATAACTATATTAATATTTCGTCTCCTTAATATTTGCTAACACTTTATTTTGATGGTCACCCAACAGACATTCTACTGACTAAAAGTAACTTTTCAAGTACACATCAACTTATTCTACTAACCAAAACACTAACACTTAACCCTAACTTAACAGTCTACTAACACTCTTAGTTGACGTGTAGGTGCAGAGTTACTTGTTAGTATAATGTAAAAAATAAATAAATAAATAAATAAATAAAATAAAAAACTCTTCACAGAAAGGTTTTTTGGGTAACCCAAAATGGTTCTTCTATGGCATCCCTGTGAACATTGTTTTGATTTTTTTTAAGTGTATGAGCTAAACAAAATATTCTTTGCGATTTAATTATACGTTTTAGACCTTGCCACAAGCTGTAATAAAGTGCTACAAAAATTATGGATATGATGAAAGATTGTCACCATGCTCGCTGTCCACCTGTCTGACAACTGAGTGCAGATTATAACAGGGCATTCTGGGAATGCAAATCAGACCCTCTTCATACCCATTAAGTCAAGCAACAGCTTCAAACGCCGATTTGTTCTGCAAATAGCCCATTCAGTCTGGGCCCAAAAAGCTCCAACACCTTTCTCTCCCCCTGCGGTAATTGAATCTTCAAAGGGGCATTTCCACCCCCCATCCTCATTCGCTACAAGGACCGTGGAATGAATAGCATGCTCATATGAAAAGAGAAGAAAGTATACATGTTTATCCATCTTCAATTAGCCACCGTCATCTGCATTCATAATTATGGCATAAGAACAGGGATGGAGAATTAAAGGATGGATAGATGGTCCACGATAGCGTCGCATTCAGAGAGGTTCATAAACAAAAAGCATAGTTTGGCTAATGAGAACCGTTCTCGAGAGAAACTCAGCAAGATGAATTACTGCGATCATACAAATCCTTTGGTCTCCTGATGGAAAATTGGATGTAGAGAGTGTTCTTTCAGATACTGTACATAATTCATATTGAGTGACTGAGTGACAAGAACACCTGTGAAAGATTTAGAACTAACCCAATGTAAATACATGGTGCTTAAAACACATACTGTAGTCCACATACTTCATCGAGCACAAAAACAAACTTTTCACATGAGGACTTTCACTTCGGCTGCCAGCGAGATTTCATATTAAGAATCTTTGACACAGAAATGCAGTGAAAGATTTAAATAGGATTAAAAAAGGGATGTTTTTAATCTCATTTTTTATTAATTAAATACACCATATTGGAGCAAATGTCTCTGAAAATATCACAAATAGATTTCTCTCTCATTCTGCATTAATAGGTTGACAGCTATGAGCTTCATTTTTTGTTTGTTGCGTGATTTCGGGTTGGAGGGAAAGGGAACAGGGTTAGCTGCTGTGTAGTATGTACGGTAGCCACAATGGGACAAAAACATTTACATGCATACATACTGTACATGGTAGTTTTACAAATACACCAAGAGTGTTCATGATTTGATTTCCACAAAAAAGCCACGGATACTTCTTTGAACCCAGTCTTCAGGATTTTTATATCATCCGAAATGAAACACATTCCCTTTACAACATCTAAAATATAGAAAGAGAAGATACCATGTTGTGAAGAAAAGGAGAATAGACAAGGTAGGACAAAAATATAAAGGAAAAAAAAGTCATTATTCCCCCACTAAATTTTCAAACAAGTGTTATGAAAGCAGATTCAAAAAACGCTGCAGTGGATCAGCTTCATTTGTCATTTTAATTTCACCTTTCTGTCTCTTTTTACCCAAAAACAACATCCTCCGGCTGGTCTCTCTCTGTGTCAGTCTTCGAGTCCCTCGAGATCAGAGGTCTCGCCTGGGTCAGTTCATGGAGTCCTCAGTATTCCGCCTCATGGGTATTTTCCATCCATGATTCAGGAGTTTGGAGTAAAGGGCTGAGAAAGGGGAGACTCTGGCAACTGCAGGTCAAGGTGGAGCTCAAGCCTGAGTTTGGAGCTCTGGGTCGAAGTAGCGGAGCTTTGAGGACAGGAGTGGGATGGTGTCCGATCCAAAAGGTTTTCGGTGACAATGAGCGAGGGGCTGAAATGAAGGCACACATCCTGCTCTGAGCAACACCTACGTCCTAACACACCTGAAGCACAAAGAGAGAGAGAACAAGAGAACTGTTAGACACGCTTAAACAGAGAGAAAAAAAAAAGGTGAGAAAATTACAACCAGTAAAATGGCCAATGACACATTTTGTCAAGGAAAAAAAAAAAGAAACATAAAAGTGCCAAGCTCTTAGAAATGTATTCATTTGTACACCAACATCAAAAAAAGATTTACATTAATTGAAAAAAATTTAATGAAAAGGAAAAGTCAAGTGGTGTAACTATCAAATAAAAACTGATAACATTTTCCTTACACCTTGAATAAACGAGCCTTTTTACAAAAAAATGCACTTGAATTTGAATTGAACTTTTTAATAAATCAAGATTTTTTTTTTTTAAAGTGTCATGTCACTGACCTAAATTAACTAAATGATTATTTTGCTGTAAAACAACGGTCAGCAAGTTAAGAAAAATTAAATTAAATTCTCAAAAATAAATATATATTACTTTTTTTAAAATGACGTAATCAGTCTTACAACTTGTCTGAAATCATACAAAAAAGCTCTCAAACAGAGTCATAAAAATTGCATGTCTTCTTAAAGAACATACTCCATTTCTTTTGTCAAATGAAGACCGCCAGCTCTGCAAAAGCCCCCTGCTTAACTTATTGATCAGTAAGGCTTTCAAATCCATCTGCTGCCCTATTTCCTCTGCATTTTAAGCGCATATTCTAAAGTTAGTCTCTTTTTGTCTCATTTTTAACAATGATGTGCCACAGTCCCTAGAGTGCTAAGTTCTTGCGCAGCTGAGACAATTATCCCAATAATATAAGTGCCAGCATTCTTGCTTTCACAGACAGTCATGGCAAACTTTGTCCCCCCTAACATTCTCCTTCCTTTTGTTTTTTAAACATTCTAGGGGGGCAATTTGCTTTTCCCGTCTTACCTCAAGTTACTAAGGGGTTTCAGGCTACTGTAATAGTAATTGCAAGCCCCCCACACCACCCCACATTGGAGGGCTAATTAAAGAGACGGAGGCTGTGAAGGTTTGGATCCCCTGGGTTCAGGCTCAGCATGAGAAAGGTAATTTGTCTGTCCTGAACAAAGAGATTAGGGAGAAGCCGGGGAGCTACTTAATAAATGAGCATCAAATGTCCTCAGCCGTGGACACGGACAGCACCAATTATGTCACCATGAAATTGCACATAATAAAAACAATGGCTGCCGGACGAGGCCTCCTATCTGTCTAGGGAAGCGTTCATTCGGTTCTCTCTCTTGCGCGTGTGAGCCATTCTGTACTGGCTTGTTTCAATTCCCAGCTCATTTCTATGGGTTTGGAGAAGCAGGAGAATTACACAAATTGCTAAAATTTGAGAAGAGATATCATAAATTTCGGTGTATCTTCACTGCAGCGGTAAATAGCTAAACTAAGTTTCTTAATAATGATTTGAATCTATCTGTACCAAGTGAAAACACGACTGTTTAAGTATCTCCTGAGGATACGTGGACCTTCTCTATTCCTGCTGGTGAAGAGGGGCATCTGGGTGTATTTAAGAACTCTCTCTCCGCTATAATTAAAGCAGCGAGGCCAATATTCAGATTGCATTTTAGCATTAATAATTCAGCTGTTTTCACTACAATTGATGTCGGCACATAAATAAACAATGAGGCCTCATATTTACACAGTGGCAGCCGCCGAGCGAGAGCAGGGAAGAGGAAGGAGAAGGAATGAAAGGATGGGGGCTTAAACAGACATTTAAAATTAAGCTTGATAATGCAAAGGCTTTCAATTTGAAACGCAAGATGCTCTTGGAGCTAATTTGTAAAAGTGACGATGCCTTAAAAGGCCTCTAACAGAGCAATGAGCTTAATGGAGCTCTTTCCCTGCTTGCTACAGCTCTCCTCAAACTATTTTTTTTCCTGTTGAAGGTGAAATAAATGTTCACTAGGAGACTCGACAACTGTCCGATCTCTCCCGTACGAGCCCCCACATCCCTGTTGTCTTCATATCAATACTGATTATGTGTCACTGAGCTGTTATTTTCAGTGCTGCCGAGTGATACAATCGGCTGGTGGCTGACTACACAATGAAGTCTTATTGCAGACAGTCCCAAAGGCGAGAAGTGGAATTAGGTAAATAATTTGCCTGCTTGGCGTCTGGTTTTGTTTATTTAAAGCTTGCTGTGCTGCGTCGGAGGAGCAAATAGTCAGACAGAAATGTAGAGTTGAAAACACGAATGAAAACGGGATAGAATGCTTGACGTGAGCTAGCTTTTGTCTTATTTTAAGTCTTGTTGTAAAACCAAACCTAAGATTACGAAAGGAAAACATACTGTTTGTTGTTTCTTTAAGGAGCAAAGTGATAGTTTGGGTAAATTAATATTTGCGTCAACATGATTTTACATGTTTTACATCTTGTGGAACACTGCAAATGAATTATATATAATCATTATTGAATATGAATGTGTCAGGGTTATCATTTTCACCTTACCTGTCCTGTAACTAAAAAGCTTGCATTTTCTGTGATCTTATTTCAGCAAGTTAACAATAATTGTGATAAATTACATTTCAGCCAGAATAAATTACGGCTGACCTGACTATGGGTTATGAGCTCAGCATTATATATGCTACCATTTAACAACCTGTTCCTTAAAACTACAATATGTAAATAAAACAGAAATAATTGGGACAAGTGACTGACTGAATGGTGTATTTGGATATGAGTTGGATATAAGAATATATATATACACATATATTGGTCCTGGACCAATATTAGAGGAATCTAAGTGGGACACTTTGATAGCAGAAAGATAGCGGCTCTCACTTTCTGGTCAGGCAGTAGAGGGTTAGTCTGCAGTGAACTCAAATGGCCATTGATGAGTGCTGTGGGTCTGTCGTGTTCGCAGAACAAGCTGCCGTTGATGTAGTGAAACCGGTCACCAGGGACCAGTCGGTTCCGGCAGGTAGAACATGTGAAACACTGCAGGAGAGAATAAAAAGGACCCCATTACCCACAATCCACAGCACATTACCTGCATTATATCTCTGATCAATCTCTGGAAAAGGTTAAATCATTATCTACTTAATTATATTAATTTCTCATTTTTTCTTCTCCAGATTCTAGGAAGGCATTCAATACTGCTAAAAATACTGACTAAAATTCACATACAATATTTTGGAGAGTGAAAGGATTCTGTGGTGCGATGGAGCATTTAATTTTAGAATTTCACTTAAAGATTAAAGTTTACCTTGAGATGGTACACATTTCCCTGTGCCCTCATAACCAGTTCACTGGCTGGGATGGACTGACCACACGCACTGCACGCCCCACTGTTCCCAAATAACCTGAGAAAAGAAACAGATACAAGTTAACATTGTCAAAACAAGAGACAAAAATGAGAGTGATAAGAGATAGATAAGAGTCTTAAAAAAAACCTAAATCAAAACACTGTGAATGTTATAGCAGGACAGAAATTACCATCAGTGTAAAGTGCCAGAAAATATATATATAAAATGAATAAGTACGAACAAAATTGTTCATTAAGATAGTACAAATGAGAGAGAGAAAAAAAAAGGTAATTATGTGGGGGAAGACAAACATTACTACCACATTTCATACCATTATCTCATGGCCAATATCTCATTGACATTATCTATTTTCGTTCACAGTGTGACCTGTGCATATAAATTTAATCATTTTGCAATAAAGACTAAAGTCCCCACTGTATGGCTGTCAAGCAAGATATTCAAGTTAATTCGATATTCAAGTAAAGTATTTTTTTTTTTTCAATGACATTGACATTGTCAATGACATTTTTTAAATAACAAATTTCAGTCTTTTCTTTAAACAACTCTATGGAATGCCTTCAGAAGGCTATAACCATTCAAAACTTTGGGGGCTGGTCTGATGTTTTAATGTTTTTGAAAAAAAGTCTCTCATGGTCACCAATGCAGCATTTATTTTATCAAAACAATTGAATTGTGAATATTCAGCAGCCATTACTCAAGTCCTCAGTAGTACATGGCCCTTCAGAAAACATTCTAATATGCTGATTTTGTGCCAAGAAAAATATTTGAAAGAAATTTTGGTAACTCTTAACAACAAGGTTTCATTTTTTAATATTAGTTAATAGTCAAAATGAACTAACAATGAATAGTCATTGATAATTTCAGCATTTACCAATACTTTTTTAAAATCCCAAGTTGTATTTGAAAGTGTTACATTTATTTTTAACATTACAAATGTCATTAGTCACATTTTATCAACGCTTGCTGAATGAAAGTATTCATTTAAAACAAACAAACAAAAAAAAATATATATTTTGAGTAATGTGGATTAATTTTATAGTCTGTAATTGTAAAAAGTGCTATATAAATAAAGGTGACTTGACTTGACTTGACTATAATGCTTTATGGTATTTTTTTGTCCTTTTTCAAGATTGACAGCTATAGTCACCATCCATTTTCGTTGTATGGAAGAGAGCAGTGTGACCATTTTTCAAAACTTCCTTTTGTATTCCACAGCTGAAAGTCATATGTGTCATATTCAGAACAACATTTAGAGTGAGTAAATGAAGAACTGGTGACTGATATTTGATATAAAAACACACTGGAGATGCATAACACATTGTCCTTATTAGCACAGACACTAATGAAAACTTCTGAGTACATCAAAGAGTTGTGTTAACCTGTTTGGCCTTGTTTTACTGAAACAATGAAATCCTTGCAAGAACAGGTTAAATCATTTCAATCTTGTACCCAGGCCTCATTTTCTACCTCTTTCAGTCTCTCTCTCAAATACACACGCAGAACAAATTACATCTTCAATATTCTGATGTAGGAAAAATAAAATCATAGTAATATCAGCAAACCAAATGAAAAAATCCTGCATCCTGTCCTCCAAAAGCCTCTGCCACTGGGACTAAGTATTACCTTTGGTGTTCATTTTTTGCAACCTAATAATAACCTAGAACATAAGCAATCAGGGCCTAAGAATATTTGATTGTACATCTAGGCGGAGACACTGCGCTTTTGCCATTAGGACTCAAGCAAGTGCTCAGTCACCGCCGCCTTTCCATTAGAAACCCTCGGCTACCCGGGTTGATATATAATGTGCATGGGTTAACCTTTTCAATCATGGTGTCAACACTTTAGATTTGCTTCTGCTCATCTCTTTCGTCTCTAACCTTCCCTCTCTCTCTCTCTCTCTCTCTCTCTCTCTCTCTCTCAGTCTCTTGATAATGAAATGCTTGCTCCTGCTTCCTTTCTATCTGCCTTCTGAGTCCACAATTTAGATTACTTCATCTTGCCGAGCAACAAACTGAATGAAATTTCGATTTGAGCAGAAAGTAATTTACTGGGATCTGGACCCATTTGTCATCATATCTCACTGGCTGTTTGCTCTATCACTGCACTTTTCCTATGCAATCAAATAAGACCACAGCATCTGACAAGCTCCAGAGAGAGAGAGAGAGAGAGAGAGAGAGAGCAGAAGAGAGAGAGGAGAGAGAGGAGAGAGAGAGAGAGAGAGAGGGAAATATGAGGAAGGAAGCAAGAAAGAAAGAGACTGTTAAAAAGGATAGAGGAAGAGAAATGGGGAAAGGCCAAAAAAGGACAAAGAGGAAAGGGACGAAGGAAACGTTGCGAGCATGTTCCACGTGTACACGGTTACAGATTCAAGGATGATTTCGTCCCTCAAAATACTTCCAACTCATAAACCAATAATGTGCATTGTGAGGATGCCGATATAGCATCACTCCACACATAAGAATATATGCATTCCAACATCGAAACAGCTGTCGTCTATGACGTTTTGCATATGCATGTCCCATTTACTGAGGGCACTACACAATGAGCGAGTGAAGCTTTAAGAGTTTCTCTTCAGCGGCAGTTGTAGAGTGAGGGTGGGGGGGAGGGGAAAACAAATTTGGCTGTGGCATCGATTGGAGCAGCTCAATCAAAACTCAATTTCAAACGTAATTAGCTGTAGGCTTGTGACAACAGCATGGCTTCAATGGCGTCGATGGGCCAGTCATGCTAGGCAAATGTCAGGGGGGAAGGTCTTTAAACGCTGCAGTTTGATTCACCTGTAAAATGACATCTTCCCCCGGCCTTGAGAAAGCAATCTGCCGAGCCGCGACGTGTACTTGATTCGACAGCCCCAGAGCGCCCGCACCTAAATTCGCTTACAAGTGCGCATTATTTGGGATCCGGGCTCAGAGTGTGCTATCCTTTTAATTGGCCCATTGTCTTTCAGAGAAAAACCGTAAAGAATCTCCAGGCAACCTTTTTATTTTCTTGCCGCTCTATACGTAGCATAGCAAGTTAATTATTTGAGCAGGGAATGGCTGCTGATAGCATTTGATTTAAAGGCCTGAAGGCTTTAGGTGCTCAATTAAGTTGCTATCAGTCTGCTCCTCACCTCTAATGGTCTCTTTCGCCATTGAACTCTGGTGCTGACGAGGGGAACATAGGGGAGCGATATCACGGGTCACCATAATTAAAGCCAAGGGACTCTTTAATTGCAATGACATCTCCAGTTTTGGCTTCCTTTTCCTCAAATCAGCCTTTGCTTTGTTGTTTACTCACTTTCTAGGTATTCAGCCCCTTGATCAATTAGAGGAGGAGGATTTTGTCAGCAAAACATCGCGGAATGCTGATTTATTGACTTGCTCTATCTTGGAACAGGCGGAATAAAGAGGGGCTACAATCTACGACTGTCTTTCATTACGAAAGCAAGACAAGAAATCTGTCTGCGCTCCATAGGCGATGTCTAAAGGATTTAATTTGGATACCGACTGTGAGGTAAAATACAACCTAGCAGGGCTGTTCTGGGCCATCTGGCAGAAGCTCGGCCTCTTAAGCGGAACCTTTTGAGTGGAGTGATGTAAGTTGGTACAACAATGATTTCTGCAACACAGTCCATTATAAAAATGCCTCTCAACATTAGCAGCCAAAGCACCTTAAAAGCACCGGGCCATATTGATACTTAAGCAGGGCTTTGCATAATGGCAATGTTACATTAGGGAGAGAGAGAGAGAGAGAGAGAGAGAGAGAGAGAGAGAGAGAGAGAGAAGGTGGGGTGGAAGGGAAGGGTAGGGGGAGATTTCACGGCAAAAAGAGTGGGCGGAGGGGGCTGAAAGCAGCCAAATGACACTCGGTTAATTCAGAGTAACAGATCTAGTCCCAAGTGGATTGAAGGCCTTGAATTAATTCTGTTATGACAAATCAAGATAAACGTTTCCCCTAAATTGCATGCGATTTAATTAATTTCTGAGATCCAAGTATTTCCTGGCTTAATAGTTCACATGCTCCCGTGCTGTCATAGTGCTTGAGTGGGCAGACTTCAAAGTGATATTAAATAACCAACTATTAGATTTACCTAGCACATTCTATTGGAAAAGTGCCATTTAATTACCTGGCTCTATTCAATTAAAAGGACAGCGTTTCCCCCCCAACCTAACGGTCACATGATTGCTCACTCCCCAAATTAATTCTCTCTCTCTCTCTCTCCCTCCCTCTCTGTTCTCTCCAGCTCACGCAAATATCAGCCATGGCTTAAGGACAACATGATTTCGAAAGAGTCCCTCCTGCTTCTCTGGGGCTAAAACCGCTGAAATCTACAACTCACGCCGGTTGCCCTTGTGTTTGGCACTGGTGGCCTCGAGCTGAGTGGTATCAGAAGCCTATCATCCCATGTCATTTCCCCCCATCTGCCATTAGGGAAAATGGGATGCGTTTTCACTCGCGCCATACCAATCAATCGCTAAGCCTTTTTGCATCAGTGGTATTAATATAATTCTGGATATGTAACTTCATTATTTACACAGCAAGGGCAATTTAATAATCCATTACAAAAATAAGGGAGGCCCCTTTAAAATCCCCTAAGGGGACTGGCCTTCGCAATAATCCCTTCTTCTCTCTCTCTCTCTCTCTATCTCTCCCTTGCTCTCCAGCTCTCTCAAAAGCCAATTTGGTTAATTAAATGTTTTGTTTGCAATGTGGCTCTCATTCATTTCGGACACGTCATTGGAAGCGGATAGGAGCCAGGCACTAGATCTCATTAGATAAAACCCATCAGGACTAAAGGAAAATGGAGGGGGACTCTAATTAAAGCTTTTAATTGTGTGGACTCACTGTCAGATGTTATTTTTCCCCTCTCTCTTATCTCTCCTCAGATCACAGGCTCGCGCGAGCTGCGTTTTAGCTCCGTTCTCCCGCCCGATGCGCTCTCATTACAAGGAGAAAGGTGTAGCTACTTTTCCCTCCCTGCTCGTTTTAATTAGGCTCACAGGCCCGATTCTAGCGGCGAGTCTTGTAGACTTGATCCCTTCAGATCAGGTGGAGTGGAAAGAGTGAAGGCACTCTTCACATTTGGACTGGTCGTCTCAGGTTTGCTCTGGTTGACACCTGTTGTTCCAGCCTGCCGGCAGCAGTGTCAGTGCGAGGCTTCGCTGAATTATCCAGGGCGAAGCGCATGCCAAGGTAAATACTCACTAATGACTGTACTTCTGCCAAAAAACACTCTTTCTGGCGGGAAGAGCGGAATATATCATGGATACTTCATTTTAAGAATTAACTTTTAAATTGGTTTTAATAAGAAAAATATAGGCATGCCATTATCAAAGTCACTCACACGGTGTTTTTCCATTCTTCAAAACCAAAGAAATAATCCAAGAAGGCTTCGAACATTTCAACGCGCAAAGTTCTGGAGGGCTCTTAGGGTTTTCACTTTGCCCTTGCAGAGGTCACACAGTGTTGAAGGATCAGCCTGTCAAATCAGGCCATCCACATCAGCTGAGTGAGACTGCCGGGCCGTCACCCAGCCACCGCTTTGGGTGTCAGACTTACTTGCATAAATATTTAAAAAGGGTCTTTTTGCTAATTAAATGGTCTCTTTGTGATAAACAAAACATGGCAGAGAGGATGTGAAAACTCTTTTAAATTCCTGCAGAGTCGAAGGTCAGCTCTGCCTTGCCAATCGAGTTTTCTAGCATCTCGTAAAGCAAACACACACACAGCCCTAGCAGCGCGGCTCCTTTTGCTTAAGGATGAAATATGGCGAAAGCCACAGACTTGCAGATGTTCTGGAGAAAGAATCTCCTTCGTCTTCTGCTCTGTCAACATGTCAGTGGCTTGACCTCTTTTTTAAGAGTGTCCCGTTGAGGGTTTAACCAGCGCGCTTTAACGAGGGCCGCTGACGGCACAATCTGAGACACATGTTCTCAATGGAAAATACGCTCTGCTCCGTGAGAGGCTTGATGGCTTGTAACTTTTTCCTTAATATCTTTTTTTCTTGACAACCATCACTTCATCTAATCATTACATGCCTAATGTCATTTCATGTGGTCGCTGGACTGTCATAATGTCCAGATGTATGAACTATCTGAAGTTTGGCTTCAAAGACCATGAAAAAGCAGCCGAGCAAAACTAAGCTATCCTCAAAAGATCAGAACACATTACTGAAGACCCCATTTAAAATTACTTTCACAAGCGCATCAGAAATCTTGAGAGAATGCCCTTTATGAACACAAAAAGACCTCAGCGCTGACATGGTCTTCAAACACATGAATGTGGTTGTGATTGTGACTTCAATAATAAATGTGTCTGACCTGATGTAGTCGTTTCTACATAGGATCATGCCACTCTTGGTGTAGCACGATGTGCCGATCTCTCCGAGCTGTGCCTGGCAGCAGGAGCATTTCAGACAGCGGCTGTGCCAATAACTGTCCATGGCATACAGGAGAAAGCGATCGGCAATCTTTCCCCCACAGCCCGCGCAGCGCTTCCACGACAGAGATCCCGCTCCAACAGGTGGGGGCTGGGCACTTCCTCCAGGGTTCACCATTGTGTCTGCAGAAACAGAAAGAGACAGAAGGGAGACATGGTTAGAGCAGTGCAGTCAGGCAAGAGTTAAGAAGTTTTTAAAATCTGTGTGGCTATAGGATATCATG
The DNA here is from genome assembly GCA_038088235.1 of Zacco platypus. Lineage (NCBI taxonomy): Eukaryota > Metazoa > Chordata > Actinopteri > Cypriniformes > Xenocyprididae > Zacco > Zacco platypus. The sequence goes on from CM076074.1 coordinate 17,178,294, forward strand.
AAAAAAAAAAACATTTTTTTAAAAAAAATAATTTGCTACAGATTTTTTGCTCAAAGCTTTTCTGCACACATTTTTTGCTACAAAAATAAATAAAACTATTTAACTATAAATCATATAACCATAAAAAAAGGATTGTGACCCTAAAAGTATACAAATACCATCAGTATTACTTAAATCCATATATCTTGCAAAGTCAGTCATGACTGTCAGTTTCTGACAGAAGTTTTGTCATCGCAATATCTAAAACACCTGGAGCCTGAACAGTGACCCAAAACACTGAATGTTTTCAGAGGCACGCTTCCTAAAAGCTCTTTTGAAATAATTGAAATGCATATAATGCCTGCAAGCAAGTCTGAGAATTGTTTTAAGTGGCAGGCTGTCCTTGATCTTTATCTAAGTGCTGAAGTCAGCTCTTTGGTCCATTTGTGATAAATGTCTGTTCGCTGATAACATTAAAGTCGCTGGAACAATTAAAGAGGCGCTGGCTTTTGTTAGGTTGTCTACATTGCTTTTAAACTACATTTACCTGAACCTTTATGTATGTGTGTGTGTGTGTGTGAGAGGGAGAGAGAAAGAGAGAGAGACCAAAGTGCTACTGTGGCCAAGAACTGGAGCAGTTAATTGGGGAACCCTTGAAGTTGTATGATCCATTCAGAGGTCGACATATTCCACTCGCTTTCACTAAGGTTATCAGATGACGGATTTCCAGCCAACATCACGGAGAACATTCAGCAGCGTTCGCTTTGGGGACTGGTCACTGCCGCGTGAAATTACCCCCGGTATGTTGGATCATTCAGCATATGCAAGAATCAGTTAATGCCGGCCCACAGAAATATCCTCCTCTGACAGAAATCACATTAACCATGAACCCTCATTTATGATTGCAGTTCTGTACTTTGGTCTGTTGATCCATCAGTACCGCATGCGTGCACTTCTGCTCCATCCTTGCACTAATACATCTGAAATTTTAATCTTTCCCAGGTTTCATAAGGAGGACCGCTGGACCGAAGTGGGAAAGATTAAAATTTAAGATATATTCGTGGAAGGCTGTAAGCCAAATCTTTGTTGAAAGGTAATTAGAGGAGAAGAGAGAGGCGGGGGGTAGAAAACATTGCACTGAGAGAGGGAGAGAGGCATTCAGTAACCCCATTAGTGGAGGCTCTTAGGGACAAGCAATACCTTAGTGCTGATTAAATCTAAAGGGAGATGAATCAGAGACCGAAAGTGACTCCCCCAGATAAATAAGATCGGACCATCGTCAAGTTTCATTCCCAGTAAGAGGGAAGAGGGGAGATTTGAAGAGAGGGGGGGTGGCTTTTAAGTCAAATGGGCAAACTCGAGTAATTACACGGACAGGCAATTTAAGCGAGGGGATGTGCAGAAATATAAAACAGATCAGGCCAGTAAAACAGATAGCAGTGCTAGAGCCCAAATGCAGCTGCTCCTATTACAATGCACAAGGCACAGCAAAAGATGCAGAATTGCACTTATGTTATGGATTGTTGGTCATCTGTACAGCACGCGCGCACTTCTTATGCATTAAATGACATTATAAACTCGAAATGCGTGCAATTTCCATCGAGCTTATATCTAAATGTCTGGTCTTTATTTGTAAACACACACGAGCAACGCTCGTGTCCACTACACACATTACAATCTCTAGTTATTACGTTATTTGTTTCGCGCGTGACATGCAACACAAATAGCACAAATAAAAAAAATAAATAAAAAAGTTCTAAATTAAAACTGACATCTTTTACGCTTACAAGTGTAGAGGTAGATACTGTGCAACATTGTGTCGCTCCATAACAAATGTGTCTCCCTCTCGCGACACTATGAAATTACTATTATTCATAAAACAAAACGTGAATTGTTGTAGAGTAATGTACTTACCTCTATGAAATGTAATGGTTGAATGGTTGTTGAGAAATGTACAGCAGTCTTTTTGTTTTCTCTGTAGACAATAAAATTAACGCGCACAGTCCAAAAAACTCACGCACGGAGCGCGTGCATGAATACTTCTCGCTGCTGTGAAAGAGTCAAGGAAATGGAGTTTTCAGATTGTATTTCCACTGTTGCCGTCACCTTTTTCAAATGTTCTGGTTATCACTGAAAAGATCAGCGGCTGGTTTGTTGAACGAGGGTTCGTGAATGTCTTCAGTAATTTCCATAAATGAAGCGACCGCCTCGGTTTGCAACTGTCCTCTCGCGCTGATGTCTCGCCGTTGCTTGTCGCTTGTGCTCTACATGTGTCAGTGACAGAAAAAAGCCCGGAGTAAACCTCATCTCTCAGGATGACGTCAATCAGGCTGCAGCCAATCACAACGTACTCCATTCAAGCGGAATGACAAATTCAGCCAATCAGGAGAAGTCGAGATTGACTTAGACACACACTGTTCAAAGGAGGAAAGATTGCGGTTGAGTGGGCTCTGTCTGCTTTTTGGGGTTGGATAGGGCAGTGGTTCTCAAACGGGATGGTCGGGACCCACTAGGGGGCCTCAGTAAACTTCAAAGGGACTTTAAAACTTCGTACAATTATAAAAAAAAAAGTTATATTGAAATAACTTCTTGATTAAAAAGCAAAATCTGTGAGAAATATTTTTACTCTGGGGAAAAAGCAAGGTTTTTCATAGTACAATCTCTACAACCATGGCAAGTTGTCAATTGTTAACAAAACTAAAATGTTTATATTTGCAAAACTTTTTTTCCACTTCATTTACTCATGTTTTATTTCCTTCAAACAGTTGTAGGCTATTGATGCAGAGTAGTTTAAGTTATAATGAATGTCTGCAGAAACAAATTCTGCATCGGGATAACATCTGCAGTATTCACATATGACATGTATTTTGTTGTCTCATCTAAAAAAAAAAAAAAAAACATTTCCGATGAATCTTGAGATTAAACATGAACAATTATTTGTAATGTAGCCTACTGAGAGCCCTTGTCTCTGTTATTTAAAAAGTTTGAAACAAGATCGTGTTTTAGTTATGCAGGAGGAATAATCATACAGGCTATGTATACAGGAGATACATTCAAATATGACTGACAGTGGGGAGCCTGAGATTGAAAACCACTTATATAAATGCCACAAGCTGTGCATATAAAAATTATAAGCATAATTCAGGATTCTATTAAAACATATCTCCTGCAATGTTAGACTATGGTTCTGCTCTTATGATAAGAGGTTTTATTACAATTGTAAACTTTTCCAATGTTCATGTTTTCCCATATGAAAGAAGCCTTTCAATCTTTCAATTTTCTATATAGGTATGAAAAATGCACAAAAGTCCATTTGGTTACGTGGACAAGGTGAAAATTGAGTATACCAACAGCCAAGGTCTCGCTTATGTTCCTTATTACAGTGGCGCCATCCACTGGTTCAAAGGAGAACTACAATAAATGTTTTGTTAGTAATAGATTTTTTTCATTTATTGAGACTAGTCAAAAAGCCTTGATGCACATAACCTGAATAAAATCTGAAAATATACAAACATCCAAAATACTCTTCAACTAAATGAGAGAAATGGCTGTTTGGTGTAGTCCATAGGCTCTATTCTCAGAGATTAATTCTTTGCCATGCCAATCCTTTTTTTTTTAATGAATTATATCTTTATAATAGTTTTGAATTGATTTTCAGTTGTCACTCAGTTGTGAGAACTGTCTTCATTCAATGTTCCAGCCTGAAGAAGCACGAAGTGACACGTTCTGTGATGTTCTACAGAGTTTCGCCGGGCAGCTAATCTTTACGAGACAAAACTGTGTAATTATGAGTTGCCTCTGGATTCATTAGTAAGATGTACATTGTGTAAAGAGTTTCCTATACCAAATACTAATGGTTTAATTGTCGTTGGTCCTGCCTGATTGCAGTGAGCAGTTTGATTTCCCTGCAGGAAAGGCAACTCTATTTCTCCCAGGATTGGGCTCAATTCTCTCCAACAAGAACAATGAGCCAAAGATGGCAAAGAATGTATTTTCCACGAAGGAATAATTAATTTATCTCAACTATTAAAACTAGTGGGAAATTATGGGATGACTCTGAATGGGGGCCTCAGAGGAAAAGCTTTGTTTGTTCTTGGGCTGTTTTAATGAGCTTTTCACAAATGGCCAAGAAAAAATACTTCTTTCTCTTCTCCTTTTGCAATATGATAGTCACACACAATAATGAGGAAGGGGTGCTTAGGGGATCCCATAGAAAAAGAGCAACACCAAGCCCCTGTTTCTGATCTCCTGATGTCCTATAGCGTATCCTCAGCATCTATGTTGTGATTACAAACAGCACAAATGGAAAAGAAACGCATGGGCATAGAGCAACAGCACTATTTACACAGCGGAGAGGGAGAGAGAGAGGGAGAGAGAGATGGTATAAAGTATCAATACCCCCACAGAGAGAGAGAAAGAGCTCATAATGAAGTTTGTGTCCTCTGGGGGAAACCAATTGAAGCCGGTAAGAGATATAGAGTATTCACCGTGATGCTTCATTTCAAATAAGAAATTTACCCCTCATGATATTGCATTATTATGCTGTTAAACTGAGTGGCTCTCCATCACGCAGCAATGGAAAAAGGCTGAAAAGGCCTTTAAGATATTTTAGATCCATAAAAACACAACATGATATGATTCAGGTATGATACAGGACCTGGAATAGGACAGAGCACTATGTTATTCCCATTCTAAGACAACATTCCCACACACACACACAGCAGTTACAATGTAGCTGTGTCCGTGTCAAGGCCTTGCATTAATACAGAGATAATGGATTATTGATTTGTAAATACAAATGCCTTTTATAAAATGTTGCAGGGTAGTGGTTGAAAATTGATACTTTTCAGTGAATTTAGCATTGTAGCGTGGAGTTTCCAATCAGCAAACTGCCCTTCATTGAGGGCCAAATGAAATGAAAAGTCAACTGGCTAGAAATAGTTTTTCAAATGTGAATTCAATGGTTCCTGAGGTCTTTTTGTCTCATATCATCAATGTGAGGAGATGTTGCTAACCCTTCTCTGTTTTCCATTATGAACCTGGCGAGTGTACTTTACCCAGGTGAGTGGAACATGCCTGCAGCACCTAGATGGGTGGCGTGACACTGAGAAATATCGAATTGCATATTTCAAGACAGATTGTTTGTTCTATACAGTCATAAAGATGGAGAAAAAATCTCAAAGTCATTTCTTTAATATGCTGTTATTGACTGCTTTGATCAATCTTGTGTCAGCAGCGAGCAAGTAAGTGAGCTTAATTAAATACAAATCGATAATTCCTCAACAAATAGTGCATGGACTCGAGAAACAGGCCCAGCAGAATTAATTGTGGAGCATTTGTGTAGCTAAACGTTTGGGAAACTTCATCAAGAATTCAGCTCTCCATCTTTGGTGAACATTTATACATTATGCATGTCATTTAAATGCAATTAGAGGTCCTAATATGTTAATCTCTTTAATTTATTTGGCAAAGCTTTTTTGTAATTACATTGTTGTAAACAATGATAAAACTGTGTCCTCATGCAAGCAATTGGATAATTGGCTACTCACAACACATTTAGTAGATTAGACTAAAACTATTATACAATCATATCTGGGAAACTGGCTGTATGATGCCCACTGTGTCTTAATTTCCAGTCATGGGTAGCTGATGTAATGGAGAAACACATACTTATGGGTGATTTGTAATGTAGTGTGTTTGTGTGTTTGTGTGTGTGTGTTTTCATTTAAGTTTTTTTTTTTATTTGAAAAGACAGGAAGTTATGGGCCAACTGGACTCAAATCTACATCTCCCCATATAAGCACAACAGCTCAATGTGTGTTGCTAACTGCCAGGCCACAGCTCCAATATATTTTCCTTATTTTAAATGGTATAAATGAAAGCTATATACTGTTCTGCTAGGATTGTCAGAGAACATCATACACAGAGACAGATGTTAGTTTCAAACCACAGCAGTGTTCTTATTAACAGAGGTGCAGCAAAGACAATCAGGGGAGTATGGAGATATTGCAGGTTCTGGATGGTTGATATACGATAACAAAATCTTTGTTGTGTTACCAGGGTGAAGACCTGGTTGATGGCAGAGCATGAGCATTCAGGTTGACTGCCAAACTTGACTTAAAGGAACAAGTGGGGAGATCACAAGGAGAGTGTAAGAGAGGATTCACAAGGAGATCGCTGGAAGAATCACAAGAAGTACTGCACATTGAAGTATCACTAGGAGAATCTTAGGGTAAGTAGAGCGAGTAAGTAGTCCGTTGTCCGTTGATGAGACCAGACAATGACTGAGTGTGAGGTGTGTGCTTTTATGCAGGGCTAATGGAGTGCTGATTGGCGTGCTGATGGGGAATTGGTGCAGGTGATCAGTATTTGGGTGAGAGTGAGCATTAAGAGGCTGAATCCCAAATGGCTCACTTCTATGAACTTTCGGTCTTGTGGACTTACAATGGCTGTCCGTTAAGTCCACGAGATCGTATGGTGTCCCATTATTTAAGGTTTCAGAAGGGTGCTCACAAGCGCCCCCTTTGCGGCCGCTATGCGCCCTCGATATGCACTTCAGCTGAGCCCGCAAATCTGTGAGCTGCGCAGAGGACTTTACCCGGCAGTGAAAGCGGGATTACGTCATGAAAGTGCGGACTCACAGGAAGATCGGGAGGGTTTATTGTGCCATTTGGGGTGTACGAGATAGTGGAGCCTGGTGAAACCGTGTGTACAATGGTACACACTATATCATTTTAAAATAAATACATAAAACTTTTTATGCATTTTGGCCATTCCTTTACACGACAACAGCATTTTTATGAATAATTTACAACTAATAACCTTGCATTGCATTGAGTAATATAACATTAATATACAGTGAATGTGATTTCACCAAGTACAAAAAATTCCTGGATTAACATTTTGAAAAAACATTTCAATCAGATTTGAGGTTTACGGTTTAAAGTTGGTCAAGTTTAGGCTTACAACCAGGGTTAAGTGCTTCTACACCTTTAATTTTCCTCTGATTTTAGGGATAAGAAATGGGTAGGGTTAGGGTTAGGTTTAGGGTTAGGATTAGGATTAGATCTATATTTCCAGACTGGGAATGTTGTTCCAGGATCAACAAAACATGGCCAATTCTCATACAACATATAAATGACGCGCAGGGTCATACACATACACCATCAAGACGCCATCAGGGTAACACATATGACACTAAAATAATGCAATAAACTAAATATTAACAAAATATAAACACCCTAATGTATATTACTGATAATGAAAATGAGAAAAAAAACTAACTACTTAAATAAAATATAATGACGTATGTGTCACGCAGGGACTACTTAAAATGTCCTTTTACCTTTTATTACTGTAAATTCTATAATAATTCTTAGTTTTTACTTGCAAGAACTATACATTTGACAGTATTTTACTGTAAAAGTACATATTATGATGTTATATATAATATCATATATTATTGATGTTAAAATATTTACATTGTTCATCTTATGTGGTAAAGTAATTCACAGTTATCCAAAGGTTTTTACTGAAGCATTATGACTTTTTTTTTTTTTTGACTATTTTTTACCCTCATAAAAGAGTTGGTCACAAGCAGGGCTACCAAAGAGTGATCAGAATTAAATGCAATGTTGAGATATTTGCAGAAGTATTTTATTATGATCCATTGAGTGCTGTATAGGTGCACTTTTTTCATCTTTTCTTGACCACACACACAAAAGACACATTGCCTGCATGGCCCTCCCTCTGTAGGGCCCATAATTATGCTGATCAGAACAGCCACGGCCCTCGAACAACATCACTCTAATGAAAGCTCGCTAATCCTTAATGAGTCGCTATGTCTTGTGATAAATTTCATAATTATTCAACCCAGCGCGACGGGAGACTAAAATTCATCAGTCAAAGCAAATTAGCCCGGCTCCATTATAGTGTAGCGTCTTGTAGAGACGTTCACTTTATTAGGCCTCTACAGCCATCGCAGTAATTGGGAGCATATTTCACTTGGCTGTAGCCCCACTTCATTCAAGGACTGCTTTTATCCTTTTATTTACATGGACTCCCTTTCTAAAATGTTTTGCAGCTCATACCTGCAAGAATCTGAGTATTTCACAGCTTTTTGGAAGAGAGAGAGAAAAAAAACAGCTAAAGCTTGTAGATCAGCAGGGTTACCTTGGTTTGAAGCCTTGGATATCACATTTTGGTTATGTTCCCATAGTATGTATTTATAGACTGGTGCAGAAAAACCTTAATCTGAAATGAATCAATGAATGAATGAAGTTCACCTCAGTATAATTTGAAGTGAATTGTACTATACTATTTAGTGTTTAATTTTTTAAGTTAAAATCAAAATTAAAACCCAATTATAAAATTCGAATAAAATAAGCTAGCAACTAGCAAACTAACATTTTCCTCATGTTCTATTTGGGGCTGAATACCCCAAAGACCTCTACATTTCTCCAAAAATAAATGAATAAATAATAATAATAATAATAAAGTATCAGTATCACTTTAAAGCATTTTCTGAATGACTTTTCCAAATTTTATTTTATTTTATGCTAAGATTGTTTGAATGGTGTACACACCATAGCAATGCACTCCAGAAAGTTCTTTTCTATATTGTATTTTTTTCTACATGTTTTGGGGTCAAACAAAAAATAAAATAATAAAAAAATTAAAATAATTAAAAAATATTAAAATTAATTAAAACGAATATAAATATTTCAATAATATAAATACATTAAATAAAATAATAAATTAAATTAATTAAAATGAATAACAATATTTTAATAAATCATATATTATTTAATATTATATAATATACTTGAATTCAATAACTTTTTTTATTTTTTATTTTAATATAAATAATTTTCCACATGCATCACTGACGTCTTTGGGCCCCGAACATAAAGTAAATTCAATATCGGCAGTCAAAGGCATTGGGGTTTAAAAATAATCTAAAACAAGCTCAAAGTATCAACTATTATCCATGGCTATTCTCTTGCTTTTCATGTAAGACATCTTCAACAGTCCTCACCTCTCATCCACTCTAATTACCATTCTTTCTGTCATTAGGAGCTTCTACCTCAGGAAAAGATGAGAAAATGTGATTTCCCCAGTTCTCTAATGCTGATTAAAATGAGGACAGTATGAAAGAGGGTATTGTCTCATTGTGTGTGCGTGTGGGGTGAGGGGGGTTAGCTGCAAGCGTATGTGTCTGTAGATCAGTGGCTGCAACAGGACGGATAATTTCACCAGGATGATGGACATTAGGGCGCCCCTCACACACACCAGCCTTGTTTGTTCCTTGACTGCCTAAGGGAGTGTGCTCGGCGGGATTCCTCTCCCACTCATGCACACAACCTGCAAACATGTCAAACGAACAGAACCGGACTTTCTGAGTCACTCACACATTAGTCCATAAATCATATAGCTCATATTTACACACACACACACACAAAAAAAACATTTCTGTCCTTTCAGAGTAAGTACTACCATGTTGCTCAGGTGCACCCAGTAATTTAAAAAAAAAAAAAGATTTAGTTAAAAAATTATTAGTACGTTTGATATGATTAACATTATATATATATTTATGTATAGTATGAATGTACTACATTCACCATGTTGTCATTATCATCTGACCTACAATTGTCAGTTATGTCACTTTACTGCCATTCACAAATCTTCTCCTGTGGCCTCATGGGATAGTAAAGTGTCCATATGCACACTTCAGAATCTCGCTGGAAGAAGTAGGTCTAACAGATACTTTTTGGCCACAGTTTTATGAGTATAGTGAATTCAAACAGTGAATTTGAATACTTTTGTCACATGTTTTTCGTCTATTATATATTGGGATGTATGTGATTTCGAATGCAGCCAGCAACAAAAACTAAGGTTTACTGAATGCACTTTTATAATGAAAAATGTGTATTTCACATTTTGTCAATAATAAAAAAGTTTTGGAATACATTTCCATAGAACTGCACAGCAGAGAACGAGAGGACAAGAGTTGATGAAATGAATGGTTTGGACAAATGAACTCATGAGAAATAATGCAGTCAGAGCACAAAAGACTCCAGTTACAAGGTAGCTCAGTCAAGGCTAGGCTAGGGATGAATCCATAAAACGAGTCTAAAGGCAATGACTAGTAATCACACAATGATGACCAACACCATACTTTTTAACAGTTTAAATTCATTTTCAATTAACTTTGTATTATTTTCTTTCAATAGTGGACAAATGTGTTTTTAGAAAATCCTAAACATCCTTAGAGAAGTAAACATTTGAAATATTATATTCTCACAAATCCCACAGTTTTTCTTGATGCCAAAAGGAAATGTATGGTTAATATGGCTAAATTTTAGTTAGAAGAGTTGTATTTCAGAGGATGTGGTGTGTTCGGTGTGTGTGTTTGTGTGTGAAATCCCTTCAGTCAGACCGTATCATTTGACCAGGCTAATCTCCTCTTCTTACAGCTCATTACAACTATGTTTGTCCAAAACAATGGCCCAAAGTAATGAAAAAAGCCACTGCGAAGCTGAGCTGATTGGAAGGTAATAAAAAGTGAAAAAGGACAAAGTGAGAAGGCAATGCACACACTCGCTCTCGCAAACACTGACTGAAAATAGCATCCTTATCATCCCTGTTTCATTTAGATTTGATTACTGTCGGATTATAATGCAATCACAACACTGTTTGAGAGGTAGCTATGGGAACCGTGTATCTCGCCACAGATCTTAATTTAGGTTTGAACACTCCAGATCACTTAGATACAAGAGACGAGGGGGATGGACAGAAAGGAACAAGGGCGCGAGAGGAGGTGAGAGGTGTACTGGGAATGAGGCATGAGGGGGAGACAGGACGTGGAGACAGGCACTTTCTTGTTCTTTCTGTTGTATTTCATATGCGATTCAATTTGTCTTTCAGGAGCAAAATCAATTTCTGATGACAATCCTGTGTGCTGCACTGAAAGGCTGAGAGTTCCTGAGTCCTGGGAAAGTTGCTGTTGGAGACGGAGGCTAATCTCGGCAGAATGAATCATTCACACTCTTATTTGGACATCTGTGTTAACATTTTCCCCCCCGATTCCTCCCCTCCCTCATAAACTCTACCCGACTGGTGACGGTTTCATTAGAAGTTTTTGCAGGTGGTTGAAAGTTTGGTGGGACAGCAATATGATGACGCCAACTGGACTGAATTTCCTACAGTGTCAACAGACGCATACAACTTTATTCTTAACAATAAATTGACTTAAAAAATATTGTATGAAATATTTTAGATAAGTATAATATTGTATATATTAAGATCATAGAATCTGATTTAAATGGCAGTTTTGAACTGCTGAATGCATTCATGTCCATATAGTGCTGTAACCATGGCAATGCTGAACTTGACCGTGGCAAAGGAAAGACACCGCAAACAGTGTGCACAAAAACAATGACTTGAAAGCACAGAATGTCAGATCAATGGAAAGTTAATTAATGAAGTGAGCAGAACTGCCAGATGCTCTTGATTCCTATAGAGCACATGTTCTTCATACTGCTGCAAGACACAAAGAGAGGCTTCTTTTCATGATTCTCAATGGCTTTCAGTTCATTTATTCTCATATTTTTAGTAATTTCAAATTAAAAGGGAAAAATAATAGTCTCAGTAGGCAAAGGTGTCACAGCTATAAAAAAAAAAAAAGATGAAATATGTAGCCTAAATAAGTGATAGTTCACCCAAAAACGTCATCAGTTACTCACCCTCATGTCGTTCCAAACCCATAAGATTTTAGTTAAAATCTTAAAAATCTTTAAATCACAAAATATATATATTTTTATGAAGTCTGAGAGATTTCATAGCCAGGCTCATTTACTTCCCAGGCTACCAAGGCTCAAAAAAAAAAAAAAACACTTCAACATTTCTGTAGGCAAAATGATAGTAATGTTGCTTTTTGCACATTTTGTGACACTTTCAAAATGAAACGTCCAGTGAGTGCCACTAAAAGCGCTATTTGGATTTATCTGAAACAGAAGAACATGCTCTTGTGTTTGAAATAATTTTTTTCTTCTCTAAACCTTTACCCTAAAGCTATCCAGTAGTTTTAACTAAAGATAATGTGAGATAAAAACACATTTGCTGAAGCAACCATGCCAATTTACCTTGCTTCTACAAGCCTTTGAGCTATTTATAATGACACGTGTGTCAATGGACAGTCCACTGCTAGGTGCAATGAGCAATGTGCAAAGCTGTACCAGGTGATTTTCCAAGCAAGTTTACAAGAAAAGCTATACATGTGGAGCTTGTTCTTTAATGCAAACTTCAAAATGTATTAGCTTACTATTGTAAAAAATGTTTTCGTCATAACATAGTTTTATCATGATACAATGTTTGCATAAAAAAATAACCTTCACACTATAGAGCTGAAAATTTGTCTTTATAAATAATGAGCCCCATTATTAATGATAATTAGCCCCTGTGAATATAAGTTGTTTCAAAAGTAATAAAAATTGTTGATGTTTTATTACTAGTAGTGTTCATTTTGGCACAAAAATGCAAACCCCTATTGCTCAAAATAATTAATTGGTTTGGGTAGGGTGGACTTAAATTAAGCAAATTAGTTCAGTCAAATTAACTTTTATGAGTATTTAGAACATTCTTTTTCATTTTTATCAATTTAAGTTGTATGACCTTTTTCATTGATTTGAGCTCTTTCTTTTAATTTAGATTAATTGAAATTTAACTGAAACTTTGCTAAAATTTCTATTTCCCAGCATACTTTGCCATGGCACACGAAAAGGGAGAGTAAATGCTAAAATTAAGTGTTATGTGATATTTCTTTTTGTGCAAGATTAATGTTAAGTGGGAGCTTGCTAAGTTTCCACCAATAAAATATTTAAGTTGAGATTACATGATCATTTTAAGTTAAATGTAGTTAAACTGTATTAACTAACTCAAACATTTCAAGTTGAGAGCAATTAAAATGTACAAAATAAAACTACTTTTTTTTTTGAGTTTTGCCAACTTATTTGGGTTAAAAGTGTATATGTATAGGTATGTTTTGAAATTTTGATATTGTCAGATGGAACCTTATAATTACACGGTGCCGATTTTTTTCCCTCTATTGAAAGCCCATTCCACCAAAACTGTGATGTTTCAAAAAGTTCTTATAGAGAACAAACATCATGGGATCTAAAAGAAGCTCAAAAGCTGACATGTGAGAACAAACCTCATTGATTCTTGCACATCAAGTATGGTTGATGTTATTTTTGCCATATTTGATGTGCTCCATGTATGTGCACTGATCAATGTTTATATGTGAATAAAAGCCAAAATTAAATCTGTCAATTATATAAAGCTAGCGTGTCTCTTCCGAAGACATTGTTTATTCTACTTGATTGAAATGGATTGCTTTTACTATCTCTTTATGAACTTTTTGAAGCATCAAAGTCTTTGTGGAATGGACATTCAATGGAAGAACAGAAATTTCTCAGGTTTCATCCTTTTAAAGATGTCCATAAATGCATGGGAAGAGGAGAGATGTGACTTTTTTCCAACATTTGTAATCTCCGTGGTCTTTGGCAGTGCCACATGTGAAACGTGAAGAGGGTTTTTTAATCAAGCCTACACCAAAGGAAAAAACACATAAGAGAATAATTCTGCAATTTTAAAATAGACCTTTTCTAAGCATTAGCTGCATTAAAGTTAATTAAATGGTATTGTATTTCTTGTGTAAAAGAGCCATCATGTTCATTCATTTTATAGTTTCTCAGTTAAGAATTTTTTTAAAATATTTTTAACAATTTTTGATAAAACGCACCATCCTACAATTGCTCAATGAGCATTGTTGAAGGTTGAAAAATGACTCGTCAGATGTGAAAGGCATACAATTTGGACAAGTCCCCGTATTTGCCATGGCTACCTGATTTTAAAAGAACTGGACTGGCTTGATTAGACATTGAAGTAATAGATCTGAAGTATCAGCTGAACTCATGATTAATAAAAGCGCATTGTACGATGCAGTGACCCTCATGGCTAAAATCCTTTCTGTGTTTTTCCAGGCAGAAAGGGTTTAGACCTCATAATAGTTATTTTAAAGGGCATGTAATTAACAAGGTCTAATGCCATTGTCATACTGTTAAGGCTCAAAAGTTTGCACAGCAAGGAAGTTGGGTTTTAAAATAGACCGCTCAGTGAACATGGGCTCTGATTACAATTATGCGCTACACTTTGCTGATTTGAAATCAATGAGGCCAAATTTCACAGGGGCCCTGTCAAATGGTAGCAACGAGCATCCCAGATCCATTCCCCAATCAAAAGTTTTTGCTCTGTATAATTTCACGCAATCAGATTTCTCCACAGTCATCCAGTGCAATCAGGTAATCAGTGGGGCCCATTAACAAGACAAATGGGGTTTAAAAAGTGGGTGCACTCTGTTTGCAGGAACTTCCTGTGGAGAAGGCCCCCCTGCCTCTGCCATCTTTGATACGCTGCAGAATGGCTCTGTACTCGCTGCAATTTGGGTTTAAAAAAGGAACTGACGATTTCATGAGATTTCGATCATTTAACATGCTATCAGCTAATGAAGTGATATAGTTAACTGGTAAAGGAATGTTTAAATTGGCTGGATATCAGTTAAAGGTCTTTTCTCTTTACAGTTTGAATTGTTTCATTAATGCAATGCATGTTCGCCATCACGCACATTAGGAAAAGGTTCTCTCCATAGGATTTGTCCTTTAATTGCTTTCGCCATGAACCAAAAAAATTGAAGAAAACTAAGAAAAGGTGTCTTTCATTTGCCCTTTTTAAACTAAGAGGATGATATTTTGGCCTAAACTGCCGTTTCTCTCAGTGGACACAAACTGTCATTACCACAAATTTAAATGCCTGTGGAAATAATGAACCAAGACAATGTGCACATAACAAAGACAACAACAAAAAATGAAAAGGAATAGGATCTAATTTTGGCCCTTAGGGGAATGTGGAGCGATTCTAATTAAGCTCATCCTGAAATGAAACACTCAGGTCATGCCGGTCTCTCATCTCGGTCCCTTAACAGGCTGCTTTTGTTTGAGACGTACAGTTAATAACAATGTCCAACCTCAGAGAGCGGAAGTCATGCTCACAAAGACCCAGAGGCCATTAGGAACCTCGCATGCCATATAGATATTTGATTAGATGCAGATTTAACTGCCAGACAGCAGTCAAAGATGGCTGAATTGCACAAGTTGTCCCTCAAGTAGTCCTGATTAAACACGTGAATCAGCGAGGAGCTGTGCTGATTCTACCCAAGGTGATTTGAAGTGCTTAATTAAACATAGACTATACTGAGATAGCTCAATCTAAGAGCTGTCAAGCCTTAAACCAGGATGAATATCGCACACCTCATGCATCATATTTGCAGACAGATCTATCTTGACTGGTAATATCTGATCCGCTCGCTCTTATCTATACTTTGCCAGACCTCAGATTGTTGAGCTATCTTTCATTTGGTTCATTGTGTGCAGGATGGTAATTGACCGCAGATAAGCGCTCTCCCTCCCTCCTAGGCCAATCCTGAGCATTCCGAAAGCAATCTTCTTGGACATGGGTTCTATCCTGGGTCATTTGGCTGACCAGGGATGTCTAAAGCTCTCGGATGCCTGGCTTCAGATGAGTCCACTCAGCTCTGGCCTGCCACTCCCAGCCAGATGCCCCAATCTTTCAATCAACCATCCCATTTAGTGCTGCAAAGCACCACTGCTTACGGACAGCAATGGCGCGACTATCATCTACTGCTGAAAATATCTTGGGGCTAATAACTCACGTTGTTCTGAAAAAGCGAAAGGAGCGCATATGGGTTAAAGGGTTAGTTCACCCAAAAATTACAATTCTGTCATTTACTCACCCTTATATTGTTCCAAACCTGTATAAGTGTCTTTCCTCTGTTGAACACAAAAGAAGATATTTTGAAGATTTTGGTAACCAGACAGTTGATGGTAACCATTTTACATTTATTCATTTGGCAGACGCTTTTATCCAAAGCGACTTACAAGAGAAGCAATTAGGGATTTCGTGTCTTGCTCAAGGGCACCTTAGTCATGGTATCGAAGGTGGAGAGAGTGATGTTCATTCACAATCCCCACCTTCAATTCCTGCTGGCGTGGGAATCGAACCAGCAACCTTCAGGTTACAAGCCCGACTCTCTCACCATTAGGTTATTATTACAACTAAGCCATTGGCTTCTATAGATTTTTTATTTTCCTACGATGGTAACTGTCAACATTCTTCAAAATATCATCTTTGTAGTTCAACAGGAGAAAGAAACTCACTCATAAGAGTGAGTAAATGATGACAGAATTTTCATTTTTGAGTAAACTATCTTTTTAAGCATGATGATGCAAACATTCGGTTCTTTTTTTTTCTGGTTGATATATCAACGTAGTTATCCAATCAGAGCAAGGTTTCCATGGCAACACTAGTTAGGAATAAAAGTGGGGAATAATTGTCAATCATTTGTCACCACCAGTCTAAATTGTTTTGATATTAGGTTGATATCTAATTTGCATTTTTAATTTCTCTGCAGATGATACGCTCCCTGGTTAATGAACAATTAATTGGTGACAAATTCAAATTAATATCAAATATGGAAAATGCCATGGCTTGACAGTGAACAAACAAAACACTTTCTGGTACTTTCCTTCACAGAATATAAAAACTTAATTTCAGAGGTTGACAAAGAGCAGTTATACTGACAAAAGGTTTTACTTTTCCCAAACAAAGGCAGTAAGTGCAAACATCATTGTGCTCCGTCATTGGACAACTTGATGTTGAGTCATTCAAAGGTGAAAAACCTGTTGAAACATTTTTAAGACTTACACATAGCAAATGAGCAGTTTCTGTAGCTTAAAACGCCCTTCAGAACACGTCGTTTCTGTTGCATAATCATACCGTACAATGAACAGACTAAAATTGTAACAATTACATTTCAATCATGTGCCATGAATTCAAACTTTTTAAAAGCCTCTCAGTCATACCGTTCTTTCCTTTTGTCCCCTTTTAAAATGTCTCCTAATTTCCATGAGTTCCTTTTCCTGGGTCCAATTGGATAATGGATGTAAATAGGCCTTATACATCTAATATGACTGGGGACTGAAAATACAGAGTAAGTGCCTTTTTATAAAAGCTTATATTGAGGGAGAGCTTTTGATTGCAGGAAATGGAGATCTTATCTCTCGTTTGCCTGGCAAACGCCTGCACACTGTAATCTGGATTATTTAACTAAAAAGCCTATATGTTCCCTTTTAGACAAAATGGATTAATCTTTGCGTGTATGTGAAGTATTTCCATTACACATATTCAGACTCTCACAGACATGTTTTGGCTTGATATACTGCTAGAGTCTGTTTACTGTCTGCCATTGGTATTGTTTTATGTAGATAATGTAATAAAATCACTCATTCACATCACTTTTATCTATCTATCTATCTATCTATCTATCTATCTATCTATCTATCTATCTATCTATCTATCTATCTATCTATCTATCTATCCATCCATCCATCCATCCATCCATCCATCCATCCATCCATCCATCCATCCATCCATCCATCCATCCATCCATCCATCCATCCATCCATCTTTATTAGATTTTTTTGTTGGTGTTGTTTGTTTGCAAACAAGGCTAAATTGTGTTTATGGATCAATCTAATTTCCAGAGAACATGTTTTTATTATCTACAGTCCTCTAGTAGTTTTAAAATCCATTACTACCCATACATACAGTTTTATCGGAGTGCCAGATTGCTAATAAACTCTTTCACTCTAATAAAAACACATGAGCAAAACCTGGACCTGTGAAGTCACAAAGTAACATTGCACAAGCATTGGTCCTCCAACATTCTCCCTCTTACTTGACCTCTCAGGTTAATGGCTACATGGAATACACCCATGTGACGTGCTGTTTGGAATTCTTGGCGTGTTACAATTGTTGGAACAGTACCCTGAACACTTTCATTCACATGCAGTTTTATTTTTTGCCTCTGACTGTAGCGAGAAGAGAGGCCTTAAGTAAACAGTTTGGGGGATGGTTATATATGTTGAAAATGCCATAAATGCTTTTTAATTTTATGCTGTATACATCATGCTTTTAGCAATGCAAAACAAAAAGAAATGGTTTAGGCCTTTCTAATGCTATTTGCAATCCCCCTTTCTTTCTTCTGCTTCAGGGCATGTTTCCCCCTCACAGAGTCATCCTCTGATCACTCCTCTTGTGTCGATTTTTGGCTGTTTAGGAGACAAAGAAGTCTTGTGCTGCATTTCGTGCTGACAACCTCGCTTGCTTCATTTTGAATCGGCTTTGAATTCAGTGACCTTTTCATTTTGGGCTGTTTTTGTGCGCATCCATCTCTTGGGATTATCTCGATACAGATTGTTTGTGTGCGCGTGTTTGTACGTATGTGTCGGGAGGGAGGTGGGATAGGAGAATTATTTTTCGGCTGTTATCATTCTAATGGTATGGGGGGGAAGTGCCTTAGTTCAAAACAAGATCAGTGTGAATTAACGTCCCCTTGGAGATCCGAGGACAACAACTGCACGAAAATCATTTTGTCCTTTTCACATGTTTTCACTCAGAGAGAATGAAAAATGTTCTCCTTTCGTACATGGAAATGAAACACGAGACAGTAGATAATCTCATAAATATGTGTTGCATTTCATGCCCAATTCTCAAGCTTATAGAGAGCGAGTGAGAGAGGAGGAGCGGTAAAGGAGTTAGAGAGAGAAGGTCTTTGTTTCAGGCTTGGCTGACAGGAAGTGGTGGCAGAGGGACAGTCAGGGACACTCATCCCGAGGAATAAGGAATGCTGGAAGACACGGTATCCCTTTTTGATCAGACCTCGCTGATGGATCGGTTGGAGAAAGGCAAATAGGGATAAGACAGACCCTTGATGACAGCAGACCAATTTTGATGTCCTTTTAACTCTCATTGCGGTGCGTCTTGTTTGAGCTGACGTTTTTGAGCAGCATGGGAAAGTGGCCTTTAACCTGAGTGCCGAATCACAGAAACCATGAAACAGACAGGCAGAGAAAAAGACCAGAATGGGGTGTAGAATATTCAGAAAAGTTCTATAAGACATTACAGCTTCCAGGGGCAAAGAGTCACTGATCGACTCTCAGAGGCTGGTTTTGTTGGTGGTTTAACAAGATAAAGCTTTCATTAAGACCGCAGCACAGGGCAGAGGCGACTGTGTTGTTGCCGTGGTCGAAGAGTGAGTTTCCTTGTTTGTCTGCAGTCATGGCTGTGATTAATGCTCCTGCTGTCCACTTTAAGCAGGACCTTCAAGAAAAACACTGAGAGAAACAGAGTATAAAAAAAAAGAGAGAAAAGGAAGAATTTATGTTCCTGTCAGATTTCCTTTCTACTCCCGTTTCCGAAAACACCAAAGTTCTAAAATGAGACGACAACATTTTCTCTGTTTTGTGCAAAAGGACAGCGGGATTTCAATGGAAAATGATTAATTCCAAAATGCAGAACCATGTGCAAAGTGTTACATTAGTGAAGCATCCGGTTCCATATTGAATGTAACCCTAAACTCAAAGGCCCTGAGCCGTCCTCTATGTTTATAATGCATTAGTGGAACAAACTCTTCACTGTACTCTATTTACAAATCCCAGCAGGTCATGGATTAGTTGCAGATGTGGCTATGAAATGGCCTGACCAAATTCATACCACAGTAATAAATGTTATGTTGGTGTAAGGTCTTTTTTTTCATCTTTTTGTTTGAACTAA
Organism: Zacco platypus; assembly: GCA_038088235.1. Lineage (NCBI taxonomy): Eukaryota > Metazoa > Chordata > Actinopteri > Cypriniformes > Xenocyprididae > Zacco > Zacco platypus. The sequence continues at coordinate 17,198,022 of CM076074.1, forward strand.
TTTTGATGGGGTGGAGGGAATGAGAGAATACAGCTCACTGTTTGGAACACGAGGTGTGGTACAACATTTATATTCCTCACATTAGTTCCGCACTCCCCTAAATGTAAAACAAAGGTTATTAACTTACTAGGCTAAAAGCTTTAACCAACATTTATTTATCTTGGGTGAGCAGATTCAGTAATTTGTCTTTGAATGCGGCAATTATTGCTTTTTACTTTGGCTCACACCAACACACGCTCACAGTCTCTCTTCATTTAACTGATTTGGATGAGCACTCAAGAACTCTTAGACTGAGCAACCTGAATTGATTTTCTCAACTAACACCTTGTAGCGAGGGAGACGTTGCAACAAACAAATGTACTGCTCTTGTCACGTCGTGTCCTTGCATCCAACGTATCTTCATTTACAATGATGTAAGAACAACAGCCCTGCTTACAAATGTAAGAACAACGGAAGTGGAATACCTAAACAAGAGCAAAGTCTGGAGTTTTATATACACAACTGGACACTGGTGTGCGTTTTATTGTCACACTGTCCCCTCCAGCCTCTTACACATGATCAGAGAGACAAGTGGCCTGCCGCTGGCAGGTTAATGGACAAAGGAGACTGTGTCTGGGGTGCAGGAAGACCTTCTGCCGGAGCTATCAGCCGGCCCATTGTTGGGCTCTCAGGTGCATTAGGATCATCGTAGCCCTCACTTTGTGTGAGAGGAGAGAACAGTAAATGCATTTAACTTCCAACAGAACACTGGACATGTCAATCAAGCCAACCCCCCAACAAATACCACTTACTTCTTGCTCCCTTTTTCCAGACAAATAAATAAACTATGGCTATGCCTGAAAAATACCGCCTTCTCAGGTGGTATACGGAGGCACTAAGGCACGTCCATTTCCAATATTCACGATAAATTCTGTCTGCTAAGGTGCTTATATCTGGCTTTTAAAAGTACTAGATATGTATCCTTCACTCCCCACAACAGGGGTGTCACACTTTTTGATACCACAGACACCACAAAATATTAAGGCATAAAATACAAATGCAGCTATACATTTTTATGTATAAATTTATACAGTGAAAAAAAAGTGTAAAATATTTTCTAGATTTTTTTCAATTTTCAAGTATTTTATTATTTGACACTTTATATTTTTATATCTTATCTAGGTAAAGAATGTGATTAAATTATATACCTTTAATTTGAACATATGATGATTTTTACAATGCAAATTGTGTCAAAGCAGCTTTACAGTAATAATTGGCAAATCATTTTTGGCTGCACAAGAGCTTTTAAAGAAAATGGTGTCATTGTCCAGCTTAAATAAATAAATTCAGTATTGATTCATTCCGTCGTAAAAATCAATAGTTATTAATTTAGTTAATTTATCTGTACATCAGCACTGGAGAAAACAGTGATGTAATCGTCCAGCTCAGTTCAGTTCGCATACAATGGTGTCAAAGCAGGCAGATCAAAAACATTGTTGAATAATAAGCGTCCCCAACTAAGCAAGCCAAGGGTGACAGCGGGAAGGAACCCAAACTCCAACAGGTGACATCAGGTGACCAACAGGTCACTTTCGGAGAAAACCTTGGGAGAAACCAGGCTCAGTCTGGGGGCCAGTTTGTTACATGTCTGTGTGTTCTGGACTTTGTTTTCATTTGTCACATGTGTTCTTTGTTTGATTTTTTCCGCCACTCCATTGTCACTATGGTGACCATCATTATTAGTTAATTTGTATTCAGCTGTGTTTCATTGATTAGTCTCGTTAACTCTCCTTGTGTTCAGTATTTAAGCCCTCAGTTTCTGTCTTGTCTTTAGTTAAAATTGTTTAAGGTGGTTTGTTGGTGTGATTCTCTTCTGTATTTCTCCTGTTTGTACTATTGATCGCATTTAACGTGGTCTTTGAGTTATTTGCTCGTCGTGCATTTCTTCTGAGCCATTAACCCGTAATACAGTTCTCCTCTGGCCAACAGCAAACAGTGCTTGATTATGATTCAGGCAGTGTTACAGGTCATAAGTCTGATTGGTATCGAAACAATCAAAATATTTAACTCAGTTCCATCTAGTTGAAGTTGCCGGTATGGGACGGTTTGTCAGAGATCTGTGCCACTGGCTGTCATGTCAGTGAGGCCTTCACAAGGGATGATCTAGTTGATACAGTCTCCGCTGAACTTCAGGGCTGTGTTGTGGTCGTGTCTCAGTGCAGGCCATATATCTGATCTGGATATGGCCCGGATCCGGCTGATTACAGTAAACCTCGGGATAAGCAGAGGGACTAATATTAGCGTAGATGCCATTCTTCTTCTGATGTAATGAGTATATCTAGTGTAATAGAAAGTGTTCCCGTTCTGGTTGACCTAATCTATGATGCCTAATAGTCCTTTAACGGATGTGAAAACATAAATTGATAATGTGTTATGTGTATGTCAGGTTAAAGAGATGCGTTTTAGTCTAGATCTAAACTGACAGAGTGTGTCTGCTTCCTGAACAATGCTAGGAAGATTTTTGCAGTGTTCAGATGCCAAGTAGGAGAAGGATCTTCCTCCTGCGGTTGATTTTGATATTCTAGGTATTATCAACTGGCCAGAATTCTGAGATCGTAATAAACGTGTAGGGCTATAATGTATTAAGAGCTCACTCAGGTACTGGGCAGCTAAACCATTTAGTGCTTTGTAAGTAATTATTAAGATTTTAAAATCTATACGATGTTTAATAAGGAGCCAGCGCAGTGTTGACAGAACTGGGCTGATATGGTCAAACTTCCTGTTTCTAGTAAGAACTCTAGCTGTAACATTTTAGACCAGCTGTAGTTTCTTTATCAAGCGAGTAAGGCAATAAGTAATCTAGCCTTGAGGTCATGAACGCATGAACTAACTGTTCCGGATTTGACATTGAGAGCATATGTCGTAGTTTAGATATATTTTTAAGATGGAAGAATGTGGTTTTACAAATGTTAAAAATGTGGCTTTCAAATGAAACATTGGTTTCAAAGAGCACACCTAGGTTGCTAACTGACGAAGATGACTTAACATAGCAGCCATCAAGTGTTAGATAGTATTTATTGGTATAGGTTATTACGTGCTCAGGTTTTTGGTCCAATAATTAGAATCTCTGTTTTTCTGAATTTAGTAGTAGGAAATTACTGGTCATCCAATTTTTTATATCAGCTACGCATTCCGTTAATTTTGTGAATTGGTAAGTTTCGTAAGGGTGCAAAGAAATATAGAGCTGAGTATCATCAGCGTAACAGTGAAAACTAACACCATGCTTCCTAATGATATCTCCCAAGGGCAGCATATACAGAGTGAAAAGCAACGGTCCTAGTACTGAGCCTTGCGGTACTCCATATTGAACTTGTGATCAATATGACATCTCATCTCTAATAACAGTCAGATAAGTATAATTTGAACTATGCCAATGCAATTCCACTCATGCCAACTTAATTTTCAAGTATATTTAAAAGAATGTTGTGGTCGATAGTGTCGAATGCAGCCCTAAAATCTAGTGACACTAAAAGAGAGATATAACCACGATCTGATGATAAGAGCAAATCATTTGTAACTCTTACGAGAGCAGTCTCGGTACTATGGTACGGTCTAAATCCTGACTGGAAATCCTCACGGATACCATTTCTTTCCAGGAAGGAACATAGTTGCAATGATACTGTCTTTTCTAGTATTTTTGACAGAAAAGGTGGATTCGAGATCGGCCTGTAATTGACTAATTCTCTTTGAAGCTGCATTGAAATTGTATTTTGAACTTTCAACCCGTTGGTAGCCGTTGAAGTCCACTATAAGGAAAAAAAAAATCATGGAATGTTTTCCCCAAAACCCAGAATTTCTTTTCGACTGAAGAAAGACATAAATATCTTAGATGACAAGGGGGTGAGTAAATCAGGAAATTTTAATTCTGAAGTGAACAAATCTTTTAAGTCATAAAGCAGTTGATTACCTCCAAATGTGGTTTTAGTGATCATATTACATATGAGTATTACTATTTAGTACTGTCACTCCTGTAATTAAATCACCCAAGTCAGATCTTAATACCTAAGGCCTGTATCATGATGGCAGTTGTCGAACAAACTCAGGGTAACAGGATTAGTTTCAAGTTGACAAAACCAAACCAATTCAATCAGGCTTTGTTTGTACCATGATGCTGATCATCAACTTTCTCTGTCAACTCAGGCTTTGATCCTGAGTTCATAGAGTGTGTGCACTTGAAAGTGTGAACTCAGTAGAGAACAGTCAATCGAAAGCATTGAAAAGGAGAGAAACTGCAATTCACTTCTTTCAAGAGAATCAGTGAGATTAATTAAAAAGATTAAGATTGCTCATGGGTAATGGATTATGGATATGACAATTATATAAATAATATAAAAATCATATTTAATTATTACAACAAACAATCATATTGCCAGACAATTTTGTCTTTGGAAAACTGTTACTATGTAGTGACCTTTAATTTGGAGCAAGAGAAACTGGAGAAGTGACTTTATTTCATCAGAGATGTGTCACTTTGCTCACAGCTGATCCCAATTTCAGTTTAACATCTCTTAAAGAGAACATAACCTGCCCTGGAGCAGGTTAGCTGTGGAGTGTAAGCTACTACGGCAATGAACACCGCTAAAAGCCGGAACTTTCATGGTTCCTAAAACCCAGGGTTGGTGCAAACTAAACTGAAACATACCTGGCTATCCACCTAAACTGGCTTCATGGTTTAAGCCCCAGGTGCTTATACCTGTACATGATATTTAGGATCAAGTTTTGATCAAGTTCTGGTGTATTACATCAACAAAGATACATTGTTCCCTAAATATGAGAGTTTTTTTAGTATTTATGCAACAGCCTGACTGAGTACTTCAACATTGCAATAGTAGAAAGCCAAGACTCGAGTAAACCTGAGAGGGAAGTTTGGCTGGAAGTGCATTGCAACCCTAATCCCACCCTGACCCAACCTCTACCTCCTCATCCGCTTCCTCTAGGGACCCAAACTCAGACCTGCATTCCTCTCTCTAATACTCTACTTAATCAGTCAGTGTGCAAAATATGAAACGTACGGTATACTGGATTCGACCCAAAGCTGATGAGAACGTAAGTCATGTTTTGTCTGACCCACACTTGAGGCAAAGGTTTATACTAATGCGTGATTTACAATGACTTCACTGTCCTGTTTTAGATAGTAAGCAAGTATGATCCTCAGACAGAGCTCAGGGGAAATGTCAGCCCACGCTGCTAAAAACAAAGTCACATTTGAGTGTGGCCGGTTGAAGGCCCCTTGTGGTTTCTATCCACATCCTGAAGTGGAGACAGTGATTTACACAGTGTGTCTATCAGTCGTTTAGGACTGGTGGTTAGTCGGCGGTGTGCTGATGACAGGCATGCTGTGTGCAACATTACGTTATAAATAGATCTTTAAAGCAAAGTGGCCACGCTGGAGCTTGTACGTACTGTATCTGTCGCTTGTTATGGCCACAAAATGACCTGCCACCAAAATGAAAATACGCTCCACTTCACAAAACGGTAAGGTCAGCTTATATCCTTGTTTTCCAAAATCTGTAAGTGATTTTGAGGTGTTCTACAGCTTGCCAGCTATTCCAGCCATAATGCATTATGTTTCTGAGTACCTTACATTTGTATGTGATTTATCTTTACGGATTTGGCCATTTGCCTCCACATCAAATTCCTGCTGTCAAAGAGAGCAGGAGAATGCTGGGAAATCAAATGCAGTGGCATAAATAAGCCTCCAAATTTATATCCTCTGCTTCTAAGGAGCAGTCAGGGATCCTAGTAAGATCAGGACACAAGTGCAAAAAGTCTACTTCAACTCTCGTTTTCACAAACTTTTCTTTACTCCATTTGGAAGACAAATCACCCAACTGGCTGGTCAGATTTCACAGCGCTTTTCAAAATGCTCTGAAGCTGTTCTAAGGCAGTCCTCAGAAAGAAAGCGGCTTTGATTTGAGACACCTGTCTATGCTCCGAGCTGTTCTGATTTGGTAGCTTTTCAGATTCCAGTGAATGATACACACAGGTTTTGATGTCTCCACCCCAGCCTAATTGTTCCTGCTCCTAACATCAGTTATATTATCTTACCGGTCAAGGCGGTTTGCAGTTACTGAATACAGGGGCTGGTCCACGGACTGAACCTGACACCCAGAAGCATTGTCACTCAGGGTAAGTCACACCTCTTTATTGTACAGGGAAGATGGGAAGGCTGAAGGCCTCTCAGCTTTCTACAGCTGGAGGATCGCTGCAGGCTCTTAAGATGTAAGCACAATGACACCAGAGATGGGACTCATTGACTCGTAATGGAGTTGTTCAGACTGAGAGCGAGTGAGTGATCACCTGAGTGTTTACATCTGTTTGAGAGCAAAGGGTCGTATCGATATCACAACCAAAAGCATCAAGCCCAACAAATGACAGGTGGATTTTAATGCAAATATAGATCTATTTTTTACATCTATTAAGTAACACAATTATTGTAATTGAAAATAAAAGTTTGTCTAAAACACTGGCAGAAATCACTAATTCACGTATAAGTCTGGTCAGTTGGACCTGGTTTACAGATTATTTGCGCATCATTTACTCATTCTCATGCTAATCAAAATGTACAGGGCCTATGTTTTTCCCGTGGAACAAAATGTCTGTCCTAACAAAAATGCATGTTGATCACTGGCTGTCAAGTTGAGTTGCATTTTTGCGCAGTTTATATAAACAAAAATAACACATTACATATATTATTAACCCTGCAGGGGGGTTTAAAGTGAGGAAAATTAAAAAGAAAAGAAAAGTATGTCACAAAACATTAAGGTTAATGTCAAATTTAATATCTTAAATAAATATATTTAGTAACATTTTTTTTACACATTGCTTTCCAATATTTATTGTGAAATTTAGTTGAAAATGCTTCTCATGATTTTTATCCATCATCACATCTATCAAATTTACACATCTAACATGACAAACATACATCTTCAGATAATATTTTAACAATTTGCATTGGCTTTAATACAGTCACAATATAAATGGCACTGATTTAATTTAGGAAATAACATATAATGTTATTAATTTAAATATTTGGGGAACCTTGGCATTAAAAACTCTGAACCCTGTGAGCCAGAACTGTCAAACAAAAAAATAACCTAAACACCTGTAGTGACATCCTTAGTTTTTTAGTTCCTCTCAGTACTAGTTCATATTTTAGAGTATTTTTAATAAGCAACTAGTTTGGAAAAGATGGCAAGCATCTGGATATTCCAAGCTAAACTTTCATTACGAGGCCCTTTTATGCACAGCAGTCCTGTTTCACATATTTGACTTTTCTGACATAGGTCAAGACTTTGAAAAGAGAGAAACTAAAGTGGGTTAATTTAACTTGGCAACAGGTTAAATCAAGCTATTCAATAACAGCCAACTTCACGTTGGTGAGCAGGGCCAGCCAGCAGTGTCATGGAATGTTTTTAAGTGGCCAGCTTTGATGTCTGGTGTGCGGGAGAGACTGCGCCCTCTATGTGCCCTAACATTTGTGCTTCTAACTCCTTTCGCTCCAAGGCCTCTGTGATAGTCATCGTATGAAAGGGAGAGCGATAAATACAAAGAGAAAGGAATAGAGAGTGAGAAGGAAAGAGAAAGGACTGTAGAGCATTGTAATTAGTTGCACCTGTTTCCTTTAACGCGGCTCCGGTTTCTCTGTACAAACGCATGTAGATTAGGCATCAAAGTGCCTCTCTTCAATGCCCCCTTTGTTGGCAGTTGTCAGGGAAGCAGCCTCCAGAAATGTGTGACCCGAGCAAAGCTCTGGAACTCAAGCACAGAGAACCCGCAGCCATGTGTCCTCTCCACAGCAGGAGAGCGAGCTTCTGCTGGGTCACCGTTAGACTTCACTCAGTTCTGTAATGACATGTGGATACAGTCCTGCTTTGTTGTGGATCCGAGTGAGCGAAATCTTAATAAGTTGTCCTGCAGGGCCGTAACTTGCTAGTAAAGGTTACTTACTGAATAATAAAGTACATAATCTCGGTATGATATTTTATGGGATGGTATAGCATAGTAGCCTATGCTTTCATCACTATTTGCATCACATGGCATATGTATACCACATAAGGCATATTGCAACATTTGCACAATTTATACATTTATATATATATATATATATATATATATATATATATATATATATTCATATTTTTTCTCTTTAATTGCTCCATTTATGTAGGAGTTCTAATTTATTTGGAACTTGTGAAAAGAATATATCATTGCCAGCAATTACTGTTGCATACTGTATTGTTGTGCATTTAATAAATATACGTTGGATGCGTCCCAATTCATATAGGCTACTATCTATCTTCTATTATTCAAGATTATAATTAGTGGGTATCCAAGCATCATGCTTTTTAGACTAGAAGAGCAGTTTAAGATGCTTCTGGTATAGTTATACCGCACTACACTAATAACATATTTGTTATTACTTATGTATATATTATGTATTATATATATATATATATTAGTGCGGGATAGGTAGGATTAAACAGAACGTTCAGAAATGATCACCATATTATTTTCATCTTTACTCTTCACCATCCACCATCCTGAAAAGCATGGGGCTCAAAACTAATTGTAATTTGCAAGTTATTTATAGAGTTAATTAATTATTTAAATCTGTTGATAATGATTAGATTATAAACACTTCAGTGCCCTCCGAAGGCATCATTTCAGGTGGGCTACTTTTGCTTGCAGGGAGAGAGTGCTCAGTCAATCCTACAGTCATATAAATTATTTCATGAATAAGGTATATATATATATATATATATATATATATATATATATATATATATATATATATATATATATATATATATGTATGCATTTTTATTCTACTCTCCAATCCTATAAATAAAAAAATGTTTTAAAAATTTGAAACATTTTGCTGAAGCAATACCCCCACAATACCCCTTGACTGTATCTTCAACAAACAAGTGTGACGTTTCGCTGTAAAAATATTAAATATTCGACAAGGAAGCAGTGACACCTGGCGGCTGATGAACGTAAGTACTAGAGCAGCCTGTTATAATTTTTCAATAATTTAATCTTTCAAGTGAATGAGGAATTAGAGGTTCAGTTTTAGACCTTCTTCAGACCGTGTCTTAATGTTTACAGTCTACAGATTATGTGGTAAAAACATCATACTTGGCTTATACATGTGGAAGTTTCATCATAATTTCTCATTGTGTGGGTCTTGAATGCTGATTTTGTTCTAACATACACAGTGCAAAAAAATCGCCCTATTGTTCTTCAGAAACTAATGTGTGCTCATCATAAGCACACACTCTTAATTTGGTAATTACTTTCACATATGAAACCATTTGCTGATTTTCAAGTAGACAAGCTAACAAAATCATGGGAGATGTTCTACTTTTCGTTGGGGATTTGAAATTGTATATTGTCTTGTGAAGGACATCATCACAATGTAGTGTGAAGTTGCAAAAGTTGAGGCAGCTAATATTTTCCCTCGGTCAGCATGAGATTTTTGTGGAACTGAATAGCAAAAAGGAATAATGTGAGTGATTCAAAGCAGAAAAATAAAGTGATGCAAAATAGGGGCTCAGGGCTACTGAAACCAATTTGCATGGAGGTTATTTACCTCTAACCAAGGCAGACTGGAAAAATGAGTCCAGCAGAGATTGTAATGGCCGACAGCGAGTAAAATAGTGAGTGTTTGTCCCCACCCCCTATTACGTTGGTCTGTAAATAGCTACACAGGTCACAGATTCAATTCAATCTAGCATCCCTTGATACATGCAATGAAATATGTAAGGTAGAGCAATGGTTCTTTCAATAGCCTACTTTAAATAAAGTGGTTTGTGCGGTTTTCCATTTGAAACCTGTGCTTTACCACTATTTGGCCCGGATGCCTTTGCCAACTCATTAAGACTGATTATATATCACTATTACTCAATAATATTATGTCAATAAATTAAGTGAGTAGCTATTTTAGGAGCTTTTACCTTTTATTTTGATAAAATCATGCTCCAACATGTACTCTAGCATAACTGAGATGACATGATTCCTGATTTTGTAGCACCCCTGTGGGGAAAAAAACAAAAACAAAATAAATATAACTTTAAAGTTTTAATAATCATTTTAATCCAATGAAGATAGTGATGGAGGAATAAGAAAGTCGTTGCAATCACTTTCAGAACATTTTTTTCCAGCTGACGATAAAAACATTGGCTGTGTGCGAAATCGCCCCCTAAATAACCACTTAAATAGGTTTGAGGAGACAGCCATTTTGTAGTGGTTTCCAAAACCATAGTGGACATTATTGAGTGCACTCATTCAATCTCATAATGCACCTCAATAACAAGTGTACAACCAATGCACATTCAACGTTGAAAGAATAATCATAACGCACTGCGAGGGTCATGCCGAATTAATTCCCATGTCCTGCCAGAAGATGGCACCCGCAGCTGAATCATCCATTTATCCATTTTCCAAACCTCTGGTCCAGTGTGGGTACAGCTTAAATATCATGCAGGTATTAATACCTTTTTGATATACAGGTGCTGGTCACATAATTAGAATATCATCAAAAAGTTGATTTATTTCACTAATTCCATTCAAAAAGTGAAACTTGTATATTGTATTTATTCATTACACAAAGACTGATATTTCAAATGTTTATTTTGTTTAATTTTGAGGATTATAACGGACAACTAAGGAAAATCCCACATTCAGTATCTCAGAAAATTAGAATATTGTGAAAAGGTTCAATATTAAAGACACCTGGTGCCACATTCTAATAAGCTAATTAACTCAAAACACCTGCAAAGGCCTTTAAATGGTCTCTCAGTCTAGTTCTGTAGGCTACACAATCATGGGGAAGACTGCTGACTTGACAGTTGTCCATACAAACAACCATTGACACCTTCCACAAGGAGGGCAAGACAATAAAAGAGCATTGCAAAAGAGGCTGGCTGTTCACAGAGCTCCCTGTCCAAGCACATTAATAGAGAGGCAAAGGGAAGGAAAAGATGTGGTAGAAAAAAGTGTACAAGCAATAGGGATAACCGCACCCTGGAGAGGATTGTGAAACAAAACCCATTCAAAAATGTGGGGGAGATTCACCAAAGAGTGGACTGCAGGCAGCTGGAGTCAGTACTTCAAGAACCACTACGCACAGACGTATGCAAGACATGGGTTTCAGCTGTCGCATTCCTTGTGTCAAGCCACTCTTGAACAACAGACAGCGTCAGATGCGTCTCGCCTGCGTTAAAGACAAAAAGGACTGGACAGCTGCTGAGTGTTCCAAAGTTATATTCTCTGATGAAAGTAAATTTTGCATTTCCTTTGGAAATAAGGGTCCTAGAGTTTGGAAGAAGAGAGGAGAGGCACACAATCCACGTTGTTTGAGGTCCTGTGTAAAGTTTCAACAGTCAGTGACTATCAGAGCAACCTGGGCTCTCATAACACCTGAGCAGTGCAACAGACTGATCAACTCCATGCCACACCGCATTGCTGCAGTAATTCAGGCAAAAGGTGCCCCAACTACGTACTGAGTGCTGTACATGCTCATACTTTTCATGTTCATACTTTTCAGTTGGCCAAGATTTCTAAAAGTCCTTTCTTTGTATTGGTCTTAAGTAATATTCTAATTTTCTGAGATACTGAATTTGGGATTTTCCTTAGTTGTCAGTTATAATCATCAAAATTAAAAGAATTAAACATTTGAAATACATCAGTCTGTGTGTAATGAATGAATATAATATAAAAGTTTCACTTTTTGAATGGAATTAGTGAAATAAATCAACTTTTTGATGATATTCTAATTATATGACCAGCACCTGTATATATTTTTCAATTGTTTAATTATAGTTATATGCTAGTTTCCATGACGGAGTGACAGAGAATTTGCTAACTGCAAACTATGCTAAAGCGAAAGTCCACACTCAAAATTTGCTCGTTCACTTTCATTCGCTCCAAGTGGACTATATTAGTGTAGTAATGTAGGAAATATTGAAGTGTAGGGGATGATTTCGTTAGAATGAAATAAAATAATGTAAATTTACATAATCGTAAAATAAACAAACAAAAAAACAGAAGCAGGAGCAGCCGACTGCTGCATGTGTTACGAAGAGTCAGCGGAGTGAGAAACAAATGCAGGCTTTATTAGCAGAGGTAGTCAAACAGGCAATGGTCAAAACAACAGCAAACAGGAAAGGCAGAGGATAGTCAGAATCATGGTCATTAGGCAGACAAAGGGTCAGGTCGGGCAGATAACATTTACAGTCCAGTACAATGACCAAGGATCAGGGCAGGCAGCAGGAATCAAACAACAGAAGTCAGAGAGGGTCACAACAGGAAGACTAGACAGGGAAAACAGCTCAGAATTATAACCAGTGGAAAACAAGACCTTGCAACTCATACCAGACTGAATGCCTCTTAAATAGTCTAGGTAATGTGCTACAGCTGGCTGGGGGTGATCAGTGACAAGGTATGGGGCTTCTGGAAAGTGTAGTGTGTGCATGTGTGTGAATGAGTGTGTGATAAGTTCCTGTGTGATGCACTGTGGGAAATGGAGTCCTGATGGCGAGGTGAAAGTCAAAGGTGGAATACTCTCTGGTGGCTGTTAGAAGACACTATAGAGGCTTCCAGACACTCCCAAACAAAACCACCTGAAGTCCAGGAGGGAGGTGAAGTGGATGCAAGCTAAGGGGTGGGATGGAGAGCCAGGTCCATGGAGCAGAAGAGGACATGATGATTGGGACTGAGCAGGCGGCCATGATGGAACAGGCTGAGCAGACGACCAGGGTGGAACAGGCTGAGTGGGCGGCCAGGGCAGAACAGGCTGAGCAGGATCCAGCAGGCTGAGCAGACGGCCAGGGCAAAACAGGCTGAGCAGACGGCCAGGGCGGACTTGAAAACCCCCACGGTGGCGCAGACAACCCCCAGAGTGGAGCAGATGACAACCACTGCAATGCAGATGGTCTTGAAGACTCCCATGGTGGAGCAGACGACCACCACCGCAGTGCAGACGGGCTTGAAGACCCCATGGTGGAGCAGAAGACCACCACCACAGTGCAGACGGGCTTGAAGACCCCCATGGTGGAGCAGACAACCACCACCGCAGATCTGGTAATTCAGGAATGCCCTCCATGCCTCTGGTTAGAACCTCCTCTCTGGTCATGTGGAAGCAGGCAGACAGTTCAGGAACCACCTCAGTGGTTGTATCCGGGCAGACCGTGAACTCAGAGATGACTTCCGTGATCTTATCAGGACAAACAGGGATCTCGGGAATGACCTTCGTGGTCATGTCAAGACAGACAGATGATTCAGGGATGACCCACATGATCATATTAGGACAGACAGGAAGTTCAGGGATGACCTCTGTGATCATATCAAGGCCGACAGGGAACTCAGGGATGACCTTCTTGGTCATATCAGGGTAGCCAGGTAACTCGGGAATGATCTTCGTGGAAATATCTGGACCAACAGGGAACTTGGGAATGATCTTTGTGGTCATGTCAAGCCAGACAGGGAACTCAGGGATGATCTTCGTGATCATATCAGGGTAGACCTGAAGCTCAGGGACGACCTCCATGGGCGTATCAGAACAGACAGGAAGTTCATAGGTGACAACCGTGGTTGTATCAGGACAGACAGGAAGTTCATAGGTGACCGCCGTGGTCGTATCAGAACAGACAGGAAGATCATAGGTGACAAGCGTGGTTGTATCAGGACAGATAGGAAGTTTAAAGATGACCTCCATGGTCATATCTGAACAGGCAGGAAGCTCAAGGACGACCTCCGTGGTCGTGCCAGAACAGACAGGAAACTCAGGTGCGACCTCTGTAGTCATTGCAGGGCAGACAGGAAGCTCAGGGAAGGTCTTCGTGATCATTTCAGCACAGACAGGAGACTGATGGATGATCTTCGTGGTTCTATCAGGACAGACAAATGACTCATGGATGACCTCCATGGTCACATCAAGACAGACAGGAAACTCAGAATCGACCTCCATGGTTGTATCAGGATAATCAGGGAACTCAGAGATGGCCCTTGTGGGCATATCAAGGCAGACAGGCAGTTCAAGGGCCATGACTGCATTGGCAGGAAGAATGACTCTTGGGTGAACAGGCTAAGATATGGGCTTAGAAACGTCCTCCAAGACTTCAGGGACTGGCATAGGATTTGATTTGGGAGCTGCTGAAACGCCCTCCAGGGTTTCAGGGACTGGCATGGGACTTGACTCGGTAGCGCCCTCTTGGTCTGCACTAGCGTGCTCAGGAACTGACTTGGGAGTGCCCTCTTGGTTTGCACTGGTGTGTTCCGAGACTGTCTCAGGAACGCCCTCCGGGGTTGCTGTGGCGTGCACAGGAACCGACTCGAAAGCGTCCTCTGGGACTGCAGAAACGGACTCAGAAATGCCTTTGGGGACTGCTAGAACAGGTTCAGGGACTGACGCAGGATCACCCCTAGGGGCTGCTGAGATGCCAGCTGCTCGTGCCGACGTCAGCGGTGTATCTCTCAGACTTGCGACCAGTCTCTAGAGGTTAGGGAAAGCCTTAACGTCCTCAAGTGCAGCACTCACGACGACCGGGAACACAGTCCGTGGTGGCTGAAGACTCTGGAATGATGTGCATGACTGCTGGCGGTTCTGGTGTGGCAGCCACGATGGGGAAAGGTTCCAGCATGGTGGCCATCTTGTCTGATGACATCAACATAGCAGCCATCTTGTCCGAAGACACAGTTGTGGCGACTATGACGGGATGAGGCTCTGGAATATCAGTTGAAGCATGACATACTCTGGAAGATCAGCTGAAGCTTGATGAGGCTCTGGGAGATCAGCTGAGACGTGATGAGGCTCTGGACTATCAGCTGAGTTGTGATGAGGCTCTGGACTGGCAGCCATTTTGTGTACCAACTCACATGTGGTAGCCATGTTGTAAACTGGCTCAGGTGTAGGAACCACAGGGCAGGAATGCACAGGCAGCACCGGGCTAGGGATCATCGGAACTGGATCTGCTGATGACTGTAATGAGCTAAGCTCTGTGGTCACAGGAGTTTGGGATGTGGTGCCTACCCCCTAAAAGTTCTTTGGGTTCTTACAGTTCTCAGTCTCTCCCACAGTAAAAGCGGAACCACACAAAATTAGTGCATAATCCATAAAGTCTCTTAGACTGCAATTAAAGATTCCCACAGGAAACCAGGATTTTATGTGCTCATTTAGTCCAAAACGAAAAATGCCTTTTAAAGCCACTTCATCAAAGGGAACTTGATATGACAACTCACAAAACTGCTGAACATACTCCTCAAAAGGTAGATCCCCTTGCCAAAGTTGAAGTAGCTGGTTGACTGAGTCCATGGTGAGACTGGAAACTCTCATGAAAAGCCGCTGGATCTTGGTGTGGCGAGGTCTTCTGTTACGAAGAGTCAGTGGAGTGAGATCCAAATGCAGGCTTTATTAGCAGAGGTAGTCAAACAGGCAATGGTCAAAACAACAGCAAACAGGAAAGGCAGAGGATAGGCAGAATCGTGGTCGTTAGGCAGACAAAGGGTCAAGTCGGGCAGATAACATTCACAGTCCAGTACAACGAGCAAGGATCAGGGCAGGCAGCAGGAATCAAACAACAGAAGTCAGACAGGGTCACAACAGGAAGACTAGACAGGGAAAACTGCTTAGAGTTGTAACTAGAGGAAAACAAGACCTTGCAACTCAAACCAGGCTCAATGCCTCTTAAATAGTCCACGTAATGAGCTACAGCTGGCTGGGGGTTATCAGTGACAAGGTATGGGGCTTCTGGGAAATGTAATTTGTGCATGTGTGTTAATGGGTGTGAGAAGTTCCTGTGTGATGCACTGTGGGAAATGGAGTCCTGATGGTGAGATGAAAGTCCAAGGTGAAGTACCCTCTGGTGGCTGTTAGAGGGCACTCCAGAGGATAACCCTGACAGCATGCAAGTACAATAAAAATGCCACAGTACTTTGGGTGCTATAATCACACCATGTCCCGCTCTTTGGGGTTCGCTCATTCATGGCATCATCAAGCTACGCCTTTGTTATTGTTTTGAATGAGCAACATTTAGTGATGAAATGTACATAAAATAAAGCAACCTTTAAGTACATTATTTATTATAACAAATGCCTGCAGAGGGCACCAATGGCCTGGTGATTGTTGTTTTTACACCTTACAGAATGATCAAATCCTTGTTTAATATTGGTCAAACAACATTTAATTCAAATGTCCACTTAATCTTTAATATTTGACCATTTAGACAAAGAAGTTCTACAGCTACTTACTCATTTCTTGAAGAAGAAAATGTGCACATCAAAACATGGAAACTCAGAGCGGCCCGATGGTGGAAAAGAGTCTTATGACCAGTGGCGGCTTGTCAGAGGAGGCTAAAGCACAATACAGCCTACCCAAAATTTTGAAGTGAAAATCTGCTGATGTAATTAAAATTTTTGGGATTTTTCTAATCTCGTTCTTAGAAAGTCTGGAATGCCACTCAAAAGCTTCCTCAGCATGTGTACACACTGTGATACGAACAATAACGATGATGTCGACACACCAATAATATGGCCCAAAGTCTTCCAAGCCTACAACTACAGTGTTTGAAGACGGGTAACAGTAGACCGTAGGCTGGCATTATTATTATTATTAGGTTCAACTACTTTAGAGTAAGTAATGCTACGTTCCAGACAGCTCGGAATTTAGATTTTTCTCACCTTGTTCTTGGAAATTCTGGAACGCCACTCGAAGTCGGACATTCAACCTGTGAACTCGGGGTACATCGATCAACCTCAACCTCAGCGAGACGCATCATTTGACATCACTTCCAAAATGTCGGCAAGTCCTGCTTCCAATGAGCATAGACATAAAGAACTGTTTTCAAAGTGATTTTACATTGTTTTTTTCTTTCTTCTGTTTTTGCCTTAATTGACACAAAAACACAATATGCTCACGCTGTGTCATGGCACCATCATGTGGTCGACGTGAATGTGAGATCTGATTGGCTGAAACTTACTGAGGTCTGAAGTTTGACATTTAATTTGGAATGTTATTCCCACGTCCAAACTTGTCTGGAATGCATAAGACTGACTAACGAGTCATTTCAGGCAGTTAAGAATCGGTTCTTTCTTTTGGGAGACAATAGTCTCGCGTAGCCAGACCTTTAGACTGATGGCAGAAGGTCTGGACTCTATTGTAGCTTTCATTGGACAAGGGCCATCCAAGAGGACGTTTGGCTGATCTGTAACAGAACCAATCACAGTTTGTTTTCTTCCGCATCATGAGAGGTGTGAAAATATAAAATCGATGTCCCTACAATAACAGACCGGTGTGCATATAATAAATTATTCATTCAAGAATGTTGTGCAAGTTTACTACAACAATATATCTGCAAACTTCACATACTTTTAAAAATACAGCATTTATTTGACCCTGGTAAGCGCTCATTTGCACAGTTGTTAACATGACAGTGTTCTTCTTCAACGAGGGGGTTTGGAGTCATGGAATTTGTTTCCAGGCGGACTGTTAAAGAGCGCGACACACACATCTCCCAGAAATCCTGTAGAATTCAACCAACCAAGAGAGGAGTTGTTAGATTTAAAAAATGTTTAAATCAACAATTTCATCATACATTCATTGTTAAACTCATTACGTATACGAGGGATCCCATTGGCATCTGTTTTGTAGAATGGCCTTAAGAAAAGAAAAGAAGTAAAAATCCAAATACCATTTAAAACATACTTTTTGAGCAAGATTTGCTCCAGGCCTTTAACCAGTGACCATACAGCTTTGCATAGGTTCACTGACAGCACTGACAACAATAGAAGAGAGACGATAGAGGTAAATAATTTACTCCATTATCTGCACTGCAAAGCTCATCAGTAAGCCTGAACAATAGGCAAGATTGAAATGCTGATTGCATCTCTCTTTGCCTGCTAGGTTCTTTACCTCCCTGAATTCTGTATTAAAGAGAAAGAAGGGCACTAAGAAAGGACCGAAGAATCTTTTTCAATGTCAAACAGCTATAATATGCAGTATCAATCTAATTAGGAGTCAAAGGTCACATCCAGCATCAGACTTCAGGCTGTTTCTACAGTAATGGAAGGAGATGGTTATGAACAGTTTTTTTTTTTTTTAATGGACTATTTGATTGTCCTTTCCATGTTTTTGTAGAAATGGCCTAAATTCTAAAGAGCAATTGGATAAAAACAAATGGATAAGACCAAAGCCTTAATAATAGACGTCAAAATATTGCCCATCATGATATTTATATTGAAATGTCTCTATGTGGTTTATTTCAATTTCTTTCCTAGTGAGCAATCAGATTTTTCCAGTACCTGTGTCATTTGCCAGCACACGTCCTACATTTTTAGCTTTTCCTAATTATCTTTCCACATCATGGGAACAACTCCCTTAATTACTATTTTTAGCTTGCATAGTCCAGGAAGCCTAAACGCCCCCAGATCGGAAATAATGTGCTAGTTTCCTTGGCTTTCCAATGACTTTGAACTTCATTTTATCCCCCCTACCTTCCGATTTAGATCACCATGTTTCCATCAGATTAAGGCGTTTTCATAGCAAGCATAATAATTCCCTTTAGCCAAGTGCTCAGAGGTCCTGCCTTCTGTCCTGAAGAGTAGGGGGTCAGTGTCTCTCCTCCTCTCTGCTCTGTTTGTTTTATGGAGCACCGATTTCAAAACACTGCGGCCAGTTTTACTCCACAGTTCAGCAATCTCCTATGATCTACCCAGAAAAAAAAAAAGAAAAGAAAGAAAAACAGCCATTTTGTCAAAGGTCCAGAGGGTTATGGTTGTCAAACCCAGCCAGCCTTCATTAGCTGAATGAGGTCATTATTTTGACTCTGATTTAGAGGTTATTTCAGCATAGAGACTCACAGTACTAGTCTAATGGTGGTGAGCTTTACTCTTCAGCCCTAAGTAGGCCTGATCATATCCTTCAAACATAAAGAAAGCAGTCTCATTCAGCCTATTATTAAAAATACGGCCAATCATGTAACGCTCATCTGCAATTTTTCAAACAGGGAAGTTAAATATGCCAGTTCATCTATTTGGACCTGTAAATCGCTCATTTTGGTAAAAGCTTCTTGAAGACATCATGACCTACAAGTCTTCTCAGAAATGCTAAACTTATTCTCTGGAAAGGCACATCACCAGCCCACCATTTGCACACAGTGACTTAAACCATAGTGTGTCATTTATGCAAGTGAACAGAGAGAGGGGCGCAAATTGCCGAGGCTAAAGTAAAGAGCTTTATTTATAGCTGCCACCAAAGCTGAAAGCCGGTGCAGCTCTAATAGAGCAATCTGTATTCTTAATGGTAATGACCCATTCGTTTGGACCATTTGGCTCAGTACAGGTGCATTAATGGGGCTTGTTGAACAGTTCCAGCTGAGCTGATTCGAGGAGAAAGACGGATCAATGAGCACAATACTCCCTCTTGTGGAGGAAGGAAAAATTACCTGAAGGACTGATGGATAGCGTATAATAATTACAAGTATAATGTGAGTTAATACAATATAATTTACACTGGATAAGAAAGAAAGAAACAAAGAATCTATCACGATCTATCTATCTATTCTATCACGCAGTTTCAATACCACACATATCTGGATCATTATATAAAATGAGTGCCTTCTATAGTTTGATTTTTTTTTAATGGTGATTACTGTAATTATGCTAAGAATTTACTCATTCTATTAAACAACATGTTGAAGTGTTAATAAAACTGCACTGTGCCATATCAAGCTAAATTATATTTTAATATGTGTTCGGGTGTAATTATGCCCTCTGAAGGGTGGTATAGTAACACATAAAAGTTCAAAGTACCTATTACGAAGAAAATTTCAATTTATTTTTTAAATGTCAATTTATTCACTTTTTAGTTGTTCGCTATATAATGTCATGATAATATGACTGCCATTTTTTCAAGATTGTTCCCTAATGATGAACCTAACAAAATATAAAAGAATTAAAGTGACAAAGTGCTTAATTACTTGTCCTTTTAATTACTTGAAGAATTCTGAGATCCTGAGAATGCAGTTCAAAGGGTTTTATTGCCAGGAACTAAACAACAGGTAAGACATTTAGCTTGAACGGAATTCTTGTACAGGTGTTTTGCAGGTTGGGATGAAATATTCAGGTAGCAATACAACATATCTTTGACAAGACCAGACAGTGAGTGCCAGTGTAGTGATGGTTTATATGGAGTCCATGATAAGTGCAGGTATGTGTGAATAGAATTCTGGTGATTGAGATCATGTGGGTGGAGTAATGGGATCTGGTGTTGTGGTGTTGGCTCCACAAAGGGCTGCTCTTGAAGACCTCCAGACAGCGACGTGGATGAGCTCAACCCCTGGTTGCTGGACGATTCGGGTGGTTCTGATGGAACGCTGCGAGTGAAGAAGGGATCCAGAATGTCATCACAAGATACCCAAGGACATTCCTCTAGTTTGAGACTGGATAGTTGGAGGCAGATGTCCCTGGTGGAGAGCCAGACCTTCTGTCCCGGATGGTAAGTAAAAGTGACAGATCTTCTTGTGTCGGCCTGACTCTTATGTCTCCAAACTGCCATCTGTAGGTGGATGTGTGCTGAGTCCCAAACCCTCTCGCTTACCTCAAACCAGTGGTTCCCAGCTGGGACTTCAGAAGGCTCACCTGAACAGGGAAAAAGGGGTGGTTGGAAACCAAGTATGCACTGGAAGGGTGTTAGTGCTGTGGATGGTTGAAAAAGGGAATTGTCACTGTGTGTACTCAGCCCAAGTGAGATAGCGTACCTAGCTGTGCTGATGGTTGTGGCAGTATGACCTCAGGTAACAGCTGATCTTTTGATGTTTGATTTTTTTGCTAGGTTTGGCCTTTGGTTTTCTTGTTGATGATATCCAGAAGAGAGGTTGACCGAGACTGAGGAAAAAGGACATCCAGATACGTGAGATGAACTCTTGTCCCCGATCTGAGACAATGTCTTCTGGTATTCCAACATTATGGAATATGTGTTGAAACAGGGCTTCAGCAGTTTCCGTGGCAAAAGGAAGGCCCTTAAGAGGGATGAGATGGCAGGCTTAGGAGAATCTGTCCACAACAATGAGTACACAGGTATGGTGGTAAGTCATAAAATCAACTCCTATATGAGACCACGTCATCTGGGAATGGATAATGGTAGCAATTTACCTTCAAGTCAGCCTCTCACAAAACAAGCAATGTCCTGGGTCATAGCTGGATACCAATAGCATTGACGGAGGAGCGAGAGGGTTTGTTGGCTGCCTGGGTGTCCAGAGCCCGGAGAGGAATGCACGCAGTCCATGAGGGGGATGCACAGGGTAGTCGTTATATAAGATCTCCCCTCAGGACCTCCCGGCAGAACAGGTTCAGTTTGGAGGGCTTGGTTGATTTGGTCATCCAGAGACCATTGAATGGGACTGGCGATGATGGCCGGAGGGAGAATTGGTTCTGGAGGTGTGGAACAGGGCATCTACTTTAAAGTTTTTTGTATCAGGTCGGTAAGTTACCTTGAAGCTGAACCTTGTGAATAATAGAGCCCATTGTGCTTGTCTGGGGTTGAGTGAGTGAGCTTCACGAAGATATTCCAGATTTCAGTGGTCTTTTATCACCCTGATTGGATGTTCACGGTTGTCAATATCGTAGTTATGCTCCGCCGGGGACACTTGGATGGAGCTTAGACAGATTCCCCTGCTGCTGGGATAGCACTTACCCTACTCCCATGGTTGAAGCATCCACTTTGACAATGAAAGTTGATTTGGGGTCAGGATGGACTAAGAATGGGGCTGTGCAAAAGGCATCCTTGAGATTTTGGAAGACTCCTGTAGCAGATGCATCCCAGGATAAAGACTTGGGCAGGTTCTTTTGCAGTGATGTGAAAGGTGAGGCAATCTTGTTGTAGTTGGTAATGAATCAATAATAGAAGTTTGGAAAGCTGAGGAATCTTTTAAGTTCTTTAACAGTGGTAGGGATTGGCCAGTTCTGGATGGCTTTCACCTTTCCCTGGTCCATTTCAATATCTTTTTCATTGATGACATATCCCAGGAATGAGCTGGTGGACTTATGGAACTCACATTTGAGGTATAGATGGTTCCTCCCTTAGTTTTTTTAAGACCTGCATAACATGCTAGCAGTGGTTGGCCATGGTCCGGGAGCAGATTAAGATGTTGTCAATATACACAATGACAAATCGATGGAGGTACCACCCGGAACACCTCATTCATAAAGTCCTGAAATACGGAGGGTGAGTTGGACAGGTCATATGGGATAACCAGATATTCATAGTTGCCTGCAAGAATGATGAATGCCGTCTTCCATTCGTCACACTCACGAGTACGGATTAAGTTATAGGTGCTACACAAGTCAAACTTGGATTAAATCCGAGCACCTCACAGGTATTCAAGGGCTGATGGGACCAGGGGAAGAAGATATTGATACTTCACTGTCTGGGAGATCAAAGCTCAATAATCGATACATACTTTTGGCTACAAAGAAGAAGCTGGATGTGGCAGCGGAAGTCGATGGACGGATGAAGCCCTGAGTGAGTGTTTCTTTGATATAAACCTCCGTGGTCTTTGAACAGAGGATATATCCTTCCTTTAGGTAGAAACGTCCCAGGCAGAAGGTAAATAGCACAGTCCCATTGCCGGAGTGGTGGAAGTTTTGTGGCAAGCTTCCACAAATCGGGCAATATTCGTGGGGAATTTCAACTTCCTGCTGAGATTCTGGGCTTTCGATGGATGTAGAGTTCACAGTGATGGATGTTTGGAGAGATAACTGGAGCTGGCACATGATGACTTCTGCGTTCTTCAGCACCATGAATGAGATTTTTTAAGTATGGAGACATCCTACTTGTAGAGTGATGGTCAGAGTGCAATGGGGCGTGATACCTCTGCCTAGTAGTATTCCCAGAATGGTACTGGGTGCGAGCAAGAGATTTTCCTGAGGTGGAGACGTTAGAGGCAGTGGCTGGAGATGAAATTCACTGCAGAACCAGAATCGATGAGGGCCTCCGCTGAAATAGAGTTGTATTGAGTGTGATCTTGGTACAATTCAGAGGAGAAATTTCAGGATTAATGGTCACCGCTGGGCAGAGGGGTCGTACTGGACACTCTGACATAAGATGGCCATTGTCTCCACAATAGAGACATAGACATAGATTAACACATCTTTGGCGTTCCATACGAGTGAGGTGACATGAATCCACTTGCATGGGTTCATGAATTGGTCCTGGAGGGGAAGCAGTGAGACGTTGAGCGATCTGTATGGATCGGGAAATGAAACTCTCCAATCCAACACTATCATCGTAGATGGCCATTTGAGCACGAATGGATGGCGATAACCCTTGACGATAAGCGGAGAGCAAAGCCGTTTCATTCCAGCCGTACGCTACAGCAAGGGGCCTAAATGGCATAATCAGCTACAGTGGAGCATCCTTGACAGAGATTGTAAAGTTGATCGTGCACTGATAGTTTATTGGCAGCTTGATCGAACACTTCCTTAATGTGAGCAGTGAACGTGTTCAGTGAGTGTGTAACAGGAGCATCCAATTCCCATAACGTTCCTGCCCACTGTAGAGCTCTGCCAGACAGGAGAGATATATGCAATTTTGGACTGCTCTTTTGGAAATCACTGCATCTCAAAAAAACAATGAATTTTATTTGCAAACACAGAAAAGCAAGTTAGAAAAAACAACTCTAAACAGACCAAAAAAATCCTCATGATTAATCAATGTTAAAAAGACTTAAATGCTACTAATAATAACGCTATTGAAGTTAAATAATATATATAAATAAATATATATATATTTTTTTTTAATGTGACACAAATACCATGCCAATGTCCCAGCTAGTGACATCACATGCCAGCATGTTATAGCCCTGTGTTTGATAATCAGCAATCCTTCAAGAGATAAGGTCATTAAACTTAAATATATTCTAAACAAATAATAACTCAGATACAAATCATGTCTCATGCTAGAAAACTCAATGACATGAAAACAAATGATAGCAACACTACATCAACAGAACTAATTAACCTTCTCCCTTGCAAATCAATACATGGTATAGACTCTTTTTAATTGAGGAGTAATTATCAGCCTGTTTTCATCTGCCTAATGAAACAATGCTTTGTTTCGCCTGCAGCAAAAGAAAAAAAAAGTTAATTGAGTTCTCTTTGTGAAGCAGACGTTGCGTGCTGCTGTCTGTCTGTGTGGAGATGAAGGCTGTTCGTTGTGCACTGTTCACATTGGACACGCTCACTCTCCTCCCACTTTTAGTCCCTACCACTTCAGAATTAAAGGTTATTTTTCCTAGTCACCATGACAGCCTGCCCTTGTTTAATGGTAAAACTGAGCATGAGTTACTGATAAGAAATACTACGGCAACTATTGCATTTCTATGACAGCACGATTACATCAATAACATCAGTTAGCCAACTGTCATATATGCAAAGCCAATGTGCAATGATGCTCATAACCCATTTTCTGTAACGTGACATATTTCAGTGAAATATATTATTCTACAAGAAAATAAAATGTAGGACAGGACTTGAAAATAGAAAGTGGGTATTTGTGTATTAATAATATTAAAAAGAAAATAACAGTATAAACAATAAAATAATAATAATAATAACAATACTACTACTAATATTATTATTATTATTATTATTAATAACCAAAACTGCACAATTTTGTAATATAAAAATCCTACCATTCAAAAGTTTCGGCTTAGCAAGAATTTTTTTTTTTATATATAATTTTGTTCAGCAAGGATAAATTAATTTGATCACAAGTGACAGGCAGGACGTTTAAATTGTTTCAAAAGATTTCCATTTCAAATAAACGCTCTTCTTTTGAACTTTATACTGATCTAAGAATCCTAAAAAAATCATATAAAGCAACATTTGACACACATATGATACATTAAACAGGATCAATATATTTGATAAATCAAACTTTAACTTGTTTAACATTTAGTTGATGTCTTAATTTAACATTAACTTTAACAGTCCTAGTAAAAACTCATTTTATAATCATTTTCCTCTACCAAACTTCCCACCATCCCCAGAGTCCTTTTTAAAGTCTCTGGAATGAATTGTTGTAAGAGAAACTGAGCATCCTGAAAACAACATGGTCTCACAGACAGTAAAGTTTATTTGAAATGCTTTGAGACAAATTATACCAAAAAAAAAAAGGAATGAAGGACAGAACCCACATATTAAAGGAAAGCTGGCAGCTTTAAAGTTTAAAATACAGACATTGTTTAAATAATCCGAACAACTGCTGAAACCAGGGTGAGATGAATGATTCATGAAGGCACTATTGAGTGTACAACTAATGTTGGTTTGAGCCTTTACTTCTTTCATTCATATCTTCTGGTAGAACACACTATAAGGACTTCTGTGTCTGTTGAGACCACATTACCTTAAGCCAATTCTGCGGTACAAGATGATGCCAGTAGTTAAGACTTAAGGAACCTGTTCTGGACGAATCAGGCCTCATACAGTAGCAGATAGAAACAGGATCATGGAGGTCATGGCCTTCAATTCAAAAGTCTTAGAGGTCAGTGTAACTTCTATTTCATTATTTTAGGGTTTTCAGGAGTTGTGATGGGAAAAAAAGAGCAATAGAAAAGAAAGCAAGCACCAGTGGGATTCTCAAAAAGATGTCTATTTTCTAAATAACTAATTTTAAACTCTACAGCTTTGAATTTCTTACAACCATTTGGTCCAATTACATAAAATATACATGTAAATACAATTTGTACAGATATGAAATCTGTTTTACCACTTTCTAACCTCTGGCTACAATACCTTTACTAAAGTCTGTAAACACTGTTTATGGCATTCTATTAAAAATCAATATACACAATGCAAGAAAGTGTTAAGAATTCACAAAACCACAGTTAGTAGTAAAATAAGGAGGTGCTCCTAATGTACCAAATGTCTGGTACAAAAAGTACCCTTTTGACCCTGTTCAAAGTTCATTTTTCTCAACAATGACTGATGGCCAAAAAGCTTCTGTCTTTCTTTTGGAAGGCATGATGAACTATGTGAAAATTTGATATTTATGTCACAAGTGTTTTCACTTCTGTGAAAGTCCGTATAAAGATACTGGGCTGAAAGTGGCTTGACACCGAGCGTCGTGGTCAGCACTGTGTAAAGTCTCTCTCAAAAAGAAAAGTGTGTGTCCACATTCTAGATGTCCTCTTCTTCTCTTCGCAGTGAAAGTGACAGAACAGTACATGAACAGGCCAAACGACAGTTGGACCATGCTAATGTGTACTCTAGTTTACTTTTGGATAGATTTTCTCGTAAAAGAAGTTCTGAGCCAGCAGGTAAAGCTCTCCATCTTTTTCCCTGACGCTGTGAGCGCGCACAAACTGAAACTGTTCCAGCGCAAACTCATAGAACTCGTTCTCCATCTTCCATATGTTGGACTGCTGCAGCTTTGAGATAGACTCTTTAGTGGGAGGTTTCTTCTCGCTCGTTTTCCTCAAGTGAGACTTCTTACCTGCAATTGAAGTCAAAGACATAATAAGATGCAGGTCACTCAGGAGGTTTAAATGGGTAGTATGATCGATGCTAGATCCATGTTAGAAATCATTCAATGCTGAATACCTGAATAAGACTGAAACACATGAGGGGCCTTTTAAATATGAGGATTTTGGTTGAAAAAAAAAAAAAATGCCATTCAAGCAAATTTTAAGCAATTTCATTTTTCAATATTTTAATTTCCTACAAAAAAGGGAAACTTTTTAGTGCTGGTAGCATTTGGTGTGTAATCTGCTTCATATACAGTTCAACAATTGGCAATCAGTAAGATTTTGTTTTTAACAATATTAATTATTTTATTCAGCATGCATGCATTAAATTGATCAAGTGACAGTAAAGACTTCAAATAAATTATGTTCTTTTAAAGTTTATATATCAAAAAAGTATGAAAAAATATCCACAAAAATATTAAGCAGCACAACTTTTTTAGCATTAATAATAAGAAATATTTCTTGAGCACCAAATCAGTATATTAGAATGATTTCAGAATCATGAAATCATCATGACTGCTGAAAATTCATCTTTGCCATCAGAGGAATTAATAACATTTTAAAACAGATTAAAAGTTATTTTAAATGGTAATAATATTTCACAATATTGCTATTTTTAATTTATTTTTGATCAATTAAAAGCAGCCTTGTTGCACATAAGAGACTTAAAAAACAACAATAACAAAAACAACATTCAATTACTTTTGAACAGAAGTGTATTTTATCATTCTTATGCTACTACAGAAAATAATGGTGAACGTAGATGTTGCATAAGTCTGTTGCCTCATAAACCAGCAGTATGAGGAGTATTTTCTCGAACGCTTTACCATCATTCTTCAGCAACAATACACAAAATGTATACACCAATTATAACTTGTGAATAATAGCTTCCACTATGATTCTTTAATTGACATGCCCACAACTCTAAAAGTCTTTGTTCAAAGAAAATCCTGAGTTTTCCCGCTTCTTAATGTAGACAGCAACACGAACAGTATAGGGCCCTTATGAATTTTGTTCTTTCACAGAACACAAAAGGAGACATTTTAATAATGTTCTAGTTGCTCTTTTCCAAAAGATCTGACTCTGAAGAATCATTCATCCATTGTTAAGGTACTTCTCTCATGGACTTCCATAAATGTGCCATGTGAACTCTCACAAAGCTATCGTATTCACATTTTGTGTTACATAGAAGAAAGAAAGCCAGGTTTGGAATGAAAATGTCGGGTATATGTAGTAATAAGGAAGAGAGCAGAATTGTTATTTTTGGTTAACCTATTCCTTTAATCCTTAGATAAGGACCAAGTACCTGTGCGGTAGAGCTCAGTTGCTCCTCTGAAGAAACGTGGCAGCGCTGCCTCGAGCATCATGATAAAATCCTCCAGCTCCTCAGTCACTCCCACGAGCAGATACTCATTCACCAAATTATACTTGGCTTGCTCGAGAGCCCACCTACTGCCAACATTCCTGCGTACACCGACAAACATCATCATTTCCAGCTCCTACACAGTTTCGAGAACAAATGAGTAAAGGGTAGCTCAATCAATTTTTCTAATGAGAGAGTTAAATGAAAAACAGATTAATAGACTGCAGACTGCTCATATTACCCACCAGCACTCAGAGTAATGGCCACAAAAGAACGGGATCTGTAACCAAAGCTTCTCAGGAGTGCAATCAGAACCTCCTGACGACACACACTCATCAAACGTCTGAAACGCAGTCACACACATTGCATCTCAGCATTCATATGGTGAGAAAATGAAATGATGCTTTTCACAGTGAAGGCATTATCAAATATTGAAAGACAAAAACCTTCAAATTCAATACCTTTTTGTCCCCCTGCTTTCTCCGTCTGAGACCTGGCCGATAATCATCTCCAAATCGTAGAAAATAGTAGTAGGACACCAACCTCTCGATGGGGTCCCGTACAATGTTGATGTAAACCGGCTTCCCCTTGATACCAAACCTATTTGGGAAAAAATTATATATTAAATTATATATTAAATTATATATTATATATATATATATATATATATATATATATATATTATATAATATATTATTTATATTATATTATATTATATTATATATATATATATATATATATATATATATATATATATATATATATATATATATATATATATATAATTTTTTTTTTAATACAAATTTTGTTCATTACAAATTATATTATCAACATAATCTGAATTTCTTAAAAGGTTTTAAATATGTTTTAATGACAACTCCATAGATCTATGCTCAATAAAATAAAAAAAATAAATATGCAATGTGGTTTTAAAATGTGACTTCAAATCTATAAAGATAGAATAAACGTTGATGGGTTACATAAACTCCACACATTTGTGCAAAATAAATATATAAATATATTTAGTGCGGTTTCAGACTGTTCCAAAATAAAGGCTTGTTCCATTTTTAACCACTAGAGGGCAGAAGCACCTAAATTTGTCTTCTCACATTAGTCAAATAGATAGCTGTCTGATATTTTTCTGGAACAGACAACAATGAATTTAATATTTTGATAAGGCAATCGATTATTGTTATGGTTTTATATTAATACCACAAAAACTCACTTTGTGAAGTCCAAGTAGGCGACGTGGCCATGGTAGAAACCTGGTTTCATTTCTCGCCAGGACGTCACGTTCCTTACAAATCTCATCTGTAAGCACAAGATAACACATTCAATTTGTACCTGTGCACAGTTTATAAACCACTAAATTTATTTTAATGCATGTGTGATATGCCCCCATCATTCAAGCATCAACGATCTCCAAATCTCAAATAACAATCTTGCACTGACGTACTGCATCTGTCACAGGCTGCTGAACAAACCAGCCAAGTGACTACTTAATACAAACCTGACACAAACACATTTCAGCAGTGTTTTCTCCAAACATCCTCCCCATAGTCCCATAGCTGTACTCCCCTGGGAGGGGAAAGGTTGTACCACCCGCATCGTCGACAGGCTTTGTTGAAAGCTAGACTGGATATTACCTTGGCAGAATCGCTCACAAATAACACCTTCCCTCCCTCTGCTCCAAGGCATTTTATTTTGCGGATGGCAATGACGTGAATACAAATGCAAACGTATGCTCATGATCGCAGTCCGACACAGCCACACGCCGAGTTGAATAATGTTGACACGTGTGAGGTCAAAATGATGCGGGGATGCTGTTTTTTTTTTTTTTTAAGGCAGCACTTTCAACCCTGCAAATAAAACAGCTGCATTTGTCAAAACCTGAGATTGATTTCCGTTAGCTGACAGCACGTTCTTCTATATAGCCTAACAATACATATGATGAATAGAGAATTGCATTTCTTTGCTGCTGTCAACAAAATCTGTGCTTCATTCTTTTTTACCCTCTTGTTTTTCTTTTTATCTCTCGGTTCAGCTTGTTCAACACTGCTTGTCACACAAAGGCACAGCAGCAGTGTGGATATTGACAGTAGGCTATGAATAATGAAGGTGGAGCCAGAGATGAGACGGCTTGTTAGAGGCAGTGTGCGACAGAAACACAGGGCCGCTGCGCTGACATCACCTGGCCTGTTAGAGTGAGAATTGAGCAAAAGACCATTGTAATCTCATCAGTACAAACGTCCCTACACCTCGGCACTCAGTCCACTTCACAATAGGTGCTGGCATATTCATAGATGTTGTCAGGCTATTTAATAATTAACTTGTTTAGACATATTTAAAAATGAATGGCATGTTTTAAAACTCTAATCACCTGTAAGTGAGTATACTTAAAATATATTACTTTTTTATTATTATTTAAAACTTTTAAATAACTTCATTTTTGTTAACTGACACTACCGTTCAAAATTTGGAGGAATATAAGATTTGTCAAGAAATTTGTTAAGAAATTTACATTTACATTTAGTCATTTAGCAGACGCTTTTATCCAAAGCGACTCACAAGTGAGAGAAATTAATACTTTTACTCAGCAAGGATTCATTAAATTGATCAAGCGTGACAGTAAATATTTTTCATTGTTCAAATAATATAAATAATACGGATGTAACAATATTTCATCTCACAATATATTGCATACGTTCCCTCAATTTACTAAAATGTGCACACGATTTACTATTTCGTTCCGTCCATTTACTAAAACGTGCACACGATCGACTGTTTTTTTCTTGCATGTCATGTGCGGGGCTCCGTAATTGTAATACAAAAAATGCAACAAAATGTATTGTGGATAGTTCCAATATTTATTGTGTGTAGTACACTCAAAATTAATATTACACTAATTTAGTGTCATTACTACTACATTAAACTAGTATATATAAATGTTGACTATAATGTATCATAATGCAATGGGGGAATATTTGTGAGTCCTGATAATACCAAATGGCACATGGCCTACATTCTTTTAAATATATCTAGTCAGTGACTGAGTGCAAGCATATTCGTCTAAAGTAATTTTGTGTTTTCAGAATCATGAATATTTCTATTCTGGTGTCACCTTTGTCCTGTGGCCTGTTGCATGAAGTTAGCTGAACAAACTCTGAGTTTCAAAGTAGGTTTAGAGTTGACAAATCCAGATAAATCCAACCTGGTTTAGTCAGGTTCAACTGGCTCACAACGCTTGGTTTAAACATTCTGTCAACTCAGGTTTAATCCAGAGTTTGCGTTTAACTCTGAAGCACGCGCACATGAAAGTGTGACACGTGCGGCAAACAGTCAATCACACGGAAAAGGGAGAGTGTCCGTTTGATTCACTTCTCGCAAGAGAGCCGACACAATTCACATCTCTTCGGAAGGTTAAGATATCGCTATGAAATTAAACGCATTTACAAAACAGGAATAAACACTGCTGCGGCAATGAAAGTTTGAATATATATTTAAGGACTTTATATATTAATTCATGTTTTATATTTATATTAATTTAAAAGGAAAGTTTAATATTATTTGTCAATATAATAATTATATGAATATATTATATGAATTATAGATAATTATAATTTATATGAAATAAATTAAATTTAATCTAAAACATTTTCACAATAAGTTGATTTAATTTGGAGAGAGAGATACAGGAGAGCGGCTTTATTGCATCAGATACAGGTCACTTAACTCACATTTACTAAAACCTCAAACCACCTTAAATGACCTCATAGTATTAACAGAAATGGCAATCATTTTGCTGTAATGCAAGCTGATGTAATGGACAAGTTACCTGGTCCTGCAGGGACATGACCGGATTGTTTTTGGTGGTGTTGATGTGGAGAACATGGAAGCGGTTCTTTCCGCACAGGTCATACGCGATGTTGGTGAAGGAAGTGCTGGCAGTCTTAGGAACACGGTTATAGATAATGACCAGATCCTCAATCTCAGGCAATGCTGGAGAATCCCGCAGGCTGTCCCGCGTCTGTCTCTGCTCCACCTCTCGCACCTCGTGTCTGGCCATGGTGCGCTCTGCAGGAGAAAGAAGGATTTTATCTTCATTTATTTTTTTATATATCAAACGGCAACACTTAAAATATGAAAATGCCATTATAGAATCTCTAGTCATACTTCACTAAGGTAGACAAAACCAAAACATTGTTCAGGTCATCTTTGTACACATTTTAAAAAAGCATCTCAAACATCTCATTATGCCATGTTAAGTCTGACATTTAGAAATAAACTGAGTTCATCTGACCTTAGATTGTAATAAACATGGTATTAAAGATACAGTGAGTATTTGATCTACTTTAAAATATTCCTATATGCAAAATGAAGTTTAATTTAATGGAGAACTGACTACAATTCCAAAGTACTGGTAATGCCAAAGGACAACGATGCAAATCCATCTATCTATTAAAAGCAGGTAGTTTGAAAACTAAGAGTATGTTCAGACTCAGGGAGAGACTACAGCCTATAAATCTAGGGCAGCTAAAGATCTGTAAAGGTTCCAAACAGGCCCTTAAGCAACCTGTTGATTTAGGTGACAGAAAACAGCAGCAGGATGAAAGGCCTGAATAATGGAGTGAGAACAAAAAACAAAGCAAGCAGTTTCAGCAGCAGTACACGCATACAAGCACAATAACTTCACTGCTGGTATAAAGACGTCAGGAGAATTCTGTACCTTGAAATCCCTCAGTTTTCAGTTTCAATGCACTTTACTGGCATGACAAATAATTGCACATTTACATTGCCAAAGAATTAGCAGCTGCTTAAAGACAACAGGGCAAAAAACAGTCTAAAGTAATATACACGACAAAATATAAAGTAATAATTATATAAATGTTGTAATTAGCCTGTATCTTCTGAATAATACCTAAGCAAATCTGCAACCCACCATTTGAGAACCATCTGTCAACACCTTCAGAGATTATAGCTTAGAAATTCCACTTTTTTCAGAAGCACTTTATTTTACAGTACGTGCACTTTCGATGTACTTATTAGGTTTAGGGGTAAGTTCAGTACTAGTACTTAGTCATTACTCAGTTATTGTAATTACTATAATAAGTATAAAGTTAAATCACATCACCTTTATTAATATAGCGCTTTTTACAATGCAGATTTTTACAAAGCAGTTTTACAATGATAACAGGAAAATAATTTGGCTTCACAGCAGCTCTAGAAGAAAATGGTGTAGTTGTCACATTACTCCTGAAGCTCAATGTGTGTCCCGAGTGAAGGGCAGTGGGTCACCACAATGAGATTCCAGGTTTTATATTTTAGCCTATCAATCTGTTCCCTTCTGACCACACCGTTGAAGGCTGTGCGGTCTGAGCTGGACACCCTCTGCTGTATAAAGCGAGCACTGCTCACAACTGTTCAGTGCCCTGGAGGTGCTTTTAAAAGACACCCGTCTCATGAGAGGAACCAACACTCAACAACAAATCAAGAAATCTCTTGCGGTTCACATGGAGCCTAGAGGGTCCAGGATGAAAACGCCAAACAGTACGGTGCCATTTACAATAAAATTTTCCCTAATAAAAACAAAAAAATAAAACAACAACGTGTATTACCAGCTGATTCATCACTGTGCCAAGAGAAGACAAAACCAAATTCTGGGTATTCCAGTGATTTAATTTAATATGTAGTTGAAGGGCTAGTTTACCCAAAATGAAAATTCTATCAACATTTATTCACCCTCATTTTGTTTCAAAAGCTATATTTTTCTGTGGAACACAAAAGATATTTTGAAGAATGTTGGTAACCAAAAAGCAATGTATTTGCTGTCCATAAAATGGAAGCCAATCAGAACCAAAACATTCTTGAAAATATCTTCTTTTCAAAGTCAAACAATTTTGGGTGGGCTATCCTTTAAAATATTTCTATTTTAATAGATTAAGATTAAAACAGCTTATCTTCTGAAGTGTAAATAAACTAAATAAAGTGGAATTTTACGCTCCATGTGCTAATAATGGAAATCAGCAATTCTGCAAAACAAAAGGCGAGCAAAAAATAATGAAATCTGTCCCCAGTCATCGCACTGTATCATACGCTCATTTCCCACATAGCAATTACGCAAAACTCAGTTTGCTAATAGACTCATCAGTCTTCAACAGTGCACGCCTACCAGTGCATAAAATAAGCCACTTAAAATATTGATCAAGTCTTAACAAGCTTCTATGCATCAGCCGTACTGCCCTAAAACATCCTCCACCGCTGAGGACCTTAACCTTACACTCAGTCTGACATCCCATCTACACGACCAAACTAGGACACTCCCTTCAATTAACAGAGCCATCTACACTGTGATCGACACAAAACACCAAAACTAGAATGTTCCCCTAGCACATCCTCCTGTGACACTGAAGACTGGAGTAATGGCTGCTAAAAATGCAGCTTTACCATCACAGGAGTAAATGACATTTTAAAATATATTAACAACTATTTTAGAATGTACTGATATTTTGCAACATTACTGTTTTAATTGCATTTTTGATTAAATAAACGCAGCTTCGATGACCAAGATTTTAAACAAAAAAATCTTACCAACTTTAGAACCGTATAGTGTGTAATTAGGTATAACCTTTTTGCTTAATTACTATACTTCTATGTATTATGCACAACCATTTAAAACAAATATATGAATGTATATTAAACATGGAAAAATATTACATCATCACGCAAGATATGAAAATACATAAATGTGTTTTGCAATGAGCAAGTGCATTGAGGGTGTGACAAAGCACTCATCCACTCACATTTGATATAACGACATGCATATGAAATGTTTATGCATGTAACTTCCATGAAAAGTCAGTTTTAAAATAATTTGATATTTTCCATGAAAAAAAAAAACATGTTAATTTTAAGGTGTCCTTGTTACGGTGAAATTATAATAATTATACAATACAAGAACAGAATAACATTAATTAACAACATACTTACTATATGGTAACTATACGGCACTATAGGGTTTGGGGTTAGTATTTAGGTATAATTTACTGTTATTACAATAGTAAGTACATGTAGAGTAAAACAAAGTGCAAAGTGCCCCCCCCTCATTGTAAAAGCATAAATTCTGTATCATAAGATTATAACGGCAACATGCTATTAGTTCTCAGCATAGAGCTCAGCTGTACAGCAGTGAAAAAGGCATCACAGACAGAATGCTGCGGGTGTAACAGGCAAGAAGTGATGAAGCCTGAAACTCGAGCTGTGTGTTTGTCCTCTGCAGCACTAACAGAAGGCTGCATCTGCTCATAATGGAGAGGGATGGAGATGGCTCAGTCATGTCATTGCGCATAGCGTCCATTGCAGTTCCACAGCGATCCAACTCCCTCCAGCTTCTTTACATAATCACAGCAGGAATGCATCAATCTGATAGAGGGGAAAAGCTTAGCTCTTCTCTCAGCAGAAGTATAGAGGGAGAGGCTAGCAGGCACGGTTGCATTACTCGTCTTAATTAGAAAAACAACCTGCTCTTTCCTGACACAGATACGCCTTTCCAGGTGATTAAGTCTTTGATGGCGTTAAGAGGAGGATGGATAATTACAAGTG
Source organism: Zacco platypus (assembly GCA_038088235.1). NCBI lineage: Eukaryota > Metazoa > Chordata > Actinopteri > Cypriniformes > Xenocyprididae > Zacco > Zacco platypus. Next base: position 17,233,545 of record CM076074.1, read on the forward strand.
AAGCTGTTTGAGATGTTTTTGCTTTTGTAATGCAACCAAGGTCTGGTGGGAGCTCATTAAAGTCTACGAGCTCTTTCTAGTTTCCGTTCTAGACAGTAGAGGGCAGCATCCTGCTACCAGGAAGCGTGTAATTGGCAGGGGTTCTGGGAGGGCTTTCCCTCATGGGGAGGCTCAGCAGGTTTTCTGGAGGTGTTTCATCCACTAATTAGACGCTACATAGAACTGATCAACTGTTGTCCATATCATTAACATTATATGATGGGGAACAAACACTGGACTTTTTGTATAAAATGATGTGGTACTGAACGTACTTTTATTAGTGTAAATTATTGAGTACTGCAGTACTTTTTACATGGGTAGTCATGGCCTAATGGTGAGGGAAGTCGGGCTTGTAACCTGAAGGTTGCTGGTTCGATTCCCACGCCACGCACAGCACTCTCTACACCTTCGATACCATGACTAAGGTGCCCTTGAGCAAAGCACCTAACCCCTAATTGCTCCCCTTGTAAGTCGCTTTGGAAAAAAGCATCTGCCAAATGAATAAAATGTACTTTTTTGCAAACCCAGAAGTTAGCACCATCCTGGCTCCCTCAACAAAAAACCCCTTTGTCTCTTTTCTCCAATGGCTTTCGGATTACTGCAGTAAGCAATTATCTGTGCATGAAAAAATCTATAAATATGTGCATGTTTTGTTCATCAAGATAACCTTAAATGAATAACTTTTATGAATTTTGAAGCCTAAATACAATCGGCAGAAGTAAAAAGCTAAATGTAAGCTATAAAGAATTACACCATGGCCATCACTAAGCTTCTGACAACTCTTTTAATATTTATTTAACCCTTTTACATGAACTTTTGAGTTAGAATTGTTTGAAAGAGCGTGATGATGAACAATACTTTCAATAGTGTTGCGATGAGGCAATGCTCACACAGAAGTCACTTCAAACCAAGCGTTCATTGGTCAACATGGTGAATATATGCGACCAAATGGAACTTGTTACAAAATCTGCATGGGGAAACCTTTCACCCGCATGAGAAACTATTCCTAAAATAAATGACAAAATGAAGGTAAACGTGACCGCACCTTTACACTGTAACGTGTGCATTCAGAATCTTAGGAGGTAGTGTGGACTAGTGGTTTAAATCCAAGACTGAAAGCCAAGGATGTAGATTCCAACCCTCCAAGCTTCAAGATACATGAACAAATCACAATGTGCTAAAAGGGATAGTTCACCCAAAAATAAAAATCCCATTACCACTTACTCACCCTCATGCCTTACTTGTCATGGAATATGATTTACTTTCTTCTGTGGAATACAAAAGATATTTTGTAGAACGTTTGGAACCAAACAACACTGAAGCCCATAGAGTGGTGCAGGAATAACATTTTTGTAGGCCATAACCTAGAGTTAGCATTATAGCGGTTCCATTGTCCTGAAGTCAGTGGGTTTTTAGTCAGAATGGGATTTTGGTTAAATACTTGAAAAAAAAAACAACAGACTAGTCTGCATTTGCAAACTATCATTGAAATTTCAGGGAAAATGTTTTTAATCAAAGACTGAAAGAGTTGTCAGAAGCTTAGTGATGGTGACGCTGAAGTCTTGCGGCCATAACCTAGATCATTTATAGTTGTATTTACGTTTCGGAATTCATAAAAGTGTTGCTCATTTGTAAAGATTATAAATGATGAACAAAACAAGAATCATAAACTTATGTTAAGTCACAGACCTTATGTTCTGAAATAATAAAAAAAAGTCTATTTGACTTCTTACTTTTAACTGTTAATTCATTGAAAACATGATCACATTTACTTAACTTGTTAAAAACTGACTGTAAAAGACTGTCTTTCTTTCATTTTAACAAAATTATATGAAAGTTTTTATATAATTATCCCTGCCAAGTTTGAATGTGGATATATGCTATCGAGATATGCAAGCAGTTTTTTACTGAAAAAAAAAAGCCCTTTTAGTTCATTTTTCCACACAAACCTCATATGCAAGTCATACAGATTACTTTTATGGCACTTTCCTTGTCCCGAAAATTACATGTTTTTTTATTACGGGCAAAAAAGCAACTTAAACATCTTAAATGGAGTAAATAACAATTTTCTTTTTTAGGGTTTTAATGAATAGACAAGCATTTATGAGACAAAATCTAAACTGTTCGGAGGGTTTTATGGTTATTTATGGAGGGCCATTTGAGCATTATTTTCCAATAAAAATACAAACAAGCCTGAATAATTACAACCCATATTGTGTCAAATTCATGATCTCCAGCAGGTGGCGCTTATCTGGAGTTAACTGGCCGTCAGGGTATAAATGCTGTATGGGTATTCTGTAGGTAAATCTAAAGACTTTCAAATAGATCTGATATATCACTACAACTGATCTTCAAACAATATTTTCATGTGATCTTCAAGGAATGATCATGTTACAAGATAAGAAAGAGGTCAGAACAGTCATGCTTGGTAGAGAACAGGAAGAGAGATTTGTTAACTTAATATTTGATATCTACACTTTCTCCAATAAGTGTACACCCTTTCACTTTAATAGTGACTGAAATTATTTTCCATCTCCCCGCCAGCTATGCCCCATTCCTTACTTTTATTATTATCCTAATCCAGTGCCTCTCGTCATAAGAAAAAGCTCCAGAGGAGTCAATGGTTTATAAGCAGCTAAGGTTGAAAAGCCGCCGCTATCAGGCATTTATCTGCTGGAATTCAACCCTTTGTTGCTATTCTCATGAGGCAGAACTGAACTACAGCATTGAAGTTCATCTCAATTCCAGGAGCAGCAGGAAGAACACTCATGTGTGCTTGGAATAAGAGGTATGTGATCAGTAGAGCAGATCTCTCATCTCTGAGCGACGGCAGCAGTCTTTAAATGTGTATAAGCACGTCTGCACATGTGAGGACAGTTTCTCTGTCGGGTTTGAAGCTCATTCAAACATGAGAAAAGTTTCCTGCTTTTAAAATGGAAAACAAACCTACCGTAACATTTTGCTGTGACTAAATCAGCTCTTTAATGATCGTCTTAATATACAGGTGTTAGGAAATATGGTGGATTACAGTTGGAGTCACTTAAAAATTAAATGAAGGAATCAATTACTTTATTAATAAAAACGTGTAAATAATCACATTTAAAAAAAAACAAAAGTTAAATGTAACAAAATCAAAATATTTATTGGTTGCACCTTTGTGTGAATCTTTTTTTAATGGAACATGCAAATTGATTTTTAAAAAAGGAACTTGTAAATTAGTATATAAAAACATTATAATGAAATTTAAGGTTACATTTAACAACATTTTAAATATAAATATCTATTAAAAAAGGTAATTTTGGACTAATAAACTGATAATTGGTTCCTTCATTTTATTATTTCAATAAAAACATTAAAAATATCATTAGGTTATTTAAGAAGACCATATTTGCCTATACCATTGTTGATTAAAGATCAGAATAAAGTTGACCAAATTATGCAGAAATGTCATGCATACTTTTTCCAGCAAATATTTGTTTAAAAATAAAAGGTTTTAAAAGGTAAAAGGTAGGGTGGGCATTTTCGTAGAGGCTAGCAATAGCAAGCTAGCTTTGAAAGCATGAGATCCCACCCTCCCTTCATACCGCTTTCCAAAGCCACGCCTCCTTCAAAACACAGCAGCTTCAGCAAAGTGTCATGAGACAAGAGACAGTATTAAATGACCTCATGTCTCATAACATTACAATATTAATGACCTAAACAACTTACAGACTCTTACTTGGACCACCCGACTGCTGCAGAATCATTTCAGCATTGATAGTGTAAACGCATAAATCCGTGTCTGAGGACGTGAACAGCTCTGATTAGAACTCACGGGTTGCTATCTCGTAATTACGGTGACATGGTGTGAACGCAGCATAAGCTCGTTATTTTAGTTTAGGAGGAACTGTAAAAGGTAGCTGCTGTTTGTATGTGGCGCTCGATGACCGTCTACAACTCTGCATAGCCTTACGGAGCACGCTGATGACGTGCGATGTCTGCGCAGCAGAACTTCCATGCCACGAAAGTGTAACATGTAGAAAAAAAGATATGTAGAAAATACATATGTTGACAGGCAGGTAGGACATAGTATTCAGACTGAATAAATAAGTATTCAAACCTTCAAGCAGAAACCATACAGAACTGTTGAAAACTGAACTATATAAGTACTGAAAAATAAATACTGAACTGAAAAAAATGCAGAAAATCAGTTAAACGGAACTGCATGATGCTACAGTTTTACAAGAAACCCATGTCGCAGATCAAGCCATCACAGACCAATATTTTTTAACCTTTTAAACAAGCAAAAAACAGGGTGCCAGGTGGAAGCATCTAAGTGGTAATCAAGTTGATGCAATTCAAGGGAGGCAGGATTGTCGACATTATCGGAACATAAAACAAAGCTGAGATTAATGGCTGATAGGACTATAGGAGGGGGCAGGTGAGATGGATTGATCCCAATAACCTCTACTGATTTAATTAGATACAAGCATATTTATCACCCATCTGTCATAGAGGAAGAGCATGGAGGACAGGAGCCGGGAGGCAGTACATTATCTCAGCGCACCTGGCTCTGTAAACACCCGGCTGTCTCACGGGCCAATATCATTGACAAGCGGCTCACCCTCTCCTGATTAAACCGCTAAATTTATTGTACGACACTTCACCGTCTCAGCTCTAACACGCAGTCCTCATTTCTCTCTCTCACTTTCTTTGTGTTCCTGCTCTACCTCTAACAGCTTTTTAGCACATTTTGAAAAATATGGACAAATATGCCAATTAGTGGGGTTTTATTTAAGCAGTCAGCACTCTAAAGCGGGACTGAAAAAGAAACGAATGGACGAAAAATGAAAGCAAGTATGTGTGCGACTGATCTCCAATTTAAAAACAGCTGTCTGCTGTGATAGTCATGTCATAATGAGAAAAAAATCTTTGTTTTAGTTGTCTTAAAAGCAATTATTTTATACAGTTCGGATATATTGTGTGCAACACAGAGTATTACATCTGTCCAACAGTTTACGGAGTCTTTTTCATCATTCCAGTTACTGTGTGAATGTTCTCTACTCCAGTGCTCACATCCAAACCATTCAGAAAAACTCCAGCAAAGTAGTCATTTTAAACAAGCCCATACCTTTTATGTTCAGATTATGCAAAATAATAGGAACATCAGAACATCTTGGAGCAAGTTTTTCCATGCTAACTGTCTTAACTGAACACGACACACTGTTGAAGATGCTGAATGGAGACATTTTACAGCTGCTGGGGAGGGAAGGGTTTCTGTGAACTACATTGTCTGTTCCTCAAATAAAGCAATTTAATTGCTTCAGATTACTTGGAATATAATGCATTAAACCTTCTGTGCTGCTTTTTTTTTGTCCTTTTCTTTTTGAGCTTGACAGTGATAACCATGGGGTAATACACAGTATCTTGCCTGACTAATACCTAATCCTACAAAAAAAGTCCACATTGGACCAGCATATCCCTATTCAGAATGCTAGACTGAATTCTAAAGTTATTATTTGCTCTGCATGGCAGTTCAATTTCCATCATATTCAATTAGTGCCATGACCTGAAACCACAGTTCACAAATGAAACTTTTTCACAAATGCCCTTGTCCTCCAAGTTTTTGCCTATTATCTTGAATATGCCACACTCCGTTTCTCTTGACCAAGGTGAACTTCTGTCTTTCTGTCTATCCACAACTGTAACTGCAGCATCTGAGCGTCATTTAACCCTGGGTCTCACTACCAATCAAGATGTGATTGAAAACTATGACAAAATTCTTTAAAAAGGCCATTAAGCAAGAAGCTGCTGTTCACAAGCACTCCCCAATACCTCACTTTCATTACAGTCCAATGCCTTTAAATGCCGATTCCCTAAGCACGATAAACATTGCAGATGACACCCATAATGACAGCCACTGCCCGCACAGGACACTTTACGTCCACTGCAGATGACATAAAGAGAGAAACAAGGCAGTTATCTAAGAGATGAAAGAGTCTTTGAAGGGCAGAGTCAGCTGAATGGTGTTAAACTGACTGGAGACCAGTTCTGACATCATGACAGCTTAGCTTAGCTGGAAGGAGAAAAAAAAAAAAAAAAGGTGCCCGTGAACCCTTAACCATACAACCTTTGATTCCTTGTGGCACAGAAGAGCAAAATGTAGCACATTTTTGGCACTGAATCAGAGCAATTAAAAATATAACTTTGACCTTAAGCTTCACACAAGTACATGGAGCTGCAGTGATCTCAAGATGTGTGTGCTATAGGGGCTGCAACAACTATATGATCACTGAAAAATAAATAACGACAACAAATTTTATTTTTTAATTGCACAGAAAACACCCGGCAGTCAATTTTACTAACCTAAGGTATGTGAATTCAGGTTGACTAGGACAATTTTTTCCCAGTCATCTCAATAGCAAAATCTAATTTGTCATCAATTACTCACCCTCATGTCGTTCCAAACCCGTAAGACCTTTATTCATCCTCAGAACACAAATTAAGATATTTTGATTTTGAACCACACATAGGCAGAAACGTCATTGCACCTTTCAAGGCCAAGAAAGGTAGTAAAGACAATGTTAAAATAGTGAACACAACTACAGTGGTTCAACCCTAATGTTATGAAGCGATGAGAATACTTTTTTTTTCGGAAAAAACCCCCAAAAATTACAACATTATTCAACAATTTCTTCTCTTCCATCACTCTCCTACGCTTTTGACATAGTAAACACAGTGCAGCACTTCCCGGTTCCCTGTCAGAACGTAGGCTTGGTATTGGCCGACGCGGTTCACATGAGTAGCATGATGCACGTCGTGTGTGATGCTGACGAAGGAGCTGGCCAATAATGAGCCGGTGTTCTGTAGGTTGTGTGGGACAGAAACCTCTTGTATTTCATTAAATACATCTTAATTTGGGTTCTGAAGATGAATGTAGGTCTTACAGGTTTGGAATGACATGAGGGGGAGTACTTAATGACAGAAATTTCACTTTTGGGTGAACTAACCAATATTTGCCATTATTTTTGCATGCTCACAATGTGGGGAAATATTTTAATAAATTATTTTTCCATGCTGCTGCCAACCCATAAAACTTTAGCATTTGTCAGTGAGTTTTGCATGGATAAGCATACAATCATACTTTCTAAAATCTAGTTAAGATTAGACTTAGTGTAAGCTTCCCTTTAAAACCACGTGAGTAAGTAAAAATAGGCAAAGCTTTGTTTGAGGAGTGGGAGGTATAATGAGGTTGCATCCTCATTTCATCATTCAGTCAACAGAAGAGGATTTTAAAAAGAAGAAAAAAAATTATATAGCAAGAAGAGATGCCTCAAGACACCAGAAAAAGGAAAAACCTGAAGCTTTCAGCAAGTGAACTGCTGTTGAACCCATTTAATGTTAATGCAACACTGTTTTTCTGTCTTTATGCTAGCTGTTTATTTATTCAAGATGGAACACTAGAAAAGTTTGACCCACAACTGAACTGAAAACCTTTTTTTTCATTCCTGAGTGTTTCCCTGGCGTTTAGCGGACAAATAAATGGCAAACATCTCAAAAGCACAACTCAATCTCTGTGAAACAGAAATAGAACAGAAAACAGAAACAGAAATTTCCGGCACAGAAATAGAAACCAAGGGATCTGTAAAATGTCCCACCAGAGTCAGGAAATAGTTTCTAAGGGGTATAAGCTGCATGAGTCTGGATAAATTGACAAATACAAATTTGTTTTGTTTGTTTTGAGTCAATGACTTTTTCAAACACATCACTCGTTTCATTACTGGATGAATCATTGTTTATGGAAATAATCTGTTGAATGAATGATTTATTTTTTTAACAGTCACTTGTGACCATCTGGTTCCATTACAATGTAATCGATACAATCGTTATTTGAAGAACCAGATTACTTTCAAAAGATGATTTGCTCTATTTTGATTGCTTCTGTAAACATTAGTGTTTATATCAGAACTACAAACTTTTACTACACATGATAAATGCTTTCTCTCGGTCAGTAGAATCACATTTGCGGATTTGAATGTTCAGGTGTAATTTTGTCCAAGATTTAACAGACACGGGCGAATCATTGTCATTTAGGAACAAGAACGTGATATTTTAAGAAAAAATCACATAGGTCTACTATGGGGGCGTTTGCACAACACTGTTACATCTAAAAACATGTTTTGCCATTTATTTAGCCTACAGGACAACAGTATTGTGAGCTGAAAATGCAAAGTTTTGAAAAAGGATTTATAGTGCAAGTTATCTGTTATCATCTACGTGTAAACAACAAAAACACAAATTTTTGAAAACTGTGACATCATGAGCACGCATATTACGTGTCTTTAGGTGCGTAGTGTTTCTTTACAAAGTGAAATCTCCAACTACTGGCTTGGCATACGTAATAAAGCATTTTTAGTCATGTTCGTGGATCTGTTTGAACGGGGACCATTTTGGAAATTTCATCTGTATGCAAAAAAGGCAAAGAAAAGTTTAGTCATCACTGTCAAGTAAATGTGCAATAAATTAGTTTCATAAAATAGTTTCTTTAAACAATTAGTTTTCTGTTTAGACCAACATTTTACCATAATTTTTCCAAGAATAACTGACGAAATGAACTCATTTGTGATTGGCCCACAGGCATGCCTTAAAGCTGTTAGCAATCTCTTCCATTATCCGACTCATCTTGCTAAGAGCTGGCTTCAGTAAATCCTCTTGTCCCAATTAAAACACACTCAGTGCTTTGATGCCACTTAATCTCACTGCCTCCTTAGCCCCAGGGATTTTCAGCACTAGGGGGCGATCGCTGTCTCTTCTCTTTCAAATCGGCAGACAAGACAAGCTTTGGCTAATGCTTGTTCCCAATTAGCAAGTGTTACACTTCCCAATGTATGGTGAGGACTCACAGCTTAATGAAATTACAGCAGTCAGACGAGACTGCGGGGAGTGGAGTGAGACAGTGAGACAGTGCGACATTGAGGCAGAGTGGCCAAATCCTCAGCCCATTGTGGAGTGGCCTAGATTTAGATACCTCCCTCGAACCATCTTTCAAAACCCCAACCATGAAACCATTCCGATTCCTGCAAATGAATTGCACCATGTATTAATGTTATCTGCTACTAACCATACTGCTTATTCAATACCGCTTAGCCATCAAAACTCTGCAGTAAAACAAACAAGCATTATTCTGGCCAAAAACCACCCAAATCGACAGGAACAAACTGTCTGATCGACGTAACTGTGACCAATGGCAGTTAGATTTGTTTTCATGTGCAATATAAGGGCAAGTCTTAATGAAATTTGCTAGATTATGTAATGGATAAATGTACAGTCAGTCAGACAATTGCAACATGAACCCCGACCTTTTTTGGTTGCAACAAACAATTTATATCTTTTTTTTTTTTTTTTTTTTTTAAGTGAGCATTATTATCCCAATTATGACACAGCAACTTAAAATAAAACACTGATGTTAAATAATGAGTTGAAATGATTTAATTAGTTTATTTAACAGACCTAACTCAAACACAGAAAGAAAAGCAAAGAAAGAAAAGCAAAGAAAGAAAGAAAGAAAAGCAAAGAAAGAAAAGCAAGAAAGAAAAGCAAGAAAGAAAAGCAAAGAAAGAAAAGCAAGAAAGCAAGCAAGAAAGAAAGGTCCATGCAATTTGGATGCTGACATGAGAGTTCTGCTGTCACTGGAAAAGCATGAATGACAATCATTTCAATCCTTGGTTTCGAAAAGTTTTAATTTTTCATATCGATTCATTGTCATTATTTCTAATTTAATAAAAACTATTTAAAATAACTATAAATTCATAAATCCATCAGTCTACCAAACACTGGCTGATTTTGCAATCATTTCCAATATTTTACATATTTATTACCTTTGTTGTCATCTAAGAAAACACTAATACTTCAGCAATATCAATTTTTCATACTGTACATTATAATGTTGATGCCAATTTGCACTTAAATAAACAGCATTTAGAACGATTGGTTTTAGTTTTTAGTTTCATTTTAGATCAAATTTCATACAACTCAAAATCACTTGTATCAAACAAATACCGGCCAATCAGATTAAATATTGCCAGATCAAGTAAGTACTGTCCAGTTTTGTGTGCAATAGGCATCAGATGGTCAGTGAATGGACTGTAGGTGTCCACCCGAGGCTGAGACTATGAAAATATCAACTTGACCTTAACTAAGCAACAGTGTTGCAGCTCTAGTAGCTCCTTTCCTTTGAGTGGGAGTGCTGCAGGGCTTCGTACTCGGCCCAGTTTGCTTCACTCTATGTCACCTTCTGCTGTCAGTGCTGGCTGTGGGCGTGTGGCTAACTCAGGAGAGGACAAAAAGTGCAGTGCCTCCATCAGCTGCCCGTTCAGTGACACTCAGCTGCTGACAGCTACTTCAGCCATGCGGATGGGCGAGCAGGAAGGACGCTCTTTCTATCTCATAGAGCAGAGAAATAGATGGAGCTTCAGGGAAAAAAAGGAAGACAATACAACAGGGGAGAAAGGAATTGTGGTAGATGTTGAAGATAAAAGTGTATCTCTTACAATAATATATAGTTATTATGCTAAGAACATTTGATGACATTTACTTTGATGCTGTTTTAAAAGCTCAATGAAAGTGAAAATATACATTTCAAATCGGTTTCTGTGATGTTTATTAAAAAAACATCTCAAGGTCCATAACTTTACATGAAGACACATTATTGCCTGAAATTTTTTAAACGATTAAAAAATAAATAAATAAATAAATTAATTAATTACATTTAAAAAAAAAAAAAAATCAAATAGCTGAACTAGCTACATCGGTCATGTACATTTTCTATGGCTTTTGTTACGGGGTGATAAGGCTGTACTCAAATAATCTGTGGTTGGAAGTTGAATTTTAATCTTCAAATACCATACACTATTTTTATACATAATGCACTCCACTATTTTCTCATTAAACACTATTAAGCCCAATCATTCAGCTTCATTAGCACCAAGCTAATTAACAGACAAGACAAATCAGCTCTAATGGCTGAAATGGTCAGAGAACAAAGCCATTATACAAAATATGTAAATTATTTTGACATTTCAAAAATCATGGATGGCTTTAAATCACAGAAAAGAAATGGTGACTGTTCTCTGCAATGACAGACTAAACACAGCATCATACTGACAGCTGCAGCTTTAACTGTTCTTAGTATTCAAATAGTTACAGTCAATATCTATCTCCCCACATACCCCATCACTGAGAAGTTACCTTTGTTTGGGTTTAACTGCTAGCGTATTTTATTGAATTAAGAATTCAGATAAATAAAAATCTACATTTTACACAATATAAATGACCTTGTAATCATATATTAGATATATTATCTTTAAGATGAGATACAAGTCGATACAAGTCGTCTATAGTTATAACCATGCCGCTACAAATGCTTTTGATAGAGATTAACATGTATATAACAGAAAATTTCCTGGACTCTGCAGTGTAAAGACACCTAAAATGACAACACAAAAGAAATGTCTAATAAATTATTTTTGCATAGCAGTCGGCTCTAAGTTTTCAGGCTAAGACGGAGTGGCTGCACCCCTGGCCTGGCTTACATTGCTGACTCAGGGAACCTGAGTGTCTCTATGGGCCTCCAAACTGCTGACAGCACACTGGCCTAATTCTTAGTTTCACAGTATCAGTGTGTGTGTGTGTGTGTGAGGGCATGAAGTATTACCCCCTCTTCAGAGATTATTTATTCCTTTCAAGAGCATGAGGTGGGTGAAGATTATACTGCAGCTTTTCTAACAACACATGCAACAACACTTAAATAATTGAAGCTGATTTATTATTGGATACATTTCCCTTTACTGAAAGTTGCTTTCAACTTCTTTATAAACAGCTCCTACTCACAAGTCAGTTTTTACTAAGGATTTTATTGGCATTTAAAGCCAGAGACACACTTAATGACTGTAAGGCCGATTATGAATGTAATTTGATACTTACAAATGATAATGCCCAAATGCGTCGAGTCAGAGCCAGTTGCGTTCAGTTGGTGTTTACAGTCTGTGTTTAAAATATGACTGTCTTTAGACACCTTCCGTATTGTACTGAAGGCGTAGGACGTAGCGTAAATGTTTCTGAACTGCATGAGGCGTTACACTTTCTTCATAAGTTGGATACAGAAAGCAGCTTGGCAGAAGCTAGATATTTTACTTTATAACTTGTTAAATATGGATGAATGACTGAATAAATAATTTATTAAGACAGTGACTTGCCCCCATCTATTGGCGGTTTTAGATTCATATTTAGAGTATCGTTTCATTTTTCATTCATATTCATGCTACCTCTGAGCTGCATTGAACAGTCTGTGTAACTACTTATTCCCACTTTAAATGCAGCTTTTTAAAAGTTTGTGCAATATATTCTAAATGTACTTTCTATGATGTCTATTTGATGCTTTTCTCATCCAACACAAAAATGAATTTAAATTATATTTTGGGGGTAAATTCTCAGACAAAATTAATGTTCAATTAATTTGTGATTAATTTGATTAATCACCATATTATATAATTAATACAATTACAAATATATAGACAAATATTCTATGTGTTTCTAAATGAAACATTAAAAAGAATAGTTTACTGGAAAAAAAAAAACGTCCTTTACTCTCATGGCCAATGAAAAATTCGGTATCATTTTTGAGTGACCAATCTGTTCAAAACTAAAGAAGTTAATAATGGTTGTTAATGTACAACAGCTACCTGGGTAAGATGAGAATTTAGATAGGGTCTGTAGATGGGTCTATATTAAAGGTATCTGAAACAAAGGAAAGAGAAACTAGGTTGGGTTTAGTACATCAGCCACATAAAGAAATCTCCAGAGGTGTCCTTTTATTTACCAGACAGAAGCCCAATCAATGAGAATAAATTACTTGATCCATTAAAATGGGTAAAAGGGGATTTCCATTGGTTTCTTTACGCTCTTTAAATAGTACTATTTCTCTAATAATAATAATAATAATAATACTCATCATCATCAGGTTAATAGTTTTAGCACAACGAGTTAACTGAACTATAAATCTAAAAAGGTTAAAAAAAAACTTTTATTAGAAGTTGTAGTAATCCATCCAAGTTGTAATAATATCCATCCAATATTTAAAAGGTAAATAATATCTATACAACACTGTGGCAAACAAAGCCATCAGCTGAAGTTCAGTCTTATATGCCCTTGAAACTAATACACTTAAGAGCCCATGTGTTTCAATGAGATTTAGAGAACACTCAAGTGTCACTTATTATCAGCTCATTATAGAGAACGCAGAAATGCTCCAAACACTCCATTAGTCTGCTGAGTGAGGATGAGCAATGGGTCATGAAATAAAACAGGTCAGTGTGAGGGTGCTATGTGCAATATAACAGGGCTAAAGAGGCTCATCTCATGACTCGCTTCTCATCCCAGACTGGCCGTGACACACATGATTGAGAGATCAATGAAGGGTGAAGGTGAAGTGATGCTCTCGACAGTAGAGATGGAGACATGCACCTCTTCAGGCCAGCAGGCTGCAGGAACCCCTGGTACTAATTAGGAAGGTGGCATTTAGCTCCTGTGGCTCGGGCAAACCCGACTTCCTCCCAGTTTATCAATCCAAAACCATCCCTTGTTCTTTTTCTCTCAGTCCCTCATTATCATCTTCCAACAGCAATTAAACAAACAATATGAAATGAGCAGTATCACTGTGTATATTGAAGGTCACACTGTAACTATGTTACGCTCTCAAGCCAAATGCTCTTTGTGTGGGTGGCAATTTCCTTGAACATCTGCGTCTTGAAGCCATGATAGCTAATGGATATGAAACCACCTCAGTGAATGAGAATTTCGTTAATACCAGTCTTGCACGGCCATCTCCTTTAGGAGAATGCCTGAAGCTCTTCGATTACAGACCTCCACTCAGATAACCAAACTCTTGCCCTGAATATTAAACAGGCACATGAGATAATACATCTTCAGTTCAGCCTATGTCCCACCCTTCTTTCTGAAGATTTTTGCATTTTATGAATAAATTCTGGTGGTGCTTGCCTACACAAAATCGCCACTATAGAGCTTGGCAGTTCTGGGTGCTTGCCAGGGCTTCGGAATGGAGTTGCTCAGGTGTTTTGGTAAGGCTGCTTCTAGGTGGTCAGTTACTGGCCCAAGTCAGAAGAGCCTAGCCCAGGTCTTCATGATATTCTCCAACCTATGAAATCTTATTTTATGGGATTTTTTTTAGCCCGCCCACCAGATGAAAACCACAAATCTGATAGCATATAAGCATAATAGCACACCTTTCCTCAATAAGCATCATGATTTCTAGTATCATTTATGTCTGTCACCTAAATGTGAGATATGGGTTTTGGGATATATCCTACTAATTTTTAAATAGCCCTAATCAAGCCTTTTTCCAAGGCTTTAAACACAAGCAAATTATAAACTTTCCTGAAGATTCAGCACTGGCCCGATCGGGACAGTGACAGTGACATCTACTGTCCTGAGCGGTTTTCATAAGCTTTTAAAGGTAGTTTAAACGAGAATGCACGCATTGGTGATAATGCATAGACTGACATTAAACAAAAGTGCCTCTTAAAATATACAAAAAGCCTACAGGTATCGATTTTTTACGTGTTGCTTCGATATATTGCATCATTAGAGATTAAATTGATATATATATATATATATATAGGTAATAACTGAAATCCTACTTCTACAGAAGACTGGATGGATAAAATGGTTGTGTTGCACAAGAAAGGTTCTTTCAGAACATGTTCAGGTCTTTTATTATGCTTTAAGCAACTGGAGACGTTTTACAGCATTTAAAGGCCAGTGTGATTTCTAAGCCACCAGCATAAGCAATTCCAGACCTCTCAACGAACTAATTAAAAAGCCCAGTCTGTTATCAGACTCACACGGGATACACTGGAGGCAGTGGCAGAAAGAGGATTGGAGTCCATCATTAATAATTCTGCACATTCTTTCCATAATACTCCACCCTGGAGCAACTTCAGCTACTGGATATTCTACCAATGTCCCAAATGCTGCTGGTGATATTTTGTCACCACCAAATATTCAACATCGTCCTCCAACCATGTATGTTTCAGATCAGTCTGGTTTAACAATTTAACATTTAGTTTTTTGATGCTGAGCAACCAATTACCAAGCAAGTACACTATTATTGTCCAATGTATGTTGTCTATTTGTCAGTACTGTGTGTGAGAGTAGCATATATAGGACTCGATGACATAAGAGATAAGAAATGTGCTCTTTTTATTCAAGTTTGTCTGGAAAAACTAATTTTCCCAAAATTTGTACAAAAGTAAAAAGGTTTTTTTACCCTCTATAAATATCAGAAATTTGATGTTT
This sequence comes from Zacco platypus, assembly GCA_038088235.1. Taxonomy (NCBI): domain Eukaryota; kingdom Metazoa; phylum Chordata; class Actinopteri; order Cypriniformes; family Xenocyprididae; genus Zacco; species Zacco platypus. Next base: position 17,248,935 of record CM076074.1, read on the forward strand.
CTGGGGTGCCACATAACATTGAACAAACATAATTAACCTTGGCTTGTCATAAAGAAATCAATTTATCTGAGAGATGTACTGTCCATGGCACAAAATCACGTTGTTTTTTAAATACATATTACATATATTAAATACATATATGAAATATTCTGACAACATTTGTAATAAAGTTTTCTCCCCAAAATTTCATTTTTTTTATGGGGATTTTTATATCATGTCATTGACCCATAGTTAGTTTGTTAACATCACATTTGTTGTGCTCTCCTTTTGCTTTTCCATTTGAGAATATTTGAAATACCCATCCATCATAATGTAGCATTTGTGCCCTTATACAGCAAATGATCCATACCTACACCTACAACTTAACTTTTAATCTGTGGGTTGTAGACTTGGAGGAACCAACTCTGGCAGTGAGCTGGCCTGAGATAGAGAGTAGAAGAAAGACAAGGCAAAGTGACTAGAGGCATTTGATGGTGCCATCAGGCTGGACAGCTCCTTCTCCCTGAGTGTTCTCATCTCTTATTAAATGCATGAAACTCCATTTGAACTCACTGGAGACTCTCAGAGCACAGGGCCTGACAAGAACGAATTATCCTATGATTTTATATAAAAATAAACTAATAAAGTCTGGTATATTTTAATTGTCGATTTACATTACACAATTGGTGACTCAAGAGTTCTGCATTAACCATAACTGTGAATTTATATAATGTTACTGATATACAGTATGTTTGCATTGATATAGGCAGAATGATATCTTCCACTCTCATCACAGTGGTGGATCTTGATGCAGGCTATAAGAAAACAAGCTTTTCATAAGCATAAATCAACCTTATGCATATTAACAGGAACAATGTTCACACCATGAGATTTGAAGTTCGACAGTACTTCTCATGACATGTATTGCTGATGGCAGAGAATGAGGGTGAATTTAGATATGCGACATCTCAGTTTACCGTGCTGATGGAACAATAAAGTACAGCCAAAATCCTTTGAGTAGTGTCTCAGAATTGATCCCCTTTAAGCCACTGATGCTTAAAATAGTTTAATATATTAAAAAAACTTCACTAATTGTCCATCAACAATCATCCCATCCATCTCTTCTCCTGATTTATGACCCAGTATGTGACAGCTTCCCTCCTTGCCAGCTCATCCGCTTAGGTTTCTGTCTGTCTGTCAATGAAAAGCATGCTAGTGGTGCCAAAAGTGTTGGAGGCATGGATTTTATGTTAATAGCATTGCACAGTATAGGTCAAGTTAATCAAGTCAGAGAAATCACAAAATAAATAGCAACCAAGTTTTAAATAAACCACATTCCAGGATTTTTCTCCTCATAGTGGACTTCACTTGGGTACAATGGGTTGAAGGTCCAAATTGCAGTTTCAGTGCAGCTTCAAAGGGCTCTACACGATCCCAGCCGAGGAATAAGGGTCTCGTCTAGCGAAATGATCGCTCATTTTTTAAAAAAAAGAAAAAGTTTATCTTTGTTGAACTTTTTTTTTGTAAAGGGCATTTGACTTAGTCTTTGCATGTTCTTTGCACGTTACGTAATGCGTAGACACAGGATCGATACTTCCGTGTGACCTTTCCAACGTGATTATGTAATGCCTCGTGGTGCATCACAGAGCAGTGTAAGATGAGCATTTATGGTTAAAAAGTATATACATATTTTTTTTTTTTTTTTTTTAGAAAATGAGGGATCGTTGGTATCCATTGAAGTCCACTAAATGGAAAAAAAAAATCCTGGAATGTTTTCCTCAAAAACCTAAACTTATTTTCCACTCAAGAAACACATAAAGCTCTTGGATGACAGAGAAAGGACAGCCACTAGTGTACAAGACTGTACAAAACATTAAATATTCAATAGTTCATAAAATTGTTGACGGGTTGCTAATATTTTCTTAAATAAAGTGCTCCCTGAAAGTCGATAAACTGAGCTGTGGATGTTCAAACAAAACTGCATCCCTCTCTTTTTTCAGCATTACTCAGTCATATGCCTCTTTTTTTAGGCCACCTCAATCGATACCAAGTCACGTACCAGTTTCAGACCACATAGTTAAAATCAAAATTACCCAGGACATCAGCTGATTGGAAAAAAAAGACCACTGTGCTTCTGTCTAGACAGCAACTCACCAAATCAATCTGACAGTAAACAGCCTAAATCAAACACAATCACCTCAGCATTAACCCCTAGCAAAGCACAAACGGTGTATCAAACCCAGCCAAACTGGCAAAGACCCAGTCTGGTTCTGTGGAGCACAGCTCCCCTGTCAGACTAGGGCAGCACTGGGTAATTGGCCAATTGATTTCTTGACAGGTTTTCTGCCACTGCTGCCGGCTCATGCATCATCCAAAATGGACAGAAAAAGGCATGAAGGGACACTATGGCAGGAATCTTCAGCCCAACTCAAGACAAAACATTTTTGTGACCATTTTTTTTTTTTTCCATTAAACACAAAAGAAGAAATTGAAAAGAATATGCTAGACATACATTTTATTTTCTTCAAAAAGAATGCAAAAGCACCATAAAAGAGTAAAAGTGATGCAATCGACTTGTGATCTATATTTCAAGTCTTATAAAGCCACATGACAACTAAAGAACCACTAAGTCCGGATCAAGTGTGTTGAACTCGAGAAGCAGATTTTATCAATTTATGAAAAAATCAGTCAGACTGATTTTGTGAACATGATCAACCAATTTAATAAATCGTCAGAGGGTGCCTTGAGCTGAGACGTCTTGTATATGACGTTGGAAAGCACGCACTTGTATACAGCAAACATACGGCAATCGTTTGCAGAGTATTTTCTATCTGCGTCAAACTAAAACTTTGATTCTTCTTAATTTTTTGGGGCATTAAACGATTCAGTTATTGAAAGCAGATGTTTTTGATATTTTTCGATAGGAAACAAGGAATCACATTTTCTTTTCTCTTTTGAAAGTGAATGAAAGTGTTTTTTTGACCTTGGATGCATGTAAACTTACTGTAGGAGATCTCCAAAAATTTTAAAACGGCATAACATATCAAGCGCAGAAAGGTTGTCAGATCACGCAGGGCATTTTAAAAGTACATTTAAAGTACATTTCAAAAGTAAATTTAAGATGTCAGGGAGGGTCAAAATATGTTTGTGGAGGTGTATAGTCAAAAGACGGTGTCAATTATACTAATTGAAGCCATCAATGCTGGATACACCACATAGATGCCTATTTAACGTCCTGTCCTATACTCCAGGCGCATATATATATAACCATTTGCAAGTATTGAAATTAGTCTTGTATTGTTTTTAAGATATGACGTTTCTGACAGGAGTTTTCATAAGAGTGTTAAGTGGACGAACTGAAGATTTTAAGCAGATCGCTGCACAATGGAGGTTATGCCGTACATGTAAGGGTTGGGTTTTAATTGATGAGCACGAAGATACATATATGTTCTCTTTTATTTTTATGTCCAAGTAATTGGGTTACTTCTCTGTCATACATCTGGAAAAAAAAAAAAACTATATTGCTTGTATGCTTTTCCATATTTCTTTGATGTTGCAAAGTTAATTTACAGTTTCTGTGAGGAGCAACTTGAATAATGACTCTTTATGCCCTCAAGGTCAATTAGCTGGGAAGAAATTAGAGAGTTAGATAGGATGTTTCCAATTAAAAACTGTTTACACCCGTCAGGTGGAAAACTATAATGGGATGTTGGTGATTATTGTGAGATGACGATGAACCGGAAATTGCACTTGTATGATAAAAGGAAGTAGGATGGCTTTATGATAATTTACTCATTTGTTTATACAATTAAATTTGAAAATCTTTGTTTGCTGAAAAAAAAATATGTATGATTTGACTGAATAAATATTGAATATAGATACTAGTTTTGTTTGAGGCTCATTTTGTAGCTCTCTGAGGTATGTTTTGGTTGTAAGAGAGACTACCCTAAATTTCGATTTTCAATTTCTTTGGTTTGATAATTTTACTATTGAGTTGCCTGACTTTAATCTCATAGGTGAATTTCCTTCACAATCTGCATACAGACTTCAGAAGGATCTCAGAGTAAGGAAAAAGTGGATTTTTTTTTTTTTAAAGTCCCAGATCAATTTTGAGGCATACATGTTTGTATGGAGCATTTGACTGCGAGTGTTTTGTAAACAAGGCATGAGTAATGAAGATTTCGCAAAGAAACCTTTGTTGAAAGATGAAGCAGCCAACTGTATTGGATCTGACCACAGCTACGTCGCAAACCATAAATAAACAATTTCATAATGCTTTGTCTGTAAATGATGGACTTATATACATGTTTTCAAAACATTTACTATTTAGCGAGGGGGAGTTTATACGTTTTCACATGCAATGCCAATCATAACAGTGGCCGTTGACTGACAAGCCTTAAGGAACGGCCCCTTAAAAACGGATCATTTCAGACAAAGGGTCAGAATGAGGGGTGAAAATACTAATTTTTTCCACTTATACTTTGTGCAAAAACATACTATTAGTGCTGTCAAAATTAACACTAACAAATGTGACGCATGTTTTGTTTTTTCCATTATAGTTTGGCTAGCATTTCAATATATAATCACGCTCTTGTTCACGCAAATTCTTTTAAACCGTTCAAGCGCCACAAGACAAACGAGAACACGCTGTCAGCGAGTGTGCCGTAACACACACACGACTCGCACCGGTATAGAGTTCTCTTTCAATACAAGCAATAACAAATAATACAATAACGAACAAACAACAACACACAGAATTGTCAAAATGCCCATTTTGTTGAGTATCCTCATAAGAGCAGTCTTAAATTAGTTAAATGACATCTTAAATGAACTTCAAGAGTTGTGAGAAAATGAGATGCGTGTCATATCCGCGTCATGTTCGGCAGGGGCAGGACCTAAAGTCACAGCAGCCTAATAAAGCAGTTGCTGTGATGTCGATATTATAACCCCTTTAAATTGAAAGAGAGAAAAGATGAGGAAAAAGCTGACAAGAGAAATCTACTCCATACTAAAATAACCATCAAGATATTCTAGACCGTGGCGTGATGTCAACCAAAATGGCGCGCAAATGTAAACGTTTAAAGAGTCTCCGAATAGTGAGAATTCACACAGGGGTGAAATGGATCTTTCAATCTGACAGAATGTCTGAAGGCTGCGGTCAGCCGTAGTGTTGATAGGCCCTGTGAAACACTCTCGCCCCCAGAGTCACTGCACACTCCCGCAAATGAAAGGTCCATCCAAAGCAGTGAATTTACATAAAGAAAACTGCGACGACTTCATGAATTTTTTAATCCGGCACATAACGCAAACCCCTCTCAACAAAGATTATTACATCAACCTTGCATAATTATGTTCAGTTCCAATAAAACACATTTCAGTGTCTGCAGTCAATTTTACTTTTCCTCATAAATCATGCATGAGGGTCGATTTTAATGTGCTGCACATCATCCAACTCTATTTCTGTGGAAATTGCAGTTCCAAGCATCAAAAGTTTCAGCACTTCATTGTGGGCTCCTGCATGCAGTAAATGATAAATATTGAGGCACATTCACCTGACACCTAAGATTAATCTCGCCATGACGGGGAGAAAATGTATGTGCCTCTGCTATTTCTTTTTGACTGTCCATCATGCACCATTCCCAACACACCCGCCTGCTCACTCTCTCTCCTTCCCATCTCTTTCCCTTCCCTTAAGGAATTCTGAGAGCCAATCTTTCTTTTTCTTCGTCGTCTTCATTCTCACTCTCTTTTTCATAGTGACCAATGTGCAGCTTCGAAAATAATATTGAATGCAACGGTTGTTAAAAGGAGCTACTTCCAGGTTCTCTGCTTTGTCATGTTTCAGTATCTATCAGTTGTTAGTCTGACAACTTCCCTGTGACGCAGAAGGAAAATTGGCACATTTGTCTTTAACATTCGTCATTATGACCTACAAATCTAAAGCTTGAGTGTATCAAATCAGTTCTGGCGTGTGAAGAATCGCAGCATTAGATGGATGCTCTACAGAGACATCACTGCATCACAGGCTATTTTCAGCTCTCTGTCAATCTTACTTCCTCTATTCACCTTGTCACTTCTTGCCTTGAGATGCCATGTTAGAGATGCCGCAGGCAGTGCAAACCCGGTCATCTATGATCACGTGGAAATATAAATCAAAGCAGATCTGACCAACTATTTGAATCCTATTGGTCAAAGGTCTCTGAGAGGAAAGTCAGTTCGATCCCTCATGCAAATCTATTTTATGGCTTCAGAAGACTGCATTTGTTGTTGTCTCTTTTGAAGCCTCTGGAAGAGAGCAGCATGAACATTTTTCTAAACTTCATTTATCTACAGAAAGTAGGGCTAGGTGAACATAGCTGTATTTATCAAACAAAAAAAGTTTGTAGATAATAAACAAGTAATTACCGATTTTATCGATTACCGATCTAGATGATCAGGCGCACTTTGGTTAAAGTCTGCATGTTCTGTGTGTTTCTATGTGAATGAGAACTATAGTTTCATCTCACACACTCAAGCACGCATGATGCTTGTGTAATTTTCAGTGTTTGCCATTTCACTACATACATGCATAGATTTGAGAAAATCTATGGTTACACACAATAAAACTCAAAAGGTCTTTACATCTCCATCAAAACAGATGACAGAAATATATTCCTACTGTATAGTAATATGTACTTCTAAAAGAAATAATAATAATAATAATAATAATATTGGAATATCATGCATCCATGTTTTAATGTATACAGTATACAAGTTCTGTTATACAGCACCTTATTTGACAAAAAAAATATTGCATAAATATTTTTGGCCCAAGATGAACTATCCCTTTAGGTGTTTGTGTACAACATGAATACAGAATAACGTGCTAAAATAGGGCAAATACCCCTAGGATTCACATTATATAAATCAGGTACCACACACACCATTAGTGTAAAAGGGTCTTTAGGACAGCTCCCACTACAGAGAAACAAACACACTGAGAGCTGACTGTTTTTTTTTTTTAACACAGAGCATCATTCAAAGCAAAATAGACGACTGTGTCTATTTGCATGTGCTGTAATCGCGAATAAGTCATGGCTGAAGGGCGTTGTTTAGCACGTCGCGTACCAAAACCCCTTCAGCCGTGACTAATTCATGATCATTCAATAAAACAGTAACATTTCGGCAGTAATATATATATATACACACACATGTGTGTCACAGATCTGCCAGGCTTTCTTACCTACTAATCCCAACGCACATCATCTCCAGAATGCTAATCACGCACACCTGCACACTATCTATCTATCTATCTATCTATACACACACGTTGTGTTTTCATTTTTTATGGGGACATTCCATAGGTGTAACGGTTTTTGTACTGTACAAACTGTACATTCTGTCCCCCTGCACTACCCCTACCCCTAAACCTACCCATCACAGAAAATGTTCTGCTATTTTAGATTTTCAAAAAAGATAATTCTGTATGACTTATAACCTTGTTTCCTCATGGGAACCAAAAAAATGTCCCCACAAGATCAAAATTTACTAGTAATACTATACCTGTGGGGACATTTGGTCCCCATAACGTAGGGAATACTCACCCACCCACCCACACACACACCCACACACACACATATACAGAGGACTATAGCAAGCAACATCTGTATAGAAACTGAGACAAACAATTGAACTGTTGTTTTCACATAGGGAACTTCAATACCCCGTGACAATTCAATGAAATTACTCAGCTTCAGTGTTACAGAGAGTCATTCATGACTAATTCATTAATATCCCAAAAATGCATTCCAAGAGCCACTAATGACATTTGAAAGGTCTTCTATTTCTAACCCTTGTGAGAAAAACAATGTGCACTGATGCACATAAGATAGGATAAATATTCTTCTGCAAGAGAGAAAGCTACAAATGAAAGCTTTGCTTTTCATGTATCCTCCTCTATCATGGGCTATTCATGTAATTATTAATTTGTGCTATTCAAAGGTGCTGTAGGTGACTTTAAAAAGAATGACATTAAGAAAATACCCCTATTAGCTGACAGACCTCACTGAATTATGTGTCCTGAAATGTCACAACAACAGCAACATTAAGTAATATTACAAATGTAATATTCTTTGTTTAGCAAATCAGAGGACTAATCGATCATTTTGCATGTCTCAATTTGCCCAAAACTGTCCATCTGAGCAAAGCAACATTTCGGCACGTTCCAATTCAGTTCTTCTGGACAGAAGACACTCTGCTGTCGGACGAACAAACAAACAAACAAACATTAATCTTTAAAAATTAATATTTAAAAATTCTTCTATAAATTTAGTTCTCAGAAAAATGGAAGAAAAAAAACTTTTTTTAAATAAGTAAATAAAAAATTAGTTGATATTGTGACTTTATACTCTCAACTAAAAGGATTATTAGGAACACCATACTAATACTGTGTTTGACCCCCTTTCACCTTCAGAACAGCCTTAATTCTACAGGGCATTGATTCAACAAGGTGCTGAAAGCATTCTTTAGAAATGTTGGCCCATATTGATAGGATAGCATCTTGCAGTTGATGGAGATTTGTGGGATGCACATCCAGGGCACGAAGCTCCCGTTCAACCACATCCCAAAGATGCTCTATTGGGTTGAGATCTGGTGACTGTGGGGGCCATTTTAGTACAGTGAACTCATTGTCATGTTCAAGAAACCAATTTGAAATGATTCGAGCTTTGTGACATGGTGCATTATCCTGCTGGAAGTAGCCATCAGAGGATGGGTACATGGTGGTCATAAAGGGACATGGTCAAAAAACAATGCTCAGGTAGGCCGTGGCATTTAAACGATGCCCAATTGGCACTAAGGGGCCTAAAGTGTGCCAGGAAAACAATCTCTCACACCATTACACCACCACCATCAGCCTGCACAGTGGTAACAAGGCATGATCGATCCATGTTGTCATTCTGTTTACGTCAAATTCTGACTTTACCATCTGAATGTCTCAACAGAAATCGAGACTCATCAGACCAGGCAACATTTTTTCAGTCTTCAACTGTCCAATTTTGGTGAGCTTGTGCAAATTGTAGCCTCTTTTTCCTATTTGTAGTGGAGATGAGTGGTACCCGGTGGGGTCTTCTACTGTTGTAGCCCATCCGCCTCAAGGTTGTGCGTGTTGTGGCTTCACAAATGCTTTGCTGCATACCTCAGTTGTAACGAGTGGCTATTTCAGTCAAAGTTGCTCTTTTATCAGCTTGAATCAGTCGGCCCTTTCTCCTCTGACCTCTAGCATCAACAAGGCATTTTCGCCCACAGGACTGCCGCATACTGGATGATTTTCCCTTTTCACACCATTCTTTGTAAATCCTAGAAATAGTTGTGCGTGAAAATCCCAGTAACTGAGCAGATTGTGAAATACTCAGACTGGCCCGTCTGGCACCAACAACCATGGCACGCTCAAAATTGCTTAAATCACCTTTCTTTCCCATTCTGACATTCAGTTTGGAGTTCAGGAGATTGTCTTGACCAGGACCACACCCCGAAATGCATTGAAGCAACTGCCATATGATTGGTTGATTAGATAATTGCATTAATGATTAATGAGATTATATATAAAACAATATAAGACACCATTGACTTTGATTGTATAGACAGACACATTTTTCAAAATAACTAAAAACAAAAAAAAATGTGTTCTACAGGAAAAAAAAAAAGCTTTATACAGATTTGAAATGACATGAACGACTCTTTAATGAGGTGTTGTGTGGAGACATCATCACAAGAAAAGGGTCAGAAACAGACAAAAAAAGAGTTTAAAACAGAGATCAACAAGACACGTGATAATCTTGTGGGCAGAGATGCCAAATAAAGAGGTTCACATACAGCTCAACTCCTGCATCGCTAACAGTTGACTATTCAGTCACAATCATGAGGTCAGTTCACCATGGCTGTTCATCATCAAGCAACAATCCACTTCTGAACCACAGCAGTCAAATGAACCAAGAATCCAGAAAAAGTCAAAACCACACTAAAAAGGGGGGCAATTATTGCTTGATTTTTTAAACTCATACAACAACTTAAATGCAAAAAGGCAAATTCAAGAGAGGCCTAAAGATGACCTTGTCAGTTAGTTCTGGTCCATTATTTTAACTCAAGGAGCTGAACTGGAGAATGTGTTCTGATGGATGTCATTAACAACACAATAGTAAAGCTACTGGCAGTTCCCATATGGCAGGATGGACCACTGGCACAAGCGAGATTACAGCAATGAAAGCATACTTCAAAGAGTACAGTATATACACTAGGTCCCGCTGTCCTACAAAGCCAGCTACCTAGATCAAAACGGATAAATTTACAGCATGAAAGAACACAATCTTCTCCATTTGACAAAATATTCTGTTGAATATTTCTCATTTCCTTAAAACCGGTTTGCTTAAATTCTCCCGAGAATATGAAACAAACATACAAACAAACACTAATTGTGAGGTAATCATCCAGCAACTGCGCCAAGGGTGTCACTTTCAATTTCAACATGCAAAGAGAAAAACAAAAGAAAATAAGTTGCAGGTGATTATTTATGCCTAAAGCCTGAAGGATACTCTTGAGACAACATCACCCAGTGACACTGTATGAGGCTTAATAAATCCTGCCAACTATGCAGATTTTCCAGCTCATGTCTGTTCTTGCTCAGTGAGCGACTTTACAACCTCTAGCTCATGAACAAATGCACCCTCGGTCTAAGGCAGCTGAGAATTAAGGGCCACCTGTAATGAAGGAGACAGCAGGATGAGATCCAAATGCAGGCTTTTATTAAGCAATGTGGTCAAACAGGCAATGGTCAAATCAACAACAGACAGGAATGACAGAGGACAGGCAGAATCGTGGTCGTTCGGCTATAGGTCGAAACAAGCAGCATACAATCACAGTCCAGTAAAAACAAAGCAATGGTCAAAGTGCAGGCAGATAAACAATCATGAAAGGCTGGAAACAGGCAGGGTAGTAAACAGAAGACAAGACAGGATAATAACGCTCAGAAATGCTATCACATGAAGTGACAAGACCTCGCCAAGGTGTGCGTGTGTGAGCTGAGCTTAAATATAGTTCTGATAATGAGCTGCAGCTGGTGAAGTGATCAGTGATAGGTACGGGACTTCTGGGAAATGTAGTCTGCCTTGGTGAGTGAGTGAGTGAATGGTGTCGAGTCCATGGTGAAGTGCCCTCTAGTGTTTAAAGCGGGCACTTCAACTGACAATCGTTACATCACCATAGTACAGTACATTTTGATGACTCATATTTCTATTACTGTCATTTAAAAGAGTAAAATGAAAATAGACAAATTGCATGATGGATGTATCCCATTAATATCAGGAGGATAATAGTAGTATTTCAGAGAAACTTATAAAGAAACAATGCTGCAAAAAAAAAAGTAATATTTGGTAAAACCTAATTGATAGAAATGTACAGAAGCTATTAATAATCTATTTCTGTAGCATAACAAATAAGCACTCATTATCTCTTCATAACATCACCTGTTAATAGGTGGGATATATTAGGCAGAAAGTAAACATTTTGTCCTCAAAGTTGATGTGTTAGAAGCAGGAAAAATGGGCAAGCGTAAGGATTTGAGCAAGTTTGACACGGTCAAATTGTGATGGCTAGATGACTGGGTCAGAGCATCTCCAAAACGCAAAACATCTCCAAAACGCAGCTCTTGTGGGGTGTTCTCGGTCTGCAGTGGTCAGTATCTATCAAAAGTGAAACAAGGAAGGAACAGTGGTGAACTGGGGATAGGGTCACGGGCAGCCAAGTTTCACTGTTGCACGTGGGAAGCGAAGGCTGGCCTGTGTGGTCTGATCCAACAGACGAGCTACTGTAGCTCAAACTGCTCAAGAAGTTAATGCTGGTTCTGATAGAAAGGTGTCAGAACACACAGTGCATCACAGTTTGTTGCGTATGGGGCTTCATATCCGCAGACTAGTCAGGGTGCCCATGCTGACCCCTGTCCACAGCCGAAAGCACAAACAATGGGCATGTGAGCATCAGAACTGGACCACAGAGCAATGGAAGAAGGTGGCCTGGTCTGATGAATCACATTTTCTTTTACATCACGTGTATGGGCATCGCTTACCTGGTGAACACGTGGCACCAGGATGTACTATGGGTAGAAGACAACCCGACGGAGGCAGTGTGATGCTTTGGGCAATGTTCTGCTGGGAAACCTTGGGTCCTGCCATCCATGTGGATGTTACTTTGACTCCACCTACCTAAGCATTGTTGCAGACCATGTACACCCTTTCATGGAAATGGTATTCCCTGGTGGATGAGGCCTCTTTCAGCAGGATAATACACCCTGACACAAGGCAAAAATCAGGGTTCGTACACATTTTTACCAATAAAATTCCATGACTTTTCCATGACTTTGAGGTAAATATTCATGACCTAATTTTTCATGAAATGTCTATGTATACATGTTAAATAAGAAGAAAAATCCATGTTTAACCACAGCATGTTTTTACTAAAATAAATGACAAGCTTTGTAGTTTAGAATGCAAAATAACCATTTATTTAAATAATGGTTGCACAGTAACACAGTTACATAAAATAGTGCATCAAAACCTGAGAACGTCTTAGAAATGGATTGACGTATCCATGGGAGACAATTAACGAATAGTGCGAATTAGCTACCTTTAGTGCCCGCAGTACCTCTGCAGTTGGGGTTTCATTTCTGGACACGGCACTCAGAATGGTCCCTTGTTTTACAGTGGATGAAAGGGAAGCACCGCAGCTGGGAGCAGGTGTCATGTCAGTCACACGAGTAAAAAAGCCAGTGATCGGGTTGGGAGCTGTCGAGAACGCAGCTGCTGCAGACTGGGGCTTTGCACCTTTAGCATGGCTAGACAGCGCTGCCTCTCCCATGTTCGAAATGTCGAATGTTTTACGGCACAGTGTACATTTTGCACGTCCCGGGTCCTGATCTTTCTCAAGCCACCCCTTATACTTTCCATCAAGAAGCCATACATTGTTAAATCGGCATTTTCCTGGCATTGCGTGAGTTTACTACATAATACTAGCTGCAACAGGGTCTGCGAGTTGCCTTTACCCCGCGAAGAGAACATCACGTGACGGATAGCGCGAACGTTAACATTTGTCATTTAACCAATATTATCAACTAAAACATATTCAAATACACAGAGATTGTGAAACAAATTTCCATGACTTTTCCAAAACTTTGTGGATTAATTTATTTTTCCAAAACTTTTCCAGGCCTGGAAATTGCGGTTTTAAAATTCCATGACTTTTCCATGTTTTTCATGCCCGTACGAACCCTGAAAAATGGTTCAGTAATAGCTTGAGGAACAGAACGAGTTTGAGGTGTTGACTTGGCTTTGTTGACTTATATAACAGATTAGTACACTGTTTTAGAAACAACACAATTCCCTAAGCTATTTTGTGCCATCAATATGAAGTTTTTCTTTTATGTTTCTATTTCTGAGAGACTCACTGTTGTAAAGAAGAATCTAGGCACTGAAGACAAACCCATTACCCTGTATCACATTCATGCCAAAATCAATAATACAACAAATGATTTGTCCTAATTACAAATGATGCCAGTTGAAAAACAAGAGGTGCTATAACACATTACAGGACTTCTGAGTAAACATGCCTTTGAAGAAATTGTGTGGAGATGCACGCAACGCTACTTTGACATTCCTTTCCTCACATCTGCATGCGGCCCACCTGCTAGTTAATTTGCCCTCTCTTACCTTGAAGCTGAGTCCAAGTGAATATAGGGGAATATTCGCACAGTATTAGCAGATCAGCACGGCAGGCAGGAAGATACAGAGGTTACACAAGCTTTACAGAACGCATAAATCACAAAGCAGCCATTGCAATATACGATTCTGATTCACTAGAGCCTCCATCCTACTTACCTGACCAAAAGATCCTAGCTCGGTTTCCAAATCAACCTACACAGCACTGCAGTCTCTCAATGAGCTTTCAAAAGGCTCAAATCTGTGGACAAAGCTCAGGTCAAGAATTGGTGGCTAAACCTCCATTTCAGAACACTTAAACTAAAGACTGTCGCCATGGAAACCACTTAGAGTTCACCTTTATTGACGCAATAACTCAGCTCTTGAGTCAAGGTCTACAAAATAACAGTTCTTGGCAATTTCAGCTGCTTCAAACTTCAAAAAATAACAGGTTAGCACAAGGTAGCACTTTTGATATTCATCATTCTGGTGAATGATGTTCAAGTTTTTTTTTCTAAACTCTTAAAGGGATAGTTCATCCAAAAATGAAAATTCTGTCATCACTAACCCTCATGTTATTGCAAACCTAAGACTTTTGTCCGTCTTTGATACATCAATGTCCCTCCATTCCACCAAACCTTTGACACTTCAAAGTTCATAATGAGAAAGAGTAAAAGAAATCCATATGAATGGAGTGTTTTAATCAAAGTCTTTTGAAGAGACAATCATTTTATGAACTGATGTAATGTAGGATCTTATTCGCACATGGGTTCAAACGTGCTTGTTTGGGAAGGACAAGAATAATGAGGTTTGTTCTCAACCATCATACACATGGGTGAGTCTTCGATATAATAGTGAGTAATTGATGACAGATTTTTCATTTTTGAATGAACTTTAAGTATTAGATGTCTGAGTTACTTCCTGCAGGAGGTGAAAACTTTGGGATGTAAACTCTATGCTGGGCTTAGCCTTCTGAATCCGATAAATACTTACACTACCTGTTGCACCAACTAAGACCAGGCACAACTATATCTAGCATGGACAATGAGTGTCCGTTCTGACACACTCTACCACAGTTCTATTTAAGACGCCAATCAGGGTTTCAAACTGGTCTAATAATAAAGAACTGAATTGCTCATGACGTCATAAGTGACGCCACCACATCCGATTTCAATGAGTAAATGTCACCTAACCTTTTTATATCTGAACTTCCTGTATATTTCACCAATACAAATGTCCTATGTAAATTATTTATTTAAAGTCAGGAATGGTCCCTGCTTCTTAAAAGTGTGAGCAGCACTATATACACTGAGAAACACTACACATAAGGCCACTGCAAATGTCAAAGTGCTTATACTGAAATCTGAATACAGATTTATGCTTTAAGGAAAGTTTAAGTCCTACAACTTAACTCACCTTGCAGCCTACAGTTATTCACCTAGGTTATGCAATTATTATTGTTGTGTGTGTGATGTGTGTTAGATTGTTTTTATTTATTTTTTTATTTTTTTAAGAACAGCAATTTAATTTAAATGAATTGCAAGCAAAATATTCCTTGCTGTAAATGGACTTAAAGACAAGAAATATTATTTCCAAGCATACTGTCCCTCTGAGCATGACAGATGATGATGCGTAGAATACAATTTCTGCTAATAATCCCATTTATTTGGGATTTGCAACATAATTACATACAGAAATTGTGTTAGGCCAGTTAACTGCCTCGGCAGGGCTGTAGCTGGGGTATCTGGGGCTACTCCACCATTTTGAGGAGTGTTGAGCGGATTCTGACTTAAATATATCTGATTGGCAACTGCATTCGTCTTTGATTGGCTACAAAGCTTAACGCTGATAAAACAGGTTGTAAATAGAAACCATTGACGTTTTTTTACAGGGTGCTTCAACACTCACTGGAGTGTCATATAGTGTTTTAAAGCAGCGGTACTGCAGAACTGGTTAATACAGGGAAAAAAAACCCTGAGTAGTAGTGCAATATAATGCAAATAACTGCATGGCATAGCTATTCATGTGATGTCCCCCTCCTCCTCATCATCATCATCATCAATAAAATGAATCAAATCTTTTAAACTCTCACTCTCTCAAAATGAAACAGGATTTATAATCACAGGTCATTCAAATGACAGAAAAATGGCTGAAGTGACATTGGCATTTATTTAAAAAGAGAGTGAGAAATAGGACAAGAAATGATGAGGAGGGGAGTGGGGAGCAGGATCAAGAAATGTCATAAGCTGGACTCATACTCGTATTACCAGCATGAGCATCTGTTGAAGCTCTGGCACAACACACATTTGGTTATTTCAAATCAATAAATAATAAGACACAGATGTATCAACAAGACACTAGAGCAAAAGTATAAGGGTCCTTCATCCACCATCTACTAAGTGGGTGAAGGATAGCGGTGCGACGGATCGTAGTTAATCCGTTATCCGTACAAAACAGGGGCTGTATTCACAAACATCTTTAAGAAAGAAGTTAAAAAAAAAAACTCAAGATAAACGATCACACCTCAAAGCCTGTCACTGCCTGTAGATTACCATAGATATCATAAGCGTAAAGACTATTTTCGTTGTGATTGTTTGATGGGAGTCAAGCACTCAGCATCATGTTTTTAATTCAGCGTTAAAATCGTTATCTGAAAAGAACCTGTATCAAGATGTAGTGTTCTTTCTGATTCATTTATGCTCCGTCTTTTTTGCGCTCTCTCTAGAGACAATGAGTCCTGTATCTGTGTGTGCAGTCTTGCTAGTTGGGCACGATTTACTTTTTTCCTGCATGTCATGTGCAGGTCTCCGTATTAGCTTGAGTGAGCGTATCATATAGGCTAGGTACAATCAGAGCCATTTCAGACTTTAGAGTGCTCATCCACATTCATGGTACTAGTTATGTATTATATTTAGCTATATGGTGTAATGCTTAATATTTAAAAACGACCCAATAAATTCATTAAACATTGATTTAAGACAGGTTGGAGGTTATCCTAATTTATGATGATTCTTTTCGGGAATATGAATACTACTTAAATTTGATAAGAACATTCTCAGAAAAATAAGAATGCTTTGTATTCTCAAAAACTTTTCCTAAGTTTGAAAATAAGAAATTGGCAGTTAAGAGGAATTTTATTCTTAAAAATGTTTTGTGAATCCGGCCCCAGGATTCAGAACGCATGAGATTCGTGGATTAATTGCATTAAACATTAGCCGTTTCTAAGTCTTGCCAATTTAAAACACTCCAGCATTTTTAAACAATTCAAATACAAGAAGAGCGCACAAACACGTAATCAAGATGTGTTTCACGACTCCTTGCACTTAAACACACACACACACACAAAATGATCTCAAAATACCAGTCTCGACAATTATTCTTGTATACAGTGTCTTAAGACTTACGTGAAAATAAAGAGTTCAGCTGAGGAAGAAATTGGATGCTTTTCATCATATTGGTTTCGTGCATTTAGTGACAGCACCCTAAAAATAATTGTCAAACAACAAAACACAGCTTTAACAATGATTAATCTATATTTATATTTTTACAGTGAACACTAGGCAGATTACAAGTACAATTATATTTCTATTTATATTCATTATTACAATTCTGTACCTGAATACTAGTGTTAGTCCTAACTTGATTTCTAACTGTTCTCTAGCATTTATGTGTGTTAAATTTGTGTATTCTTATTTTTACAGTCCATTCATTTTTTCCTCTTTTATAATGTTTGAACTTTATTAGTTAGGAGTTTTTGCAATGGTATCAAAACACTTAAAGTGTACTTTAAGTAATAAATTGGAAGCAAAGTCACATTTGCCCCATTCTTTTTTTTTTTTTCTTCACTCTCTTTTTTTTTTTTTTTTGCCCTGATCTGAAAAATTATCCAATACATCACTAGAAAACCGTAATATGATCCGAACCATGAATTTGGTGATCCGTTGCACCACTAGTCAAGGACCCTTATACTAATGCTCTACTCTCTTGTAGAAAACAGAAACTTGTAGATAGAAGAGATGAACCATTCAAGCAAACGAGGCAGTGGATTATTTGAGGAACAGCATGACCTGAAGTGGTTATTATTTCTGACTGTTACCAGACTGTTACACAGACGTGCAAGTGAGAATACCATGCTAATGGATGCTGTGCGGTGTGACACCTTGGCAGTGTTGCAGTCCTCATATGGACTGTGTGAAGAACTAATTGCACAGGTCTCTCATGCAGGAAGATGGAAGGGTTTAGATTTGGCAGGAACACTTTACCATCCAACACTAGTGAAACTGGTGTAAGATATAAAAACTTAATGTATATATACATTTTTTTTATTCTGCTATGATTTTATAACCTCATATCAACAGTGCAAAATGGTATTAAAATGGTATTGTGTAAAGTCGTTGCTTTATTATGAGAAAAAACACCCCGAAAATCCATATTGGATCATGTGGTCAATTTCATGTGACAGGATGTGACATAATTCAGACACCTGCAAAGGACCACATGGTCTTGAAGCAAAGTAACTAACTCTCTTAACCATTTGAAAAATTCATATATTCGCTTACTCATACACGTCCCGAAACATCAGGTCATTCAGTACAACTGCTATAAAACATGGAAATTGTAAAAACTTGTCCTAAATATAAAAAGTTTGATTGTCCTAGAGCTAGCTAGATAGATATCAGCCTGTTAGCATTGTTTGAAAATATTGTCATTAGGTACAACCAAAAGTGTTGTTCAGTAAAAATGAAATTTTGATTAAACCAAATGACTTTTTTGGTTCCATCTTGAAAATAGGGGAAAAAAAAGAAAAAAGAAAAAAGAAAAAAAAAAAGAAGAGAAAGAAAAGACAAAAGCATTATAATTATAAAAACCTCATAATGCCATATATAAATATATATATATATATATATATATATATATATATATATATAAATATAAATTATCAAAACATGGCTTTACATCTATACTGTACACATCCATGTGGTGTTTCACTACACGCAAATAAAATATGCCCCCAATGAGCCACTACACCATTATAATAATTGTCTCTCATATCTCACCTTTAGAAAAACAGGTTTACTCTAAAACTGCTGCAAAATCAATTATCTGCTGCAAAAACAGCAGTAGTGACAAGCTGGGTAAAAATACACTCCTGAAACTACATACTGTATACAACAGAAATATGATGCAATTCAGGAATTTGAGCTATATTTGTGTTTGTTTTTCCTCATTATTTCCAATCAATGGTTATATTTTGGTATTGGGAGGTCCAGCAGTCAATCCTGGTTGACAAGAATCACCTTGACCTAATATGTGGCCTCAATATTAAGCAGAAAAGTGAAAAAAAAAGTATTAAAAAGTGTTATTCATTGATAATAAGAGTTTAAGATCAAGAGCACGTGCTCTAACTTTGATCTCAGCAGGTAGATGAAGCCATCCAGATAAGCTAGAGGAGACGAAAGTCACATCAAAGTCACAAGACTCATCATCAGGTTTCTCTAACACAATCCTTCAGAATATGAGCCTTTCACAGATACTACTGATAGATCAAAAAAGAGCTGTCAAAGAGCCATCAATAGTTTTACTTGGATTACACAAACACAAGAGAAGAGTGAAGATAGTGGCCAGCCTTCCCTTTCTGTTCCAAGGCGGCAGTCAGGTGTGAGAGTCTGATGAATAATTTATGACAATCCTTCTGCTGTAATGATTCAGCACAACAACTTTCACCTTCTCGCTGTGTGTGTAGAAGCCACAGCGGCTGCGCCAGCCAAAGTGAGAATTCTTCACGAACTGGCTCTGGGAAGGTGTTTGTTATCTATAGGATCTCTGTTCCGTCTTTATCTTTGAGATCATCTCTCTCAGCACCAGATCAATACCTTCACAGCATGCAACGCCACCTCTCACAACCGACTGTTGTTACACAGTGGCTGTCATATTGGCTTTTCTGTGGGACTGTGAATATGATATGTTTGTTCAAACCTGTGAGCTTTATATTCAAGTCCAGTAAGTGTTTTAAAAAAAGTTAGAAGTCTGAATAGAGTGCCACTGTCACGAATTCAGCTAAATTTCTGTTCACGGTTCACTGATCAGAAAGATGGGTAAATGAGGTTCTGGATTTGAAGAAATCTCAGCAAAGCTTGTTGAGATACATGCAAATAATAAACTGAAACTAACCATTTAATTGAACAGTTAGAGAAGCAAGCCGGTTTTGTATTTTTCTTTCTCACTGCCGCTTGGCAAAATAATCTTTTTCTGAGTACCCTCTAATTGCAACTCTGGGCATGTGACCAAAGCTGCAAATCTTATTGGTTGGCCAGTTTTCTTCGCAGTGCAATGAAGAACACCTATCCTTATAAAAAAAATAAATAAATTTTAAAAAATCTGTCGCATTGTTGGCAGGCGACTGTTTGTGTCGGTCTGAACAGATGCAATAACAGCCATTCAGCCATTCAAATTAAAATATCAAATCTCACCATATTTACGCAACAAACATTTGTCTTGATGTGAACAGCAAGAATTAGACAAAGTGCAAACATATACACGCACACATATACATATACATATGTATATGTATATTTGTATGTACATATCTCCAAAATCAGAAAGATTATTTACTGCATGCTCTTTTCAAGGAATATGGCTCTTCATCAGACAATAAAATCATTGAGAAGTAATATATATATATATATATATATATATATATATATATATATATATATATACACACACACACAAACACATGACTACATCACATGAAGAAAAAAAATGTGATTTAACACTTTGATGTATATAAGAGTCTCCTTGTAAATCGTTTTATTGTCTGATCTAGAGCCATATGGCTTGAAACATTAATTTTGGTGAGAACATGCAATAAATATTTTTGTGGTGTGCCAACTTTTTCCTCTTTGTGATTGGTGTGAACAGCCCTTAAAATGCAAATTCATCCATCACTTCACAAGCCAAGCCCACTCAAGTTTAATTTACATGAAAAAAAAAATAAAATCACATCATCTCAAAAACAATTTGAAAATATAGCCCCATTTGTTCAAGAAAACAAAATCATGACTTCTTGGAAAACTGTCTCAAAATGAAAATGGAAGGTGTAGCCACAAGCAAAGCAACTGTGGTTCTTTTATTAATGTAATAAATTACTTGTGGTTTAGAGCGTGCAAACAAAACGCTCTGATGAACATCATTTTTGCAAGCGATTGGTGGCAGATGCCTTCTGTCTGGGAGCAACAGCATCTGAGAGTTCTAGAAGGTAATAACAGTCAATCATCTGAGCTAATTATTCAGTCACATGACCTTATTTATGGGATTCATAATTTATGCATGTCAAAAAATAAACATTTTCTTTCTGGTTCTTGTATGCAATTTATAAGCAAGCATAGTGCCTACTTGAAAATGTGTTAGTGAGCTGTATCGTGAATAATGGCTGAAGGGCGTTGTTAGGCCTGACACAAATTTATAATGCTCGTTTATTTTATTTATTTTATATTATATGTATAGAGAGAGAGAGAAATTACATTGTACAAATGCTGGATGGAACGATCCAGATAGAAGCACTTAAAGATTCACATCTTGGTCTACCATCCAGCATTTATATACACAAAAAGGCATTAAATGGACTGAAATCTAGTTATTAAAGCTTGTGAAAGATTGACGCTTCTAGAAAGACTTTTTGGACAAGATCGTCTCAGAAACCAAAGTAAATAATTTGTCATTCACTCCATAAAATTCTGAAAATCAACCAACCTATAAATTATCAAAGACGTTTAAAAATCCAAATTGACAATTTTCCTACTCAATCGATTTCATTAATCGTATCTAGTGCTGAGTCTAAAGGCTACTTGATGTCCAATGCCAAATGTGGCTCCAAAATCGGTTCCAGTGTTGCTGCTAAAAACCTCCAATTTTCCATTATTAACAGTGTGTATGGTACACTTGCTCTACCCAGACAACATTACTGTGATCATTGAAGCGTGTGTTAGGCTGCAGACGTGAGAGGCCGGCTGGAGTGGAGGCTGGGGTGATGTGTGGGTAGTGATGGAGAAGTGAATGTTTGCAAGAACATACTCGCACATTAGAAAAGCCTCTGGCATGGGGCTCCAGGATGGCTGACCGAGATGAGAATGCAAAATGAATGATTGGAGACAAGCGCTATTCTTAGGTCAGCACTGCTGCTATTAATATTCAGCTATTCTCATTTAGCGATATTAAGGATAATTAATTTCAGCCCTAAAAGAGACTCGGCAGTCAGAATTTCCTTATGGGATCAACTGATAAGTGGACTGCAGCTGTGAAAAGGTTTTTAAAGATTGTAATAATGAAATTGTGTGAAACGGGACAACATACGCCATGCAAGAATGAGAAAATCTTTAGGTTGCAGGTAAAACCCCTGGTGTTGTGGAGCAGTGGTCTGGTATGCCATGATTCAACATCCAGGCAGGTTGGATCATTTGTCACTTGATTAATCTAAAAGCAAGACTTCTAGGGAAAGATTAAGAGAAACACAGGGGGAGGAAGAACTAACCACAGGCTTCCAAAGACACAAAGGGAGTGAATACATTTAGTCCAACTCATTAGGAAAACAATACATGAATAATTTCATGAATAAAAATACAAAATATAACCTTTTTTAAATATACATTTATAATTTCAGACCCTATTTTGTATATACATTCAACTGCTTATTCTCTGTAGGGCATTATTAATGTTCAGAAAATATTGACTATCAACCTCAAAACATCATCAGTAATGGGGTTGCAAATGTAATCTTTAAAATCGCTTTATAATGCCTATTGACCCTAGAATGCATTAATCAAATAATTGACAAAAATGCATAAAGGGGGTCAAAATGACCTGTATTGGAATTACTGGAATAATTGCGTTTTCTTCTTCAAAAAAAAAGGTGCTACCCAAGATTCCTGTATTTGTAGAAACAC
Source organism: Zacco platypus (assembly GCA_038088235.1). Taxonomy (NCBI): domain Eukaryota; kingdom Metazoa; phylum Chordata; class Actinopteri; order Cypriniformes; family Xenocyprididae; genus Zacco; species Zacco platypus. The sequence goes on from CM076074.1 coordinate 17,271,577, forward strand.
TGGGTGAGGGGAATGGGCTAAAATATTATTAAAAACTGAAAACTAACAAAACGATCCCCATTCAAAAAAAAAGGGAAAAAAAGGGAAAAAAAAAGGGGGTATGTTCCCTTTACAATGGCTCAGACAAGTTTTTCCTGAGAGCTGGTTTCTTTGTGATAAGGCTAAAGGGAAGTCTCTGTGGAACAATAGACTAGAGTTCACAGTAAAATGAGAGGCAGCTGTCAATCATCCATTCCTTTTATCCCTCTCTAGCCACAGTAAACACAACTTTGCCAAGGAGACCCGCAGGTTGAGCAGGGAATCCACTACAGAACAAGAGGCATTCCAATTTTCGGATAAAGGGGAGGAGCACGGAGGGAAGCGAGTTGGAAAATCTATTCAGCTGTTCCCAACACTAGGCTCTATGGGTTGTCTGCTTTCAGATTTGGTCTCCAAGTGGCTACAACCCACTTCTTTCAAAAGGGATTTCTATTCAAAAAAGGGTCGGGGTGGGGGGCATGTGTTGAGCCACATCTTGGGAGACAGATGAAATACAAAAAATAGAAAAGTGACGTTTTATTCTACAAGTACCACCCATGTCAAAATATGCAAAAATGCATATTCATTCTTGCTCTTAAAAAGGCATCAGAAATCACTAAAGACCTTTTAATGTGTGCCTGCGACCACTGTTTTACAAACTGAGGATGCTTAGAGGGTTAGTTCACTTCAAGGGTCATGAAACCCTAAAACACATTTGAGATGTTAACAGATATGTACTGGTTGCATATCAATGAAAACAACAATAGCACTCATATTTATTATTAATGGCAATGGCAATTTTATTTATATAGCACTTTATACAACAACCAGAGTTGACCAATATGCTTTACAACAAATTGACCAAAAACACAACAAATTGGTAAAAATATAAAGTAATAAAAAAAAAATATCTACATCACGAAAAGTGGTGATAGGCGAATGGCGATTAGCTGCAGAATACACGTCTATGTCTCCATATTATTCATTAAAGAATACAATTTTTAATCGAATCACTGTGCTGTTACACATGAGATTGCATTACAGAGAACTAAAATGTCACACAAGACCAGTTCAGCGTCTCTGCCTGTTTGGACACACACGTCACAAAAGTGTTTGCATTTTCCCCGGGATGCGGTCAGAGCTGGAGTTTGTCTACCAATGCATGAATAATATGAGTGTAACAATATTTAATACATAACACATGGAGCACACAAGAGCGGTTTATGCACGGAATATCGCAATGAATTTAACACTTGCACTGTGGATCACTTTTCATATCGGGACTGGAGCAAGCGTGTTTCAAGTGTTTATGGACATATTTCACATTCTCTTCTGCTCCAAACCTTAACCAGCACCGTGTATGTGCACATATTTTCATGAGACATTTCAAATGTTCTTCCTCATTTTTCATAGATGGGCCCCATTTTGTTTTTGTATAGTTATAATGCTGATATGTTGATATTTCTAAGAATAATTTAACAAAATGTATTTCATTTGTTCATGACAGTTGTTTGTAGTCTCAAGTGATAAGATGTTTCTAAGATTGTTGTCATAGGGTTATTTTTTTAAATCAAATCAAGGTGCCCCCCACCTCTGTTGTTTGTTTTTCTCTTTAAATATTCATACAGAAATCAAAATTTACTTAAAATCAATTTACTGAACATAAGAACTAGTTGCATGTGTAAATGCCACAAATGAAAGTATATAGAATAAACAACAAGTAGTAAGATCCTAGGCTGTGTTTCCCAAAAGCATCGTAAGCTTAAGTAGATTGTAGAACCATTACCACCAATGGTCTCTACGATCTACTTAGCTCACGAGGCTTTTGAGAAACCCAGCCCTCATTGAGGAGCGGTGATCTTCCAGTGCTGTTTCAGCTGTGCACTCCTACTCTATGGTAAATCAAGACCTGCCAATCTGAGTGATTAAACCAATCCAAGCATGCTTCAGCTGTAAAACGGTCCGATTAGTTCATAGTTTGGTCTTTAACTGAAACAGATGTGTGTATTCTGCTAGTTGAGGCCTTTTCATCTGACAAGGTAATTTGTTGATTTTACAGATTACATTTTAATGTAAAGCAGTGTTTTTTTTTCATATTATGAAAATAGAGCACTTCTAATATGTCAGCCAAATTAAAAGCACTTGTTAAGTGATGGTCATATTTCCCATTTTCAACGTAAGCCAAGCTTTTAAGCTTTAAAACAACACCTAATGTGTGTTGGTTAAGCAAATGGTTAAGTGAAGTGATAATTTAGTGCCCTCTGCTTTGGATTTAAGAGATTAAGGTTAACAGATAACAGATTAATTGATCGTCGGATGGATAGATGGATGGATGATTGGATGGATGGATGGATGGCCATTTTATGTAGACTTTACCGAAGAACAGCTCGTTTAACAAATGTTCAGAGGAAGCTTTCTTCAACATAAGGAAGGCAGAATCGATAAACTAAATCCTGTTGTTCTGTCCATGTCTCTAAAACACAAATGGTTATTGAATCAAACACATTTTTCAGTTTGGAGTTTTAGAACCAGAGGGACATTAATAACCTTACTCGCAATTTTGCCAATATCACAGTCACATTAGCACACATGCTGTCCAGTTCCTACTTAAATATATCTCCAAACTAGGTCCCTGAGGGCCACTGTACTGTAGAGTTTAGCTCCAACTTGTCTCAACACACCTGCCTGGAAGTTTCTAGTATGCTTAATTAGACCTTGATTAGCTGGTTCAGGTGTGTTTAATTGGGGCAGGAGCTAAACTCTGCAAGAAAATGGCCCTCCAGGACCAAGTTTGGAGACCCCTGCTCTAAATGCTCAAGCTCTTCAGAGCCGGGGTGATTCTGATCTGCTGTCAACATTTATCAGTTGTTGTTATGGTGTGGACTCTGCCATTATTTTATAATTTACACATTTTAAAACCTTATACTGCGTAATTGCAAAGTAAATGGAAACATTAGCACTGAGATGATAAACAATTCTAATAGTATTTCATTAAAATGTATATTTTAATATGTATATATATATATATATATATATATATAAAATTTCCATTTAGGTCATGTCAAATCCACTTTTTTAAAGCAGCACAATGCTTTTTCATTTGGGTGAAGTGGGTAATTTACAATTACAGTGACTGTAAAGACGAACTGAGTAATAAATTGAGAAACTAATGTGACGAACAGATACACTCTTTCACTGGCAGTATCCGTGTTTCATTATAAGTGCTATCAGGTTCAGGTAGGCATTTACAGAAACGTAATTACTTGTGAACAGGTGAACAAAGTGCAGGTACCTTCTCAACCAATTTAGCAGGTTCCAGGATAATCTCTAGGAAATGGAGTTGACCCCTGAATGTATTATATTTCCTGGGAGATGCCTGTAAGCAATATGTGAAAAGCTGCATATAACAGATTTCCTGTGCTTTAGAACACTCACAAACCTTACATCAAGATTGTTGTAGAGATCCTGCCACCATGGGTAATTGGAAATCATGAAAGGAGAAAGGGAACTTTCAAGTATCTAAAAGCCCTTTCACACAAAACACCATGTGTGGGGGGGGGGACACTACCAACAAATGGTCTACTCCAGGGTTTCCCAACACTACACATTTTGCAACTCTTCCTAATCAAACACACCAGAATCAGCTCATCACCAGAAACTCCAAGATAGAAAATAAAGGGATCAGATGAAGGAGACATCCAAAATGTGGACTGTTGGTGTGCCTCCAGGAACAGGGTTGGGAAACGCTGGTCTACTCACACCAAGAGCAAAAACGAACATGCAACAGACTATGAGAAAAGCAAATTCATGGTCCAACATGCAATGCATCTTTCATTTGCTCTATATTACGAATATCAGTAAAACAGAACGCAGGAGAATTTCAACAATTAAAAAAAGCTAATGTAACAAATAAAGATAAAGAGATATTAAATCCATAGAGTATTTGTATTATTTAAAAATTTAAATATAAAAGGTCTGCATAAAGATCAGTGTTTGTATGTCCCTGTACACTTCATTTTAATTAATTTTTGAGAAAGCGAATTTTATTGAAGTTTGGAATATTGTTTTTGTTTTTTAAAGAGAATGAGATACAGTTTTCTAGACAACAGCAACATAACAGTCTGCATAAAATAGCTTTCAATTAAGAAGTCAAATCAACAGCTGTCCCATAAATTCACAAGGAATCAAACCTCTTGAAATAGGGCTGCTCAACATATCGTTTTAGCATTGATATCGAGATATAGAATAGTCACATCGCAGGCTGTGAGATGTAAAGTATAGGGATCGTAGTTGATCCGTATGGCCTAGGCACAAACTCTTGAGCCGTTTTCTGTGCACACACACAGCCGCGCAGACAGCATGCAAACATTCCTTTCAATTCTGAGTGCTTGAAATGACACATTCACGCAAAATGCCCTTCTCAGTGAGTATCCTTCCTTATAAACACAGTCGCTTATGGCTTACGTGAACGTAAACAATTGAAAAAGAAAACGGGTGCATATCATTGTCAGTCTTAAAGTGACAGCAGCCTAATATTCCTGCTGCTGTCTGTCATTACTCAAACAACAAAATACAAAGAGAAAAATCACTTTTGTAGCTTTAACAAAGATTAATTATATTACATTTATACAGTGAAGATTTATGCAGTGTTATTTTACATTTGATTATTCAATTTCTGTACCTGAATACTGTTGGACTTATTTGAAAAACAAAGCACTTCATTTTTATCTTTGTTATATTGTATTTATCTATGCTTGTACAGATTTACTCCCCTACAAAATCACCCCAATCATTCAAGAATGATGAATTATTTCCAAATAGAACCATTCAAGTAATCTGGTTTTCATATCGCAATGTAAAAAATTTGGGCTGCAACAACTAATCGATAACAATCGATAATGAAAATCATTTTCCATTGTCATTATAAATTAGAAGAGTCTGCCCACCGTGCACGGAAAGGTACATGATCCAAACTGTCCAGAAAATGAGAACTCTTTATTTTAAGCTTCAAGGTAATTCATTAGCGTAATGGCTTGCCCTGTCAGGAGCTTCACAGATGCGTGTGTGTTTATTGGGGGCCTCAGCGCAAAACATTCATTCTACGGCTATATCCTTATCTGTAAACGTTACAAATTCACGCAAGCATTTACATTTTGCATAAAAGGTTTGTCCTGTCAGCATCCGTTAAACTTTACGATACTGAATGAGCGCCGTCGCATGCACCCATGTCAGACAGCGGTAGAGAGGGAGACAATTAATATTCAGCACAGAAATTTTCATTTTGCTGAAATATTTATTGTTGAAAGTTCAATTTAGGTTTAAAGGTCAACATGTCATTCAAGTATTTTATGGGAGTAGTAATTGTAAAAGGATAACAGCATGTAATTGAATAAATGTAAGACATTTCTATTATTTGCACAGGGTAAAGAAATGTCAGTAAAAGTTTATGTGTGTGTGTTCCTGCTGAACATTTCTCTGGCCTGTTGGTTAACAGAGTTTGTGTTTTTTTCTTCTTTATTAACTGTATTATTATCATCTTAATTTTTAATGTAGAGATTTAAGCTATATTCACTATATACAGTGCTTAAATTTATTAAACCACCGCCACCCAATGTAAGGTTTGTGCCACAGCTGCCCTAAACTAACGGTACTGGTGATTACCAAATCATTTTTTATGTTTCTGTAAAGGTTAATCCACCAGTAAGCTCTTTAGTCACAGTAGTGTTTCTAATGCTAAAATAATTATTTTTGTCACAAATTTCCGAATTTATTGTTTCACAAGAAAGGCAGAAAAAAAAAATAGTAAAACACTTTATAGTTGTTGTTGTTTTTTTGTTTTTTTTTCCAGGTGCCCAATTACAGTCAATAATAACAGACTGTGGAAAAGTACATGCCAGCAAGAATGAAAGCTGTTATCAAAGCAAAAGGAGGCCATGGAAAATATTAAATTTTTTGGACATTATATGTGAATAATGACAGATCTCTAAAATATTTGTGTTCTCTCTTTTCTGTGACTGGTAGTCTAAGAAATTAACCACTGTATGTTTTCATAGCATTCATTTGACACATTTGTTTGAAGGACAATTGTTTTGTGTCAATAAAATAATAAGAAAATTAGGATTTCTATCCGATTAATCGAAAGAAAGAAAAATAATCGACCGACTAATCGATTAACGAAATACTCATTAGTTGCAGCCCTAAAAAAATATTGCAATGTCAGTTTTTTTCCAATATCATGCAGCCCTATATTGAATCAAGATAAAGGCATTGTTTTGCCCGCAAGAGTCTGTACACATCACAGAAAAGCAAGCAAAAAAATGTATAGAATTATAGCACTGTCATCAGTTAGACCTGTTCTGCATCTAGCCAGCAGGGCCCACATTCAATTCTCAGAGCATGACATGAATACCAGTAAAACAGCTGAGAGGTGCTGCCTTGATGACAAACAGAATAAGTCACTCCATTTAAAACTCATCAGAGCAAGGTCTCCAATTTAGAGAGCTCTGCTATCAGCCACTCACCCCTGGGCACATGGACAGCAAGTTTGTCCCCCAGTCCTGTGAGATTTCAATGGCTGACATGGGAATGAATCACCTGTTAACAAGGACATCCAATCTTTCTCTGTTAACAGTTAACCACCATCACTGCAGAAAGAGACTTCTCACAATGATTAATGATAAAATGTTTGTTGTGAGAAGTGAAAAAGACTTTCAGTTAGCAGTATGACTGTAGACTGAGTGGCTTGATAAAAGTAATGAAAGAAAATATTCTTAAAAAGGTCAAGTGAGCAAATGTGCCACAAGTGCCACAAAACATTAATGAAAAAAATAATGATAATAAATAATAACCGATTCTAAAACATTATTATCAATGTTGAAAACAGTTATGCTGCTTTATATTTTTATGGAAACCGTGAATCTTTTTTTTTTTTTTTTTTACAGAGTTCATTTGAAATATTTTTTAAGATTATAAACGTCTTCACTATCTTTTTGATGCAGAAATACAACATGCCTGCTATTTTACACCTCCAAATGCATTTCTAACAATCCAGTGAACTATTTGCACAGCATATCCGAGTGATTATGCTGCATATCATTGGCATCAAATTGATTTCAGAAATTTAGTCTTTCTGCGCTTTCATCTCTTTGCCAATGGGACAACATTAAGGGAATTTTACGACATGCAACGTGGGCTTTTTAAAGCAGAGCTATTCCTGTCACACTGCATACAGGCTTCTGCTTATTTCTCTTTGTGAGCTGCACAGCTGGTAGTGGAATGAGAATAAACTGATGTTGTATAATCTATGGTGTAAGAAAAACCCCAATAAGAGGCCTGTTGGCAGTGGCTGAACACCAGATTTATAGCTTGACAGTGATGCTTGTAACTTAGTGGAGTGGGAGGCAAAGCTAAAGGTTTTCCATCTTCTAATGAACCATGTCATGTGAGACAACCTAATAAGCATAGTGCAGAGTCTATAAATTCAAAGCCTGCACAGGGCAAATCAGATTTCACTCCTCTGTCAGTCCTGGCATCCTAAGCCTCAACAAACGTCCATCACAGGGTTAGAACTGCAACATTGCTTTCAATTAAATTAACTCTCCACTTCATGGACTTATGATTAATATTTCCTCATCCATAATGCAAAAATGGGCTCGGTGCTAAATATGACAGCATCATTATAGTGGTAACAGAGAGTGGTATGTTTATTCATTTATTTTAAAGGTGCCACTAAATGTAAATGCTGCCTGTCAAGCTATGTGCTTTGGTGGAACTCCATTAGGCCTATGTGTTTGATTATGTATTTTAAGCGCAAACGATTAGATTTTTCCTTTAAAATAAAGCAAATATGCAGATGTCCACAGACCTCATATATACACACATATTATTTCTGGAAAAACATTCATTCACCATGGTGTTTTTCCCACTTCAAGAAAATTCTGCCTACCGTGCCATTTGTTTTGATGGGATTACATCAGGCCTATGTATGCATTTGTTTATAATGTATTTTAAGCACAAATGATCAGATTATTCCACAAAACCAAGCATGCAGGTGTTTATAGCCCTCTAGGATTATTTATTGTATTTTTTTATATATATACATATATAAACATTATATTAAGTTGTTTTTTTGTTTGTTTTTTTAAATAAACTTCAACATAAACCATGTGGTGCTTTTCCCACTTCAGGAGACCAAATTAAGTTTCCCACTCAAGTAAATGTTCAATGAATTTCCACAGACCTGGGTATAATTCTTGTTACATTCTCAAGCCATCTTTTTCAGTGCCACTAAATAAATGGACTCATTTCAGCAGTTCTGCTGCACTGATGTGTGGATGCACCCATGTTGCTTTGTCATGGGTCATTGGAGGATGTGTGCGATTAAACAGGCCAGCGTCATGCCTTCAACAGGAACATCAGCAGTGGGTATGTGGCTCACAGATACATTATTATCACACAATTTAAGATACAAACAGAAAGTTCTGGGTCTTAAAATGCTCACACAAAAACAACGTTTTCAAGAAATAGAGGTATGATCAACACATAATACACTACTATAAACATTTATACTAAATTAAAGCTTTCTAACAGTCAACGTTCATTCCATAAGGATGGCAAATGTGGGTCATCCCAGGTGCCAACCAAAGATGCATTTTCTATGTAAATATAAAGCATATGGTTGAGGGAACTCTGACTGCACAATCATGATTCAAACCATGTTGACTCCATATTGAGCTTTTCAAACAATTCAGCATGAGAATAAAATTCAGGATCAACTAGAGGCGATCTTTAAGAAGCTAAAGCATTCATGAACACAAGACAAGATAATCAAGACCCACAGATTTCACTTCAGTTGAAGCCTGTCTTCACATTGAGCACTAAAATGAGTATAAATGTGTAAGCATAGTATAAATAAATGCAGATTGGTTAGTAAAATTGCATTGATGAAATTAGGTAGGCAAAAGTACAGACTCACAGTCGATACTGAAATTTTAAAAATGTGGCGATACCAGCATTTCCTCTAAGATTTTGAGCACTGTTGGGCAGATTCTTAAACACCTCTGATTGGCCATCTTGTTCACACGCTCAACAGATATGTCTCTGATTGGCTACAATGATCAATAGTTCAAAAAATCTTGTAAATATACATCTTTGACATCTAATATTCCCGTGTGTATCTGTGCAAGCGCTTGGTGAAGAGCATCAAAGATGTCTATTTATAAATTGAATGAAGTATTGATCATTGTAGCCAATCAGAGACATATCTGTTGACTGTGTGAACAAGATGGCCAATCAGAGGTGTTTATGTATCTGCTCAACAGTGCTCAGAATGCTAGGAGGAACTGCTGGTATTGTCACATTTTTTAAATTTCAGTACCGAAGTCGGTACTTTTGACAACCCTAGATATACACCTTTGCTGAGTTACTGTATGTCTTCATTCAATAGTGTAAAAGTGCCAGTGAAAGAATATTGCTATGGTTCATTATATAGGAATGGTTCACCCAAAACTAAAAATTGTGTCATAATTTAAAAGGTGCCAAGTCTTCTGGAGTGAAATGACAACATCGTCATCCACCTTTGCTCCTTTTCAGCATTCAACAGAAGGAGCGAAATGCAAATTGTAGTTCGTGTATATATATATATATATATATATATATATATATATATATATATATATATATATAAATATGAAAGAAAAAAAAACCTTCCAGTTAAAGATTATACACAAATCTATCATACAGCTTCAAAAGACATGAAGAACCAACCCTGAGCCACTTTATTGGTGATATTGTATCCTTTTGATGTTTGACATCATCTTTATTTAATATTATTCATTGTCACTGCACAGCAACACCATTCTTCAAAATCACTCCTTTCATGGGTTTCACAGAAGAAACAAATAAGAAGTCACAAGTCTGAAAAGCCATGGAGTATAGAATAGAATTTTCATTTTGGGGTGAACTATTCCTTAAGTTGTTCGCGCAATGCAAATTCGGTTGTATTAATGCACTCTGTGTAATCATGTGTTGCAGTGTGTTTGTTGTAGAGGAGACAACAGCAGCAGAATGTCTCAAACCCTAATGATCTGCCTACACGAACCGCATTTGTGGACATCATGTGCGCGTTCCAAGCGATTCTATCAATAATCGAACGTGCATGTTATCATGTCCATGTCATGCTGGCTAGGTAGACAGCTCACTAAGGTTTGAGACAAATCCGCAGTCTTACCCAGCTTTGCTCGAGACTCTTCCAGCTTCTGAATCTGGTTCTCAATGAAAAGCATCGCCACTCCAAACGCCATAACAGCCAGCAGCTGGAACTTGGGTGGCATCATGATCCTCAGGAGCCCCATCAAAGTATCGGATGATTATCTACATGTCATGCCGTAAAATGTGAATGAGAAGCGTGGATCAATCCGTTACTGGAGCAGGAATATCGACTCCGGACAGATGATCTCGATTATGCGCTGAGAACACAGTAAAGTTATGAATGTGGTAACCGAATACATCAGTGCAAACAAGGGCATTTCAGACGCTCATCTGTTATCAGAATGTGGTATTCTGTTAAAACCCTGGACTCTTGACTGTCGGTCTTAGTTGTTGCACATCAGCGCAGCTCCAACCGTCCACTGCTCTCCTGCGTCACTCAACACAGGGATTTTAGTCCTCCGCGGACTGAAATGAAGCGAGTGGAACGGGATGGCGCTTATAGCGCCATCTATCGAGTTGGAGATTGACAGAAACGACGCTGGGACGCTTTTGACTTGTGTATATGAATAAGAATACTTTCTGGACCTCCTTGAGATCATGCTCTTCCCATCAACTGCGTAATGCTGATCTGTCAGTTGATGGTGTAGCCTTGGAGTTACAAAGCAAACTAAAAAATCTTGGGGTCATGATTGATGCTACTCTGTTATTTGAGTCTTTTATAGGCTACAGAACATGGTTAAGACCTTCTTTTTTTCATCCTTGAAACATATTCGTTGTATGTTTCCTTTTCTGTTGTTGAAAGATTGATTAACTCCTTTATTTTCTCACGAATTGGTTATTTTAATGCTCTCCTTGTTGGGGAGTCCAAATCTTCTCTGCAATATCTGCAAAATTCAGTATTGTTCAGAATTGTAACTTGGGTTGGTGACCCCTATTTTGGAGACATTACATTGGCTTCCTGTCAGGTATCGTATAGAGTTTAAAAAATCATAATGTTAACGTATAAGGCTTTGCATGATTTGGCTCCACAGTATCAGGCCAATCTTTTAACACCTAACACTCCAACTCACACTGGGATCTCAGTGTGGTCTTCGTTCCAGGGGTGATAGGGCCTTCTCACCTTATGTTCCATAACTGTGGAACTCTCTCCCAGCTGACATTAGGGAAGCAAATCCATTAGATATTTTAAAAACTTGTCCTAAATCATTTTATTTCAGGATTGTTTTTACTTGATTGTTTTTCTATTACGCTGTTTTTGTTAGGCCTATCTGTCTTTTGTTATATTTACAGTATATTGTCTTATATTGCTGTGCTTGTCTTTGTGTAAAGCTTTTTTTTACCTTGAGAAAGTAACTTTTAAAGGTGCTAGTCTATATAAAATAATTGTATTATTATTATTATCATTATTGTCATTATTGTTATTATTATTGTTATTATTATTACCCAAAGTCCCTTTCAGGTTATGAACGAATGTGCCTTACATTATATCATAATTACCCACTGATCTAACTGATTGATTGCTTCACGTGAACAGAAGACGGCATGAGTTAAACTGATCTATATATATATATATATTTTTTTTTTTTAATAACACATATATACATAAATAAATAAATACATATATTTATATATGTATATACATATAAATATTATGATTTAAATAAGTCATTTAGATGGATCAGTTTAACTAGCGTAGTCTTGAGATGACAAAAAGTGACTGGATCAATCAATCAATCAATCAACCATCCAGAACCCTTATAGGAACATGCACAGGAACACTCTAATAAGCAAGCAATCAGAACATAGCAAAGCAACATAGAAAATGGGAAGAAAAAAAAGCTTCAATATTGTTGATACAATGCTGATAAGCCATTTTTTTTTTATTCTATCTATTTTTTTTACAAAGACACTCTAAAACTGCCGTCTTCTAAGTAGCCTGATTATGAATGAACTGAAATCAAAGTGAGATTGTATTCAAATTTCTACTTCACTCACGTTTTGAGAGAGAAAAACATTAGTAGGAAATATGAAGAACGCAATTATGCACCTGCAAAAAAATAAAACCAAGAAACATAACCAACTGAAACTGAGATCATAAAACTGTGTAATATGGTGAGAAGGCCAATTCTCGAGACCTCTCAAAGTATTTTTAGCGCCTGACTCATATTTCCAAGGGTAATTGTGTGTCCACCATGGGAATTATATGTATATAAGACTAAGTGTATTTTGTCTCTGCTGTACCAAGTGTTGCCAACACACAGCACAACCTGTAGAGGCATGGGGAAATCCAACAGTGCATGAAATTGCAACCGATCAAATCACTTAGATTTCTATTCTGCTTAAAATAACTCCTCTGACTGTCTGTCACACAGCAGGTGCAGAGCTGTATCATCATGTATGTATGACTCTCATCTTCCTAAGGCCATAAAACTATATAAAGCCATGTCTGCATTTTGGAGCACCCAATAGATTAATGCACCTATAAGCAATATTGAGATGAGGTTAAGAAGAAAAGAAGGATCTATACTGCTGATAGCTCATCAGTTCTATGGATATAGAGCTATATATAAATGTATATCTAGGTATATAATCAAAGATCTGATTCTCTAAAGTAACTTACAGTTGAACAGAGTTGAGTGAATCTATCAAGTTCATTGGACCATGCCTTTCATAAACTGAAGGCGCATTCAGTACATCATTCAAGTGGCATCCTTTGTGTCTTTGATCAATATAAGCAGATAACAAAGAGAGCCAGTATGTCTCAAAGAGACTGACCAAAAGGCACAAAGATATTTGTCACAGCTTCTCTATTGCCAGACTTTCCAGTGACGCAAGCAGTTGATGAATATAGATTTTTTTTCCCATGTCGCTTCTTTTAGGGGTGAATGATCAGTCTCTGTTGAAAGCAGCACATTTTTGAGCATTACTTATTTACTGTGTGAAACTATCAAAAGTGTGAAGCTATTTGAACCTCTTTTAAACCACCACCACATCCCGCTGTTTCCTAAAAATCAATAACACTTTCCTCAGTGCTCAGCGCTGATAAGAACAGCTTCTAAATAACTGAAAGTTATTTAATCCATTTTAGCATTTTATATTTCTTTTCATTTGTACATAATGAAAGACAGAAGTAAAATGTATTGTCATTGATTTAAAAAAAAAAAAAAAAACATCCCACTCAGTTAGCATGGCTGTATTTTGGTTGTATCTGGCTTTATTACATTTTTCTCTTTCATTAAAATGTACTTAGTGGTCATAAGAAGGTTCAAAGCTTTTCCAATCTTTTAATAAGCTTTTTTTTTTTTACTTTCTTTTCTCCTGCTTACAGTTTAACTAGTGTTGTTTAACTGGTCAAGTAACAACAGCAGAACAGACAAAACACATTTTGTTTTATTGGTTCACATTCAAGTTAGGTTGCACTTCAAGTTAGTGATTTATTTAATTAAGCAATTGAACACATATTTATGTAAAAACAGGTTTACTTTCTTTTAGTTTCTACATTTTTATTAACCAATATAATGTAGATTGAACTAATGTGTGTGTGTGTCTGTGTGTGCGTGTGTGTGTGTGTGTATATATATATATATATATATATGTATATATAAATATGTAGTCCCCTTTAGACTAAATACTATAGAATATAGAATACTATAGATAATACTACTGTCTGCTTAATATCTGATAACATCAACTTATTCAGCTTATTCTACTAACGCTAACCTACTAATACTCTAATGAGAATTACATGTAGTTGTGAAGTTATTTATAGTTAGTAGAATGTACTGAAATAAACTGTGATCGAAATAAAAAGTAAATAAAAACTTGGTTTAATTAACTTCACAACACACCAGTACAAAAAAATTAACCAGTGGACAGTGAAACCTTCTTTAAGGTAAATTACAGTCTAAAAAGCATATAAACTATGCTTATATTGTCACAATCTGTTTAATTTCATTTTCATGGACTTTAGTTCATTTCTCTTTGTTCTATTTTCCCGCCACTATCTGTTGCCATGGACATGCATTAATAATCACACATTCTATTTATATCCTGTTCAACATTAGTCTGTGTATTTAAGTTCCTCTTTAGTTCTCTGTCATTGTCTGATATTGTTTGCATGTGTTACACGCACTGTTATGTTACCTTTGCTATCTTGGATTATCCTATTTACTTCGTTTAATAACTGAACTTTGATTATTTATCTTTGTCTTCCTTGGACCTAATACATTACATATATGAATTTATGGATTAATTGCCTTTTGATAAAGAAAACTCCACACTGAGTATGAAATTGACAAAATTCTCTATAGTCAATAATTTCATCCTTTCTTTAACCAGTGGATGTATCTGTACGATACAAGGTCAATATATGTTCATGAGATTATTTGAGATTCAAATGCAGTCATGTTGTATTGTTAATTAAGATGCTATAGAATGATTTGACCAAAAGTAAGATCTGGAGCTTTTTTTTTTTTTTTTTTTAAATGTTACCATTATTATTATTATTTCTTCTCTTATGCGTTAAAATATATTGTCCTTAGTTCACTATGGGAAATTACATGACTGCAGCAAAATTAGCAACTGAGAGGCATTACTCATGGAGAAAGAAGTAAAACTAAGGCATAAGGGGGGCAACCTTAAAAGGATTACAACACTAATCATCAGTAAGGCATCTGTTAAGGCAGTGAAAATACACGTATTAGCAGCTAATTAATTAACAATGCATTAATCATGCCCAGACATCCATTATTAACCTGAAAACTAGTAATTAATAATAAATGCTTTGGCCTAAATGCTAATTTATTAATAGCAGTGAAAAAAGAGAGAGATCCGGCTTTTTCCTATTAAAAGTGTTTTATATAACTAGAGCCTGTGGGAAATGTGGAGTTTATTTTAGATCCCTTCCATAAGTGATGTTACATGACAATGATCTTAAATCCCTAAACTTCTAATGTAAGCAATGTAATGGGGGATGTACTAGAATGGAATACTAATGGCATATAAGACACTCTTCATATTCATTTTGTACATTTCTGACTAGGGTAAAAAACACTTAAATGTTTACAGTACTATTATTATTATTGCTATTTAATGGCTTTTCAGCATGTATTTAAAATAATAATAATAATTTATCAATACATTTCTGATTATATAATTTTAGGACATGTAAATTTTCTAGATGTTTACATAACAAATCACTTCTAGGTGTCACGGTATGAGTTCCGGCAAGGGAGAGATGCAGCATCTAGTTATAATTAACAGTTTATTTATTTTTAGCAGTTATATTTACAAAAGAATGAAAAAAACAAAACATGCAAAAAAAACAAAACAAAAAAAAACAGATGAATAACAAGGATAGAGCAAAAGGCAACTAAGCAGACTAGATACAGGTGTGCAACAAAATCAGTAACCATAGAAACAAATGAAGAGCAGGAAAGTTTTGGAACAAATGAAAAAGGAACAGAACACAGTAAAACAAAGTGATACAAACCAAAAGTCCAGGAAATAAGAAGATAAACCTGACATTATTCCTCTTTCCTGGAAGGTGTGTCATCGAGCCGTAAACAAAATACACTTTAGTGGGGGGAGGAGGGACTAACACGCACAGAAAAAGTCAGTTTGAAGAAAAGTCCATGGCGTAGTCGACAGAGGGAGCCAGGGAGGAGACAATGGAGGCAGGAACCTGGGAGTGAACCAGATCAGTGCCAAGATGAAGGCCCACAGTGGAACTGATGGAGGGAGGATCCAGAGTGGAACCAGGAGTGTGCCTGACTGAGGTGGAGCCTAGAGAGGAGGAGTCCCATGCGGAGCCAAGTAGAGTCATGGATTGGGCAACATTGGAGAGATGAGGCACAGCCAGAGGCCATGAAAGTCCTTGGCGTAGGCAGAGTGATGATTGACCAAGGTGGAGCAATAGGACGAGGGAGCACGGTGGAGTCGTAAGGATGATGGTCCCAGGTGGAGCTGAGGGAAGGGAGGAACCAAGGTAGGGCTGACTGGTCCAAGGGACAAGGTGCTTAGTAGACCCAAGGTGGATTTATGCAGAAGAGTGGAGTAAACAGAGGAAGAGCCGAGGACCTGAAGCAAAACAGTGGAGGTGGGGCCGGGTCGATGATGTGCTCAGGCGTCAGCTCCGATGTAGGGGTCGTGGCAGACTCGGGCTCTTGCTTGCAGAACCACATTAATTATTGAAGTTGATTTGACAAAAGAAAAAATGTTGTGATAACAAATCATGAAAATATTTTTTTTGCAGTGCAGAAACTACTCTTTTGTGTGTGTGTGTGTGTGTAAAAACTACATTTTGTTTTGTTTCACAGTTAGAATTCATGCTTTTGGACTTAACCTATTATATAACCATTCACTGATATATAACCCCATTGACTACTTCCCCATGTGACAACTACCCTCATTCTTCATATGTATATGTTCCCCTGTATGTGACTCATTGGTCATACTTGAAAATAAAATTGCAATCTGATGGATTTGTTGTGAAAAGGAGGTCCTAGTCCTGACAGCAAAACTGCTAGTACTGTGTAAAAGAACAGAGCTGTGCAAGTCAAGCACCTCATTAAACAGACAGTGAAGGATGAACTTGCTCATCAGAAGTGGCCAAAGAAGTCAGGCAGAGAGTGAGAATGGGGTTTAAACATCCCTTAAAGAGAATGCAATCTTTATAATGCAATCTTTTCCTTTGTCCATTTATTCATATTCATGAATTGTTCTGCATTTTGTTTTACACACATTCATGAATGTTTTATTTAAATTCTTGAATTATTTTGCATTTTCTGTTTAAAAAGCATTTAATTGATTGTAAATTGCAGTTTAAATACCGATTGATTCAATATTTTCAGTAAGTATGCTAAGATTTAAAATTCTGAACTGTTATGAATTGTCGTATACAGGTATTCATTCATTTTTAATAAAGTTTTGTTATTGTGTGTGTGTGTGTGTGTGTGTGTGTGTGTGTATATATATATATATATATATATATATATATATATATATATATATACAATATATTTTTTAAATATTTACCTGTTTTGGTTGGCCCAATTTAAACAATTACTGTAGAAACACATTTTAAAAATGCTCTGCTTTCCCATCCACTATTATTAAAATAAAAGTATTTAAACACTTTAACATACAGTACGTTCTACAAGTGCAATATATATTAAAATATAATTAGAAACAAAATTATTTTGTGTTATTTGTGAACTCAAAGGAAATATTGCCGCCATCCCAGACGTGTACTAATTTGTGGCGCCATCTTGTGTTCATTTTCATTATTGTATGGCAGCTTCTATTATATCGTAAGATTATCTTAAAGTAGCAAAAGATAAATAGGATTGTTATTTGATAAAAGATTATATAATAGGCATATAAAATTCTTCTAAAAAATCACAACGCAATATTTATTTATTTATTTTATTTTAAAGGGTACCATAACAGCAAATATATGACGAATCTGAAAATTAGTGTTTGTCAGGGCACAGTATTCTTGCCGTAGTATTTAGTGGACTGGAAGCACTTTTCATTTACTGATCAATCCAAGCTTGAAAAATTTCTCTCTGTCCTCTCCTCTGCCACGTTCAAATTGTGAGAAAAAAAATGTATAACCTAAAATTTATCCATTTGATTTGATATTAAACTCTGTTTACATGGTTTACTTTGACAAAAATATAACAATACAAAATAATTATAGGCCTACACAATAGTCTAAACAAACAATTTCCTGAAAACTGCCTCCTCTCTGCTTTTCTTCAGTTTGGGCACCTGAGGTCGTGAGTCAATGGTCTCCATGGCAACAGGAAGCGCTTCTCTCTTAGCCCCGCCCATCAGCAACAGTCACCAGCTGTTGACTTCTCCTTTCAGTTTTTAGTTTGAAACTGCTATCATGAGTTGCTCCGGTTTTACTCTTTTAACTTATAAACTATTGTTTTACCTTTTGTAAGAGAGACAAAGGTAAGTGTCTGAAATCTCAGTACATTAACTATAACGTTTATTAGTTACTTTTGTTGTTATTGCCGTTATCAATCGTTGAAATCGCAGAAACTGTTTATATGGGTTACGTTATACATTTATATCGTTATATCGCTATGGATTTATACCGTTGTACTGTCATTAATAATGCTACAGATCGGTCAATGACAAACAAGGACATCTGAGAGCAATCTTTTAAAAATCTAGTTTAAATCACGTCTCAAGTTCCTAGAAATGCATGTCTTTGTTATAGGCTAGTTACAATGTTTAAACCGTTTTTTAGATTCTGTAAATATGTCAAGTGGGGTAATTAAGTAAAAAGTACTAATATACTTTGTTTGGACTTTGAGTAGGCTACACAGCATTATTTTCCAAAACGTTTTATAACACACACACACACTCACACACACAAGTTGTGTTTTCATTTTTTATGGGGACATTCCATAGGTGTAATGGTTTTTATACTGTACAAACTGTACATTCTGTCCCCCTACACTACCCCTAACCCTAAACCTACCCATCACAGAAAATGTTCTGCTATTTTAGATTTTCAAAAAAGATAATTTTGTATGATTTATAACCTTGTTTCCTCATGGGGACCATAAAAAATGTCCCCACAAGATCAAAATTTGCTAG
Source organism: Zacco platypus (assembly GCA_038088235.1). Classification (NCBI taxonomy): domain Eukaryota; kingdom Metazoa; phylum Chordata; class Actinopteri; order Cypriniformes; family Xenocyprididae; genus Zacco; species Zacco platypus. Next base: position 17,290,420 of record CM076074.1, read on the forward strand.
TATTACTATACCTGTTTGGTCCCCATAACGTAGGGAATACCCGCCCACACACACACACACACACGACAGGCCAGGTGACTTGTGAGCTGGTGTGATTTGAAGCCTCAGTTTCCTGTTCTTTACTGCAGGTCATGTACTTCAAGGTTCTGCTCGTCTACAGACCTCATCGTAACGAGTGGATATTTGAGTTACTGTTGTCTTTATCAGCTCAAACCACTATGGCCATTCTCTTCTGACCTCTGGCATCAACAAGGCATTTTTTGCCCACAGGACTGATGCTCACTGGATATTTTCTCTTTTTTGGGCCAATTTGTGTAAACCTAGAGATAGTTGCGAGTGAAAACCCCAGTTGATCAGCAGTTTTTGAAATACTCAGAGCAGCCCGTCTAGCACCAACAGCCTTGTCACATTCAAAGTCTCTTAAATCACCTTTCATCTTCATTCTGATGGTCAAACTGAACTTTAGCAGAACATCTTGTCCATACATGCCTAAATGCATTGAGTCGCTGCCATGTGATTGGCTGATTAAATCTTTGCATAAATGGGCAGTTGAACAGGTGTGTGTGTGTGTATATATATATATATATATATATATATATATATATATTGTGCAACACATATACTTTCAAACACATATATTTATATATATAATACACACACAAAATTGATCAAAATCGTTTTCATTAAAAAGTTTAAAATATGTGACGGTCATGACCCATGAGTAAGGGTTCCCCACTGTTTTTCTGTTTCATTATTTCTTTGTAATAATATTTCCAAACCAAAATACTTTACTTATTTTTAAAAAGAAATGGGCATAATACTAAAATATTATGCCAAACTACTTATGCCAGCCTTTTTTTTTTAAAAAGAAAATTCTGAATTAAATTCAGAAAATGAAAACACGTTGATCATAGAAAAATGTGTATTTAAGTCATTTTTTGTATGAATTTCATTTGAATGTTCTTTAAAAAAGTAACATTACAATGCCCTCGGTAACAAGTTTACACCTATACGTTAAATTGGCACACTTTAACAATCCTGTGGCCTGATAAAGAGAAGGCTTTGTGTTTTAATTAAATAAAATTAGAACTTTAAATTCTCTGAAAGTTTTTGAATAAATCATATTATCATTATTGATTGATTATTATTAACAAAAGAGGATGCCTGGTGCAGGTAATTTGCCTGGTAAGCTGTTGAGATCGAGCAGTCAGTTAAGTCAGTGATCTACAGGCGTGGCTGGTTGTCTAGAAACAAGGGAAGTGAAATATATAAGCCACTAATCAGAGGGGTTGTGTTCTGAGTTGCAGAGAGACGCTTTATTGTTGATATGTAAACTCAGAGGCATCAAACTCAGTTCAGACATATGACTGATTCACATGAGCGAGATGAACCCTTACCAAGTGCCTTTTCAGGTAAACAGCCAAAATGATTTGCTTGCTGTGTTTTTGTGTTTTTATTATAATGAAAATTGCTTTTTAAGAAATAGGAGATCTCTCTCTTACAATACTCACTTTTAATAGATCTATGTTTGTCCTGTTGTTATGGCTGATGTACTTAATGTAGTACGTCAATGCTAATGTCACATCTGCTGCACAGAACATAAGAGCAGGAATGCATTTCTTTATTTCACACACTTTACAATTTGGAAAGCTTTTTATTGAAATTACAGTCAGTAATGCAAGAGTGGCCAGTGACAATGTCTTTAATAGTTGTCATAGAGATGGACTTCCACAATATACTGTCTGCCATCTACAGGCAAAGGAATTGGTATTTCCTTCACTTAGCAAAATGAAGGCATGTGCCTGTGTATATTATGGGAATAATATATCTTTGGGACTGTGGTACTCATTTTTTTTTGTCTCACTCCCTTAGAATAGAAAGAATTTACAGACTGCCATTACTGCAGTCTTTAGTGACACATGATCCTTCAGAAATCATTCTAACATGCTGATTTGGTTGCCATAGCTAAACTAGAAATACTCTGTTTTCTCTCTTTCTCCCCCCATCCAGCCTCTGTTTAGGAGTCACCACATCGATTCATCTTTGTGTCGCAAACCTTTCACCATGTTGGGCCAGTTGTCGCCTGTTGAGCCCTTCACTGTTCTGTCCCCCACAGCACCCTGGAGTCCAGCACACCAACTTCAGCCCTTCCGCTTCCGGTCACGCACTGAGCCCATAGACTGGAGGCGTCTCTCCGCCCTTGACGTGGACCGTGTCGCACGAGAGATAGATGTCAGTGTTCTTCAGGATTTCATTATGACTGTAACGTTCTGTGCCGTGGATGGCGAGCGGTGTCCAAACTGCCGTGGGCCTGCTGACCCTTCTTTGATCAAGTTGCTTCGTATGTCTCAGCTGAGCACTGAGTACCTGCTGCACTGCCAGGACTTTCTGAGCGCTCAGCTGTCAGGACTGGAGGAGCGTCTGCAGGCGGCGCTCTCTCTGGTCCAGCGAGGAGAAGAACAACGAACAGAACTCGAAAAAAATCTGCAGGAAGCTAAGCTGGAGAATCGAAGGAGAAAGAAGTTGATCAGCACTCAACAGCTCCTCCTGCAGGCCAGTGCTAATAATTATCACAAGGTGGTTTTCTTAAAAAGTTGTTTACAAAGAACTTTCGAAAAGTCTTTTTACAGTTTTGTTAAAATTGCTTACACACTAAAAGTGGTACTCGAGGCCCACTCAGTGAAACCCTTCACTCATATACCTAATCTTCAGACCAAGTCTGCAAAACTGCAAGCACATTAACTGCTTTACACTCCGTTTGCAATTGACCCTTCTCAAAGACCTGCCCCCTTTAGTTATTGTTGCTTTGTTTGACAAAACAGTTTCATATTTAAAATATTGTAATTTTTTAAAGAAGTTTAAACGATAAATACCGTATAGTGGCTCTTTAATGTGTCGTGACAGATCGCTGTAGCTCCTTCAAGCGGCTCGTGAACCAACCATCTCTTCATACTAGTTCATTTATAGCATCAAATAAACATGAATGAACATCAGAAGGAATGTTGTTTCATGCGTGGAAAGATGTGCGCACAATTTTTCAAGTTCAAGTTCACCAACGTTAATCTACTAACTCCCCTGACTGCTTTGTCAGAAAAAATGGCGGATTCGGGGTTATGATTGGTCAGATCACCTGTCAATCAAACTGCCGGTGAAGGGTCAATTGTAAAACACAGTTCTCTACATTAGACACATCACTCAAAACTAAAAGCTCTTGTGTTTCATTTCGAAAGAACACTGGCATTTAAATGCCACAATAATTTACTGATTACTTACACCCAACCATAATGTGTGAAAACACTTACACATAATTTGTTCACTTAGAAAACAAAAACTCATTGTTTTGAGAAAGAAATAATTTATTTTTACCCCCTTGCATTTCCGTTTAGAGACTAAATATACCCAATTTGATTACTTAGAAATCAAAACTTCAAATTACATTTTTCACCCTTGCATTTGTTTATTTTGTAAATATATACTGCATACAAGTCAAGTCACTTCTATTTCTATGCAATACAGATTGTTTCAAAGTAGCTTCACAATAGTAACAAATTCAAATTCTCCTGAAAAGCAGCTCTAACAAGCCAATATTGTCATTATTCAACTCAAGTCAGTTCAGCGTTGGCGGGTGTTTGCTTTTGAGATGCGTGACGTTTTGCCTGTTGTGTGCTTTTTATGTGATTTTGTGTGTTTCGAGAAGTGGAACCATAGTGTCAGAAATTGTGTGAACAATTAAAAAAAAAAAAGTAAAATAGTTCACTCACACTCTTTCAGTAAAGTTCAAAAGTTTGGGGTCCATAAGATTTTATGTTTTTTAAAAAAGTCTCTATGCTCACCAATGCTGCAATGATTTGATCATCAACACTGTAAAAAGAATATTATTTTTTTAAAATAACTGTGCTCTATTTTCACATTTTAAAAAGTAATTTATTCCTGTGATTATTGTCAATGTTGAAAACAGTAGTTCTACTTAATATTTTTGTGTAAACTTATAATTTAAGAGAAATTAATAAAATAATCAAAATAACAGTATTTATTTGAAATAGAAATCTTTTGAAACATTATACGTCTTTGTCACTTTAGATCAATTTAATATTTTTGCTGAATAAAAGTATTTCCTTCAAAACATCATACTGAGCCCAAACCTTTGAATGGTAGTGTATATGCAAGCCAATAAACACTTTTTTTTAATTTTACATTTTATTAAGGCAAACTTAATATTTTTTTAAGATCCTTTAGTAAACATAAAACTAATATTTTGATCCCTTTTCCTTATGAAAGTGCCAGTTCTGTGAAAAATCATTTGTCAACTACTCCTACTTACAAGCACATGTTCAGCGAAGACATCCTGAAGTCACAGATGCAGGTTGGTGAGAAAATGTGTGTCCACTCTTGTTTCATAAATATTCAGATATAGGGATGTTAACACTTTTCAATTTCACTTGATAACTATTTGATGTGGTAAAAAAGAATATTTCGGCAACTCAGTATCACTGCTTGTGCATGTGTGTGTCTCAGAGAGGCAGAAGAAGAGGAAGGTTGAACAGATGGAAGATGGGATAGAAGAGCTGAAGGAGAGACTGAGATTGACACAGATGCAGCTACAGGCAGAGAGAGAAGCCGACCGTTTGAGGCTGCAGCAGGTGAGTTTGTGTTTGAATCAAGATCCAGCATCACATATCGCTCTAAACCTCTTAAATAAACCTATTTTCTTCTATGTCTATTTCCAATGTTTGGCACTTGCTGAACATTTTAATGTGTTTTATTTTTTTTATTGGCAGTTTAGTAGGCCTTATACTTCTCACAGGAATAGTTTAGCTAAAAATTGCCAAGCTGCTTTTTTCCATACAATGAAAGTGGGCGGGCACTTGCAAATGTGCATTTTGGAAATCCCAGTGAAATACCAGATTAAGTATTTTTTTTGTAAAAAAAAACAATAAATGGAGAAAATACATCAAATAATCCTGCCAGGAACATGAGGAGCAGCAAAGGAGAGAACAGTCAGAGAAAGAAGCGCTGGAGAGATGGAAAGAAGAGGAGAGAAGAAAATTTCAGCAAGAAATTGGAGAGCTCAAACAGTTGTTTCTCCAGGAGTCAAAAGACATGGCAAGCAAGAGCTCATCCATAGAGGCTGTGAGTATACACAAGTTTAAAATGAACATTCAAATTGTCACCAGTAGATGGAGACAGATCATCTGCTATGTTTGTCTACTAGCTATTCAAAGAAGAGCTATTGGAGGTAATATGTTTTTGTATGATGGAAAAATAGTTAAGTGTTTTTGTTATAATTTATGTTATTTGTCATTGTTCCATCTACAGAAACTGCTGTTGTTTCAGAACAAACCGGTGGGTCTATTTAACAACGTCAGTTTGCAAGAAGAGATTGACCCTGAGAAAGAAATAAGAGAAAATCGAGAGAGAGAGCTTAAAGAGATGATGGCCAGGAAGGTAAGAGTTCTTTTCTTGTTCATTGAGTCATGCATGAATCATTAATACACCTTTAAAATGAATAGATATTATTATTCAATGTCCTCTAAATCAATGGATTCCAAACACATTCCTGGAGGCCCACCAACTCTGCATGTTTTGCATTCTCCTTTGTCTGACACACCCATTTTAGATCTTTGAGTCACTACTAATGAGCTGATAACCTTAATCAGGTGTGTTTGATTGAGGAGACATGCAAAATGTGCAGTGTTGGTGCCTTCAGGTATGTGGTTGGAAACCACTGCTCTAAATTTGGCAAGGAAGGGATTATTCATCTACAAACACTGAATAACTCTTAGACAAGTGTATATATATATATATATATATTATACACACACTCACTGACCACTTTATTAGGTACACCTAGGTAATACTGGTTTGGACCCCCTTTGGCTTTCAGAAATGGCTTAATTCTTCATGGCGTAGATTCAGCAAGGTGCTGGAAACATTCCTCGATTTTGGTCCATATTGACATGATAGCATGACACAGTTGCTGCACATTTGTTCGGCTCACATCCCCGAATCTCCCGTTCCACAACATACCAAAGTTGCTCTATTGGATTGAGATCTGGTGACTATGGAGGCCATTTGAGTATAGTGAACTCTATGTCATGTTTAAAAATATTTGAGCTTCATGACATGGCATGTTATCTTGCTGGAAGTAGCCATCAGAAGATGCATGCACTATGGTCATAAAGGGATGGACATGGTCAGCAACAATACTCAGGTAGGTTGTGGCATTTAAACAATGTTCAATTGGTATTAAAGGGTTAGTATACCCAAAAATGAAATTTATGTCATTAAGTATTCATCCTCATGCCCTCCCAAACCCATAAGACCTGCATTTGTCTTCGGAACACAAATTAAGATATTTTTGATAATCTGAGGGTATCTGATCCACACATAGGCAGCAACCTGCCTGAACGCGGGCTCAGTATTAGCCAGGCTCCTGCGTCAGCATCACACACATGTGTTGTGCTGCTCACGTGACCAGAGCTGGCCAATACTGAGCTTCCATTTGGATGTAAACAAAGTTCTGTGACGAAAATTGCTGAGCAGTATGACAGGGGACAGACAAATTTGTTGAATAAAGTCGTTATTTTTGTTTTGTTTTTGCGCACAAAAAGTATTCTCGTCGCTTCATAATATTAAGGTTGAACCACTGCATTCTATTTTAATCGATGTCTGTAATACCTTTCTGGACCTCAAAAGGTGCAATGGCACTACTAGATATGTGGATATGTACTCGGATTTCATCAAAAATATCTTAATTTGTGTTCCACAAACAAAGGTCTTACAGGTTTGAGATGACATGAGGATGAATACTTAATGACAGAAACTTCATTTTTGGGTGAACTAACCCAAAGTGTGCCAAGAAAATATTCCCTACACCATTACACCACCACCCTCAGCAGCCTGAGCAGTTGATACAAGCTGGCAGGATGGATCCATGCTTTCATGTTGTTTACACCAAATTCTGACCCTACCATCTCGAAACACGACAGACCAGTGGCACTTTTCTGGTCTTCTATTGTTCAATTTTGTTGAGGTTGTGTGAATTGTAGCCTCAGTTTCCTGTTCTTGGCTGACAGGAGTGGCACCTGGTTTGGTCTTCTGCTACTGCCATCTGCTTCAAGATTCGACGTGTTGTGCTTCCAGAGAAGCTATTCTGCAGACCTTGAGGGTTGTTTGAGTTACTGTTGTCTTTCTATCAGCTCAATCAAGTTTGAACATTCTCCTCTGACTCCTTTTAACAAGGCATTTTCTCCCACAGGACTGATACTCACTGGACATTTTCTCTTTTTCAGTCCATTCTCTGCAAACACTAGAGATAGTTGTGCGAGAAAACCTCAGCAGTTTTTGAAATACTCAGAGCAGCCCGTCTAGCACCAACAGCCATGCCACATTCAAAGTGTCTTAAATCACCTTTCTTCCCCATTCTGATGCTCAGTTTGAACTTCAGCAGATTGTCTTGACCATATGTCTAAATGTCATGCCTAAAGTTGCTGACATGTGATTTGCTGATTAGATATTTGTTAAAGAGCAGTTGATCCGGTGTACCTAATAAAGTAACTATATGTGTAATTATATAATTATAGAAAGTAAAATATATACATGAGACTTTTCAGTCCACGTAGTGTTTGCATTTTTAACAATTTACTCTGCTTTTTTTTTTTATAGTTTTCTCAATATATTTAATTATTCATGTCCACTTTTATTTTCATTTAGAAAAGTGAATGGAAGAAGAAATTCCAGGAATCACAGAATAGACACAAGCAAGAGCAAGAGGAGGCAAGTCTTTATGGTATTGCACCATCTGGGCAACATTTTGGAATCAATCTCACCACGTCTATGATTTGTATGTGTGTGTCACAGCTGAAGAGTGAGAATGCCAGGCTTCTGAAGGCCTTGTCTGTGGAGAAAAACTCTGGCTCCAGTCTGAAGAAACTTAAGCAGCAGGTTGTTTCTCTCTCTTCTCAGTTGAGCCAGAAGAACAGACTCATCAAATCTCAGGAGGAGAAGGTTGGTCATTTACTTCACAATCAAATACAATGTATGAAAGTCAGAAAATGTTTCCTTAAAAGTGGTTTAACTAGAGGCCAAACATAATTGCGAAAATAATGTTTCCAGGTGCCAGAAGTTTCCCCAATCACGTCCTACTACCCCTTCCACCTCGCATCCCAAATTTATTGCAGATTATAACAGTTCATTGCAGGCCGTCCTGTAAAAAAAAGCACCACAGTGCTTGAAAACTACAAACCTATATCTACATATTAACCTGTGATATTATTAAGTATTTTCACATTGAAAAATGGCACACTTTACCTTTTAACCTATATTAATTCATAATTAGATTATTAAAGTGATTGTAGTTTTTGTAAAATTATCTGCTGATGTCTTGATTTTTACACTAATTATCTTTCTAATTGATGCTTTATCACACAGATTAAAAAACTGTCGGTCATACCAGTCTCAGGTAAGGAATTATATCTATGCTTGATTAAATAAAATATTGTTGCTTTGAATTAAATTTAATGTGGTTTGGTCCACTTTTTTTCTCTCTCTCTCTCTCATTCGGTAGTTCCAGTGGTTTCTCCGAATGCACAAGATTCTCCTGAGGAGCTAGAAGAGGAAGGAGAGAGTATGAGATTCAGTTGTTTCTGATTACAGTATACTGTATGCATACACCAGCCATGCCATGGTCTATTTAAGCAAAACTGTGCATGCACCTCCAGGCCTGGATGATTCAGATGAACCCCAGTGGAAGATTCTAAAGTCACACAAAGGAAAGCCAGAGCTAATGAGAGAGTCTAGACCCGTTCTAGAACAGTCACTGGAGGAAAAACTGGAGAGTATGGGACTGCGGAAGGTAGAACACAATGCATTTGACGTTCTAAAATGGAATAAAAATTATAAATAAAAGTTTTTTTTTTGTTTTGCTTTTTAGGAAATACAACATGATTTAAGTTAAACTGAACTGTTAAGTATAACTTTTTCCTTAGTTAATTTACAAGTACAATAATTTAATAATTAATAATAATAATAAAGATATCAATAATTCAATTGTTATTGGAACAATTTATTATGTATAAAGATTTTATTATAAATTAATTATAGTAATAAATATAAGAAATTAATATAAAATATAAAATTTTAAAAAGTGTAATGGCAGGTAAGAAATATGTATGGCCAATAAATCTTTTTTCACCTGCTATTAGTAGGTGTGACAAAGTAAATTTTGGACCACGGACACATGAATATAATATAAATGTGCAATTCAAAAACATCATTCTGCAGTTAAAGTGATGATATTTTGGCAGGGTACCAAGGGCATCTCCAAGCAAACATTTAAAAGTCTGAGCACTCTGTTGACTGGTCAGCGATTGCAGAGATATAAACAGCAGCCAGACCTTCAAAACCATAGAGACAACTTGGTACATGAGGTCACCAGGCGAGTGAAAAGCCTACAGAATAGCCAGGGGAAATTAACACCCAGCACTTCAAAACAGAGTAAGCGGATATGTTATTTATCATGCTACCACACTACCCATATCCATACATCTTACTTATCTGCTTTCATGTCAGTTCTATTTGATTGCCACTCATCTGAACCAAGATCAGTCAATCTTGTATATTTGTTTTTAGGGGGAAAGAAAAATTCAACCCCAGCGAAGGAAAAAAGGCTCAGATCCAGGGAGGGCTCAAAGCTGTCTATTCAGAAGGCCAAGAGCCAGCAGCCAAAAGCACTTATTCCAACACCAACCCCACGCTCCAAAGCACCTCCTCAAAATCAGACTTCAAAAACACAGCTAAAAAAGAACAGGTAAATTTCTTTTTTCTCACAATTAGTAAGACTACTCAGGGACATATGAAAATTAAAACATGAAATATAATTTTGAGAGGCCAAGCAGCTTTTAGCTATAATTAATATTACCTCAGGCTTATCAGTATGTCTTTAATGAGTATATTTCTCTCTTCAGCACACCACCTTTCAGTTCAGATGAAGATGAGTCATTTGAGGACAGTGCATATATTACCAGCTCACGGGGCAAGCCTTCCCCCTCCGCCCGCCTTGTTCAATCAGGATCACTGCTGAACCCAACGGCTGAGCCTGATTGGACAGATAGTGAGCTGTCAGAGGCTCCGGACACACCCAAACTCAACAAAGCTCCCAATCCACATGGTGAGCACCCTTACAGAACAAAAATATATGGGAATATACTGCAAAATATAATGCAATATGTTACATAATACATTTCCATATATGGGGAACTAGTGCTTATAATTTTCTATATACTGCAACATATGCATTGACCATGTATGGCTATATATTGATGCATATAAAATATGTAGAAATGAACAAAATAGCATCACATGTAATATTCGTGAAGTTTTATCCCATATAAATGTGAATGTAGGTACACATCCACATTCACGGAATGATTTCTAATTCCCAGCATGCTTTGCTTCTGACTGTTAAAAGAGAGTAAATGTTAAAATGAAATGTTATTTCATGTGTTTTGCTCAATATTAATATAGAGGGAGATCTGCTAGTGTTTGATGTTCTATTTTGCAATTTAAAAGGGTTTGTGGTATGTCTGAGTTTTTGGGGTTACCAGTGTCCTGAAGAGTAGAGCATGTGGTTAGGTTGACGATTGGCTGAAGAACATTAAGACTGTTTATTACTTTATTTAAAAAGTAATGGCTGAGCGCTCTTCAGTACAGGGATAGTCTCTTTGCTAAATACTTTAGTACATGCACGTGTGCTTGTGATTGATAACTAGCTCGAAATTATGAAATACTTATAATATAAAAATATTTACATTATGTTATATAGTTCTCTATATGTGTTGATACTGCATGAGTAAATATATCTGCAATATGTTACACATGCCGTATTCTGATCACATGTACATCTATATATTGTGAAGTGTATTACTGAATATAAAATTACATTAAGTTTTTTATATATATATATATATAAAATGTATGATCACAGAGCCCTGTCATCTATATTAATGTGCACATCATTTAGCCAAAATAGTGCTGCAGTGATGATGTATTTTGTTGACAAACCCAGAAGTTGGCATCACCCTGGTTCCCTTGACAAAAAACCAATAGGATATTTCCAGTGGCTTTTGGATTAATGCAGAAATGTTGTTTGATTCTCGCACATTTTGTTCATTTTTTTTTAAATTTTGAAGCCCAAATACATTTGGCAGAAGTAAAAAGCTAAATGAACTACATCACAGTGTCATGACTTCAGCGTCATGACCATTAAGCTTCCAACAACACTCTTTTTTTTTTTTTTCTTCTTACAACAACAACAAAAAATAAATCAATAAAAATTCCCTGAAATTGAGTTAGATTGGTTTGGAAGAGCAATATTATAAAAAGCAGACTAATATGACCCTGACAACTTCTGTAGTCTCATTTAGCCACAAAGTAAAAGAAGAAAAAAGCTTACAAAAATGTGTAATCCTTGCAGCACTCTATAACAACAGAATAGCATTTTTTTTTAGAACTTTGTATTTCAAATTATTTATATTTTTTTTGTATTTTTATCTTATTTAGTAAGTCAACTTTTATGGACCAGGGTAAAAGAACACTTGATTCCCCAGAATGCTTTACCTGTGTTGAATTTCTTTGAATTGCCTTGCAGTAAATTCCTTCCTGTCATTTCTATTCATCATCCTCTGTAATGTGGACAATTCAGTTAAATTATGGTTTAATCTCACATTACAGTATTAGTCAGTAAACCACAATGGTTTATGATTGCAGGTTCTGTTGTCCAAACACTGACAAGAAGTTTGGAACGACAGCTAAGCACACCAATCAAGAAGCCTGTAGGCGGGACTAGAGTTCTGCCACCATCCAGCCCCTCCCCTCGCCCAGCCATTGTAAAACAGCGAGCGGTAAAAAAAAAAAAAGGCGCACATCCTCATATTTCCATGTCATGAAATCTTGCTGCAGAAATATAATTTGTTTTTGAACATTGCCTTTATTATTGGATTGAATGGCTTTGTTTTCGTCTTTTAGCTGTCTGATGAAGAGAGCGATTTGGAGCTGTCCTCCATAGAAGAGCTCACAGCAAACCGTGCAGGAGTACGTAAAAGTTCAGAGGTCGGCGGGACCTCGGGGGCCAGTGCATGGAGTTCTGCGGCCAGTAGACGGGGAGCGTGGTGATGTGTGATGTGACCTGTCAAATAAATACATATTTTTACTCCAAACCCAAATTTTCTCCTAGATTCGAATATAATGTACAAGCGCAATTACAAAAGAATCATTATCATAAGTGTACCCACAAATTGTAGCCAAAAATATCAGCCATTACTTGTTTGTGTGCTGTAGTATAACCTTGAGGTGCTCTGTTTTTATAAACTGTGCGCTTCATAGTGACGACAAACGTAGTACAAGACACATTTCATTTGTTAGCAGCCAAGCAGGAAGTAATATTTAGTAATTTTCAGTGAGCTTTTTATATACAGTAAATAATCATTGGGTTTTTAGTGTGTGTGTTCATGATATTTAATTAGATTAAGATTCATTTCAAATATTGATTATAATATTGAAGACTATCAATCATAAATTAATCGAAAAATTTGGGGCAATAAATATGTGGTTATATTGGTGAAAATGAAAATATTACTCATGACAATATGAAACATTTATACAAAATGTAGAAAAAGTACACAAAGCAATATAAATAGCTAAAGAGAACACTTATGTATATATATATATAATATAAAATCTTTTTTTCAGTGTGATCTTAATTTCATTTTTAAATATGATGGATACAACAGACTTGTGACTTAACAAGTCATCAGATTTTTGGTTACAGATTTATATAGTAGTGCACTCTCATTTTTTTTCTTTCCCTGATCAGAGGCAGAGCTGTATAACCTTCATCTCATTTGAATCTATCTAAAGATGAATTCTGATTGGCTGTCAATGTGTTTATTGTTCGTTAGCTGGGAAAAAAGCATTCTGAAAGTGATTCCAACTATATAGTTCTTCAATGTCTTTATATTATCATCATTATAGGTGTGGACTTGCCTATTCTCAAAGAATTAGAATTATTAAAACTGTATAGTTATACTTATCACTATAGCTTTTATCATCTTTTCAAGATGATAATGATTATAAGTAAGTTTATAGCTGTGGTAGAGGTAACAATATAAAGTAAAACTGTTGCTAATGAGAAAATATTTCACATGTTCACCATGTGTGATGAGGGTGAAACACGGAAGTTTACAGGTGGCTGTAAGTTCTAAACTTAAAAAAAAAAAGTGACCATGCAGGCTACAGTCCCCACAATAGCCTGGCTGCATGTTCTTATCTCTTGGGTTCCTTGCCATTCTTATCAGAACACATTCATCTCAGAATGAGATTAAATGTTGAATTACACCCCTCTCCTTTTCTCACCTGGCAACGCACAACCTGCCTTCCTACCACTCTTTCAGCAGCGGCCTGACGATTGTTTGTCCTATTTTACACTGTGACCTAGAATGGCTTGCATCCCCATAAAGAGACATAAAGGTTTCTGGCCTTTAAATTCTGTCTGTGCCTCTGAGCTCTGATAGCCTGAGCAGCTGCAATCATTGTGGGCCCTCCATTAGCGGAGTCTCGGAGAAAAGAACCCAAGCCGTGCAGTGTTGGGGAAGATGAAAGACTCTCCCGGGAAAATGGTGACAAATAGGGTGCCATTTACAGCCTTTTACCCATGGTTACCTGGCTTACTTCCTCTAGAACTCTTCTTCACGATCCACTACATTGAAGCCTAATTGCTATTACAGCTCAGCTGTCACTAGAGGGCGCAGAGTGTACAGAATAAGCTGCTTGTATCACAGCAGGAAACAAATTTGCAGAGCACTTGATAAGAGTGTTTCTTTTCGTTCTCTTTTCATTCTCCGAAGCCCCAAGCAGAAACAGTTTGTTTGTACTTCTCAACAGGCCTTGAGGATTTCGCACTGAATGTGGGCCAGTCAAGAAGAGGACAATTAGGATTTTTACCCACATTTCACACTTGAAATAAGTGTTGAAACAGTCAATCCATAGTTCCTCACAATCTTCTGTGTCCTTGTTCTTTATCTTCTGTCCATCCCGAAGCTCCATAATGCCAGCGCTGCTGCTTTCAGCTGACAGACAGAGGATTTCAAATCCTCCAAGATGAACGCCCGGGGGCCCAGCTTCAATGAGCAGCATCCACTAATACGCAACACCAAGCAGACGATACAACATCCAGAACGGCTCTCGCGGAAAGACCGGGAAATGGCGAATTCAAATGACATTGAAATAGTTTTTTGTTCTAACACAGAGGAAACACAGATGCTAGAAACCGACATGGTCCCATCGGTGAGGCTTAAGTTCTCCGGAAAGGCTTCAGGATGCTGGAGGAAAATAACGACGTTTTCTCTATTAGCGATAGCCGCGCTTAATGTGTTGACCCTCGGGTCAGAGCCTCGCGGATAGTGAGGTCATGGGGTGAATTTATTTAAGCTGTGTGGCTTTTCATCTTTACTAGGAAACATAAACTCACTCAAGAGATCAACAACAACACTCCGCTACATTTTATTGTCAGAAATAACTTGCAAACACACTCATAAGTGCGGTCTGAAGCCGCTCTCCATCACCCACGAATGAAGAATCACTTGACAACACTGAGTTGAGGGTGGAGATTCCTCCAGGAAGGTAGAGGTCCCCTGCAATTGAAGGATGGGCACAAACTTTTGCGGATTCCAGAGCAATTAACCAATCAGGTCTGGCAATATGGTGTGACAGAGTGAGCACATCACGCGCCGCTGCGACTCACATCCGTTATGCATTGAGACTGGCCAGATCTAAATTAGAGAGCCAATTAACTCTGCTAATAGCCCTCTCCAATTTAATCTGGGAGACAATGGGGGATTGAAGACGATGCTTTATTAAAGACGGGAGCTCACACAATATCCTCTTTCTGCTACGATTCGGAGGGCCTCCACTCACTGCCTTGTTTTTGCTTCAATTAGCCCACCGCCTCCCATGATTAAGTGCCTATAATTATTTTTCAATTAAGGCTTTGATCTGCAGTGTACTGTATACAGCTTCTTGGCACGACAGGAAGAATGAGGATGAGACAGTGAATTTGTTCCCTTTCTGTTTGCCGTTGATGGGGGTGCGGGAGAGATTATGTTTGCAGCGAGGACCCTCTGGGATGGACACTTCCTCTACACAGAAGCTGATGAAAGCACAGCTCGGATTTAGTATGGGCTTTAAAGTTGGGTTTTTCCTGAAATTTCCAGGTTTGAATTTGTTCGGGAATATCAAATCATGCTTATAAGTGGATGTTGCTTAGCACATGCCTCACAAATTGCAAGTACTGGTTCAAGCATCTCCATGACAATACTCACAACTGCCAGTAAATTGGACTATCCCGATTAGCAACTAATCCTGAATACACAGCACTTGCAAACTGCAGCAGTGAAGGTGATGTAACTCACTGGAAAGGTTGTTGCTTTGAACTGTAAATCGCTTTGGATAAAATGTGTTAAATGACAAGTGACCAATAAGTGTGCGAGGATTTTGGACCAATGAAAACAGCTTCTGGTCTCTGAAAATTTAAAGATACAAAAAGCTTAAGGAAAATATTGTGAACATGCAAGGCGATTGATGTTATTTGCACAAATGCATTACTTGGATACATAGTGCATATAATCATGAAATCATTTCTTTTATACATTCATATAGGCTTTATATAAGCATGAATGTGTAAAGGAAAATATATATCTTCTAAGTTTTCCATCATCATCATCGTTTTAATCAACTTTTGCCATCACTAATTGATTTTAAATGGTCCTGTGGTATGATTTTTTGTCATGTCTCCCCATCACGTCATCATAATTTACAGTAATGTTGTAAAAGCAACATGCACAAAAGTGTAAAATAATTATGTAAATACAATTGGAAATAATTTTAGATTATTATTTTACATAAGTACACTACAAACAAATTAAAATAAAACAAAATAACACTACTAAAATATACTACCACTATATTGGTTTCTAATGCCTGATGAGACTATGAAATAAAGTATTTATTTCTTAACACAAGAAACCAAGACAATTTGTAGTGTTGGTTCATGTATCTGTTTAAAAACTGCTGTTTACCAAAATAAATTAAAAAAATTAAAAATACAGGTATAGGTCCAGTTTCACAGACTGGGTTTAGATTAAGCCAGGGTTAGGCCTTAGTTTAATTATGACATTTAAGTATCTTTTGTAAATGTGCCTTAAAACAAACAAAAAAAAAACATTACTGATGTCCATCTTGTGACAAAACAATGGCACTGACATATTTTAAAAGATGTCAGTGCCAGTTGCTTTCAGTGAAAACAGCTCAAACATGCATTTTAGACTAGTACTAGGACTGTGGTTGTTTATTTTTTATTAGAATAAAATATTAAGGCTCGTCTGCGAAAGCGGATTCGAATATTACAACCCCCATACATTGAAATGCAAACACATTCTGAAATCAATACAAATCTGGAATCTGGAAAAAAAGAAAAAAAAATCTTTCCCTACTTCAGTGACTTAATCTCAAAAATTTATGATTGATGTTTTTGTTGCTGCCTGCCTCAACAGTCCTCCACTGAATTCACTTCAGGTTGGTACAAATATTTGTGTTTCACTAGCAGTGATGTGGGTGAGATTTAAGGGGTGGCACTGAAAGTGTACTTGAGCTTTACAGATGGGGTTGTGGGGCCACATAAGACAAAACATGATGGGAAACACGGAGTTAAAAGTGTCCTCCATACCTCCAAACTAAATCAGCCTTCCACTGCTGCATTACCTGTGCTGGAGGTGATCAAAGAAAGGAGGCTGTGCCTGGCTGGATGACAGGACAGGCTAATTATCAGTATAGCTGCAGGGATTAGAGGCGATCAGAGAGGAGGGATGGCATTCAAGGGGCGGTGTGGAAGTGACAGCTTCCTTTGTGTGAGAAGCTTTAACTACTAGGCCTCACCACACCCTCCAGGCCCATTCTGACATCATGGTAGAGAGTCATGGAGAAGAGCAGAGGGGAAATACTGGGCATTGACAGGGGGTGGTTTCACCATCGCCAACAGATCTGTGATTGAATGAACAGCCATATTAAAGTTAGAGAGACAGAAAAGTAGTGACACAATAGGTGGTTACAGATATGGGAGTTAAGACCTCAGGTAACAGTGAAGGAAAGAAAAGGAGAGATTTAAAAAAGAAACGTTCAAAGCCTCTGGTTTTAACACAAAGGCAGAAACAGGGTGCGTCAGCATTCCAATACCTACCTTCATTCAGAGAATAATTACTGCTGCCTGCTAAGGTGAACAGGTTTCTGGTTCACACTGAAGTTGATGGTGGTTGATATTTGTAAGGCTCAACATCCCAAATCCTCTTGTCAGTGTGCTATTTAGAACTTTGTATCTTTAAAGAACTGAATCTTTCCTCAAGGCATGGCAATGAAACCCTGAGTGGGTGTTTGAGCTAGAGATTTAGTCAAATCCAAATTATTAGACAAAGGTCACCTTCTAGGAACTGTGTAATATTTCATTTAAAAGGTATAAAAACAATACTGATTTATAATTTATATGCTATATGATAATAATAATAACGCTTCTACCACTATTGGACATTTAATATAACAAAATATACAATATGGGCATATATGAATGTTTTCTTCTTCATATATAATTCTATATACTATATATAACACCTTTCAGAAAGTATGATATCAGTAAGATTTTTTAAAAAATAAATGAATACCTTTATTTATCAAGAATGAATCAATCTGATAAAAATACAGTAAATGGCTTTTATAATGTTAAAAAATATTTCTGTTTTTAAATAAATACTATCAATATTTATCAAAGAATAATGAAACAATGTTTCTACACAAATATTAAGCAAACAATAATTAAGTAAATAAAAATAAATAAATAGTAGAAAACAGTTATTTTAAATTGTAATAATATTTCACAATATTACATTTTCACTTCAATATTGATCAAATACAGAAAATTCAGCCTTGGTGAACATAAGAGACTTCTTTCAAAAACATTTAGCTTTTACTGACCCCCATGCTTTAAATAGTAGTGTACATATACTGTATACAGTATTTTGTTTATGAAGACAAACTGGCCAGATTACTAAGGAATGTCTGGAACTGATGAAAATAAGCCACTTAAAGCCATCAGTTAATTTCCAAACTACTGTATACACACTGTGGTTTATTGATATCAAACACATCTGTTCATATTGTTGACACCAATGCCTTGAAGTGAAGATAAGAAAAAGAAGATACATGTGAGCTGAAAGCTGGAAGAGGAAAGCAAGCAGAAGGAAGTAAAGGTGGATCTAAGTAAAGTAAAGTATGAGGAAGTGAGGGAGAATGAGAGAGCGAGAGATCGGAGAGCAATAATGTAATATCAGGCAAAGAAGAGAGGCTCTTTAAGGGAGAAGTAGGGATATTGGCGGCGCTTGTGCTAAGGTGAGGGGAGGGGAACGGGGTTTGGATTGTGTCTGAAACATTTTGTATGACCTCCTCTCTCGGCCATCCATCAGAACGGCTGGCTCATTATTCTAACTAGCCGGCTCTTTTCTTCTGTTGCAGGACGCCATCAGTAGCAATCTGCATGCCAATTATCGGCCAGACCCCCTGATACCCCCGTATGAAAATGATCTGTCAAAGAAAAAAAAGAAGGGGAAAAGGAAAGCGAAAAGGCTTTTGCACCATAGCCCCAATCTCTCCCCTCCCCTCATTTTCTACTCTCTCTCTCTCTCCCTCACTATCCCTGTATGGGCAGTGACAGGGCTTCCTGGAAAATTAATCTATGGAGAGTGAAGAGAGAGAGAGAGAGGGAGTAAAAAAATTATAAATGTAGCTATTCTTCGTCTTCAGCCGGCTCAGCTCTCGGGCTCCGCAGGGCAGGGGGAAGTGGAGAGGGTGATAATTGCAAGAGAGAGAAGGATGATAACAAAGGGATACTCTTCTCCCCTTGAATGTTAGACTAAGGGCAAGGGCAAGTGGGCCAGCTACAGCCATCTTTAAACGCTTTGTGCCCTTCCAGGTATACTCCATTCATTCGGCTATCAAATTACAGATGGGAATCCAACATTATGTCACTGTTCTTATTGGGCTTCAGCAAAGCTTCCTCTCGACCTGCATGCGTTAAAATGTGGGGGGCCAAAATGCATAATAAAGATGTCAAAAATGATGATCTCTCTAGTAAATCTGCAATAAAGATCATAAGGGCTAAGTTGTGGACAATAGAAAGAACAGTTTAACAGTGATTTCAGGCAAAACGTTCACAGCAATGAAGTTTAGCAGGGGTATTCAAGTGAAGCTCCAAAAGGTCAAATATTCTCACACTGTTTCAGCAGCCAGTATTTTGTTTGGAGATTTCTAAAATGAGGGCAGCCTATGATTTATTGTAAATTTTAGGTTGGCAGCCACAATACCAGTACGAGTAAAAAATAGTGCTATTTTTGTATTAAATCTGCAATGTGTAAATATTTGCAAATCGTGAGAAAATTGCTATTTTAACCAAGAATCTGGGACGTGCCAGGGAGTTCATGGCGTCATATCCGTGTTAACCTCGGTTTTCCAGTTTTATTTTGTAGAAACCATGGTAACATTAAAGACACTTACGTAATATATTACGTTTTATTAGACAAGGGAACAACTGCTTTGATACATTTAGACACAAAACTAAATATTGTAATATAGTACATTTGGTCTTATTGTTTAAATGTAACTTTCTTGATTTTTTGCGAGTACCATGCTTTACCATGCCTCAGAGAAAAACACTATTTTGTCAATTAGCTAACATAACATAATCAGAGGCAGCTTTATTTTTAGTAACAGTAATACAGAATTTTCTCCATCATACAATATGTTTTAAAATGAATTGCATGCCATTTGTCAACACAGTCCATCCAGGATTATGATATTCTAATATCGATCTAGATCTTACTGCAGTGTGCAACAAGTGTCTCACAGCAGCCGGTGAGTGAACACACAGAGTAACGTTATAATATCATTTTCAACACACTCAAATGTAACTAATATGATAAACAGAGCTGCGTTACCTCATACTCATGACTGGAAAAGCAGAATAGTGGCATAATAAAAGTTTCACTGCTCGCGAGGCGTGCGTCATGTTCGTCTCTCATTAACAATCGCTCCAGTGCCTCGTTCAGCTCCCACAACACTCAGCCCTGGTCTGCTTCATACTGCAGTAATGTTAATAATCACATCCATGAGTCTCATCCCGATTCTTTTCTACTGGCTGTGAGGTGAAGACCACGTGTCCCAAGATTCCACGACTTGGTGTCATCAAGTTTTGCCTTTGTTTTGAATAGGCGACCTCTAGTTGATGTTGACTACATAGTGCACCTGATCTCAGAAGCTAAGCAAGGTTTGGCTTGGTTTGTATTTGGATGGGAGGTTGCCTGGGAATACCAGATTCTGTAAAGACCCCAATATACTTCAAGCAAAAGCAAAGATGAACTGGTGTAACATCATTTCAAGCAAAATAAGACCGAAATAAAGTTGGATTTTTGGAGTTCATTTCAGGAGTTCAAAATAGCTTGTAAAACCAAACCTTTTCACTCTGACTGGTAAAGACCATTGGTCCATTGCGATTACCTAATAGTTATGTGTGCTCAGGTGCTCCGCCTTCTTTGACATGGAAGTCTCCATTTAATGTTTTCTGTTCGGTACATTGAGATCAGACATGAGTCAAAACATGAACACACTGGAGAGCTGCTTTATAATAGAAATTATTATAGTTGCAATTCTAATTTAAAGCGACACTGGCACTGCTTTTTCCTGTTTATTACTAGCTGCATACTTTTAAGCAATCTATAAAATAAAATCTAATGCTATAAATGAATGTGATGTGTCTTGACTGGAGTGCCAAATTTTAGAGCCTGTGAAACATATCCACGTCGTGATCAGACGCTTTCTTAACCGATGTTCTCTAACTGATTTAGATGACTGATTTAGATGCTTGACTGATTTCTCACCGCTGTCATTTTTGTTGTGTTTATTTTGCTACTCAGAGGAAAGTTCGCAGCACATATTACAATATATTAATCTAAATGCCACTCTGGAACATCACTCTGGTGATTTTAGCTAACAGGTACTTCAAACTTATTTTACATATTGGGGCCTTAAGTTATCCATCCAGGGCATTGTCCTGCCTGAGACACTGAGATAGACTCAAGCATCCCTGCAGCTACATTGGAGAAGCAGTTTGGAGAGCAGGTTTGCTAATTGGTGATCTCTGCATTACAGCAACAAAGAGTTTGTGTAGCTCAAACAGTAGTGTAGCATGCCAAGGTCATGGGTTCAATTCTGAAGGAATGCCTGAAATTTTCAAATGTATACTTTGAATACAAGGTAATTTGCTTTGACCAAAAGTGACTAGTTTAATCTGCGTTTGACTGTGTCACACCTTACCAAATGTTTAGTATTTTAAGCATTTTAAGATAACTTGTACCTATTCGTCATGTTTTCAGTAGTTTTACTAATCCATCAACACTCCAGTGATAGACCTGCTAAGAGCAGACATCTTACACCAGACTCCATTTGGAATGAACACATTGAGAGCCTTTCTGTGGTTAAGAGAGTTGTGAAAGAGGCCAATGAAATCCTGTGTGTCGCCTCATTTTCAGCATAGGGGACAGCCGGTGAAGCTAAGCCAGAGAACAGAGGCTATGGAGCTCCAGCGGAGAATCACGTTTTCTCTGTTTCCCTTTGTGCCTCATGTGTGTGTGCTTTGATTAAAGAAAGAAGAGGCTCTAAGCGTGTTAAGACCATTTTGTCCAATTGTTTTTACACCCCCATCCATATCCTCCCGCAAAGAAAGCTTGATATAGATGCCACAGTGGAGCAAAAGCAGTGTCTCTCTAACCAGGCTGATCTACCCAATCTCACAAAACAGAGCCAACACAAGTCAACACCAGACAAAGCCGGAAAGTGTTTGTAAAAATCTATTTCATCACGGTGTTGCTGTGTTTTGTAGGAGATGAACAAAATGCAGGTTTTTTTTTTTTTGTGCAGTAGGTAATGCACAGTGGTAGGCTTAAGGGACCGGAGTTTGAATCTGACTTGGCTCATGACCCATTCCCATTTTCCCACTTTGCCTCTACTGTCCTGTAAATAATGCTGCCTTCACATACTATCAGAATTTTGATAATTACCACTTCTGAAGTCGTGATCACGAGCTCATCACATTCAAGTTTTGAAATGGAAGGGCGTTCATGTGCAGTTTTTTCCTATAGGAAACTTGTATTTACAATAAATCTGAGAGCATGTGAAGGAAGTATAAAGGCCAGGAAGGCTGCTGTGTTTTTCAGACAAGCTAACAGAGTAGGTTCTTATGCCACATTCTGACTGACGCAGCATGATGTTCTCCTGCCATCAGTTTGGCTCATTTAGGCACAAACACTGCTAAATCTCACAATTTGTGACTGTACAATTCTCATGCCATATGGGTCTGTTTTCACCTGTTCACTTCATGCGTTTTCTCTGATCGGATAGCTATCCGACCGTGAAAAAAACAGGTCTAAATGCATTCGAGATGGATTTAAATCCGGTCACTTAAACCACTTCAGGAGATGGTCTGGGACACATTCCAGTCAAAATGAACAAGTCTAAATGCATCTGGTTGTTGTAACCACGCAAGTACATTTTGCATTTCCCCAAAAAACTAAAAAATAAACATGTGAGAGCGTGTTAGGCTAAATATGAGGCAGATATGACAGCGCTACTGCATCGCGCATCACAGCACATGAGCAGCTGAGTAGACCTATTTCTTCAACAAGCCAATGGACAAACTGCCACATATGAAATTGAGTCATAAGTCTTAGACACTCAACACACAGTTATCTTCATTAAAAGTAATTAGACTACATGATTAACTAAACGCTCTTTCTTATTGTGGTCTTTGATTTTGAAATTAGCTGATGGTCTATAAAATGAAGCTTTTTGTTTTAGGTGACTTTTTTTTTTTGGCGAATTGAAGATCGGATTTATATCCGTTTTGCGGAAACACATTTATGTGGCCAAGCGTAAATGGAATCATGTTGTTAAATCAGATAGCTATCCGATCAGTAAAAACGCATGAAATCACCAGGTGTAAACAGGCCCATAGGGTGCAGTCTCATTTTTACCTTTTTGTGGCAAATTTTGCAGACAAAATGCCATCTCATTTGAAATCTGAGTGATTTGGATTTTCACATGAGGGACACTTGAGGGGTTTCAAAGATTCAAGAAGTTTGAACGAAAAAGAAGTTTATGCATGTGTGCTATACTTCTTTTAAACTAAAAATAAAGTATACTTTCAGTTTACTTTTTATGTACTTCTTAGAAATATACTTTGTGTATTTTTCAGAATGAAATGTCAACAATTGCAGGAAGAGGTGAAGCTGTGAAGCTTTGGGGGTGTTGATGTACTTGATCTACTCCATCTATGTTTTGATCACCATTCTGAATCCAATCCGGATGTAGGCTTTGACAAAAAAAAAAAAAAAAATTCTCAGCTTTTAGTTAAAAAATGTGTTTGTTGTTTATAATAAAACTTACTTACTTTCTTTCTTTCTTTTTAAAAATTGCATTTTCAGATATTCATATAACAGAAATTCTAGGGGGCCATGAAAGTGCAAAAATAAGCAAAAATGCTGGCACTGGCTGGCAACTTAAGCAATGGTATAAAAAAAACACTAGTCAGGAAAGAGTTAAAGTACATTTAAAGGTATATTAAAAGTATAAAAATTAATACCTAAATAGGAACATATTCTTAAAGAGCAAAAATAATATATAAATAGTGAACTAAGTATGTTAAGTTCACTTACGTACAAGTATACTACTAACTAGTATAGTACTATATACAGGATACTAGTAGCTTTTCTGAGTATACTTCAAAGTGTACTTTCATAAACTAAAAAATGTGCTACAAGTATTTAATTAGTAACTATTTCAGGACCTATAAGTTCAATTAGTTGTAGTACAAACAGAAATTTTTATTTGTAAACTAATTTTCTAGTCCTATTCAAATTTTACTGTTACACTTAAAGTATGCTTTTAAGTATACTTTAAGTGCAACAGTAGAAAACTTTGAGTTGGGCTACACTAAAAAGTGGGCCTATTTAGTCCCAAGTGGTACTAAAATAGTATACTCACTACTAGTACATTGATGTTAGTATACTTACTACATAAAGTATACTTAAAACATACTTGAACTTTACTCAAGTATACTTAGTAAAATGAACTTGAAGTATATTTAATTTTTGTAATGGAAAGCTGCTTAGATTGGAAGTGACCTCTGAGAAAGTGGTGCTCATGCAGGTTTGATAGTCCTTGCCACCAGCAATTCCATCTAAGATTTGTTAACCTGTTTCACCTAAAGTTTATAAACTACTGTACCACTTGTAGTACACATACCATTCAAAAGAGACCTATGCTAAGGGGTTAATGTGACCATGCCTATACACTGCAGTACTCACTCACAAATATACATGATCACTTCAGTTTGCTATACTATGTAGATCCATCCATTCCCCAAACCACGTGTCCTCTGTTTGGTGAGGCTAATGCTACAGATATTACACACTTTAACACATTTTAACAGTTTAACACATTTTAAGATATACATTTCATTAGAGTTTCAAGAGCCGTTGTAAAGCTGATAGTTTAGGGAGTTGTCAGTAAAATAGTATGATATTAAAAGAGCAGTTAATCATATAATTATTACTACATTAGCATGGTACATTATTCTATCAGCTAGCCTCTGCTCTGACTGGATTGGACTTTATCATTAGCAGCTAATGTAACAAATACTTGGTGATTCCAAACTCATCAAAGTCATTCTTCATCTGGACAATGTTGCATTGTACTTTCACTCCATATTTCTGAAGCTCCTCTTTCTCTGTCACAGTGAGAGGTTTGACACCAGACAGCACAGAGCTGGATGCATTTGAATATGGTAAGTGCAGTAGTCACGGCTGTTTAAGTGCTCTGAGTGGAAGAGCTGAACTCTCCCCCGGTCGCTGTTCCCTGAGGTAATAATTAACAATCCTGTCGCCAAGTCGTCAGCAGTCAATTACACCTCCTGCTCCCGCGATACATACGCAATGACTGCGAGCAAACACCATGGAGTGAGAGAGAGGGAGACAAATGCTGGAAATTGAGATTATTGCAAACGGGGGGTTTTTGTATGGAGCTGAAGAGCCCAGTGTCAGGAGGTGAACGGTGAACACGGGCAACCCGCCGTCCCCCAAAACATGGAGCTATTATAGTGGATTACACAGAACAGGGGACTTTTGGCGGGAGCGTTAATTGGAGCTCTGGATGGCGTCAGTTTCCAATTACTTTTAAGCTAGCCTACGGTTAATACATTGACAATGGGCAATGGGTATGACATTCGGAAGAATTGAGCGATGGGGAGAGGGAGGGAAGGAAGTGTGGCTGTTGTCATTGATTTGGGGTTGTGCGGGAGATGACAATGGCGGCTAACGCTGTGGTGACAGGCCGCTTCTCATACTTATAGCAGAATGTCAGAGAAAAGTAAACAAGAGGAATAATAGGCGAAATAAGATGTGACTGGCTGCAGGCAAGCTCATGTTATTTTCTGTACACAGTGTTCCTTGGAATTACAATGACAATTTTCTTGCTTGCTTATAACGGCAACAAAATGGCTGGCACCGAAATAAAGTGTAATTATGACACAATGTGATTTTCCTGACAAACAACTCAGATCAGATCTACATGTAAATGCGAGCACTGGTGGCTATTTTAAAGAATTAGTGATCTCATCACATGTATATTGCACATTACTAAGAGTATTTATATTCAAATCCATTACAGTACATCATTAACCCAGCATTATAGGACTGCTGTGTGCAAAATATTATTTAAACATTATTATAAACATGTTAATTGTGAAATACATTTTATTCTTCACATATTTTGTATTTTAGAAAAAGCTACCTAAAGTACAATATATAGAGCAAACATAATGGGTGAAAATAAAGTCTCTTAGTGAACACTTTTCACACTCTTGCTATTTTAATCTGTCCACTAAAAATGCATGCTTGAGATAGAAAATGAGACATATGTCACACATACATACACATACATACAATGTCTCATTTTCTATCTCAAGCATGCATTTCACTGACTGTTTATCTCCTTGGTAAATAAGTAAAGGCCAACGCTAAATTAAAAAAAAAAGTATTTGTGGTTTAATCGTTCATTGTGGTGAAAATTACGCCAGTTGTGAAGGAATTATTGACTATAATAATTGATTATTCTGCTTATAGGCTACTACGGTTACCACACCTCACACCGTTGCGATGTTGTATTTGTCAGGTTTTTGTCCTTAAAACACTCTTGAGTTTGGGACTAATTTCTTACGCATCTCATCCCAAGCCTCCGTTGCTAATTCCGAAACGTCGTTTCAGAACTAGTAACGGAGACTTGAGCTTTGATGGTAGACTATGATACAGTGGATGCAGTTATTAACGCAGTTGAGAGAGAGAGAGAGAATAAGCATGTGAATTAGCGGCAGCAGTGTCTCTAGTACTAACGAAACTATAAGTTTATCGACCTCAAGAACCACACAATTACCTCGCTGGTGAGAAAGAGGGAGGAAGTTGGGCTTGTAACGTGAAGGTTGCCAGTTCGATTCCATTGAAGGTGGGGATTGTGAACAAACAGTACTCTCGCCACATTTGATAACATGACCTAATTGCTCCCTGGGCGCAGGAGCAATAGCTGCCCACTGCTCCGGGTGTGTGTTCACTGTGTGTGTGTGTGTGTGTGTGTGTGTGTGTGAGCACTTGTTCACTACTCACTGCTGCGTGTGTGCACTTGGATGCTATAAAGTATGGGTATGGGTATCGCCGAGTATGGGTCACTATACTTGACAATACGTCACAACTTTCACTTTCATAATTGCACACCTTAGAACGTTCAAATGTTTAAGTATTTAAATACTTTTTTATTTTTTAATGATAGCCTAGTTTTAAACATTTACATCAATTCATACTGTTATGAATATGAACATATTGTTACGCTGATAGTGATAGACTTACCGCTTTTTAATAACACAAAAGAAAAAATTCACAAAAATCAGCTTAAATTTTCTTTTAGTACATTTCAGGAAAAGACTAATACTTCCTGTAGTGAACAAAGTACTTCTAAACAGAATCTTTAGACGGAACAATGCAAAATATGCAGTACTGACTGTAGATTGTCTTGTCATCTCTGGATCTCTGTTCTAAACATTCCAGTTAAACTGCATAACATGTTTGATTTACCCACTAATTAGCCACGTGACATGAACTAGCGAAGGGAAAGACAATGACACATGAACTCAGCTAAAGAGCTGGAAATGAAAGCCAGGAATCACACAGCCTCATCTCCTCCTCACTCTCACTCTGTTCTCCTTTCCACTTCCTCAGAGCTCCAGCAGCATCAGTCACCCACTCCAGTCATCTCTCATCCCTTATTACCCCACTCTGTATGAAGGGCCTTGCTCAGGTTCTCACTTCAGTTTAAGTAGCTATTAGATTTGAATTATGAGCAGCATTGATGCACTCAAGCATATGGTCCTATCACATCAGCTCATTCGGCCTGTATAAATTACAGCTGTATGTGGGAGATGAATGGCAGCAGGCCAATGCCAGTTAATCCACACTGTGCTAACAGCTAGGTCTTCATATGCTAACTTTATCATAGTTTGTTAGTGAGCTCAGGCATACCACTTTGGCATGGACGCATGTGTTGTTGATCACCTAGTATTGTAATTGCAAAAGGGGCATTAATCTTGGTTGATTTTACATGAACTTTTAAGAAGTTCAGGTACAATCTTTTTACCTCTTCTGTGCCTTTTAAGAAGCCTTTTGGAAAAAGTTTCCTGTGGCAACGTTTCTGCAAAATTATATTATTTTGCTGTAACATTTTATAATAACTGCATACTGTGACTTATGATCATGACGATGAATTCATCATTTATAAAGCATATGTGTTTAATAATTGTATTTTCATACGTATCATTTCTAAATTAAGTATTACAGTATTTAAAAACCAAATTATTTAAGAAAAATTGAAATGTTTAGAAATATTTATTTTAAGATGCAAAAAATTAAACTATACAACTGTACACTTGATATAACATGAAAAATACACATCTGTATTTTCATGTACTGATCACTCTGTGTTATTTATTTCCTTTTTTATGATTCATAGTGTGAGTTATTATAAAGCGTTACCTTCTTGGCTTCTAGCATGCTTCCTGGCATGAAATGAGTGGCGGTGAAAGCGTATGCAATTTTCTTTAAAACAGATAAACTTCGGGGAAAAAAGTGATACTTATGGTTATGCAATGCAAATGTAAAATGTTCTAGTTTACAAATCATCCAATATGGCAATAGTTTTTTGAGGTCATATAACATATGTGCCCTTCAAGTGGAGTCGGAAATACCATAATAATGAGTTCCAAGCACATGAATGACATTTAAATAGAATTATTATTTTTTGTTTAGGCTACTGTGTTATATTTCCAACTTGAATGTGTAACATGTCATTATAATGAACGCCTGACTTGGAGGTACGAGATTCACATGCAATAAGTATATTATTGAGCAAAAAAACCTCTCAAAGTATTGCTCTTGTAATAAGAATTTGTGTGAAGAGGAAAACATTTTGTTGGTGTTTTACTAGGGTAGGGTTCATGGTTATTATTTGTTTCAGTGTTGTGTAGACAATCATCACTGTGATTGTCATGACTAGTGAAATATTTAGAATCAGCTGTGGGGAGGGCTTTGCACTTAACTGGCTTGGAAAAAAAGTAATCAGATCGAGCCATTTTTGCAGCTTAAGTCAGGTACACACTGTATGATTTTGGCCACAATTTAGCTGTCTGAGACAAATTTTAAGAGTCCTTAAAGATTCTACTGATCCTAGACCAAAATCTGAAGTCTTTGATCGCTAGTTTGACACGTTCACTGACAGCCAATAATGACCGTTGTGATCAAATTTGACCTCAGACCGAATTCTGGCAGTGTGAGAAAATTTGACACAAAGTCCAGTAGTGTTACTTCTACCACACCGAAGCTGGTGGCGCAATTGACCCTTTGCAAAGACCCCCTTTACTTACTGTTGCTATGTCCGACAAGTCTCAAACCACACATCATGTTCTCACGCAGTGAAAAATACATCGCTGACCAAAGAGGACACTGACAACACATCGACAGACAGGACAGAGCAGGTTACTTTTGATATGAAACAGTTTCATATTTAAAATATTGTAATTGTTTTTATCAAACAATAAATACCGTATAGTGGCTCTTTAATATGTCGTGACAACCAACCATCTCTTCATACTAGTTCATTTATAGCATCAAATAAACATGAATGGACATCAGAAGGAATGTTGTTTCAAGTGTGGAAAGACGCGAGTACACACAATTTTTCAAGTTCACCAACGTTAATCTACTAACTCCCCTGACTGCTTTGTCAGACAAAATGGCAGATTCAGGGTTATGATTGGTCAGATCGCCTGTCAATCAAACTGTTTGGGAAGGGTCAGTTAGTGAGCACCACTTGCTCCACACACATCGTCTTTTTTTTAATTTTTTAATTTTTTATTTTTCTTTTCAAGACAAGCCATGCCCAAAATTAACACTAGAGATTGTTTTTTGTTTGCAAGCCACCATTTCAATGCTGCATATAATGCAGCTCACAGAACGTGTCACGGATTGATGATGTAAACCTGCAGACGAATCTTATTGGATGAACCCATATTTAATGCATCTTGACTCCCGTACAGTCTGACATGAATGGCCACTGAGATCCCACATTGTGACATGGCTAACAGCGGGGATCATAATCGTACAGTCTTACAAGCAACAGTCGTAAAGGTTTAATATAAATTCTACAATGTGGCTTTAGTCTTAGTTGGGACTGGGGAAAAGTTATGGTAAGTTTTCGTGAACATTGTTATTTCCAAAGATCAAGGGACATGTGATTTCTCATAACCACAAGAAACTAATTTTTTGTGAGTTCGCTTTCATGTAGGATATTTCAGGACATACATACGATACGCCTTTCAACTTTCTCTATAGCATATAAATTAAGGAAAGACCATCACCTTTCGACTTTAAAAAAAAAAAAAAAATTAATGATACGCTTTCATTTAATCTTGATGAAAGAATTTCCTTCCCCCCACCTGATGAACATCACAAATTCTAGAGACTCACATCAGCGACTAATTTGTTTCTTTTCTCTATTTTAGTAAAACTGTGTAATCATTCAATACCACTCCTTTACAGAGAGCAGTATAATGGAGTCGTTTTTGGCAAAGGATTGCAGAGTCTCTCGGTTTCCTAGGTATCACGTCAGCCTGCTTTTTGATCCAGCCTACGCCTATTGAGCACTACAGAGAGAGTAATTACTGCCTCCATTGAGTGTCTCATTTCATCCGCTATAATCTTTTTCTCCATTAATGTATTATTAGTTGGATTTGGTACAAACAGATTAAGCAGGGGGCGAGAAAGGCAGAAGTCATTTGTTAATTGCACAGGCACCTTTTATTTGGCTTCTTTCCCCACTCAAAGTAAGTAAGGCATAAAGAATTCCACCGCTGAGTTTGTACTGTAGATTAGGGCATGGGGTTAGGCGAGAAGAAATGAAAGCGAGAGAGAGAGAGTCTAGCTGAATGGCAGAATATTGCTCCAGTCTACCATGTCTTAGTTTCATTGACATTCAGATTTTTATCAAATAATGAATTAAACCTTGATTTTTCTGTCTACTCAGCAAAGAGAAACCCAGCAGTCTGTGGCATCATTACTTTTGATGATATTTTAAGGTCTACTGGAAATTTTCTAAAGGTATTCAAATATATATGCGAGAGTACATGCATGTACCATTTTCCATTCCTTATTCATTTATTTTTTTTATGAGGGCCAGAAATTGGCTATAAAATGCTTTTGACATCCGTTTGTATTCCTTTAATAATTCATTTTCGACCCCTCCTCTTAAGACCATACGTGTTTAGATGTGGTCTCTGTGGATACCTGGCTATCAAAAAGAGGAAGAGAGAGCAGGAAATAGCAAATTAAACTCCCATCAGCTAATGTGTCGTCAGGTAATGAAATAACAATCTGACACCCACTCATATTGAAATGCAAAAAAGGTGTCCTGCCATTACCCTGGCAATTTATCATAAAAGGCGGTGAATTTCTACTTAATATACATGAGGTCTGTGAGTTATTATGGAACTCCACAGTCTAACAAACTTCTCAACGTCTGCACACAAAAGGGTCAAGCATATTATTTTCACTTGCATCATATGAGGACGACAAAATGGCTTTCTGGAGAACTGAAAATCGAGTCTCACTTTGAACATGCTACAGTCTATTCTTCCTCTATACAATGGTCTCTCTCCTTCTCTGTCTTTTTGTGGATGTTTCAAATGAGAAGCAAGAGAGATAGATGTGCGTAAGTGTGTGTGAGTGTGTTAACTGGCGGTATCAGTGGGAAGGTGGAAAAGGCTATTTCCAGTGCTCTAATTCATCTCTGCCAACAAAGTCTCCAGGCTTCGCCTCTCTCAGCTCTCCACCTTTCTCAAATGTGGCTTAGTACTTGTTGTACCCTGTTCACCTTGTTTTTCTGCTCCTTTGGGTATTAGGTCATTTCCCTGTGCCACTCCACATTTCTCTCTCTTTTTTCCCCCTTTTTTATGTATACTGCTCTCTGAAGCAGAGGAGAAATGCCCTCAAACATTAATGTCAATTGGATAAGTAGTACTATTAGAGATGTGGGGGGAAAAAAGTTTCACCATCTATGGAAAAAACAACCTTAATAATGACTTTTCACTTTTGGAGTGACACGGGAGTAGAAGAATATGTAGGGTAACATGTTCTATGACACATTTATATGGCCCTGTAACAATATATAGGACATATTTAGAAAAAAAGAAAAAAGTGATCTACAACATTTCAAATTTTACCCTGATTAAAATATGGGTGTCATCAACTATGGCTTAGCTAGCATTTTAATGGATCATACACACACAATAAATATAATAATATAATTAAATAATTATAATTAGAATAATTATTGTTAATAATAATAATTTCACATTTTAAATAATCTTAATGATTTATATTATAATGCTTTTTCTTTTTTTTATCATTTGACAAAATTACAGTTTGAAAGATACACAATAAAAATAATCACATCATTTTTGTAAACAACAGTAAAATAAAATCATATATATACAACACATTTGAAAAACTGCACAAATGAATTTTGACATATATAAGAAAGTTAATAAGACAGCTTTTATGCGATGTTCATTTAACAACAACAACAACAAAAGGTTAGTTTTAATGAAAAACAATCATCAGCACATAAAAAGTGCGTAAATGAAGAAACACCCCATTTATTTAGCCCGTAGGGTACCAAGGACTAAAGAAAAAAAAAGATTCATAGTGATTTAGACACAATGAAGCAACATTTCATCCTTGGATCCTTTAGAAACATTCAAATTAACCAGATGGAGGAGGTCACACTCAGGGTTGAGTGTTTTAAAGAAAAATGGTGGACAAAGCTAATGCAACATAATACAGCTTAAGCTGTTCTTAATGTCTTTCTGTGCCCACTGAGGTAGGAGAGTGTTTAGTCCCGCATTGTTTACCATCAAACAACCTCTAATGAAACAGCCCACTTCTAGTATTACTGAAAGCCTTAAGGGAGGAAGGGGGGATTTTTCGTTTTCATAGTCCAGACTGAATTTCACTGTAGACTGAGAGCTGTCATATAAATCTGTGGGGCATACCACTCTATGCTAATGTATAATTTATATGACACATTTTTACTGCAGCTGGTCATAATGCCATTATATTATTTGAATGTCTTGGGCTTCCCTCTAGAGACCCCCCATACAAATCAGGCCTGTCTCTCACCAAGCAGGGCTAAAGATTAATGACAAACGTGGCAAGGACAAATGAGAGCGTCTGACAATATCTTGCAAAGTTTTGCATATGAACTGCCTCAGCAAATATCCTGAAGACCAGAAACAAAAGCGCATGTTTTCAAATAGCCGAGGATGACCCCAGACCCCCCAAAAAAACCCAAAAGCAAAAACAAAAACAAGGGTAACACTCTTTATTGCTACAGTAAAACCTCTGAATTTTTGATTTGTTGTGTGTAAATTCCCCAATACTATCATGACCAAGTAGGTCTATCATACCTGGAGAGAGTGACCATTCTGTTAGGATTCATCTCAGTTGCTTGACTGCCGCAGGGAGTATGCCATCTTTGCTCATGGGTGCTTCGTTCTGCAGCCAGTTTTTTGAGTCAGACACCTTCGTTATAAATGCCGTGTGACTAATCACTGTGGAGCCACAGGAATATTATGTCATAAAACATTGATTGGATGGTACCAGAATAAATCATACGTTTAAATAACAAATACAATAACATTATGAAATATTTGTGATTGAAATGTTGACAAAAAGATGCTTTTTGCAGATAAATGGTGTAGTTACAGCATCTACCAGCAGCAAACCTTGACCACTTGATCATGACAGCTGTTAAAAGAAACAGGAAATATTCATTACATGCCCATAGGCCTCGACATTCACAACCAAGGTATGGGCAAATTCCAGAACACATTTTTGTGCCCTTGAAGGGCACTTCGGGAAAGTATTTGTAGGTGCGTTCCAAATGAAAGTCAACATCCGAATCCCTTCATGAAAGGCCCTTCAACAAGTTTGTTAGCTAAGGGTGCATGCATTTCAAGGAAATAATTTCATTGTTTATGGTTGTGGCAAGCAGGGCGGGGCCGGGAGCTGTAGGAGCGGAGCGAGGCTGGTAAGTGTCAATGAGCGTCACCTGGATACCTGCGTACCAGTCTCGAGGCTCAAGACGGAGCTTCGGAAGAGTTAAAGGAGGAGTGATGACAATGCAAGATGAGAGAAGACAGACCTGGGACATTTATGTTTTTTTATGTTTTATTATGTTTATATGCAGTAGTTGTCCATGAGGGAATGACGCTTTACTTTCGCTTTGTTATTTATTTTAATTTTATTATTATAAGTTATGTTTGACAATTCACCGGTCCCACCTCCTTCTTCCCTTATCAACAAACCTTTGTTACATTGGTGCCGAAACCTGGGAAGAAGGAGGCGGGAACCAGTTTTCATCCTTTCATCCTTTCGGAGCTCCTCCGTGGGACTCAAGACCGGTGTAGCGTGCATTAAGGCTTGCTCCACTGGCCTCGCTCCAATCCCAACCCTGCTTGCAGATGGTAATATAACCCAAGGTGACGAATCCTCACTATTCATTTTAAATCTAGATGGAGGGAGTGTTCGAGTTACTGTATAAACAGAATCATTTTGTTTTGTTTTTATGTTTTTTTTGTTTGTTTTTTTGTTTGAGATATATTACACACATTTATGTCATACATTTATATGAAATTAAATTAGTTTAACAGGTAAAAAATGTGTTTAATAGTAGATACGCTAGGTGAATGTGATCACTTGCAGTTTCCAAATGAGAAGGCAAGTTTAAATTTGAGAGCAGAGAGGGAACACTTAAGCTGTATGTAAAGCATATAAAACACATAAACTCATTATAGAATGTATATTTATTTGCAACAATTATATTAAGAGCAATTCCTGTTAGAACAGGTAATGGGCTGATGGATACCGCACTGCATTTTCATAATGGTAATTCCAGGTGAAGATAATGAGGAAATTATGTTTTCTTTCATTGCTCTCTTCACTACATGCATTCCAAATGGCTACATTGTGACATGAAAGTGTCCTGCTCCCTCCAAATTCTCTAGTTCAAGAGCTATGGGTGAGGCATAGGGATCCTCATTTCCAACTGGAATTCTCCCTATATGTCATCATGATTGCCAAAGCCGGCGGCCATCTTGGGAGCACACTCTGGCAGTTATTTTCAGTCATCAAGTATAACTCCTAACTAATTGAATAATGAAACACCAAAATGAGGAAATTACTTTTTCTTTCATTGCTCTCTTCACCAAGTGCATTTAAAATGGCTACATTATTCCACGCATGTGCCCTGCTCCCTCCAAATTCTTTACTTCAAGAGCTATGGGTAGGGCATAGGGATCCTCATTTTAGTCTATATGTCATCGTCATTGCCAAAGCTAGCCAGTTATTTTCAGTCAAGTAAACTTCTTTCCAAACTCAGATTTCAATAACATTTCATTGTTAACAAAAAATCTGACATGAATAGTATCACAAACTTTATTTTAAGTTTCACGTTTCATGATACCCACCACTTTACTGTTGTTTTTAAGGTATCTTGATCTTCTCTCATCAAACAGCAAGAACCAGCCAATTAGCAATTGTGTCTTTTATTTTAAAGACAGGACTTCTTTTACTAGAGCTGCCATATTGGGCATTACAGTTTCTCCCTTTCATAATACAGGGGACACTGACTGTCACTACTTAGATTGGTCAACAGTAACAGTTTTAGTGCTTGTGGAAAGTGGCATATGTCCTTTTCAACAACAGAGAAACATGTGGAAGGGGTGCGTTGATGACAGAGGAATGACAAACGAGAGGAGTGATACAGCCAGTGGCTTTTAAGATGGATGACTATGCCTCTGTTCGCTTCTATTTCCATCCAGCTGAAGAGTCACAGCTGATTAAAATATCCACACTGCTCATTCCCATTAACCATCCACTCATTTTCCACCCAACCTCAGCCTTGCTCCCTCAATTAAAGAGCCCCTGCCTGTATTAATGGAGCCGGTAGAACGACAGCACACAGAATTACAAACGCCACCGCTTTCCTTCCTGACAGCCAAGAAGCAATTTGTTTCAAGCTTACAGGTCTAGGCCGAGACCTGGCTTCAGCTGCTTTCCGTGACAGCTCTTCACAACAGTTTGCTCTTGTTTTTCTTTATATTTTTACTCACACAGGAACTAAAACATCTGTGTGTATTCACAGCCTGTGTCATTAGTTTGATATAAAAGACAGGCCTTGGTCGTTTCCTCTCCTTAAAAAAAAAAAAAAAAAAAAAAACCCTGAAGATTGTAGAACCGAGCTGCTGTCCATGACAGATTAAACACTGTTAGGTGATGGTACAATAACACAATCTTCTCTGGAGCCATATGGCACCAAGAAAAAGACAGAAAAGGATAAGCCATATGTTGTCCTCCAAAAAACGGCTGTCCTTATGTTATCCATACCGTAAATGTAAGAGCATTTTCCATACATAATAAACTCTTTCCAGTGCAACAGAATGGCTATAAACAGAAATCAGTAGGCCTTTGAGAGAGACGATGTCCTTTTCTACACGCTGAGCTCAAGCACATCTGGAGCGAAACTGCTAAACTCTTATGGTGTATTCCATTGTGCTTTGAAAAAAGCCTTTTGAAATGCATTAGCATTAGACACTATCTAAAGAAAGACCAAGTACGGATTTGAGACATAGCAATGAAGCACAAAGAAATGGGACACTGAGAATTTTATTTACATATTTATTTTTTAAAAAACCCAGATCCTCCCAACCCTATTGGAGGCTTTCCTTTATTGTTTGGTAACAATTTGATACCTCAAAGTTCTATCAGGATTTTTTTAGCTTCCAAATCACTTTTTTCTCTTCTCCTCTCAACCGCGGCAAATTTGTTTTCAGTCTCCATAAAATAGCCTTTTCTTATTTCTGAGCAGCGCTGTATACTGTGGAAAATCTTTCACATAATGTATCCTTAAAAGCACATTACTCTGTCTCATACACCGTTACGAGTTAAGAACGTGGTTAATATTTACAGTCATGAAGACAGAGCAAGCGAGAAGGAGGAAAAAAAAGGGAAAAATGGGGAGGAAAAAGAGAGAGGATTTTGCCGTGGAATAAAATTCCCCCACCCACGTATACACACTCGCTCTCTCTTTGCAGCAGTCAAACAATTGCTATTCACAATCCTACCCTTAATGCCTAAGACCCGCATAAAAGCAGAGAGTTTAAGAATATAGGGATAAGCTCTTTCAGCTTTTCTAAGTCTTAAGGCTGGTTTATGCTCTGTGAATACTGAGCATCAGCCGCCACTGCTGTTGCCACTCTAAATAGATATTACAATGATTTGGGAACAATGGATTCTTCCAGACACAAAAATACATATATGTGTATATATACTGAATAGAAGGCAAACATTAGCAGCGCTCTGACAATGCGAGCTCATGAGAGATGGAGAAGAAGAGAGAAAGATTACTG
Organism: Zacco platypus; assembly: GCA_038088235.1. Classification (NCBI taxonomy): domain Eukaryota; kingdom Metazoa; phylum Chordata; class Actinopteri; order Cypriniformes; family Xenocyprididae; genus Zacco; species Zacco platypus. The sequence continues at coordinate 17,327,684 of CM076074.1, forward strand.
TCTGTGAGAGAGAAAAGGCGAGATGGCAGTCGGGGTGTTTGTGGGGAAAGCTGGGGCTGGGAGATGCTTTGAGAAGCTAAATCTCCCCCAGAGCACAATGCTGCTCCGCTGATACAAGCAGCAGACATGGGGTCACCTCCCCTCCAGGAGACAAAGGAGCCGCGCCGCTTGCAGACGGGAGATGAGCTCCGGCACCTCTGCAACACCGGCTCAGCGACGGAAACTTTAGCTTTATTCGCTCGTATTGTTGCGTTTGTTTTTCAATCACTGCTGTTGGTAATTGGGTGTTTCTGTGAGCACTTTCAGCCCAGTGGACTTTTAGAAAATAACATCCCACTAGTTTATTTAATTGGTCTGCTAACATTATTTAATAGTTTTGTTATTTTATCTCAAAGTCTTTTATCTGTATTTTTTATCTGTTTATTTTTTAACTTTTTTTTTGAAAAAAATATTTACAATACAATATATATTTTCCAGGACTTCTTTAACTTGCAACAGCTATTGTTACAAATTCGAAAAGATGTAGCTACATCATGACTGACTTTAATAAAAATCAAATCTTCTTTGTCTTGCTAAAGCTAATGTCACGGTTATCATTTTATGTAATTCTATTGTAAGTACTCACAAGCAAACAATATTTTCACACCTTTTGCAAAATTTGACAAAATTACAGTTTTGAAAATAATGCACAATAAAAAAATATCCATTCACACTTTATATTAGGTGTCTTTAACTACTATGTACCAACATAAAAAAAGTACACTGTACCTAGTGTGATCATATTGTATTGGAAAACACTTTCGCTGCCACTGGGGTGGGATACAGGTAAGGTTAGGGACAGGTTTGGTGGTATATGGGTTGGTTTAAGGCTGAGTTAAGGTGTCATCAGAGTAATTACACGCAGTTTCATAAACTTATTAGTGCTGTAATTACTTGCCGGTATTTTGTTTTTAAATAGGCCAATAAGTACAATGCAAGAACATGTACACAGTGCCTTGTATGATTAATTTAAATGTTAATACATGGTTAAAGACACCGAATATAAAGTGGGACCAAATACGCAGCTTGCAGCTAATCTTTTTTTTCCCCCTCAAGCTCTTCTCTTGTAGTCTCATTGGTAACCAAGGGGGATAGGATAGTTGTAGGAATTATGAAGGAATAAGTTTGGCAACACTTTATTTTGCTCCCCCAAAAGACACTTACTAGAAGTAACTTTGGGCAAATACTTCAGCGTATTCTACGATCCTGAACCCCAACACGTAACCATAGCCATATTAGTCTACCGTCTTGACAAACAGAAGAAGACAGGCAAAGTTAAAGCAAACAATGAGTCTTTATTTAACAGTAATGGGAGAACAGAGTGGGAATACAACTGGTAGGGATGACGGCAGATGAAGTGGCTTGCAGACTTAGCTAGATGTGATGCTGTGTTGCTGTAGACTGTGCAGAGGATCTAGGGAGACAACGACAGGAACAGAAGACAAAACAGCGTAATTGTTACTCAGATGAGTCGATACAGTAGAATCTGTGTAGCTTCTCTTTGTCAAGACCAGAAACTTGTGGTGAGGATGGTGACTGCTGATAATGGGAGTGCTGAAGTGTGATAATGAGGGTGATGGCTTGCAGGTGCAGGTGCAGGTGATTGAGGAGTGTGTGCAGGTGGTGAGCAGGAGGTATTCTGGGAAATGCAGTGTGGATACAGTGACTGAGCTGGTGATTGAGTGTGACTGTGACAAGTCTACTAATACTCTAATGAGAGTTAGTTGACATGTAGTTGCACAGTTACTTAGAATGTCTAAAGTGGACCATCAAAATGAAGTGTAACCAAAACATTTTTAACCCAATAAATACTAAAATGTTTTATTTTTATTTATGTTGTTAAAGTAAAATTAAACAATATTTTTTATCATAACTTTCTAAATTTTTAGATTAAAAATCTGGATTAAATGGTATATGGTTTATACATAGAAGACATCAGAAATATGTATTCTATTTAACAAAAAAAAGGAAAGAAAGAAAGAAATGAGATGGAAATTCTAAACATTGGCAATTTTGCATGCAGTTTTTAAGTCATATTTAATCAATGACAGACTTCCCTCTGGTAAGCTTTGACTTCTCCAATCATTTAGCCTGCTTAAACCTTGCCCATTTCTTACAATCATTCCCAAGCTCGAATTCAGATCTGCTTCCATCCAATCAACAACTGATGAACAGAACCAAGAAGAAATAGAACCAATGGCCTACATTTGTTTCTTTTGTGATTATCTATTTCACTTGAATGTATATTTCACAATATGGAAGAAAAAAAGATCTGTCACTTTTTCCGTTACATTGCAACTTTAATAAAAGAAAATCAAATCTTAGCACATATAAGTGCAAAGCTGAAAAAAAAAGCACCTAATCGCAGATCCTTTTGCAGTTGCACTGGTTTGACTGTGCATGAAGTCTTATCATCTTGCGATCATATTGATGTCAACTGTCATGTTTGGTGGCACTGCAGGAAATGTACCCTTAAGGTCCTTATGTTTCCTTCCCATTCAAAAGTCCTGAGGGGAACTCTCTCTCTCTCTCTCTCTCTCTCTCTCTCTCCTTGTCTTAATCCAGTGCAATCACCGCTCTCAGACTTTGCCACCACTCACAATTACAGCAGTCCATAATCCGAGCAGCTTCCATTTTCCTCTGAGGTTTAAGAGGAGCAGAGATCAGGGGGGATCACTGACCACCCACACGCAGCCCTCTCCATAGCTCCCCGTCAACCCTGTCACCACAAATCATATGGCGATGGCTCTGATAGATTCTAATGCTGCCTTCTGCTCATGGTCAGTGCTTAAATACAGTTTAGTGGCTTAGGGAGGATTTGCTTGTATCAGAGGTGCTGGGTGTTTAGGAGAAGCTTTCTCAAGCGTATTGCGCTTGTTCACATGTGTTATGTTGCCAAGATGGCCTTTTGAAAGGGCTCAAGAATTCACCAAGTTTGAAGTGTGGTCAATGAGATACTTGACTTAGAGGCAAAGTCTCTCTCGCTCGCACTACTCACGGAGTTTAAGCTGTTTTTAAGGGAGACATTCCTAATTCAACTGAAACAGATATGACTACCATGTCCATTTGGATGGTGATCCACTTTGTAACCTCTCAGTGGCACCATGTGAACAGCAGCAAAGCCGGGAAACACAATCTACATTTTAAGCAAGCACTCTAGGAAGAGTTTCAGCTGTGTTTATTTGTAAAAATAAAATTAATTAATTAAAAAATAAACTTGACTATGCATTGACCTGTGATTAAATTACTAATTTCCTTATATACCTATATGTTTATAGGTCAACCCACAAGTTCCCATCACCCTTGTTCCCTCGACAAAAACCCAATAGGATTTTTTCATTGGCGTTTTGATTTTTGCAAAAAAAAAAAAAGCTCTGTGAGCAACAATAGTTTATGATTCGTACATGTTTTCTTCATCATGATAATCTTAAAAAATAAATACAGTTTTTATGAATTTTATGAGCCTTTTATGAAGCATAAATACAATCATCAGAAGTATAAAGCTAAAAGGAGGCTATAAACGAACTACACTATGGTAATATGACTTCAACATCACCACCATTAAGCTTTTATGTCATGGAACAAAATGTGAAAATATATAGAGCGTGTGTTAACCACAGACCTTATTTCAGAAATTTAAAAAACCCATTCAAAAAAAATTTCCTTACTCATTTTAGATATTTGTAGATATGCTAGTAGCGTAGTGATGTTTATTGATGAAAGAGTGAAAATTTGCCAATGGAGCACACTTATTAAAGCTGGGATAAGCAATTTCAGTGTGATGGAAAGATTTGATGACAGATAAAATCCTGAGTAGTGATACACAAGTTGGTTCTTGTTTGTTGTACGGGGAAGGAAACTAATTATTGTGTAGACCGCTCTCTAAAACTCACTAGTATCAGTCTAATTTACTTAAAACTCAGAAATGATCATGATGATCTATATCCATAACAGCGCAACATCTAACACCATCATGGTATTAATACTTAAAGTACATGAAGAACAGCGATGCTAACGCTAGCTAAACTACGGAATGTGCCTTTAGTTTACCCAAAAATAAGTGTGAACGGTTTGCCCAGAAATCATAAATGTGGTCTCGCTAGATTTGGTACTGCATGCCGAGTCATGGCCCATTTTGAGTTTTGTAGTAAAATGCTGTATTTTATGAACGCATTAGCGTGTCGTTACAAAACTCGGTATGGGTCATCTTAACCATGCCCTGAAGGAGTCTGAAATGTTTTGTTTCCTTCAAGGCGTGATTACCCCTATGTCGTTAAAAAAAAAAAATGGTTGACATATTTTTCGATTCCTGAATCCTTGTCGAATCCAATGATACCAAACATGCTATATTTTGCCTTATGGCTCTTCTGCTATTGTGATTTATCATTTAATCAACTTTCAGAATATCTGAATACCTTCAAGACTCTTATTCCCAATGTCACAATATCAAAATATCAAATATCTGTGTTCCAGGAGAAAAAAAAAACCATATGTTCAGAATGACATGAGGGTGAGTACATGATGATGCCATTTCTTTTATCTTTAACCTTTTAAGAAATGATGTCTCAGTGATGTTTGAATGTACAGTAGGAAGAAAAAAAAACATTCTACTATTCATGGTACGATCCACCATGAGCATTTGTCTGGGTAAGCTTTGTGCAGGATTCACTATTGAGTTGCTAGGAGAGTGCTTCAAAGTCATACTAGAAAGAGAAAGGCAGCGAGACTGAAAGTGAGACATAACGAGAGAGAGTCGTTAGCTGCAGAAATACACATACTGCTTATGGAGATGACAGAAGCGGTTAAATGAATCATCCAGTTGGCTTTAACTAAGCTTGGCTGCCTCTGTCCTCCCAGTATCTTTAATGTGTTTGTTTGCCTGCAGGGCCCATGATTTTTTCCCCTTCTTGTCTCTGTATCCCCTCTCAAAATGAGAAGATACAGATTTATTTCAAAACCTTTAAATGGACTTGAATCGATCAATACCTTTTTGTGTGTGTGACGAAAGCCGCACAGGAGGGGGAAGCGCACCCCAATATGGCAGATGTTACAATTCCGATTTGCCTTTCATTCTTTTTCAAACCTGCACAATAGCATAACGAAAGGAATTTCAAAGGACGATTTAAATTGATTTAAGTTAGAGCTCTTGTCATAAAAGTGTGTGTTTGCAAGTATCACAAAGATGACTAGAATGAGGAGAGAGACGGCAATAAAAGAAACCCAAAGCATTGTAGTTTTTTGCAAAAGCCTTAAGAATCTTTTTAAAAATATCCAGGCTTGGAATGATTTTCTCCAAAGTCTTTTCAGATTTCTACAGTGCAAGAGATAGTCATCAAGAAGAATAAACAACTTGGATATGCCGGAAAGAGAAGATATAAAATAAAGCTCTGAAAAAGAACACCCTGCTGCCAAGAAAAATTGGAAATGGAAGACTTTGTTTACTTTCAGAGCAGCCATGTTGAATTTTCCACCTTTCTTAGAAACACAAAGAATAATGCACAAAGAGATATTAGTGCCTAAAGTCGTTATATATATTAGAGATATTAGTATATAAGAGATATTAGTGCCTAAAGATGATGTTACAGAGAGTTTTCATAAGATAGAGGAGACTGGGGCTAGTTGTCTCTTTTTTTACTCCAGTGAATATTTCTCAGTGTAGTCAGGTTCTATACACATATATATCTTTATGTCTTTACTACAAACAGAACCTTTATAAAGATTTATTGCCACAAATTAAAATAAAAAAGAAACTTCACAAAAATTGCAAAGCATTGTTTTGGCCAGCACCGACTGTAAAAACCGTATATACTACTACTACTAATAATAATAATAATAATAATAATTTTAAAAAAAAACTTGCTGACTCCAAAATTTTGAACGGTAGTGTATACAACTTTCCCTGGCATGACATTTATGAAAAATACTATTTCATAGTTAACACTTACGGTAAAGTGGCAGTGTGGTTCTCTTGTACTCCACAGTTATAGCTAAAATAACCATAATTTGTGATAAGAATCACCAAAATTAAAAACACTGACAGAGAAACACTTTTAACTCAAAACCTTATCGTTTCAGAAACTGACTACTTCTGACCTTGTGTGACAATCCCTGTTCTACCATGTATGCAAATAAAAAAGACCCTGAAAATGTTTGGGTCATATTTTATTTTGACTATATACTGGCTAGTTGTCTTAATATATTCAACTAAATGATAGTTTGCAACCCAGTGACTCTGTTGCTCAACAATCTGCATCCTGTAAATTCTTACCCAGCTTGGGTCTTCTTTTAGTTACTTTTGATGGATTTGTGGCATCATCTTAGCAAATGGGTTCAATTAAGACTGGGCAACCATAATGGCAAAGTCCCTAAAAATGTATATCGTCACTAAATCAAGCTGCTTAGAGAGACAAAGATAATTAAAGAGTGCGAACAGTGAATGATGATGAAGAGGGAGAGGGAAAAGCAACAGTCTGTCTAAACTCTCAACAAAATGTGTTGGTACTAATGAGCACACTAGGTCCTGCTAACGAGGGCTTGTTCATCATGGGCAAACACAAGTCACGCCATAATCTTATCACCAGTGCTGTGCTCTCCTCAACAAGAGGAGCAGCCTAATGTCTGGACAAAACCAAGAGAAACCCAGTCACTCACTCACTCACTCACTCACTCACTCAGGTAGATGACAGAAACACTCACGGACGTTTGTTTCTGGATCATGGTGTTGGTGGGGTCTTTCCATTAATTCTGAGTTATTTCTATCCCTAAAGCTTACCCTTACAGAAACCATTTTGCAAGGATTTCAAACCATTTTTAAAAATGTATTTTTATTTTTATGCAAAGGCCTTTTACATTTGATAACATTATGATTATCTGAAGGACAGAAATTGTGTACCTCGTTTGGCCTCAGATGGACATCCACCACTAGAGGGCAGTGCAGCCCAGTCCTTGTACATTCTCAACAGACCATATGCATGGAAATGCAGCTAAGCGACTGATAAAGACAAGTAACCCTGATGGTTTGGGCTGATAGTGCGAGGGGGACGTAGTCCATAGGGTGCACAAATTCCAAAACATTTATTATCTCCTTTGATTCATTCCTGATCAGCGAATATTTTCATCAGCAAATCCTCCCACCGGGCCCACAGCCTATTGGCTTTCCATAGCCTACTGTTTGTGTTTCTTTTTACTGTTGCTAAAAAAGCTGGTGAAGGAAGGGAAGAAATGGAAGAGAGGAAAAGCTTAGAGATGCTAGTTAACATGAATTAGCAATACTTTTACAGCTTATATTTGGCTAATCTTGGTTCATGTTAATTTCTACAAACAGGGACAGAGGCAGAAAGGAAAGTGGAATAAGTTTGCCACACACACACACACACACACAAACATTGTACAGTATAAAACAGTGAGTTTTTTCAAACTGTAATCATTTAATGTTTAGAATTATAAAATTTATATTAAATTTACACACACACACTTAAGAATAAACTCAAAGGCTGAGAGTAAAAAGTTTATCAGTGCTACATCACAAAAAAACTTACATTTTAACCATTAAAAGGTGTATATTTTAACATTAGTTAATGCATTATAAACCAGTATACATATAATTAATGTGGTAACACTTTACAATAAGATTTCAATAGTTAACATTGGTTAATGTATTAACTAACATGAACTGAGAATGAACAAAACATTTGTTAAATTATTTATTAATCTTTCTTAAGGGTTAGTTCATCCAAAAATGAAGATTCTGTCATCATTTACTCAACTTCATTTTGTTCCAAATCTGTAAGAATTTTGTTCATCTTTGGAACACAAATGAAGATATTTTTAATGAAATATGATTGATTTCTGTCCCTTTATTGACTGTCTATGCAACTACTACTTTGACGCTTCAAAAAGTTCATGAAGAGATCGTAAAACAAAGTCATATGAATTGAATGGTTAAGTCCAGATATTCTAAAGAGACTTGATCGCTTGATGGACAGAATTTAGGCTTTTATTCACATATAAACATTGATCAGCGAACATAAACAGCTCAACTGACCTGCTTGATGCGCAAGAACAAACCTCATTGATCCTAGCAGAAGCTCAATGCTGTGAAACACACGAGAATGAACCTCACTGGTTCTCGCAGGTCAAGGCAATATACTTGAGCTTCCATTTACCACAACTGATGTGTACATTGATGAATAGTTATATGTGAAAAAAGCCTAAAATAAATTAAAGCTTGTTTCCACCATTAAAAAATAATAATAATTAAAAAAAAAAAAAGTTAAAAAGGTAATTGTGACTTTTTGTCTCACAATTCTGACTTTTTTTTATATATAAACTCAAATTGCAATTGCAAGTTATTAAATCAGAATTGCGTGATATAAAGTCAGAATTGCATGATGAAATCAGAATTAGGAGATATAAAGTCAGAATTACATGATATAAAATCAGAATTAGGAGATATAAAGTCAGTATTGCATGATATAAAGTCAGAATTAGGAGATATAAAGTCAGAATTACATGATATAAAATCAGAATTACGAGTTATAAAGTCAGTATTGCATGATATAAAGTCAGAATTGCCTGATAAAGTCAGAATTGTGAGTTATAAAGTCAGAATTACATGATTTGATGTCAGAATTGCATGATATAAAATCAGAATTATGAGATATAAAGTCAGTATTGCAAGATTTAAAATCAGAATTATGAGTTATAAAGTCAGTATTGCATGATATAAAGTCAGAATTGCGTGATATAGAGTCAAAATTGAAAGTTATAAAGTCAGAATTGTGAGATATGAACTCGCAATTTTGAGGAAAAAAAGTCAGAATTGTGAGTTTATCTTGCAATTCTGATATTATAAGACGCAATTGCATGATAACAAATAGTAGTAGTTAAATAATGTTAGCTAGTGAAACCTTATTGTAAAGTGTTATCATTAATATTAATAATTTCTATAAAACATATTGTTTATTGTTAGTTCATGTGGTTGGTTTTAAAACCACATTGTTATAAAACTGTAATCTAGAATTTGTTTTTGGTTATTAGAGAAAAACAATATGTGACATATGTTCACATTTAGCACAATTTTAAAAACAAAAAAAATGTGGACTTGTTTAAAAAGTAGCATGCTTTAATAGTGAAAGAATGTGAGACATACAGAATTGGGAAGAATGGAAGCGCACAATAACAGGAATAAAGGGAAGAGTCTGGATTTAACTCTCTCTTTATCCGTTGGCTTGTTTTGTCTTCACAGGGCAAAGCTCTGGCAGTCACAATTGGATGAACAAGTTTTTCTTTCCTATTTACGTGTCTCTCACAGCTATGACTCATTCCATACCCATAATTATGTGTCTTTGAAAAAATAAATCTTCCTTTAATGCACTGTAATTGTGTGTGAGTGTGTAAGTGTGAAATGAGGTTTGGATGGAAAGTCTGATGGAGTTTAATCCTGTCAGTATGAAATTATCTGATTGCTTCAAACCTGTTGAGCTAAATATCTTTAAAAAGTAATAAAAGTTTAAAAAAAAAAAGTAAGAAATTATTTAAAATACATTTACTACTATTTAGATAACAAAATTTTACATTTCACAAATCGTAACTTGTCAATATTCCTCTCTTCCCCCCACCAGTTTTAAATTCATGTGTATATGTGTTTGTAAATGTGAATACTTCCTCTTCTCACAGACCTTTAACTGGCCTCAAGGCATCAATAAACATCTGTGATTGGATCCAACAAATCACACACTGCACTTACTTTACACAGATATGCCTACCAAAGTACTTTCCATGGGCAGGGAAAAGAGCCAAGAGCAGTACACAAACAGCACCCTGATGTGTCGATCCGTAATATCAAGTCAATACTGCTAGTGAAAGAACAACCAAAGAGAAGGAGTTACAGGATTCACCTCAGGGTGATAATAACTCAATGAGATGAGACCACAGAAGAGGATGTTTCTTGTTTTTACTTGCCTTAAATGATCAAAAGGGAGTTCACTAAAGCTTAACAACTGAAAGTTTAAAAGGCCATTTAGTGCACAAATAGCTCTGTGTTCTAACTGCAAACCGCAACAATATTACATAAATATTATCAACACCATTGCACCTCAGACATGTAAACCTGTTGTCAAGTGGCATTATCAGACTGTAATGAACCAAATTATATGACATTATAATCCAATTTTCACTATTCTTTATGCAATTTTAAGAAAACTGTCTTTAAATTGTGAGCACAACATATAAAGATTCAATAAGCTTGTATTTGAGTCACATTTCATGAGCAAGGGATGTTCCTCTAGCTATGGAAGGCTCCTGTGCTAGCATGTGGCCCCTGAGGGAGCTCACGAGGAAGAAAAGAGATGAGTGTGTAAGATAAAGCCTGTTTAGAGTATGACATGCTTTCAGGCTTGAAAGAAGACACCCGAGTATATACTTAGGTCTAGACATGTTTGATCAACACCTCTATCAGACAATAATCTTTCTCTATAAAGTGTAGTGAAAGATTACAAGAGCACACAAGACACGCATGGGCGGTTTGTGAGATGCAGACAATGAAAAATTATGGGTCTTAAAGTTGTTGTTGCAAGTGCTACTTCCATAAACTTCTACTTTATATCACAGGGTCATTAGTCAACTAAACCTAAAATTATATATATATATATATATATATATATATATATATATATATATATATATATATATTAAAAATGTTACTTGAAATATTAACAAAAAATGTCTTGGTTACGTTTGTAACCCTCATTCCCTGAAGGAGGGAATGGAGACGTACGTCAGAATTGAATCAACTTATTGGGATATCGCACGTGAGTCCTATCGCCTTCGAGTGTAAACTTAAATTGCCGGTGGACATTGGCCACCGCTCTGCATCACGATTGGGCAAGGACAGCAGAGTGGACTCTGCTGAGGGAAAGACACAGGCTCACCGTGGGGAGGTTCCCATGGAACATATGGGACCACTGTAGGGGTCACAACATATAGCACTCAGCCTAGCACAGGCAAGTTAATGAGTGCTTAGCCTAGCAACAGACACTCTGCAAGGGGTGGCGGAGGAACTCAACAGGGTTCACCAACGGGGAACTTACTGGAGCAATGGACTCACACATCCAGCCCAGCGGGCTGGAGTGGCGTTGCAAGCCGACACTTAAAACAGGCCATTTGCGTTACTGGCGAGTATATGGGAAGACACCGATTCTACACAAAGGCTTAGAATCTAGCGAACGTGTTAGGTATCGCCTAGCCTACATAAATCTGTCAGCGAGGCGCCGTGCGCCAGCTCCCAGGAAGTGAGCTCTCAACCTGAGCAGGCAAGTCACGCCTTAGGACTGGTAAGCCAAGACGATGGCATCCACTATCCAGTGGGCCATTCTCTGCTTGGAGACTGGCTTTCCCTTCTTCTGTCCTCCGTAACAGACGAAGAGTTGATCTGAGGTCCTAAATCTTCTCATTCTGTCCACGTACAAGCGCAAAGCGTGGACAGGACAGAGCAAAACCAGGGCTGGGTCTGCCTCCTCTGAGGACAGCGCTTGCAGGTTCAGTACCTGATCTCTAAAGGGATTGGTAGGAACCTTGAGCACATATCTGGGCCGGGGTCTCAAGATAACGTGAGAGTCAGCCGGACTGAATTCTAGGAACAATTCGTCGACTGGAAAACCGTGCAGGTCCCCTACCCTCTTGATGGAGGCTAATGCAACCAGGAGTACTGTCTTAAGGGACAGAGTTTTTAACTCGTCTGATTGCAAAGGCTCGAAGAGTGGTCCCCGGAGTGAGATGGGAGACGGCACAAAGGGGGGGCCTCGACATGCACACTGTCACCTGCTAGTGAGATGAGAGGGGGCTGAGGGTGCCCAGGCATAGCGTGACACACCGCCAGATGTGCCCTCTTGGGACCTGGAGGATGAGGAAACTGCTCTTTTATTGAAGTTTTGGGTACCAGAAACAAAAGGAAACAAAAAATTCTTCACCCAGCCCTCCTCCGGGGGAGGAACTGGTGCCTATTTCTTCTCCCGAAGAACTGTCACCACTTCCTCCAGGCCGCCCATCTCAGGGCCGATTCTTTTGCCACTTGGCTTGGCAGCTGGCTGAGCGGGCTGCTGTCTGCTGGGAGGAGGCTGCTGCTTGGCAGACTTCACAGGGGAGGAGGACGACACAGGCAGGCGCCCTTGGCAATGAGCAGACGAAGGGCCTGCAGCTGGCAGCTGGGTGAAGGCAGCAGCAGTCCACCGGGGCAGGATGTGCTCTCGGCCACACCACCGAATAGACCAACCTGGGAAATAGGGGAGTCCAGGAACTGATATTTATCTGTCTCCCTCATATTCACCAGGTTTAGCCACAGGTAGTGCCATCATTTGACCAATGAAGAGCAACAACACTTTAGTTGCTTGGAGAGCGAGGTTGGTGGCAGTGCGCAGCTCACCGAAGGTATATTGGTCAAGACCACCTTGGTGCATGTCCCTGAGTGCCTTGGCCTGGTAGACCTGCAGCAACGCCATGGCATGCAGGGCGGAGACAGCCTGTCCACAGGCTCTCTAAGCCTTGTAGATTGGACGAGAACTTACAGGCCTTGGATGGGTGCTGCGAATTACCCCACCAGTTGGCGGTTGTTGGACACAGTTGCCTCGCAACGGCACGCTCAACGGGGGGGATCTCTGCGTACCCCTTGGCTGCTGCGCTGTCCAAGGTTATGAAGGTGGAAGAGGGACCAGACTAGCTTCGGACAGAAAAAGGTGTCTTCCACGATCTGGTTACCTCCTCATGCACCTCCAGGAAGAATGGTACCTGGGCAGGACGCTGAGAACCAGCGTGAGCTGCCCTGAGAAACCAGTCATCCAGCCTCAAGGGCTCGGGACACGATGGAGGGTTCCACTCAAGCCTGCCTCTTGGCAGCCCGGGACAGTATAGCCGTCAGCTCTGTATCAGGCTCGGACAACACCACTCTCCCAGAAGGAGGCAACGCAGCTGAGTCTTCATCTCCAGATGACTCAAGCTCATCTTCCGATGCCACAATCGATATCTGCTCATCAGCAGTTGCCCCAAAAGAGATGGTTGGCGCACTCCTCTGGAAGCACCACAGGTTGCGATGTGTGTGAGGGGGGAGGGGCCCACAGAGATTGCCTTGGGACTCTGACCGTAATCCTCAGGTCACCGAGTCTATCCGCCGAAGTAGCGCTTCTCTGATTGCCACTCTGACCGAGGCATAGGGGAGGGGGCTTGGCCTTGAGAACCAAGGTAAGCAAGCCTTGACCTTAACATCACGATAGTCATGTTCCCACAATACAGTGAGTAACTTTGAAAACAAAAATAGTTCCCGATTAGCTGAGTGCTGCTGTTGTTGAGCTAATTCGTAAACAAACTACATAAGCTACTTTATGTGTTACTATCAAAACATATCAAAATCGAATCATACCACTTACCTACCTGTCCTAAAGAAATACTGAAACCATGGCATCATCTTTTTGACCCTTTGACTGCCGCAGTTGTCTGCAGTGTGGAAAAGCAACACTGATGTTAATTCTGTTTTTAGCTTTTTTCTGATCCAGGTGTTTATTATTATTTTTATTATTATTATTATTATTTATCGTAGCCTTTTCTAAGACTGTCTTTCTTTTCGTAGTTCCCTTGCCAGTGCCACTTGTTATCGGTTCAGGAAGAAAGTTAGGTTGTTACTGTTTGCCTGCCATACTCACTCTATCTGCACAGGGTACAAGACACACGCCACAGAAAAAAAAAAAACAATTTCTTACTGGATACAGTACTACTCAGAGCATGTAGTAGCACTAACACCGTTAAAGGGACATTGTTTTGCAAGCAGCGACCACAGAATCAACACTCAACACATGTGAATGTGCACAAAAGTATTACTTAACAAAATCATCAACACATAAAGTCTAAACAAAAAAATACACACAAATTATCCATATATGGGTAGAATGGACAGTGAAAGTGAATGAATGAAACTGAAACTGAAACAGGGGAATGAAACTATGGAAGCATAAGTCAGTTAGCCACCTGAAAAAAAAAATTGGCACCAAGGTATCGACAGCTTACACTAAATCTCTGTTTTGTTTGTTAAACATTTGATAGTTGCACAATGCCTTATCCGTTGAAGAGAATCTGGCGCAGGGAGGTCCCACAGTCGAACTAGATGTATCCAATCTTTTCCACGTTTCCAGCAACAAGGAGAGTGCGAGTAACTGAGATAAAGCCCTTTTAACTTTCGCAGAGGTCACACCTCTCCGGTTTAACTTGACCAAGGAAAGGGGTGTAATTTCAGGCTGCAAAAGTGCCTTTTTTTGGAAGCTGACTCATTTGCATGATCAGAGTGAGCTGACAGATGTTCCTTTATACTCTGATTAATATAATAATCATAAAATGTACATTTTGAGGAGGTGATATACACTAATGGGTAGATAGTTAAATGAGGATTATTTTGGCATGAGGCATGCATAAAACAGTATACAATACAAAAGACAATATACAAAACAGTAATAATACACACAATGTCCTGGGAATATGCTTGTTCATTCATAGAAAGGTTTGTCTATGAATTAATGGAAAGAAGTCCTTTTTATGGGCCTTTATGTCTTTTTCAATAGGAAATGCTGTTGAGAGCAGACTCGTTCTACATTCCTTTGGGTGGTAAACTGTTTTATCTTTGCTGGTTTGTCTTTGTTGTCATGGTAACCAGAGGCCTGCTCTGCCTTTGGAGTTGTCAGAGACACCTTGGCTCCTAGTTTTGTTGTTGGGTAAGGGGTCTGTTGGATTATTCATTAAATATAACAAATAATTATGTGTCCAGTAGGTCAAGCCGCTACTCCAGGACCAGGGTTGGGAGCCACTGGATTATCTTACCATATTCATGAAACATAGTATTGAAATGGTACCTCAGGGTATTTCAAAGATTGTCATAGTACTATTATAAGTCTATATCAGCAGTAAGGGATGTGCATAGGAGTCATTCTACATTTCAGGGTACATTCAAAGTCTGTTAATTATAATAATATTTTTTCTAACAATTTTTTTTCGGAAATATCAGATTTTATCAATTAAAGAAAAGCATATGATAATCTCACATAAATATTTTCTGCATCCAGTGTTTCAGTTTGCAAGAAAGTCATCAGTTGGTCTGTTTTTGAAGCAAATGGGTCTTGAGTTCAAAACATGGGATAACAAAATTTTAGACAACATTTCTCAGGGTCACGTTGCATTTCTTTGAGTTTTTGTTCCTGTGTTTCCTTAGTTATTAACTCCTCCATGTTTGTTACCTAGGTTACTGATTAATCCCACCTGTGTCTAGTTTAGTTCTCTGTGAATAAATATTCCCTGTTTTGTTCGATCCTTTGTCAGATCTCATCTTATGTTATGTGGTATAAGCGCTCTGTGATTATTAAAAATATCTCTGTTGGACTATATGCATCACATGTTTACCTAACACTGTACTGTATGTGACAACATTATCTATATTCGATTTATTTCTAAGAATCCATAAGTAATATTCTTTTCAAAGTTTGTGATCATTAAAAAATATCCTTAAACATTGGCGAATAAGTGATTCAATAAGTACAATAAGTCAGATTCTAAGGTTGTTGAAGTTGGTGCTTGGCCTGAAATGTCTGGAAACCACTAATCTAACTAACTATTGTACTTCTGAGAATGTGTATGGAAATATTTTGTAAACGTGAAATTGTGCCACTGTCATATTTGCTACTGTAATTGCTGTATTTTTTTTTAAATCAAATAATTCCAATACGATCACTTGCGTGTTTTCCTCCAATTCATGTTTCTCTACCGTTCTCACAACAAAACTAACAAAATCGCCTTCTGTCCCATTCCAGCACATTCGACCATTCAAATCACACAACCTACATACTACATAGTGTCCTTCTTCGTTTTTGATCTCTCATCAATTATAGATTCCGTCCTCTGGGGCTCTAGGACGGTTGTGTTTTTCGGGGTGACTGACGCAGAGGGACATCTCCGACTCATACCACCAAGATAGCTGTCTTTGACCGCACCGTTTCTCCATTATTAATCAGAGTCTCTCCAGATCCTAACAGAGGGCTCGGAGAGGTCAGCTCACATTAGTGCCAGCGCAGAGACGGGCCTGAGATCTTCAGATTGGGCATTTCGCGCTACGCTGCTCCCACTCCTCAAGTCCTGATTTGATATTAATATCCATTTAAGGTTTCTTCTCTCATCTCATTGAGATTATCAGATCTTCTTTGGCCTCTGACACTCATTAAAATCTCTTGTGCTTTGTTTGAACTGTTGTGAAATGGTTAAGCAGTTTCAGGTTTAAATTACTCATAATGCTAGATGAGGATCTATCCGCGTGAACTCCAACGTTTTCATTCCTGAATAATAATTTGATTCTTGCATACGCCGTGTGGAAGCCTCAAATGCACACACACTCACACACATAGGCAATCTTGTCTATGACATACTTCATCCAGCAATCATTTTCAGGATGGCGATGAGATCTGATATTGGAGGCATGTTTTTATTCGCCCAACAATGTCTGTTGGTCTTTCCAATAAGCGAGGAGCACAAACCACTCTAACGTGACAGTTCCAACAAAGATGGTGGTGACATCTCGTTGGTGGTGGAGAATGATTTCTCCACCCACTTCTGCACTTCCAGCAGTTATCTGATGGTATCAGATCTTGTTAGTAGCACAGGCAGGAGATTGAGGTTTTGGAGAAGGAGGGGGGCAGGAGACACAGTTGAGTGATTTGGATTTACCCCACTAAGGTAATGGGTGGGTGGGGGTTGGCGAATGGTGTCTGTGCCCGAAGGCCTACAAACTGCTGTAGCGTCAAAGGCCTGTTGTCTTCGTCCTATTGTGCCGCATGACAACTGCACCCCAACAAAACACATCAGGGGTCGGGTGTCAGGTCAAAGGTGATAGGGCGGACAGCACTTCAGACACCCAACAAGACTTTGGCTCATCTGATCCACACAGCCTGAAGAGTTTGTTATTGGGAGACTGTGGGAGTCATAACAAACAGGGTTGACTTACTAGATGGTACATTACTTGTGACTAAAAAAGGAAGGATTGTTTCACACTACATTTATTTTAGCACAACGGTCCACATTAGCAGTACAGCACCGCCTAGCAGAAGTGTAGCTGCAAGAAAAGTTCAAAGTTTGCTGAGCCTGTTTTATGCACGTCATGTATACTCAGCAGAAAATATGGATAATATTCACAACTTTTGCAATCTAGGCTCTGAAGCAATAATGTTAAATAATGGAGTCATCTGCTCACCCATTGCTTAACAGTGACGAGTATCAGATCATGTTCTGTTCAGTAAATGAGATAGAATCCAAACTAGGGGTCTTCATACCTTTTACCTTTTTTGACAGCATAAACTTCCAAAAATACAAACGCAAATACACACACACACACACACACACACACACACACACACATATATATATATATATATATATATATATATATATATATTGATATAAATGAATGTACATAAAATATATACAAAAATTTCAGAATGCAGAAAAGCAGAATGAAACAACAAATTCAAAGCTTTTTATCATTATTAACATTAATAATAACGGAGAAATAATATATAAATTAATAAAGGGAAAAATAAAAATAAATTAGAATAATAATTGCCATCTTTATTAATATTATTATTTAAATATTTATCCGTTTTGTTTTAACATTTTTACCCCCTGAACTTTTTTGTAGACCCCTCTTGTGGTTCCTTGTAGGTTCTGGGATGCCTGATCCAGATGATATAAGCCGTTTATAGCAGCAGTTTTGCGTTTGATCTCCGTTCCATGCAGATTGATTTAAATTTGGATATTGTTGTGATCTTCCTGAAAATACTCAATCTAATAACCCATTTTATTTTCTGCATAAAGCCACAGCCTTGCAGCCACACTTACATGCAGCTTACGTGAACATGAACCAGGCCTAATGCTTACACTCCGAACTTTTTTCCCTTCTCTGAAATTCATCCTGTTAATCTGTCCTCTCTCCGTGTGCAGAAGGGGTGGAGATACATTAATTAGCGATGTGGTTTACAGAACCGTGGCCCGGCTCAAACCCTGACTGCTTCTGCGGCTGAGGTTCGGAGACTGTGGGAGGGAGAGATTTCTGCCTGGGCCTCTTTTCACACAGTTCTGTCTTCTCATATTTAACATGCCTAATGGAAGAGCCTGTCTACAGCCTGCAGCCATTCCTACTCCTACAAGAGCTTTTCATCATCCAGCACCGAGAGGAGGCGGAGGGGCAAGAGAGAGAGATGATGCTTTAGTGAAGAGAATTTAGAGAGGATTCAAAAAGAAGAGAATTAATTATGTGGAAACATATTACATTGAGAAGTGGAGGAGCTTCATTTCTAGGAGCTGAAGACAGAGACATATGAGTAGACCAAAAGAGAAAAATTATGTCATAGACAGAGGTTTCCCATAAATCTGATCTACATCTTTACCTTTATATCTTTTCATTCTTCTTTGTGTAGTGGACCAGAGGATGTGTGCATATCTGAGGTCACCTTGAGCCCAAACTATGTGCCCTTGGTATCTCCTCTCTCTTGTGTGCTTCACTGAGCACTCTTCCAAGCACAAAACCTCCTCGCCTGCAGGGCTTTCTATACTTTAGCCATTTACCAAGGATTAGTGAGAGAAACAGAGAAAGAGAGAGAAAGGAAGAGAAACAGAACCTGGAAATATTATAGTATAGCACAGGCATATTTTGGGGTGATGACAAGGTAGTGATTTGTGTGTGTGTTTATGTGTGTGTGTTTTTCTAATTGCTTGTTTCACTCAAAATAGTAAGTCATTTTCCGTCTTTACACTACGGGCAGCATAGAAGATATATGAAAAGATGCATTTTCTTAGAATTTTCGGTAACACTTTATTTTACACTGTCATTGTTACATATGTTACATGTATTTAGTAATAATTAGAAATTATGCATAATTACATGCAATTAACCCTAAACCAAACCCTCATCCTAACCCTAACCCTATAGTAAGTACATGTAGTTAACTGTCATTACTTAGTACTTAAATGTATAATTACACTGTAATACTGACACCGTGGTGGAATTATTGCATTTACACAATAATTACATCTGCAGAAATAATGCTATGAAATTAATGTTTTAAATATGAGAGAATGGATATGGCTGTGAATATGGATACTTATACTTAGACAATTGGAAATTATAAGTGAAATTATAAATAAAAACTATGAATAAAATGTTGCTATTTTATTTAGAAATTAAATTTCTGAACTCGTAAATGATAAAAATTTAGACTATAATTCAAATGTCTTGGGTCAATACAATATTTTAAAAATATTTTTTTTTTACTTTTATTCAGCAAGGATGCATTAAATTCATCAAAAGTGACAGTAAAAACATTTTTCATTTTAGAAAAAAATTTTTTTAAGTAAACTCTGTTCTTTTGAGCTTTCCTGAAACAAAAATCACAATACCTTTTGTATCACAGACATATTAAGCAGGACAATGTTTTCAACATTAATCATGTGACAAATGCCACTTTAGCAGCAGATCAGAATATTAAAATGATTTCTGAGGGATCATGTGACACTAAAGACTGGAGTACTGATGCCGAAAATTCAGCTTTGCCATAACAGGAATAAATTCCACTTTGAACCATCTGTCATGATCACAACCAAATTTAAGACTGCCTAATTGTTGCATGATTTCCATAGAACCAACCTGGCCCAGAGCCTCTTTCAGCTCTTACCACACTATAGCTACTATAAGCTGTTACGTTCTATCCGGTATGTGTTTTTGTTTTTTATCACAAATACTAAGAAATGTGGATTATTTTTATTTTACACGAAACCACGTTAGACCAACAATATTTCCTGAAAAGAAGCCTAACAGAGTCATTTCAACAATTTTATTCTGAACAATGTGCTGATATGTTATAAGTCCCAGCATGCATTGCAGCAAAAATAAATGTGGTTACTGTTATAGGCTTATAGTTTCACTGACTATTTAGGCTGTTGTTGTTCAGTCATCATTTACTCACCCTTATATTGTGGTGACCACCAAATTGTTTATATATATATATATATATATATATATATATATATATATATAGATGTATATATACATAAACACAGAAAATAGCTTTCACTTAAATAAAAACTTTCACTTAAATGTAGTTCCAAACGTAGGTTGTGGAGGAGCCTAAACATTCAGTCCTGTCAATCATCATTACGAGCATATAAGCAGCAGTCCCCGCGTCATCCCAGTGACAGTTCTTCCTCCTCCCTATCTCCTCCTCTATTTCTCTTATTTTCCCTCTGCACAGTGTAATATAGGGGGGTTTAGCTCAGGGTTCGATTCTCTTTCAAGGACAGCAAGCCAAGTTTGTTTACCCTTAACTACTGTATTAAGACTGAATGGGCAGGTGAACTCGTGAAAGAGCACATAAAACAATAAAAAAAATATATATTTCATTCAATTTTATTAAACAAGAAATCTGTAAATGCCTTGACAAGAATCTGTTGGCTAAATAAAATGTTTTGTGTTTAGTTCAATTAAAGGTGCACTATGTAGTTTTTTCGTCCGCTAGGGGTCGCTAAACAATTCAAAACGATAACAAAGGCGTAGATTGATGTCGCATTGAATATGGAATCATGGAACTTGTTGTCATGCCGATGGATCTAATAATATTTATGGGGAAATGATGTTTATAAAATAATGTTTATAGATGAGTGAATGAATGTTTATAGCATGACAGGGGTATGAAGCTGGGCGAGGATGACAATCATGGCAATCTCCATTTACAAATGAGAGACAGATATCAGTGCACACACGAGGACATGAGTGCTGAAATACTACTCATACAGGTCAGTTTATTTGACGAATTAAAACTGTGAGGTAACGCAGCGCTGTTTCACTTGCTCTAACGTTACGCTATTACACTAAACTGTATTTGAGTGTGTAGAAAGTTGTAATGTTTAGTGTTAGTTTGTTGTCTGTATGAGACTTAACAGTAACCTAGATCAACATTAGATTATCATACTGATGATATTCTAACACTTCGTCATGTTGAGCTATATAACATTGATTAGTCTTATGTTCTTAATAGTCTTATTGTCTAACATCCACAATTAACCCATCAAATTCGGCCAGAAATCTTGGGAGTCATCTTCGAAGACCAACTGACCTTCAGAGACCACATCTCAAAGACAGCACTAAACAACATCAGGAAAATCAGGCCCTTTCTGACTGAGCATGCAACACAACTTCTCGTCCAAGCCCTGGTCATTTCTAGGCTTGATTACTGCAATGCTCTTCTGGCTGGACTGCTGTCAAGTGCAATCAAACCTCTTCAAATGATCGAGAACGCTGCTGCACGTCTTGTCTTCAACGAGCCTAAGAGAGCCCATGTCACGTCTCTCTACATGTGTCTGCACTGACTACACCTTGTTGCATGCAAAATTTCAAGATGTTGACGTTTGCTTACAGGTCCACCACAGGCTCTGCACCCTCCTTCTTCCACTCACTGTTACAACTCTACATCCCCACCACAAGCCTGCGATCATGAAAGGAGCGAAGGCTTGTGGTACCATCACAGAGAGGCTCAAAATCACTCTCCAGAACATTCTCGTTCACTGTTCCCTGCTGGTGGAATGATCTCCCTACCTTCATCAGGAATGCAGAATCCCTGGCAATATTCAAGAGACAGCTGAAAATTCATCTCTTTTGTGAGCACTTAACCCTTTCATAAAAAAAATATTCTATCCATTCTTTTCCCTTCCTACTCTAGCTTATGCTACTCTGAGCAATGTCTGAAACTTGTATTGTGAGCATTTCCTGTGTCTATTTGCCTCTTCAAGAAGAATCGCTTGTTTGTTTTCCTCACTTGTTAGTCACTTTGGATAAAAGCGTCTGCCAGATGATTAAATGTAAATGTAAATGTAAAGAGCGTTGTCTCTGTCAAGTCAAAGTTTGTCGCAAAGCTCTCGCCATCTCGGAAACACCATGCCAATATTGATCCTTGTTTTATTTCTCCTTTTGTCCCAAAGTTTGCTTTCCACGGTCCATAATGTTTGAACGAAACAACAAAAGCGTACCGCTAGCCGTTATGCAGCTGTCCGTGTCTGTTGCCATGGTTACTGTGCAGCACAAGCAGAAACCTGGGATAACACAGATATTACGTCACCGACAGACGCAAGTGACAAGAGAGGAACGGGGCACTATTTAAAATTGTGATTTTCTCTGAATTTACAAATTCTTGAAAACATTTAGGATAATGTAAGTACACAGCTGAACGAAATATATTACACTGTGCAAGTGGTTTTTGGATAATTTAATATAAAAATTTACATATTGTACCTTTAATTCAAATTTGTTAAACAAAATAGTAATGTTGTGGACAATTAACAAGACAATTGTTCAAACATATAAATGCATTATGCCGCCGTTTTGTTTGTAAGTTTCTCAACAATTCTTTTTTACAGTATGCTCACAGATCATGCTAAGATTTGCATTCATTTGACAATCTTTTGCAAACAAATATAAGATCCAGTAGCACTCCTGTCACCTGTAGGACCGCATTTGAGGGGCACCAACATTCCAGTACAACACACCTTCCAAGGGGAGAGCAGTGCATTGATGCCAGCGGATCAGTCAGACACAATGGCTCTGTGGGTGGGTACGGCCATGCCTTCTTCTTTTACACTGGCACAGATTGTCCTCACACTGGCACTGCTGAACGCCAGAACCTCTGACACAGTTGGCAGATGAGCAGAGAAGACCTGGTGAATGCCAAGGGCAAGAATGAGGGTGCAAAACCCTTCTGGACCACAGTAAACAATTGCTTAACTTGTTTTCAGATGATGTTCTTTTGCGATGCTCTTTCAGAGTTTTGTACTTACAATCCCTTTATTCTTTTCTTTCTTTTATGCATTGTGTTGCGGCTACGACAGTTCTTTCAAAGTAATAAAAGAATCAATTCATCTTCTGTTTCCTTTTGTGCTATAAAAGTTTAAAAAGTAAAGCGAAGTTTCAGATATTATATTTAAAGAATTTCCCACAAAGCTGAATCACAATACAATAGGAAAAAAGAAAACAAGAGGGGGGTTGGGGGGGGTTCTCTCTAAGTCTGTTGGATAGTGAGAAGCCAGTGTTGACATTCCAGTCCATCAATTCACAAAAAACAGTTTGACATTCAAATCATTGAGGGGAAAAAAAGAAAACAATGTCTCTTTATTCTACTCACTCATTACCTGTCAAACAGCAAGTGGATAATGCACTCCCCTCTGTCATCAAAACAGAACAATTAAAACACTTCAAATACAGGAGCCGTCTATTTTATGTTACCGCTCGCTCGAGTGGGTGTCATGTCACAACAAGCATAGCCATTTTGCCGTTTCTAATTTTTTTTTTTTGTTTTGCTTCTTGTCGATGTACCTGCCAGTACTTTGACACATTAATTACATTCAAGTCAAGTAACCTTAGACAGATTTTGATAATTTCACTTGATCTCATGTTTGCAGAAAGTCATTGACTGGCATTGTGGGGAGTGCCAACGCACACACACACACACACACGCAGATCCACCGGGGTTATTGAAACTCAAGCAAGGTAATCCAAATGCAATGGGTCACCACTCCTTGTCGAGACAAAGACCAGGTTTTGGCAGGGGGTTACACTCACACAGGGAAGAAAGGAATTGGTCCAGGAGGTAAATAGGAAGTTTTTGTGCAATAACAAAGACGTTGGGTTAACCTCCTGACCCTATGCCTCCATTTCTATTCCTGGCCCTGAGCGAAAGTGAGAGAAAGAGAGAGTATGTACATTTGTGTGTGTGTGTGTGTGTGTGTGTGTGTGCGCGAGAGAGAGGTTTAGAAACACTTTATTTTTTATACATTTTTACATTCTTAATTATTACATCTTTGCCTCAGCTGTGGGTGGTGAAAAGTCACACATCTGGATGAGTGGCTATCCCAAAAAGATTCAAATGCAGTTAAATATAAATAAAATGCATATTCTTTTAAAAACCCAAAACCAGTTGATCATCATGTAAAACACATAGAACCTTGTTAATACACCAAATTTCACAAAAAGCAGGTACATTATTTGTAAGATTGTAATATGAAAATTCTTTTCTTAATCTTGCTGCCACAACAGCCCTGACCCATCGAGGCATGGACTCCACTAGACCCCTGAAGGTGTGCTGAGGTATCTGGCACCAGGATGTTAGCAGTAGTTCCTTTGAATCCTGGAAGTTGCGATGTGGGTCCTCCAAGGATCGGATTTGTTTATTCAGCACATCCAACAGATGCTCAATTAGACTGAGATCTGGGGAATTTGGAGGCCAAGTCAACACCTCAAACTCGTTATGTTCCTCAAACCATTCCTGAATTTTTGCTTTGTGTCAGGGCGCATTGTCCTGCTGAAAGAGGCCTCATCCACCAGGGAATACCACTGAAAGGGTCTGCAACAATGCTTAGGTAGGTGGAGTCAAAGTAACATCCACATGGATGGCAGGACCCAAGGTTTCCCAGCAGAACATTGCCCAAAGCATCACACTGCCTCCGTCGGCTTGCCTTCTACCCATAATACATCCTGGTACCATGTGTTCTTCGGGTAAGCGATGTGATGTAAAAGAAATGCCCATTGTTGTCACTTTGGGCAGTGGACAGAGGTCAGAATGGCCACCCCTTACTGGTCTGCAGCTATACAGTCTGTAGCCCCATACACAACAAACTGTGTTGTACTGTCTGTTCTGACACCTTTCTATAAGGACCAGCATTCTGAACTTCTTGAGCAATTTCTGTCTGTTTGAGTGGACCACACGGGTCAGCCTTCGCTTCCCATGTGCATCAATGAGCCGTGGCCACCCATGACCCTATCCCCGGTTCACCACTGTTTCTTGGACCACTTTTGATTGATAATGACCACTGCAGACTGAGGACACCCCACAAGAGCTGCAGTTTTGGAGATGCTCTGACCCAGTCGTCTAGCCATTGCAATTTGACCTTCTCAAACTCATTCAAATCCTTACACTTACCCATTTTTCCTGCTTGTAACACATCAACTTTGAGGACAAAATGTTTACTTGCTGACTAATATATTCCAGATGCTGTAATGAAGAGATAATCACTGCTTTTCACTTCACCTGTCAGTGGTCATTATGTTATTCCTGATCAGTGTATATGTAACCCCGCCACCCGGGTCCCATTCTACCCGCTCCAAGCGGGCCTAGAACCCGGGTCTTCGGGTATGGGAGTCGGACGCTCTACCAAGGAGGCTAAAGGCTGCAACCTCTAGCGTCTGTCGCTAGAGCGTCTCTTGTGGTCAGAGGAGTGAGGTTTACTCGCACAGCAACTACTAGCTGGCCTCTGCTACACTCACCCCCCTAAACCTCACTCCCATCCGGGTCACGGCACCAATGTAACCCCGCCACCCGGGTCCCACTCTACCCGCTCCGAGCGGGCCTAGAACCCGGGTCTTCGGGTATGGGAGTCGGACGCTCTACCAAGGAGGCTAAAGGCTGCAACCCTAGCGTCTGTCGCTAGAGCGTCTCTTGAGGTCAGAGGAGTGAGGTTTACTCGCACAGCAACTACTAGCTGGCCTCTGCTACATATACTTCTATAAACCCCTGAAACAAAGCTGAAAGTAATTCAGACAGATAATTTAGTCTAATACATTTTAAAAACAAATGTGGTAAATCTTCTCTGAGAGAGAGAGAGAGAGAGAGAGATTTCAGAGCGATTTCAGAGCTGGAAGGTTTTAGGGACATGAGCAGAAACTGGCAAAAACGTTCATGGTTCAATTCGCGGCTCACCCTCATTTCTATGCAATTACCAACAGGTCACCTTCTGTGAACCCCCTTAGAAACGTTGCATTCTGAAAAAACAAAAACAGCATTTCAACCGTTAGAACATGGTTTTGTGTGTTCTGTGGCGTTCAACCACATCTCTATACTTCACCTTAACCTCGTCTGTCTTTCTAACGGGAGGACGCATGGAGGCAGAACAGCCATTGACCAGACCTAAAAGGTCTAGGAGCAAGTGGATAAACAAATAAATAAATAACTCACAATGAAAAAGCAAGTGAATAGGTTTTGTTCTATGTTGAAATATGAATGTGGTACACACTCCTCAAACACACCAACATACACTCACTAAAGAGAGTCATGACTCTGTTCTGAGCTGTTATTTCTCTCTTTCATCTAAAGATGCACACTAATTCAGATGCCACTGCATACTAGATTACTTTTCTTATTTTGCACTGCAGCAAAATGAAAAAAAAAAAAAAAAAAGATTGCATCTTTGGTTTAAAAAGAAGTGAATACTCCATCTTTCTTTCTGCTTATAAATGGTATGTTTGGTTCTTTTACTAGTTCTATTCATTCTTTTGAATTGCATTTGGGCCTGTGTGCACAGAGTCACAGATCAGCTGAGAACAAAACCATCAAATCATATTTCTTCTTTTAACTGCGTCAAACCCAAACAGAGACAAATGGATGGTATTTATCTTCATTTTTACTTCGGCTTAATAAGGTTAACTAATGAACAAGGCTTTTTTTCATCTCTTAGAGTCATCCTATGGATTTTTTTTATCAGTTTAACTTCAATACTAAGGAAAAAAGCATGCTTTGCGATGTGACCTCTAGTTAATTTTATGTTTTCGTGTTCATGGGCCTCTCATGAGCCATGAGAAATATCATGCTATATGACCCACTCAAGAACTGATCTGATCCAGTATTAATGACACGTCTAACACCTTACATAAATGTAAAGCTAGTTGAGTCTCGTCCTCTATCTTTCCCATGTCACAGATCTGGATTGTGACAGTGAAATAAGATGAATACAACTTAATTATAGATATTTTAAAGAGCCTTTTCTTTCTCCTCCTCATTCAGCCTGCAGCCAAACAGTACTTGTGTTCTGCCACGGCACATAAACACGCACAAAAGGAAGTTATTAGCGTAGATGGAAATCAAATTACTAACAGTGTAAACCGCTCTTCTACCGTGCTCTCACGCCTGTAATTACTCAAGCTTATAGGACTATAATGAATGCTAATGACGTTCTCTTACCAAGTCACCAGACCCTCAACCTTGTTCTCCTGTACTCCTTCTCTCTTTGGGCCAAAAAACAATCACAAATCTCCAAAAAAAGTTTCTATTTTTATTATTTTATTTTTTTGCACTATTTGCATTTTTTAAGTCTTTTTTTAAGGATGTTTAGAGATTAAAAACATGGCAAAATACAGATTAAAGGGACCTTCTGGGTTCAATACAATGAAAGTTAATGGGGCCAATCTAAACTTTAAAATAATCAGCTGTGAAAGTATATAGCTAGAAGATATTGTGTGATAAAATTGCTTATTAATCTTTTATGTAGTTATATATAAATTTACAGCTCTGCACTATAACATAACAGTGCTACCTAAACTTGTTAAGCTGCAAAATGATGACTTGACTCATGAATTTTAACATAATAATTATTAAGTGCTTTATTAAAATCCTATAAAAATGGTCCCATTCACTTCAATTGTAAGTCATCATTGCAAGAAAAAATTTGCAGTGTTCAAGCATTGATTAAGGTTAAAATCTTCCTTAAGTGTCAATGATTATGTGTCATGAATTAATTAATTTTGTGCATTTTGTGCATTTTCAGCATCACAATGCACATGTTTTAGCTGGCTTTGTTTATCACTGAATGTTCTATCTATTTTGCTATTTTAACAATTATTATGTGCTTGGTTAACCGGGTTTCATAACACTGATTTCTTTTGAAATGCCTGAAATATTCCAGTCAAAGAGCTGTATTTTCAGATGCCATCTGTTTCTAAACACAGAACAAGATTTGATTTTACAGGCTTTGTGA
Source organism: Zacco platypus (assembly GCA_038088235.1). Classification (NCBI taxonomy): domain Eukaryota; kingdom Metazoa; phylum Chordata; class Actinopteri; order Cypriniformes; family Xenocyprididae; genus Zacco; species Zacco platypus. The sequence goes on from CM076074.1 coordinate 17,355,584, forward strand.
GTTCAGCACAGAGACAGTTTGAACCATTTTGGCAGGACAAAGATGCTCTGGAAGTCCACACAATGGCCTCCATCTCAAAACAAGTGTTCTTAAGCGCTATTCATTTCAACACACTGAGAGAAAGCATCTTCATGGGCAAATCGATATATAGAAAAAATGGCCACACTTTTGACTTCACAATATATGCCGGCCTTGAGAGGCATTCACAAATAAGGGTTTTTATCTGTTGAACAGAAGAGTGTGTGTAGGAAGTGCACTACAAAAGTAATTGGAAACAAGAAACATTTAGAAAAACTTCTTGTTCCTAAAGACATTTTAGGAAAAAATAAACTTAAAAAATAAATAAAAAAAACACTGAGTGATGATTGAATCCCCTTGCAAGGAACTTTGTGATATTCACAAAGTTAAGGACCTGAAAGTTTTTAAGAAGGTTTCAATTTTGTGCTTAATTACTTGAAAAGCTGTATCATTTTTTATTAAAAAGAGACTCCCCATCTCCTCATTGTGTCCCACAATGTGAGGGACAGTTAGTGTAGTTTCTCCAAACAGATAAACAAAATGTAAGGAGATAAATTTCACCTTCAACCATCATGCATCTTTTCTGAGCATAATGCTCATTTGAAATAATAATAATAATAATTTGTTATTTACAACAGGAATAAAATGGTCATGGAGCTGAATAGAGAGAGTCATTCATTTTTTGTTTTCACTTAGTATTAGTGAACCTTTACTGCAGCACTCATAACTGTCATAGTCATAATATTGTTCAACGTTACCACTTTCTCTCTGAAGCATAATACTGACTGCTTATCATGAAACCAAATTTGTATTTAAGTAAAACTGATTAGTCAACCAGAAAAAATCCACTGGGAATTGATCGGATTGTGAAAAGTGTCTGTAGTAGAATGGAGCCAGACATGAATGTGAGTTTGCAGTTTATTGTGGAGGACACCTAGGGGAGGTTCAAAGCTGCTTGTACCCAGAAGTCTTTAGAGGTCAAAGGTCAAGTTCACCTCAGAGTGAATCTCAGTGTATCCCAATGGTAACATCTGTTTTTAATGTATCACGATTTGTCATTATTGCCATAGTCTTTAATGCAGTAACGGTAACCATCAATATTAAATATCTTTCTCTGTCAATCTCAGTATGCTACAGTCAGTTTTCAACTAATAATAAAAGAAGAAAAAATCAACTTGAGTACCAAATCAGCATATTAGAATGTTTTATGAAAGATCATGTATTAAAATATTTAAATAGAAAATTAATTCTTCTAAATTGTAATAATATTTCACAGTATTACTGTTCATACAGTATTATTATATCAAATAAAATCAAATAAATATAGACCTGGTGAACATAAGAGACTTCTAAACCATTAAATTATCTTACAGACCTCAAACTTTTTAACGGTAGTGTAGTAAGGGGGATAATACAGTCAGCTGGTCTTTATTGCATAATAGAGGCATTTAGGGTGATACAAGACCCCTCTGCTCCTCATGCCTAGTTTTGTTACATGTTCATGTAAACATGCTCTTATTTTGTAGTTGTCACCGTCATGTTTCCAGTGGCCTATACCATGATGGTAGTTGAACAAACTCAGGGTAACAGGATTAGTTTCAAGTTGACAAAACCAAACATCTCCAATCTGGCTTTGTTGGATGATGCTGATCATGAACTTTCTCTGTCAACTCAGGCTTTGATCCTGAGTTTGTGGAGCAGGTGCACATGAATGTGTGACATCAGTGGCAAGCAGCCAATCATATCAGCCAACAGAGAGAAACTGTGATTCACTTCTAGCAAGAGAGCCAGCGCGATTCAAAACTCTTGCAGAAGGTTAAGAGGTTGAAGAAAATGAAGAATTTAGACGCATTTACGCTAAAGAAAATACTTGAAAGAGGACAAATAAAATAAGTTATCAATGCAAGTTAAACTTGTAAAGTTAGTTTATAATATATATAATATATTTTATGATATATATATATATAACTATATATAATATAATATATAGTTATAGTGACTAAGGTCACATGCAGTCATTTTTAAAGCGTTATCTATTGATTATACAGCTTATTTTTATTACACAAATAAATGCTTAATAACTATTAAGGCAGGAACACACCAAGGCGACAGTCGGACGTTGGGCAGTTTTTGTTCGTCGGCCGACTAAGTTTCCTTAGTGTTCCTTAGTGTAGTGAATTTGGTCCTCGTCGGCTGTTTTTCGGCCGATTCGACATGTTGAATCGGCATCGGGCCCTCGGTGAGAGAGAGAACTCTGATTGGATGTTCAGTATAGCAAACGAGTCAGTTCACGAGAATATAAGCAAGCAAGCAAATAAGTCATGACGGCACAGACAGAAGGTTGTTCTAATTTTACGTCATCTTACCTGAGCAGTAGAATGCACGAATATTTTCATAATTCATGCTTTGTTTATGGTTTGTATACATGCAGTCTTAGTTTCGCGTTCCTTTTTTGAATGACAAATATTGACGGTTATCTACGGTGGCCGAGAGAGCTCAACGCGCTGCAAATTAAGAAAACAAAACACCAACAAATTAAGAAAACGTGATCATCAGTTTGACAACACATGTGCTGCAACTCCTCACAACACAAGCAAACACAGAAACGCGCTGCAAATAGCACAAACCAATTGGGATTGGAGCATTGAGATCAAAAGGCAAAAAGTGTGTTTCAAAAGATCAGGGAACAGGGAACAATCTAATTTTTATGATATGATGGTATTTTGGAATTGTTTGGCAGCTCTTAATGTTCTTTATTATTGGGTAATTGTGGTCAGCTGTACAGTAGTTCAACTCTCTTAGGTTCTGAATGGCTTTTGGCTGCTTTCCATACAGCATTATATCAATTCATGTTGTTTTGTTCATTAATATAACTGAAAGTAAAAAATCTTTTAAAATTACATAAAATAAGTCTGTTATGCTTAAGGCAGTCCACCTGTTTATCTTAGTACGGGTTTTATGATAAACCTGCACAACAGGAAAGGAGGAGGGGAAATGGGTAGCTGTAAAGGTAATCCTAGAGCCTTAAGTTTACTCTTACTGACATTTTCACAAGAGACAAAGTTTATGAAGCAGAGTCCAATGTCAAGGCATGAGTGGAAAACATGGCCATTTCCTGGTCTCTTTAATGATCATATCTCAGTCATGTGTGAATACATATCTAATGTGTTTTAAACAGAATTCACTCATCTCACTTGTGTATATACTGGCATTGTTATAATACACCTGCAAGAAATAATAATTATTACCACAGTCACATATTAAGCGTCCCGTCAGACTATTATATCAATATAATTTTTAGGATTTTTCTGTATTTATATTTCTAAATGCTGAGTATAGAAACCCAACATGCTCTCTAGTTACACAATTTGCTACAATTTAACTTTTTTTGGTGAAATTTGATGATTTCGTACAATCTCATTTGTACATTTTCATATGATCTGTATACATCCCACCAAGCGTTTGGTTTAAAGGCATAATATGTAATTTTTCGCCGCTAAAATCAAGAATTTCGTGGAAAATCAAGAAAACAAGATTCAACCAATAAGACTAAACGAGTTATATACAGCTATATAACAATGAATGGTTTCATTGTAGTATCTATAAATGTATCCAAACAGTTGTTCCCTTGTTCCTAATAAAACATAAATATATATTAAAGCATCTTTGGTGTTTCCATGATTTCTAAAAAAAATAAAACCGGAAATCGAGGGTAACGCAGGTATGATGTCATTGATGGGTGACGAAAAATTGCTTATTTCTCTGGATTTAAACATTCGAGGAATACACAAGTCAACAACATATATAATGCTGTTCTAATGCTTTTTGGATATTTTAATCCAAAAATCTTACATATTGTTCCTTTTAAGGGTGGAATCAAATAATAAAAATCCATAAGAATTCGCCAACTCATAAAAAGAGAAGAAAACTTTGAACAACAGCGTTTTCACTGAAAGTTGTCACTGAAAATTGAAGTAAACTTTCCATCCATACGTCGACGCTGTAAGATCATAGTGAACTAGTCTAGAAACTCCATATTAAAAACAAACACGTCGTCTCGCGTCTCGTTTCAATATGACACAACCAAGGCAACAGGTTCATCAAGGCCACTGTATCATTATAATCTGATTCTTTTTTAGACTTTGTGCAGAGATCGATACTGGACTTTGGGTGAACAAGACCCTACCTAAGTCCGAAATCGCATACTCTCTAGAGGAAGCACTTATTTTGCAAGCGCTAAAAAGGTATGATCTATATAGTATGAATGTGTGTAGTATGAATGTAATCTGGATGTACTACTTTTCTCATGTTGTTATTATAATTTGACCTACTTGTGTCGGTTCAATGTCATTCACAAATCCTCTCCTGTGGCCTCATAGGATAGTAAAGTGTCCATTGAATGTCCACTTCAGAGTCTCGGCAGAAATATTAGGGCATCTGAGTACATTTTGCCAAGTATTTTGAGTACTGTAAATTCGGATGTACAGTAGAAGCCTACTCATCTCACATACTGTTTTTCGCCTGCTTTATATTTGGAAAGTATGCGATTTCGGATGCAGCCTATAAGTGTCTTTTAACTGTTATAGTCGGTGAGATTCATAAGGGCTAATGAGGCTCAATCATTTAAATGTGGCCGTTTATACGCTCGGGTGGTCTTAATTAAACCTGATTACAGTAATTGCTGCTCTCATATTGTCTTAAATGGGCAGGTGGCAGTTCTCAAGTAGGTTTGCACGTGACTCAACCTCTTCACAATGTCAAGTCACCTTTATTTATATAGCATTTTATACAGATTGTCTCAAATCGGCTTTACAGTAATGAAACAGTAAAATGATTCAATGATGCATTGCGGCTGTACAGCAGCCCAAAAAGAGAATAGCGTCATTGTTATACTGAAGTCAGTTTAGTGTTTATTCCAGGATGTGTAGCAATGTGCAAAACCGGTTTTGTTTTTTAAAATGTTTCTAAATGATTTGAAACCATAGCATTTTTCTGATCTGAACTGGAGAGATAGACTGTATATTTGTAAACTATCCTAAATCCCTTCCAGAAAAAGAGATTAATTTGGAAGTAGTCATAAGTGTCTTAATTTGCTTTATCGCTACTGCTTTAGCAAGCACGCTAAAGGCCCAATTAGCTCCTGAAGTTGCCTCGGTATAAATATTCATACTTTTGTTTAACTCACTACCGTACATCAGGATGATCTGCGGTGGCTTCCTTAACAAACAGAGAGTGAGAAATAAATATATAATAAAGACAAAAAGTGAGAGGGAGCGAGGGTCTTAAAACATCAAAGACTTTGCTATCTCTGTGGCATGTAAACACTGAGTGCCTTTCGTGCATCGAAGAGCCCTATTTAATGATTCTATGGAAGATTGCCACGGCGACAAGCATCCTGCAATAAATAAAATTAACAAACATTTCTGTAGGGTCTGTTCAAAGGGAAAGGGAGCCCAATGTTTTTTGTCCCGATAAGTGGTCTATACATCCCTCCTGCTCTTTCCTGATTAGTCTAATCCAGTGAGAAGTGCGTGCCGGGGTTGTGATTGAGTCAGTCACCGCGGCCCCTGAGGGGAACCCTCCTGATAAGTGCCTTTACCTTTCACCTCCACAGCCCCACGCACACACCGCTCTAATCTCATTTGGACCAGGAAGACATGCTCTGGCACGGGGAGCAGCGATTAGCATCCACTCAGCTTACATGCTCTCTCTCTCTCTCTTTAGCACACATCCGCGCAGTCCTCCACAGGCCTGCAATCAGACGGACCACTACACCTTATTTGCGCCCAAAGAGAGAAAGAGTCTGGCAAACCAGTTTTAGGTCATTTTTGAATGACTCGACTTGATTTGATCTGCTGGAGCTGATGAATGTGAACCGATTTTGCACATGTGGACAGTCCAACGAATAAAACAAGACCTTGAAGAGCATATGTTTGTCCATTTCTCCAATGATACTCAGTCTATGGCACTGACCTAATTGATGAAGTTGCTGCAGTACAGTCCAGTAAGTTTATTAAGCTTTCAATTTTGAAGTCAGGCATTCAGTAGTCTGAAGAAAATCCCGTTTGGCCATCACAAACAGCTCTCTTGCTGAAACCGATTAATTGCGACTGTTTTTTTAAAACACACTAATCTCCTTTGTCGAGACTGATGTTCAGTTGATATAACTGCGAATGAAATTTAATTACATTTGATGTGCAGCCTGCAGGAGAAGCGCTCTATCTTTTCTACTCACCTGAGAGTGTCTGGGAAGCGAAGGTTATTTCTGACATCACTTCTCTTAGAAAGATACCTTTGTGAGGATCTTAATAAAGGTAACATGCTTCTATTGTTTGAAAGCAAACACTGTAGGCCTTTGTCTTTTTGTACGCTCAATTCAGAGATAAATTTGTCAATACAATTTCCAACTCATTCATTCGTCGTGATTTATACCATCATTAGAACTTCCCTGTTGGAATGTTGCTTGTACAACACTACAAATGTCTGTTTGAAAGCCAGTAATTACGTTCCTTTACTTTGATTCAGGCTTCAGGGTCATGTGATTGTTGTGTGTTCCTGACGGGGGATCCAGGTGACTGGATCTGAATGAGACGAGTGACATCTGGACCCACAAACCAGTCACATGGGTCTCAGACCACTGACTGGGGTTTAGGTTTTCATCAGGTAATATGCTGCAAACCGAAGAATGATTGACAGCTTGTCAACCTGCATGGCAGTGTGTGTCACAGAGCCCAATGTTGTCAAAAGACAAGATCCTTTCGCTACTGCTTAGGCTACATCAGTAAATAATGCAGTCATTGGTATGAGAAGTGACACACAGCATGATAGGATAGATTTATATTTCTATGCCTATGCGTTTTTACATTTTATGCTTTCATAGTGTTATAATATTGGTTGTACATGGTGCATATGTATGTACATCTATACATTGATAATGAAAAAGAGTCAATTTCCATTACAGTCATTTATTTTCTTACATATATATATATACATATATATATATATATATATATATATATATATATATATATATATATATATATATATATATATATATATACATATATACATACTAACCATTATACTGTAGTTAGTTTGGGGTCAGTAAGATTTAATGTTTTTGAAAGATGTCTTATATGTTCACCAAAGCTGCATTTATTTATCAAAAAAAAAAAGTAACATTGTGTCATAAAAAGTCATTACAATTTAAATAACTGTTCTGTTTTAATATATTTTAAAATATTCCCGTTATGGCAAAGCTGAATATTCAGCAGCCACTACTCAGGTCTTCGGTGTCACATGATCCTACAGAAATCATTCTAATATGTGGATTTGGTGCTCAAGAAACATTTGTTATTATCAATGCAGTTGTGCTGCTTAACATTTTTGTGGAACCTTTTAGGCTGTTTTTTTTAGGATTCATTGATTAATAGAAAAGTTCAAAAGCATATTGTTTATTTGAAATTTCTAAACAATGTGAAGATCTTTTGTCACATTGGATAAATTTAATATGTAAATTAGGAAATAATAATAATTAGGAAATGAGCACCAGATCACCTTCATGAGCACCAAGGTATGCGTCATAGCATGTGTGCAGACCGTTAGACACATTTTTTTATCAATTCCTTGTAGTACTTCATAAAGTAAATCTATATGACTTATTTGAAAAACGAATAGGCACTGACACGCCGACTCCTCATTTCCATTTCTCCATGGTTTGTGGCTTTAAAATTAAAATATCCCATAAAGAAAGTGTTTCTTCTCGCCACTTTGTTGACAAAACGCCCACAGAGCTGCACTGGGACCCAAAGCTGTACCAGGATTATGATTACCCTCTTCATACCAACAGTGAAAGCGAAACATTTGTCTTTCAACAATCTTCACTTTAAAGCTAAAACTGGGGAATTGATAATAACAACATGGCATAAAATGGTTACCTGGACACACACACACACACACACACACACACATATATATATATATATATATATATATATATATATATATGGTTCTGCACCATGGCTCCTTAAGACCCTGTATGTCATCTCTATCTCACCACATAAGAGAGAAGTGTCAATAAACAAACCCTGACTATTTGCTAGTATAAAGCATTACTCTATCCATATTTTTGCAACCTAAATATAATAACTGCTGTGTATCCAAAAGTTATGACATATGAATTAGGAGAGATCAACAGTTGTTCACTTCAACACATGAAACAGTATAGCACAAATGGTTTATACAGCTTATCCATGAAGGTATATTTCAAATTCTACTTCATTAAATAGTAAATTCATATAGTTTGAACCTTTAATGGCAAAATAATCACATTCGTTCAAACAATTTTCAACCCCAAAACTCGCTTCGACGTCACGCGTTTTGTTTCGTGTCATCGCGACAAATTGTGACATTTGCCATGATCCAACTTTTCCTTACCTGAATTGAAGGTTTTATTGTTTACGAGTTGTTGTTACAAAAGCTTCTCAAAATGATATTTCAGGAGAAGTCTGCCTGTATAAAAACGATTAGACCTAGCAGTCATTTTATTCATTAAGCGTGTTTATGGAGCCCGGGGTAGGCTAACTACATTATTACAATCTAAAAAAATGTTTCAGAGTATTATTGTTATATCAACATCTTTATTTCCGTCATTTTAACATGATTGGCTACAATAATTTACATAATTCCTACACAATTTCATATGCTTTCACACTTTCTTCTGCTAAAAAGTAGTCGACAATTTGACACGAACGTAGGCTATCGTATCTAGACAGAAATTAAAGTTTTAAAATTCTATGTATTTAAATGATTATTATATCAGCGTATAACCTATGATGTGTTAAGTGTAACATGAAACTGCAACACTGATACCCGACAGGCTGTATAATGACAGCAAAGCGTCTGTATAATCCATTAACCGTTTGAAAGGTTTACAGCGTCACTTATAAAACATATAGTCTAGAAACTAATCTGAAGGAATCTGGAGTTTCACATTCCTCCGGCCTTGACAGCGCGTGTGACCCATATTGACGACACGACCGTTATCCAAAACTTTCTTTGTTAAAGGGTAATTCATATTCCACAACGTGTTTTTTTCTCCAAATCTTATGTAGGCCTATCCCTAAGAATGAATATTTGATATTATGATAAGTGCTAATGTAACTATGCATTACAGCATGTTTTGCTGTGTTTCAGACAGATATGTGTATTAATCTGTTCAGTGTGTGTGTGTATGTATGTGTGTGTGTGTGTGAGAGAGAGAGATGCATCCTACACTCTCTTTGAATCAGTCGGAGGGGTAAAGTCTCAGTGTATATCACATTCCCGACTGGACCCGCACATTAAACCACCGAGGCATGATTCCTTTTCTCTTCCATATTTCCTTATCAGCTCCTTCACCGTTTCATTTCTTTCACATGAGAATTCAGGGACCCCCAAATTCAAGGCCGGCGCTTCAAACAACAGCACTGCGGTTTACTTTTCTTCTGTCCAAATGCTATCCTAGATCCAATTTTAGATAGACGAGGCTTCAGCAATGATGCTTTTAGGACTTTCCGAGAGAGAAAGAGACAATAGTTAAAATTTTAAAATGAGATCAGCGTAACACCAAACCCAATATATTGCAATATTAAAACGTATTATGTGTCTGACTAAATTTGGAGTGAGATAAGCAAGTGTTATTTCTGTAAAATGATATAATTAAAGAACAACAAAAATAAAATAAATTGCTATTATAAAATATAGCTGTTATATTTGAAAATAACGTATTGTTATAAAAGCAATTAATTGCTTCATAAATAATAATTAAAAAATTTCAGTAAATGGTTCTGCAGTGTAAAAAAAAAATAGTTTTCAATGAAATAGGCCTAGAAAATTAGCATGGCAAGATTCAGAGCAAGATATTTATAAGCTACGTATCAAACTGAATACTGTGCCCGTGATTTCAGGGTGACATTAGGAGACAATAATGCAAATGACCCATGGCATTCAATTAAAAGTGTCATGTCCCCTCACTTTTGTTTCATGTGTTTTATATTTTCCACTAAAGTGTTTGAGAAAGAAAGCGCCTTGTGTCCCCCTCCTCATTGAATTTTATCACTAAATGAAGCATATAAATGATCTGAAAGCACAGCCTGTCGCATTAAATTAAATAAAATAAAGAACAATTATCCTCTCTTTTTCTCTGATCTCCTGCTGAAAGGAGTCTTGGCGAGATAAGGCAGATTGAATTCGGGCTCTCCGTTGAGCTCAAATAAAAACGTCTCGGAGAAGAGCTACAGATTTAGGGCTCTATAATTTCAAATAATAATTTTCACCTCTATTTTTTTTTTATTCGGGTTTTGTTTGTGACGTTTTATTTCACCAGAATGCTTGAGAAAATAGTTCAAAATGGCTGCAATGATCACAGTTGATTAATAGCTGTGAAGGGCTCATAAATTAACATCTAATTACACCCACATGCTCTTAACTAAACATAAAGCCCTGGATTGTTATTCATATTCAGGTCTTGTGGTTGATTTTTTCAGTATGTCATTTTGTTTATCATGTTATGTTGCCTGGATCAATATTCCAAATTAAAAAAAAAAAAAATTAAAGACTGACTGGACGCTGAGCTAAACAGTCATTTAAAAATATATTTATATATGTACGATATATGTAGGGCTTAATGGTCTTGTTGTTTGTTAAATAATCTACTAATGCAAAACAAAAAAAACACACGTTTCCCGCATTTCTTTTAGAAGTGCTCCTTAAAGTTCCCTAATTATCATCGTCCAATTTCAAAGTTGAATCTGCCTGCTTTAGGGGGCTGATGTAAAACTTGCTATTCGGTTCAATGGAGTATCACCCTAATTTACAGCGGCAGATAAGAGCACAGTCTGTCATAAAAATCTGAGCCCCCTCCCTCCCTTATATTGAATTGCACCTTGGGCAATAGTGCAGAATCGTGAATCTTAACTTCTTCCAGCATATGTTCCTGGCAGATAAGTAAACAATCTGGATGTGAAATGAAAATTTTAATTAATACAGTAATGCTATTACACCTCGGTGTGCAAATCCCATTCCCCATCCCTGCGACAATAGACAAAAGTACAGGCCAATTCCAATCCTCTGTTTGCAGCCCAAACCCAATTGTTCTGCGAGCTTGTTTCCTTTGAGTGAATCCCATTCCCCATTCACGCATCTAGTTTCAGCAACTCTTTTTTGTAATACAGGAGGAGAACTCGTTCCAACTGTGTTGAATTAGTACTATGCGAATCTTGACAAACTGTGAAAGAAATATTATTGTAAACGAGTTGTAACATGTTTACTGTTCACATTAGAAGTCGAATTATTAATAGAAAGGAATAATGAAACTGAATTAAAATCTAACATTTTTGCTGTTCACATTAGAAGTCTAATTATTAATAGAAAAGAATAATGAAACTGAATTAAAGTGTAACATGTTTACTGTTCACATTAGAAGCGGAATTATTTAATAGAGAGGAATAATGAAACTGAATTAAATGCTAAACTGCATTTAAAAACAAAGTGCACGTTTTTTTATTAACCATAAAAACGGCTGAAGTCAAAGCTATACTAGTTGCCATGTATTTTATTATTATTATTATTATTATTATGATTATACGACAGCGTGACAACGTATAGATTTTTTTAAGCAACGTCATAAATCACATTTTGCATGTAATCTTAGTTCATGAAGAAGGTATTAATTAATTTGTTTTGTGAAACATATAGCATCGTGTTTCTGACCGTAAAACGTCGGAATGTCCTAAGCGGTGGAACAGGTGGAACATGCAGTCCCTGAAGGGTGAAACGTCTCGTGCATCACACGTCACACATCAAAGAGTGTGATCACCTTATGACACACACCTGAATGCAGAAAGTTGTACACCCCGAACACAGCAACTCTCGCGTATTTACAGAAAAATATGAGCTCAAAATATAATACAGTTACAGAAGAAAGAAAGAAAGACGAATGGAAAACGGAGATAGTAATGCAAACTGGCAGCTTCAGTCTGCTCCAATATGTCACAGAGCATTTGCAGGCGCCACTCAGCGAAAATCGGCCCACATTATGAAGCACCTGACGCTTTGTTCACTTGTTTTTATTGGAAATTGTTTTGTAATACTAAATGACATGGCTCATACTCGTACCACCCCTTCTTCTGTCCAATTTCCATCCTATTGTGGGTCTCGGGGTAAATCACAATTCATGTTCGCCCTCAGTTTCCCTTAGCGTCCCTGTACAGTAATTGTTTTGCCATTTAATTTGGACCGGCGGTCCCTATAGAGCAGTCGGGAACGCCACGCGCTGACAGAGTTCATCTCAAATCTATGCCGAAAAGCCAGATGGTTATTAGACAGCCTCCGCAGTGCTGATTGAGAAGATAATTATTGCAGATATCTATTTGGCGTGTTTTATGTTTAGCAGTTAAGGCCTGCGTTCTTCTCTCTGCCCGACAAAATTCATTATGTTTGAATGCAAAAGTAAAAACCGCTAAGTTAATAAGAGGAAGAGTAAATATTTATTACACGCATGTTCGGGTACACCATACTTACTACCGACATGCCCGTTACCTTTTGGCACGACTGTATGAGAACATAGTCAAGAACAAGATTCATTAATAGCTTAAATAGGCAATTTAACAAGGGTTATGCATTTTAAGACAGATTGTCTTTATTCAAAATGTCTTTGCTCGGCAAATGAACAAAGAATCGAGGTATCACCCTTTTAGATACATTTCCTTTCCATTAACATGACAGGATTTAAGTTACCATCGCAAATAAAAAATACAACATGAACTGCTTCGCTTCAAACTTGAAGTTCTTTCTGAAATCAAATGAACGAGTGACTAGCACTGAACCACAGAGAAAAAAAAATGTCCAAATGAAAAATATTGAAAGATAAGGATTTTTTTTTTCATGTGATATTTTAAATAGACCGTCTAATTTTAGGTGCCGGTTTAATAATTATAAACAATATAACCCGTATAATCTAAACGCTGAATCTCTCACTTATAGTCGTATCATTTGAATTTCAGAGTGCCAAAAAGAATGGTAAATACAACAGGCTGTACAAGAAACATGAATCCTAACCGTTAGTTGTGCAAATCAAAGTCATTCAAATAATAATAATAATATGAGAATAACAATTATATTAACTGTTCAAACAAAATTATCATTATTATAGCATCAAATCGTACATAATAAATAAAATTAAAGGCATCCAAATCCGGTAGCCATAATAATAAACGTTTGAACATTTACATTTCTTACAGTTCTGGGCACCTGCCTTACATCTATTCCAAGATCCATGCTGGGATCCGAGGAACCTCTCGTAGATGGTGAAAAGTTCATGTCCACACGGCCTCAGTATAAATGTCTCGATCATTCCTCTCTTCTTATGTACATGCATTGCTGTATTCAAGTTTTCAAAGAGGAGACTGTTTTTAGTGGTGGAGTCACATAGCAGTGGCATGTGCTGATGAGTACGGGTCAATCCCACTCTTGGTCATACCTGGGAACAGTATGTAGGCAACAGGCGGCTGTAAACTCGATGCCGACCATGCGGTGCAGTTACACGGCACCACGTACCCCGGGTTTGTGGGCGACGGGTGGGTGTGGGTGTGCTGGCTGGGGCATCCCAGGCTCCCGAATGCGCCGTTCTGGTATCCCAGAGATGATGCGTAAGGTAAAGTGCTGGTGGCCAACGTGTGGGGCATCTCTGTCATCTTCTGGATGGCGCTGGAGCTGAACTGGCTCGGGTCGAGGAAGGAGTAAGGGGCAGATGTAGGTGGCAGGAACGCACGGGCTTTTTCCGAGGAACCTAAGAGCGAGTCCGTAGCTGAGACCGGAAGTCCTTTCAGGTGATCCGTGTCGCCCAGGTAGGGCAGAGGAAACACGTACCTGTCCTTCTTGAGGAGGTTCTTGGGCTTGCGCCTGGGTCTGTATTTGTAGTCTGGGTGTTCTTTCATGTGTTGAGCCCTCAGCCTCTTGGCCTCGTCGATGTACGGTCGCTTCTCGGATTCAGAGAGCAGCTTCCACTCGGCGCCAAGTCTTTTGCTTATTTCGGAATTGTGCATTTTAGGATTCTCTTGAGCCATTTTCCTCCTCTGGCCTCTTGACCAGACCATGAAGGCGTTCATTGGTCTCTTGATGTGATCTACCGGTTTGGACATTTTTCACGGCGCCCGTTTAAAGTTCCCTGTTAAAATAACAACAAAAAGTTCTTCAACCAACCAAGAGAAAAGAGTATTCACCTGTCCTGCTGACAGACACGGATCATGCCACTTCTGGAGAGCAGGAGGAGTATGAAAACGGCATCAATGGAGGAAAAATCCAGTAAGTCTTCCGTGTTCGTCGTTAAGTTGAAAGATTTTTCTTCTTCAAAACGACACTGTTCGGCTCAGGGAAGAACAGCCACGCGCGACACAAAATCCAGCGCGGGAAGCGAAGTTTCCGCGATCTGTTTGAGCGCTTTTTTTCTCGGAGGATTCTCGCGCCGCGAAGCACCTGGCTGGGAAATGAGGAGTAGCGCGTGAATGAGAGCCAAAAGCGGTGAAGTTCAAAGGCTGGGCTGGTTCGCTCTGCACGCGATCTGACATAATCGCAGGGCGTTCACGCGCCAACCTGAGCGCCCAATCAGCTCTGAGAAAGCCACATAATACCTACCAAAATATGTATATTACAACACAAACAAAGATCGGGGAGGAAAAGGAGGTGACTCTCTTCCCACCCCAAATCCATTTAGTTGAAGGTCTACAAACACAGACCTTCAACCTTTTTGTAATAAAACCTGACATCTACCAGCGTCAATCCTTCAGAGAAGACAGATGCCTGAAGAATAGACAAATTCTTATTTTAAACATCGCTTTCCTTGTATGAACACGCGTTTGCGTGCGCTTTTAAAGTTAAGCTTTATTTATTTTAAATATTTTGACAATTCTTCTGACGTTTATCTTGTTTTTTATTGTTATTATTATTATTATTAATACTTATCTTTTGTAGTTTATTAGTTTATTTTGATTAGATAACATGATAGATTAATCACATAAGGCAAGCTTATTATTAAAACCACAACGCACCAAGTACTGAATTGTCTAGAGAGAGAGAGAGAGAGAGAGAGAGAGAGAGAGAGAGAGAGAGAGAGAGAGAGAAGGTATTAAAGATCTCCGAAAACAAGCGCGCTGTCTGAGGCACTGGCCCCCAGGCCAATATTTCCTAAATGAGAACAATTGTCCAAAGCTCTCCTGGGACAGGCTGGGTTGGGGCTTGCACCTGTTTTGCTGCTGTAATCTCACATGTGTAGAACATGCCCATGGACCCTTTCTGAATGGTAACATACCCACGCAAATTTGGCATTTTGAAAACAATGCCAGTTGCTCATAGAATCATTACATCCCACAAATAATCAAAAGCAAATGAAAACCTTGAGCTGTGTGATGTGTCTTTGTTTCCATTTAATGTTTCTAACAGATATTTGCACGAATATCTGGTAGAAATGCTTTATTAAATTACTCAGAATATCATGTAATTGCTTTAAACATTAGATTCATGGTCACAGTAAAGTTAGCTTCATTATTTTCGGTAGAAGATATTTTACATTAAAGCTGCGGTTAATTGTCACTGTTTTTTTTTTCTCGTGTTCTTTTTCTCCCCTTCTCTTTTGTATCTCACAAATAAACTTTAGAATTCATTTAGAATTGTCAAAAATTACCCAGATGTGTGAAAGGAAATATGACTATTTCAAGGTAATGTTTTGTGTTAAGGTTCGCGCACCAAAACCTTTTACATGCAAATTTGAGTGTTTAAAAAAGATCGGGGTCTTAATGAGCCTGAGGCAACGAGCTTGATATATGAGAGGCACGGGTGTAATTATTAAGTGAAATGTATAAGATATGTGATATCTCGTGGAGGGGCCTTCAAGCGTGACATGAAGAGAGATCTGCCTGTAATTTAGCACACGAACATATATTGTCTCTATCGTATTACATGATACAGCGTTCGTGCTTTAAAAACATGCAGGTATTAATCTAAAACTTATTTCAATGTTTGGAGATAATCCATTTTCTTATTTAATAATTATGTCTGTTTGTGCGTTTTGATTTTTTTTAAACGTCTACAATGTCTAACACATTTCTTTCAACGGCGAGGGTTATTTAAATGACCATACACTTCATATATCTTCAAATATCTTCTACCGTATATATATATATATATATATATATATATATATATATATATATATATATATATATATATAAATTGCGATCACAGGTATTTACAGGAGTAGATGCTTTATTTTTTATTTGTCATCAGAATTACTTTTTGAATTAGTTTCAACTCTTTCAGCGTGACTCTTTGCTCATCTTACTCCTGAAACTTAATTAAACGTTTTACATATGAAAATAAAATCTGCATATTAAAAGCAAATGTAGCTACCTGGACATCTCTTCCATATCTATACTCAAGTCTGGAGAGAAAAAAATAATAATAAAAAATAATAAATAATAAAAATAACAATAATAAAACAGCCGTTATCTTCCAATAGTAGCCTAATAATAGATGATAAAAAAAAGTAAAATTATTATTATTATTAATATTATATTAAGCAAAGCCCATGTGTATATAAATCCTCAATGAGGCGCTGATGGTAAATGCGTCTGGAGAGCATGAAGTGTGTTTCGTAGTGGTGCCGGCTCGATATCCATCAAGCTTTACCGTTCCACCGCCTCTCAGCCTCCCTCTCCATTTCAGAGCACAGCCGAGAGCAGTGCAGCTTGAAATCCGGAGAACAGCAGCCTGATAGAAACAGAAATTACAACGGGAATTAACAGAAATTATTGGGGCACACAGCATTTGACATAGAGATGATGTACTCAACGCCAAATGAAGTGAGATTTGTGAAATCAAGCATGCTGAGGCGCGCGCGTCATTAAATGGGAGCTCGTCATAATGGAGGAGATATTCCGCGTGCGGAGTATGGATCGCTCACGTGCGCCTCTTTTTGCGCGTAGCGAGAACTTTAGGAACCCACCAACTCATGCAAAGGTGTGCATGTGTATTTATGCTTTGATGTGTAAGATATTGTATCTCAGTGTATGTAATCTAAAAAAAGAACAAATTCGGATGGGATTTTTTTTATTTATTTAACGCATTATTTTTATTTTTTTTAGAAATCACTTGGCTTTTCAAGCCCTTTTCACCATAGCCTACTAGTAATATTTCAATATCAATATGCTACTTTTCAAATTCTAACTGCTATTAGAATCCGATAGTCTAGCCTTACTTTAAGCACGTGCACTGACCTGAACACCATTTTTGCCTTTCCCTTAAAAATGAAAATAACTGTTTCTTTAAAAGTGCATTACTTTCAAGCACTTGCAGGTCGACTGAGATGATAAGATAAGTAAAAAAGGCCATTATAGCAAAGCCCAGTCAATTTAAAGCTTAAAGTTGAGCTGAATTGTATTTAATGTGATGAGAAACTCGACTGCTGAAGGGAACTTACATTTGTTTTATATTACCTACTCCGCTGTTGAAAAGTCAAAGGAATTAACCAATAATAATAATAATAATAATTAAACTTATTATTATAACCTTATTACAATGGTGGATTGACAGAAATTCCCCATCAACAACTTTATCCAAAAAAAAGTTCAAATAGATTCTTAATGAGGAAATCTATATAAAGATATATATTCACGGTAATCAATCCAGCATCTTTAGATGTTTTACTGATCATGACTCTAAAATGATGGTGGCCTACATAGGACAAGCGACTCGGAAAATGCATGGATGAATGGGTTGATATAGAATGAAAAGAGGTCAACTCGATCACAACAATTCCATGAAATACAGCAAAACAATTCGGTTTCATCGCCGTTGATGTGTTTGTCCCTGGTTTACTCAGAATCAGCGGTAACATTGTGTAAATCCCACGCGCTCCGACCCTCATGTTTCACACAGGGTTCATGAGATGGATACGGTGGTACAGTAGCTGTCCATGGTCCTGACGCGCTAAGTGGCTTTTTCCACTGCTAACTCGCGGTCCCACTCAGGACTCCTCTCAAACCCGTGTTGACATTTCAATGCTTTTTATTCTTTTTACATCCCATTTGCTGCTGTGATTCTGCTCGCATGATGCTGCAATAGATGTTTTCCCTCTGAGAATTTGGAAGTGTGCTCTGCCAAGAAACCTCTGCGACTATGTTGCATGTTGTTTTGTAAGCCAATATTCACCCCCTAGGAATTATCTTGGTAAGTTAAGTTCTGTGCGTAACATTGCGGATTCAATAGCGGAAATGGGAGTGCGCTTACAACGGAAATACTCTCATGTATACAAAGCACATGAAGAACATTTCAAATGTCTGACCTAGTGGGAATGCAGACATTATTCAAAAGCAGAGTCCCTCTTTTTGCCTGGGCGTCACCTCATTTGCAGCTCAAAAATTAGATTCCAAAGAAGTCTCATGATGAATATGATTTAAAGGGCCACCAACAAGTTTAAAGGCTACTACTGTATTTACTACCATAGTTCAAAAATAAATAATAGATTTGAAACTAAAACTATACAAACACTGATGGTGTCTATTATAATACTTATGGGAATAATAAAAAAAATGTGACTGTTATATATGTTTTACTGACAAAGGGATTATCTACTGCACTTGATTGCTAAAAAGTAATGAAGAGCCAATGAAGGAACCAGCATATAAAATGAAAGCTTTACATTGGCAAATGATGTACTTAAAGACCACTGGCACTTACCAAAAATTAATCATAATGTTCTCACCCTAAGGGCTGCTATGTCAGCCAATTACATAGACAGACTGTAATGGAAGTTAAAAGTTGTTTTGGCATGTTTTGAGCCAACACTAAGCAAACCCCTGATGACCTCCAGCAACTTTTCACTCCGACTGCCAGCCTGAAAGGTAAAATTCAGAAAATTCTATCCATTATGAGACAGTGGGTTGAAAAGTGGAGTATTGCCTCAACCTCCCCCTCCGTTCCATCTCCCTCCCCCAGCCTGCTTCCTCCTCACAGACCGACATTATTTCGCATATTCAAATTGCCAGTGTTTGTTCTGGCCGTGGCTCTTGGCTCCCATTTCTCTCCAGTGTGGAAATTGATTTTAGTCAGCTGTCACAGCCAGCATTTTTCTGGAACCTCTGCAAAATATATATTTACAAAAAATTCTGTTTGGTTTGGAGAAATTTCATTAGCCCACGCAGCATCCCAGGCCCTTTTGGAGCGGCCATAAGAGTGATGAGCATAATGCTATTTTGGGAAAACGGTGAAAGACAAGCCATCGATGTCTTCGTGATTGGGCCACATTTCTGGGAAAGTATCCAGTCGTGGCCAGGCCCAGTCCATCTTTGGCTGTTTACATATCTGTTTCCTCTTCCTCATTCTCTCCACATATCAATCTGTGATTATCAATAGCTGGGCCCAGCCCTAATCAAAAACGAAATGAGCATCGGGCAGAAACGTATGACCGACAGGAGACATATAAAATTGACAATTCTCATGGTCAAATATTTTTACAATATAACATTTCATGAAGGAGCCCAATAAGGACCCCTTAGAGAATCCCATGCCTTGTGCAAAGGGCAGAGTTAATGAAAAAGGAAAGACACAGCCAATGATTGAATGAAATAAAACAGAATGGAAATTAAAAGAGGTTCAAGGCAATGGTTGATAATGAAAGGAGGAGGGTAATGCTTCAGAGACACAGAAGCAAGCATCGCACAATCATACAATACAATTAGGATTAAAGGGGCCAGGCACAGATAACAGAAGATAGGGATGAATTATCACCCAAAAAGAGAAATGGGGCCTCTTCTCTGACCTTCATTAAGAGGAAGAAAGGCTCGCTCACGGCTGGGATGACTTGCGGCACACTTTCAGCTTCCTGATTGGTAATTGTGACTCGGAGAGTCCCTGCCAGATCAGCCTCTTGAGGAACCAGATGGAAAATAAAGAGGTTTGTTAAGATATAAATAAATAAAAATTCATAAAAACAACACAACTCAAAACCAGTGACACCGGTGACATCGCTTTAATCCACACAATTTTTAATTGTCCTTATTTAGGTGTACTTCCATTGACAGTTTAAGGGATAGCGCACCAAAAAAGGAAAATTCTGAGCTCATTTACACATGGCATTCCAAACCCATGAGCACATCCGTGCATATTTGATGCACAAGAACAAACCTCATTGGTTCTCACGTGTCAAGCGAGCAGGGTTGAGCTTCTGTGTTTGCCATGTTTGATGAGCTCTATATGTGAATTGATCAATGTTAATGTATGAATAAAAACCTAAATTAAAAATCATATAAAGCGATTGTCTCTATTCAAAAGACTTGGATTAAAACATTTTATTCATATGGATTGTCTTTTTTGATGCATGAAAATTTTGGTTGTATCGACTTTCAATGGATGGGCAAAAATGAAGAGAGAATATTGAAAATGTTTATTTTCCAAAGATGAACGAAGGAGTGAAGGAGATTAAAGGGTTAGTTTACCCAAAAAATGAAATTTCTGTCATTAAATACTCACCTTCATGTTGTTCCAAATCTGTAAGAACTTTGTTCATCTTCAGAAAACAAATTAAGACATTTTTGATGAAATCTGAGAGCTTCTGACCTCCCTATACACCAGTGTTGTAACCAATTTCAAGCTCCTGAAAGTTTATAAATGCATCATTAAAATAGTCCATGTGACACACAGTCATGCGTCATCATGCTCACGTGTACAGCGTCAGCGAAGGCCTTCTAACTCGTTGGCCCCATGAATATATGTATATATCTCTGATTGTGTTCATCAGAAAGAAGAAAGTCATATGCAACTAGGATGGCTTGAGGGTGAGTAAATCTTAATTTTCATTTTAAAGAGAACTAGTCCTTTATTGACAGAATTTCATTTTTGGGTGAACTAACCATTTAAGAGCAAGTTAAAAATAAAACTACACGAACTGGACTTACAACAAACTGCAAAATCAGCAACACCAATGTGAATCGCATTTCAATGCCTCTGTTAACTCTGAATGCAACACTGAAGGAGAGAATAAACCCTGATGCTAACAAACTCAACTGATCCTTTACACACAAATCAACAAACACTGACATTCTGCTTTTCTTTTAAAGGCTGACATTAGTAGTGACATCCACAATTTAATCGAAGAACACAATACAAGCAAGCATCTTGCAACCACGCTCAGAACCAAGGTACACAGAGAAAAAAAAGGGAAAGTAAAAAGGAAACCAAAAGGGTAATGATAAAAGAGAGTCAATTAAAAGATCTGAATGCCTTTGAATGCAGAAAAATTGATTTAGATGAAACTGGAATAATAAACATTGGTACTGGGTGTTGATTGATTCTTTTTATTGGGAGGGGGATCTGTTATTGCATTGTGAGATATCAGTTCTCCTTTTTCCTTTACACTTTGTGATTCTCAATGGAGCAGCAGTTCAAAAGACAATTCTATTTGGCTTCCCATTAGAACTGCGCTCTGAAGCGCTTTTCAGATCGTTCGCTTTTGAATCAGTTTAAAGTGCTCCTGTGTGTTTGTTGGAGATGAAAAGCAGCGTTATGTTCTAAAAGCCTGTTTATTAACTTTCTCGGTGCATTAACAGGAGCCAATCGGAACATTGTTCTTTCTTGACAGTAGTTACAGTCATGGCTGTACCACATCTACATCTTGAAAATCCATCTTGCCGACCGACAGTGAGTATAAAAATAGTGCGTTTTGGCTAGGTCATGGCACTTCTTAAATACTGTTTTTCACTTAGAGGCATTTATTCGACAACAAACAAAAGTTCTGAACGCTGAAAATTGTGACAGGTGTGGACTGCGCTCAGGGATTCTGCATCCTCTGAACGTTCGAATCCATTTGAAATCACTACGTGCCTCTCGTCCTCTCTCTCTTCTTCGCTTTTGAATATAATGGCTATAGTAGGCTCTCAAACAAAAGGGTTTTATCAGAGACTCCTAATGTCACCCCACAGCCTCTCTCTCATGGCCACCAACTCCTTCCTCTCTTTTCTCATTCATTTATTCCACTGTATGTGGAAATAGGCTGGCCAACAATTAATTTCAGAGTGAATTCAGGCAGGATCTATTACCCCCTCACTGCCTCCATTGCTCTAATGGAAATCTATTTCACTTCTCTTTTGTGTCCAATATAATTTAATGCCCATTTTATTAATGGCCTGAAATAATTATGGAAGCCTTTTGTGATTTTTGAGTATGTTTCATTTAATTGTGCAATAAATGTCTAATCAGGCCTCCCATCTGAAGCCATTATGGCATTAAAATTAACAATTACGCCATGAATGTCTTGGTGAATGCGTCGAGGTCTATAGAAATCGCTGTTGATAACAAGACACACATACATCATTCATGAGAGATTTTTTTTTTACTCGCAAAGAAAAGTGAGAGATATGGGAACGGGTGGGAGAGAAAAAGAAAGAGAGAAAAGTGGAAGAAGAAAAGGAGGAGAAGAAAGAGGCACAGGCTCTTTATTCCTTTCAAAAGAGGGGATGGCCGAAAGATAGGGCATTCTAAAACTGTGTCACCCACTTGAGTTCTTTTCTTTGCCGGTCTCTCTCTATCGCCCTTTAATTTGCCTCACTCTTTATTTTTTCGAGTGACAGATTTCTCGGGGAATGGAAATGTATTAACCGTTAACTTGAGCGATAAAATATCTATCAGCCCTTTGTGCCTCTTGCCCAGTCTGCAGTTCTGAGCCGTATGGCACCCGTTTTGCCTGTGTGGGTGACCAAAGGCAATTAAGAAGACATTGGCCCTCTTTCTGTCTCTATCTCTTTCTGTCCCGCAGTCACTCTCTCTCAACTCAAATGGGGCAGCTACTCAACGCACCAGCAAGAATTGTTTTCTTAGTTGCCAAGTATCCAAATTTCACGGTTTGGAGGAACTCCATCCGGCAGTAAAAAGCCTTGTCAGTTCTTCCTTGTCACTTCCCAGCTAATATTTTACAATTGGTTTTGGTGCATCTACTTTAATGGCGGCCGGGTTTGTTTCCCACTCCTGCAGCGATCTGCATGTGGCCTCAAAAGACTGTAGATTGTTTTGAAGTGACTGCTGTCTGCCAATCTGGGCAATGATGGATTCCATTGGATGGCAAGGGAAGCATTTGGCCCTGCTTTAACCTTTGCATGCTGCCTGCTAACAGGTGGCCATGCTTTACACACCAAAGGACTTATTCACTGTGCACAACTAGATTAATTTAACAGACGATGAGTAAAACTAACAAATGAGAACTCGACGGTAAAAAAAATAAAAAAAAATAAACAGATTTTACGAATGAAAATGAAAGATTTCTCTCTTCTCATGTACCTAGGAAACCTTCACAAGACCTAGCATCTGTTGAACTGACTGGTATACAAAGTAAGCATTGTTAACTTTACATATTATTCACATTATCTTATATATCAGCTGTGAGAATGAATCGCCTTTGAACCTCACTGAGCGGAGGGAAACGCTGTTCCTCACAAACTGTGCAGATTTCATCAATCTAATGCTGAATGATATCTATCAGGCTATTACGGTTTCCTTCCTTTAAACTTATCCTCTCAAATTTAATAATCCATTTAACTGATGTGCAAATTAACCTTGGCATTCACACAAAACCACTTTTATAAGTCACACCCCACACCTTTTCTCCCTTTTTTCATCTCTTCTTCCAGCCAATTTAATTCCAGGCTCCAGATTTCATGGTCAATTTTATTTTGCTCACTCTCAAGGAGTCCGTCATCAATTCTTCACAACTTTTCATGTCCCCCTTTCTCTCCAGATTCGCTGCGAAATTGCCTATTCAGGCCGTTAAATAAGTGTGACCGCTGTAAATTTGCTGCGACGCCCCACGCTTTTGAATATGCATTTGGAGTGCTGACCTCCAGCGGTAATTAGTTTTAGTCTTTGTTTATCCTTTACACAAATCACACGGCCTCCTTTCTTACATCCCTTCATGTGCATCCCTCCTTCTCTTGCCTCTCTGCACAAAACTCAATCAAAAACACAGTGAGAAATCCTTGGGCGAATCTCACAGAAATCATAAGAGATTGACCTCTGCCATCAGACCAAACAGTATTTAAGCCATATAGTCATGACATACATCCAGCATGAATACAGACTTCAAAATACATACGTATGAATACAGCCTGATGAAATTGCATTGAAGGCACAGAAAACGCCTCGGAAAGAGACTGCTGAGCTCAATGAAGTAACCCTCATCTTTACATGGGATGGGACCTCTTCCGAGACTCAAAAACTAGTCCAAGGATGCTCAACCCTGCTCTTGGAGCTCCAGGACTAATCAAACACGCCTGAACAAACTAATCAAGGTCTTCAGGGTTACTTGACTTGTAGTGATACACATTACTTTAGGGTCTCATTCACCTGTCAGAATCACTATTTGAAACTGTTGAATTGTTGTACAATGAATTCCTTCAGTTTTATGGAGCTTCAGGGAGTTTTGTGTAGTCAAACCCCATTCTGTCCAAGTATACATGACAATGTGTAAGTGAAAAGTCTTTTGGAGCACATGCACAACACCAAAGCCAATTGGTCTCGTTAACATGTACAGTCTACTGACTTTAATTACTATTAAATTATAATTACAAAAAAATTTAATTACTATTATTAATTATACTAAGTCAAATATTGTTTTAGTCTGAAATTTTACATATAATGAAGTGTCTAAAGAAACACTCCAACAGGGTTAAAGGGTTAGTTCACCCAAAAAATGAAATTTCTGTCATTAATTACTCACCCTCATGTTGTTCCAAACCCGTTCATCTTCGGAACACAACTTAAAATATTTTTGATGAAATCCGAGAGGTTTGTGAATCCTCCATAGACAGCAATTTAACCACCACTTTCAAGGTCCAGAAAGGTACATTGTTAAAATAGTCCACGTAGACGTTCTGACGTAGATCCTGGAAACCCTGAATGTAAACGGCATACGAGAATGACGCAGAAAAGAGGATATTGTTGGATAAAGTCGTTTTGTTTTGGCGCACAAAAAGTATTCTCATCGCTTCATAAAATTAAGTTTGAACCACTGTAGTCACATGGACTATTTTCACAATGTCTGTGGACCTTGAAAGTGTTGGTTAATTTGCTGCCTTTGGAAGAGTCAGATACCTCTTGGATTTCATCTAAAATATCTTAATTTGTGTGCCAAAGATGAACGAAGATCTCACGGGTGTGGAAGGACATGAGGGTGAGTAATTAATGACATAATTTTCATTTTTGGGTGAAATAACCCTTTAATATCCAACAAAGTTTCTCATGATTCAAAAGATGATGATACCATGTCCAAATACCATGACCATGATACCATGTTTTTGACTGGTATACTCTCTTCTTAATAAAAAATTAATACTTTTATTCAGCCAGGATGCACTAAATTGATTAAGTGTAACCAGAAATACATTTATAATGTTACAAAAGATTTCTATTTCAAATAAATGTATTTTTTTTTACTTTCTATTCTTTAAAGATTTTGAAAAAAATAAAATGAACTTTGCCATCACAGGATTAAATCACATTTGAAATATATTACAATAGAAAACAGTTATTTTAAATTGTAAAAATATTGACAATGACAGTATTACTGTCCGTACAGTATTGATAATAAAATAAATCCAGCCTTGGTAAGAATAAGATATTTGTTTAAAAAACATTTAAAAATCTTATTTTTAGTGAAAGTGAACAAATGAACATTTTTTAAATAATTAAACATTCTTAAATAATTTCATTACACTGACAGTAAAGATAAAAACAGGGTGCCTTTTCTCTGAATAAAATCACTGAATCCAATATAGAGCTATTTTGGCCTCCTTTATGCATCCAAGTAGCTGTTTTTTCTTTTTTTTCCTTTTTTTTAGGGGGGGGCATGTATGGCTTACATTCTGAATGTAACATTATTAGTTATTTCTTTTTTTTTACTATGCATTAGAAAAGAGCTCTAGCATAACTTCACATCCTGTTGTCACAGTTTGTTCAGGTCAACTATAACACGGACTAATGAGTCAAGTTTAACTGTAGGCCAATTAGCTAACAGTTCAACAACTCCACTACTAACCCCTTTCTTTAGCATGAAGGCCACAGAACACAATAGACAACAGTATATGTTTCCTTTTTGGTAAGAAGAAGAAGGGATCCCCTGGCTCTGGGATTACCCTATTATAGGGCAGAGATGTTCTTCTAAGCCCTAAACACACACACACACATTCCTGTTCTATGGGCCATTTGCTTTCAAACATTTCTTGTCAGCAGGGCTTACCAAAATCTACATAATCCCCTCGCCCATCACAATTAAAGATATCAGTGAACAATGAAATTGTTTCCTCTCTGGCCTGCTTCATCTTCCTTCTGAGAGGTTCTGAGTATATGGGAATATATTCTGGGTTCTCCATTCAGAGGAAGGTGTCTTGCAACAGGATAAGGCAAGAATGGGCAACACAATGGACAACAGACCTCTTGCCTGAACATGGAGACGTGCACTTTGGGTGATCAGAGGTCTCATATTGTGTTATATAGAGAATTCAGCACTCAAATAATTCTTCCAACTGTCTCATAATGATAATTTGCCTGTCACCACTGTAGTTTAAGCTTCATCTTATCAGTTGGCCTGTCAGATTAGTGATTTGTATCGCGGTGTAGCTCACATTGAGTTCCTGAACAGAGGTCAAACGAATTTAAGAGGAAACGACAACCTATTCCTACCCAGTAACCCCAGTGATTAGCAGGCTGTGAAGTAAGACGACACTGACTGATGACTCGTGACCTTGATAAGGGAAGGGGCGCTAAACCCCACAGGTCTCCTATAAGCTTGCGTTTTCTCCAGTTAGGAGCGAACGCAAGCTTAACATATAATTAACGCCTAATAAAGCCCTGATTGTTTGTCAACACTATTTCTTTCTCCCCCTCTCTTGTTTTCCTGACCTGGTAATCTGCAGTCAGCCTGCAGGCAGTGTGTACTGCGATATCATCTTAAGCTACTTGTTCTAATACCCAGTCTGGCCGGGCCAGCGCTAACTGCTTTCTCATTTACAAATACTGATGATAAATGCACAAGGTCTAATCTACTGGCAGTTAGGCCTAGTTGAGGACTGTCCAGCCCTGGAGTTAGAAACTTGTGTCCCACTTTACATTAGGTGTCTTTAATTACTTGGGTTAAAATGTTAGGTGTTGTGTTCATGTTGTATTGTAAAACACTGTTGCTACTACTGAGGTGGGATATGGGTAAGGTTAGGGACAGGTTTAGAGTTATGGGCAGGTTTAAATGTGGGTTAAAGAGTAAGGGAAAGGTCAATGGTGTAATCGTAACCTTGGACCACAAAACCAGTCATAAGGATCAATTTTTTCAAATTGAAAATCTGAAAACTGAATAAATAAGCTTTCCATTGATGTATGGTTAGGGTTACAACTAAATCTGGACTCTGAGAGTGCAAAACAAATCAAAAGTCCTTAGCAATGCATATCTCAAAAAAATACATTTTTATATATATTTATGTTAGAAAATTTACAAAATATCTTCATAGAACATGATCTTTGCTTAATATCTTAATTAATTTTGGCATAGAATAAAAATCGATAATTTTGACCCATACAATGTATTGTTGGCTATTGCCACAAATATATCCATGCGACTCATGACTGCTTTTGTGGTCCAGGGTCACAATTATTGATGTAATTACAGAATATAATTACAAATGCAATTACATGCAGGTATTTTCTAAATATGAGTACTTACAAGTATGTACACAATACATGCATCCTATCAAATGATTTAAGTCAGGGCAGGTGAATAAGGTAAAAATGTAAAATTATAAATTGTTGATAAAAAAATGTTTAAATGTGCAATGTATAGATGTATGCAATGTGTAGACTATAAATATATGTTGCTACATAAATATGCAATGTATAGATGTAATAGGCACCCACTGGAGGCAAGTTGTTGAAAGAACCCAAGTGCAGTTTATTTACATAAATCCAACATAAAACAGTCTATTGGCTTGGCACAAACAAAACAAACAAGACCATAAACCTCAACAAAAACAAGACATGAAACAAGGGAGGCACATGACAAGCAGCACATGGAAGGATCACATGACAAACAAGGGAATCACATGACATATATAAGGGAGCACATGGTAAACCTAAGCATGAATCATGACAATGAATGAAACATAAATATGAAAACAAAACCAAAACTAGACATTGCAATAGACTAATTTGCACATATTTCCAGAACAGAATCAGAATTGGAAATCTCTCTTTTTAGCACTTCATAAATCAGAAAATAGCAACAGCTGGAAAAAACGAAAACAAAACAAAACAAAACATGTTTTTAGAAATAAAATGTTATTTAAACCAGATGAATGATATATGAAACAGCCCCTCTATAAAAAATAAACTTCAGAATATAGATAGGTATAAAACTGGAAAGTTTGGTGTCCGGTCTCAGTGCATGAGGATAAAACTCGTTTTTATCCTCCTAAAAAGCCTAAAAAGATATGTATTTCAATTTAAAAGTCTCTATACAGATGCAAATAAATTAAGTGTTAATAAAACAAATAAATGTTTATTTTGGATATTTTCCAAAGATAACATAGCCCAAAATCTGAAAATTGTCCAGTGCATGTAAAAACGATAGTTTGCCTGTAGTGTTAGTACATAGTAGTTAAAGACTGTCCCTGTTAGTCACTTTTTAGCATTGGAAAAAGTGTCATAAATTATTTCAATGGACAATAAAATCTCTTATTGTGAATGACAGCAAAATGCCTGTCATTAAAGTGTCTATAGAAGCCTACTGAAGTGTAAGAAAGCTATTTGTGTGGCCTTGTTCGCAGTCAAAATCATATACAACTGGAACAAGATGATGAGCAGAACTCAAAGGCCTGTGAATAGTGCGGAAAAAAAGAGAAACAACAAAAGTCAGAGCGAAAGCATTAATTACTAAGAGACAGGAAAAAATAATAAATCAAGTGAATCACTTACACAAGCTCATTAAAGCTAATGCTATCCACTCTATTTTCCTTTTAGCTCGAGAAAGACAAAGGAGGGACAATATCCCATTAAATGCTGTTTTCTCATGCTATTCATTCGAACTAGAACTAGCGTGTCAGTGTTTCCTGGATTAAAGTCTGATAGCACTCCAACAGAGTCTCTTTGAAGGCTTGAGAAAGCACATTTGGAGAAATGAGGGTATGAAAAAGCAAGTGAAATGGCTGAAGCTATAGCAATTGTCAGAGAGAGGAGAGAGCATCTCTAGGTTTATAATGTACTGTCTAGAGTGTGTGTGGATGTGTGGAGGATGATTTAGAAGGCAAATGGTGTGTGTGCTTGTTGTGTGGTGATGGGCTCCCCCTAACCCCAGAATGCAGATAGAAACCACCAGGGGTAGTTGCGGGGAGCAGGCGTTTGTGATTTATGGCTAGCACCGGGCTGATAAGAAGACTCCCTTCATTTAAGGCCTTATCGCTCGCACTAAAGAAAGGCCACAATTTGCCACGTTCTGTAAAGCCCCAGATGCAACTAATCTCTTCAACCTTGCAGACAATCTGCCTCGGTAAAAACTATAGATCATTCACATGTCTAAGTGATCTGGGCCGTAACTCTCTGTGCAGCACAAAAACTGCACCACCGGGGAGGAGCAGAAGAAACAAACTCAAACACACACACTCATATACACAGGAAGCTGAAAAATCCATACAAAAACACATGATTAAAACAGAAGACATCCAAACTACTGCTAGTAGCAGTTTTATCATGCTAATGTATCATGCTCTATGTTGTCAAATGGACTAGTTTATTGGTAAATCAAGCTATTAGTGAGATAATGCCTTTTTTTTAAAAATAGGAATATCTAAAGCTCATCAAACTTTTGCAAAGGTTAAACTGAATGTAAACACACTACAGTTCACTGTTTGGGGTCAGTACTTTTTATTTTCTTATGATATTATAAGTATTTCTTGTTCAAATAAATGCTCTTTTTGTGAATTTTATATCATCAAAGAATCCTGAAAAAAAAAGACAATTTACAAAAAAATGTCATGCAAAATAAAAACAAAATACAGCTTTGCCATCACAATAATAATAATAATAATAAATGACATTTTAAATGAGAATAAAATAGAAATTATGATATTACTCTTTTTTACTGTATTTTTGATCAAATATATGATTCAAAAGTTCTCAGAACTTTTTCTTAAACCAACTGACAAACTTTGAAGTGTGCAATAGAATTAATCAAATTTATCAATCTTTTAACAAAACAACAAGTGCAAATAAAACAGATAAACATGAAGACCACAAAATACAACACAATACGAGTTTGACCGTTCAAACAGTCTTATCTATGATAATAAATATATATATACAGGCTAAAGGTATGACTCATAATCAATACTAATCACAAATGTAATTACATGTTGATGCTTAGGAGCGCCATTGATTTTTTTTCTCTTTTTTTTTCTTTTTGCACTGTTTACATTCAGTCCATATCTGTTTCTTTTTAATTTGGAACAACAACAGCCTAATGCATAAAAATGCACAAATGTCACCGCAAAGTTCATATGACCTATTGCATGTCAGTATTCACACTTTTTAAATTCTCTTTAAAAGTCTTATTATTATGATTATTATTATTATTATTTTACAAGACAACTCTCAACCAGTTAAATGATGAGTAAAAGTAGTTATTTTGTCCCCCATAAAATAATCATAGCTAAAATATATGGATTACATTTTTTTTGCCCTTAATATTGTTCTACATGAGACTTTCTGTCTGTCCACTTGTAATTACCCATTAATCCACAGACAGACCAGAATATAGAATTCTGGGTAACACTTTTTTACAGTTACAGTATTTTACTGTGTATAACTATATGAACAACTATAAATTATGCATAATTACATGCAACTAAACCTTAAACCAAACCCTAATCCTATAGTAAATACATGTAATTACTTAATACTACTGAGTTCATAAATGTAAAATTGCAGTATAACGAAGACACCTTAAAATAAAGTGTAACGAATTCTGCCTGCAAATTTATATTTACTTGTTACTACTATAAATGCCTCAAACAAAACTCTTAATACACTCATCATAAACCTTGCAAACTTTGTAAAATACAGTGATCAGCTCTCAGAAGTACTTATAATATCAAGCCAGTACCTTTAAACGACTTTACACCCAGGGACCAGTACAACCTGACTCCCAGAAGTTCCATACACACTCAGGCAATCTGGCTGCTTGTGTTTTCCAATTTTTTTTGTGCCAGTTGCATGAGCGAACAGGTCATGCTTGCTGTCTGTCTCTCTGAATAAGGTTAGTTGGGTGTACATCATTCCATTTCATTATTTTACATGTTTTATACTTTTCAATTTGAGTGTCATATCACTCCAAAGTACTATTTAGTATCATATTGATGGCACTATGATGATCATAATTTTGAAATCTTAATCACGTTCATTAATACAACCATGATGCAACTTACACTTGGTTTTGTATGTAAAACAGTTTGTATGAACACTCAGCTTGGTGTTCAAAAGATGATTATAGCCACTTCACTGTTCAAAAAGGAAGGAAAATTCACACATGGTGTTTATATAGTAGATATTCTAGTCATATGTGGTCCATGACTTAACAAGTCTAATTAGTATATGATAGGCAGCAGTGTATTTTCTCTTTCTTAAGTATTCATGGAAGCCAGTGATCTGACAAATGGAATTTTTCAGCTCCGCAGAACCTTGAATCACACACACATACACACATACACACACACACACACCGTCCTTTTGCTGATAATCCTGTTTATGTCTGCCTTATGGAGTCCAGGTGCAAGACAGCAGAGTAACTAAACACTTTCCAACACACACCTATTTACACCCACAAAGACAGAAAACACAATACATTTCTGGGGCATTCTAGAGCCACAGATCTCAACTGGTGAACCAAATGTGGATTGCAATAGGGTCAAAGAAAAAACAAACAGAAAACAAAGATAGATATATAAAATAATAAAATGCAACTTATAAACTAAAAGGGAGGAGGAAACACTTGCCTTATCTCTTGTTGTTTATGTCAAAGGTTGTGCTGTACAGTATTTTGTTTTGCGAATGTCATTGGTCAATTTATCTGTCACTAGCCATGCAGACTACATTAAATGCAGGTTGATTTGCAACATTCAAAATATAAAGACTATCAATCACATTTTGCTGTTGTTTATGCTTTGGTGTTTGTTACGATATTCGTTTTCTGTGTGGAGTTTTTCTCAACATGTCTGTGCAGGGGATTGGCTGCCGAAGTGAAGTGTCATTGGCTGAACCCCAACGTGATTGCTGCTGCGCGGTCTTCAAAAGGGCGGCGCTCTGGGAAGATGGCGAGCTCATTCTGGCGTTGGCCTTGTGGCGTGAGGAGCTCCGGATTCCTTCTCCAGCCGACAGAATTCTAACCACTTGTCTTGATTTGATTTGAGGAAGCTAATGCGTGTTGTAGGAGCGTAGGGGTGTCCTGCCATTTATTTTTGACCTTATTTGCGATTTGTTTATTTTAGGGAGTTAGGGAAGTTTATTGCATTTTTATTTTCTTTGTTAGGTTATTTACTTGTTTCATTTGTAAGTTGTTTCGTTTATTATTTTGGCCTTGGGACATCCTGAAGTCATAGCTCCTTCATTTAATTATTTATTTCCACTTAAATAAATCATTCGTGGACCTTATTTATGTTGATTTGTCGGCTGGGGTTGGTTTCCCGTGTACCACCAAACTCACGTCAAACCCTATTTCTTATTAGAATAGGACGTAACAAATGGGGGCTTGTCCCATCGTAAGCAATTGGGATGCGTTCGATGGTAATATTCATCGTATGGTATGTATAATTTTTTTTTTCTTCGTTTTGCTGGTGTAAACGTTTGATTGGCAGTTTTTTCTTGAGTATCGGGGAGAAAGATACATAATAATGGAATTTAGTATTGAGGTGTTTCGACAGAAACGTAACAGTGTTGCAAAGGGGTGCTACGGAAGGTCTGAAAAATTGAGAGAAAAAAAATGTGCAAAATATATGTTGATGGTGTTAAAGGATTAGTTGACTTCAGAATTAAAATTCCCGGATAATTTACTCACCCCCATATCAAGATGTTCATGTCTTTCTTTCTTCAGTCAAAAAAGAAATTAAGGTTTTTGAGGAAAATATTCCAGGATTTTTCTCCATATGGTGGACTTCAATGGGGTACAGTGGGTTGAAGGTAGCAATTTAAGTCCAGCTTCAAAGGGCTCTACAGGATTCCAGGGGAATAATGGTCTTGTCTAGTACAACAATCTAACAATCTAACACAATCACAACAACTAAACTTAAGTTAGAAAGGACACGCTTGACGTAGGCAGAAGTACTGTGGTAGGGTAATAAACTCTAACTGATTTTGTCCTCACAACATAGTTGTTTTACCTTATTTTTTGTAAAGAGCGTTTGACTTAATATTTGCACATTCGCTTTGTAAACACTGGACCTGTCCTATCACCTACGTCACACGTGACCTTTACAACATGATTACGTCATGCGTGGCGCATCACTGAGCAGTGCAAGATGATCATTTTTGGTTAAAAAGCATATCGTTTTTTTTTGTTTTTTTTTTAGAAAATGACCAATTGTTTCACTAGACAAGACCCTTATTCCTCAGCTGGGATCATGAAGAGCTGGAGCTGCATTGAAACTGCAGTTTGGACCTTCAACCCATTGTACCCCAATGAAGTCCACTATATGGAGAAAAATCCTGGAGTGTTTTCCTCAGAAACCTTAATTTCTTTTCGACTGAAGAAAGAAAGACATGAACATCTTGGATGACATGGGGGTGAGTAAATTATCAGGAAATTTTCATTCAGAAGTGAACCAAACCTTAATATGTTTACTTCAGAGATTTTTAAACCCACATCCAGCAAATTTGATAAAATAACCATTTCATTCTGCAGTTTTATAAAACTATATATAAAATACATATATTATATAAAACTATATATTGTCGATGTTTATAATTTTACATACTGTTAGACCTGTGCAGTTCATGGTTAAATGTATTTGGTTGATGGTTGATGGTTTTGATTTGGTTCAATGGTTAAAAGTATTTCTTTTTTTTGTTTACTTTTCTACAACAGTTTTACTTTGTTCAGTCATCCCTTGATGTCCAATTTCATGAAGTAAAGCCAGCTGTGAACCACAGCTCTAGAGGACAAACAGACTGTTACAAGTTATTGTAAAACTTGAAAAAAAAAAAAAAAACAAACAAAAAAAAAGGCAGATTCTTCCTCACACTTGTGCACACACACAGGGACTCTGTTTTGTAATAGGGTCATGGTTGGGCTGAGGTGTCTGTGGGTCATTTCATCTGGATCTTATAGCCTTGGCTCCCACTACCTCTCCCCATTAAAACCCTCTCTAGCAAATTCATCAGGGGCTGGGAGACCAATGCCAACGACCACTTACATCAAAAGGAGGTCAGCACTATAAACGCACAGCTTATGGCGAAGCAAAGACAATTCAACATCATTTAACATCACCCAGTCCATTATTCTCTATCTTTGTGACTGTGCTACCTTGATCCACGCTTGAATCCCTTCTGTATGAACACAACCACTCTGGGAGCAACGCACAGCCAGCGTTCGATGGCATGCTCTCTTTATTGTGCCAATGTTCCTTTGGGAGGATCCAGGCCCCCTGCTCTTGCCTGCGAGGGGTGCACAGTTCCCTCTATCCGTCTCAGGGGGCAGAATCTTAGAGGAGGCTTTCCATATTCACTTGAACCAGACATCCAAGCACTTCCTCTCCCTTTCACATGTTTTCTCTCTATCAATTTCTCTTTTTCCATTGCATTTTTCGCTCCCGCTTGCACTCTTTCTTTCCTTCTTTTTCTCTCTCTCTCTCTTCTGTCACCCTGCCTTGGAGGCTGACAGACAGATGGACTGATATTATCAGCCAAGCATCTCCAGCTCTGGGGCCCCAATCATTCTCCATAAACAGCCCAGCACTCCCACCCAGGCTCCCCCAGCCCGCCTCTGCCTCTCTCCCCTCTGATAAGGCCCAATATCAGTGACGGAACATATTTTATGTATGAAATGCATCCCACAACAAGCAGTCAAGCATTAGGTTTGTTTAAATAGATGATGTTTATCAGGTATTCTCCTTTTAACAGATAGTTTGACATTGTTCTCTCTTTCTCTCTCTCTCTCTCTCTCTCTCTCTCTCTCTCTCTCTTTCTTGCTCTCTCTCTCTCTCTCTCTCTCTCTCTCTCTCTCTCACGTTCCATTCCTTGCTAACAGTCTTAATATACTGTTTAGGTGGTTGGTTTTGGATTGGCTCCAGGGGTAGATACTCCAGTACTCCATTATTTTAATTGTGGGTCAGGGATTAGCAGTCCTGCTGCTTGCATCGCTGAATCAGACTCTAAAACTATCTCAGTCAGGAAAGCCTCCATTTTTTCTCTATTTACAAATCTATTTTTGTGAGCACACCCGTCACAAGATTACGTGCCTCGGATTTTCGCTCGTCAGGCAGATGACACTTTTTTCCCCCTCTGCAGGTTGTTGATCGCATCAGATATTGGATGACTTCCCATTTAGGACTGAGGCAATGGTTGTCAGTTTGTGGCCAACATTTCTGTGACGAATAAAATAAGATCTTAGAAATGCCATAAGACCGTCTGACATAATAGTTTGTGTGTGGATGAAATTCAAATTCCCTCTTCTTTCACTTGAACGGTAGATCGTTCAAGGACCGGATTTCTGGAGAAAGTAAAATACTTTCAGTTATGGGCACTCCAATTTTAATGGTATTTTTTGCAATAACTATGCAATGTTGTATTTATTAAAACCAAGTATAAATTTCATCAAGTTAGTGTTTTTACACATTTTTACATTTATTCAAAAATAACTAAAAGCAGTACCAATATATATATATATACATATATATATATATATATATATATATATTCTTTTTAATAGTCAACTTATTTTCAGCAGTCATCAAGCTTGTACACACTGGTCACAGACATGAAGATGTACCTTTAATTTCCTCACTAAACTTGCTCACTAAACCCCACCACAGTCATCATGTTTTCATGTCATTTCAAGTTTGATTTTGACATGACATAAAGCGGTGAAATGGAGTTGTTTACTTACTTTTTAATTAGTCTTACCTTTAAGACCATCATTGTCTTCATTCAGGCCGATGAGAACGAGCATGAAAACAAGAGGCGGGATTTATTGCATGAACCAATCATGTCCAATAATAACCGATCATATCCAATCAAAGCGCGATGGAGGCATTGCCTCCTCTCACGTGACTTTCCCCGATTCATTCTCAAATACCCCGCACTAATCCCACCGCTCACATTAGGGTGTCTGTTTTAAGTCGATGGGGACAGAGGAGGCAAGCCTCCTGGTGTAACTTCACCTGTGGGTGTCGCTGTTGTACTTTATAAAAACTAGCGACTTTTACACTTTCTAATGTCACATTTTGTAATGTTTGCGTGTAATATTTGCATGTCGATTATTTCCATTTTTTTGAGGAAACACTGCCTCCCTTGTGCCCTTTGGAGGAAACGCCCATGATCTATACACATACATGCATACTGTACATAGAAGTTGAAGAAACACCCATATACAATACCGTGCTAAAGGCTGTATTGTAGGTCCATTGTTCTTCGTCTTTTTGCCATCAGCTAGACAAGTGCAAAAAGGTCAAGCTTTGCACTGCTAGCATTGTTAGCATGTTTAGCGCTGTCCCCTTGGGCCATACAGATTTTCAGAGAGTACATCAAATGGGACCAGGCTCCCAAAATACTCTGGGGGGAAGATCACAAACCCACAAGCAACCAACGCACACAAAAAGCACACACACTGGTCATTACCATAACAAGCCAGTGTGTTTCTGCAGATACACTTGTTTGGGTTAGGTGGGGGGTACAGAGGGGCGACGGGTCCCCAGCTTTATTTCAATAACAACAGACAGACACAAGGGCCACCTCGTCAGGCTTTAAATCACATGGCAGCGTCCTGATCTACTGATAAGCAGCAGATGCTAGTGAGAAGCCAACGGCATGGACGCACAAGGCTCTTCATTTTGTTTGCATTAGTTATTTAAAGAAGACACTTGCGACTCCACAAACAACATTATAGACTAACCACACTATGGCTGACAAAAGCTAGCACTTTTAGGGGTGAGATAATGAGAGAGAAAGAGACAGAGAGGAAAGGTCTTGTAATGAAAAGAGTCTGTAAACTTACCATATAGCACAACAACATCTGCTGTTGCTTGGGACGCTTTTTTTTTTTACAGACAATCACTTAAATACACCTCTTTTATGATGAGCATGTCTTTAATTTCTGTATTAAAGTTCATTTTGATATGTTTTGGGCTGACAAAGTCAGAAATGTCAGGCTGATAAAAATATACAGAAATAAAAAAAATATGAAAAAAATCCCATTAAAAGAATTAAATTCTGATACTTAAAAATTTCATACTACTATGACTACTTCTGCTGCTACTACAACTTATTATAATAATAACAAAAAACATGCCGAAAAAACAACATAAAACAAACTAGATTTTAATTCAGACTGACCTATACACACACAAACACACACGCATTACCTAATTTTATTTTTTTCAAAACCATATGACTCCAACATGAATGCAAAGGGACTATTTATCTAGTTATTTTATTTCTCATAATATAATATTTCATATTGATTGTTAAGAGCTGAACACAAGATCTGAGCCAAAATGCACAACATGTTTGGGCAACTGAGCAGTCATGCACAGAGATCAACACTGCATCCCTTGAGAGCACTATGTGAGGTGCAAATTACACAAATACACTAAGCAAACACACTCATCTCTAGTTTACACAGGTAATCCAGTGTTTCCAGAAAATCAGTATTTAAACTGGCAGGTCAAACAGTGCTCATCTCTTTGAGACTAAATACACACATACATATAGTTGTTTAAAAGGCCTTGATTACATATGCTAAACGTGGCTTAGCTGCGGTGGCTGGGCTCCTTCAACAGGAGAGGCTGTTGTGAGTTTACTGGAGAAGTTGTAAATATGCGCTAACACTTTTAGCGGTAATCCCTCCACACAAAGCCTGGCAGAGATTAGGAGCCGGTCGCCTGACAGAGAGAGAATCCTCCACCACAATCACATTTTAGCCTCTGCTGAGAGCTGGAGAGGGCATACAGCCCACGCCACTGATATCGCCAATCGTGTGAGGACGAGAGCGAAGAAAAGCAACAATCCCAAAACCGCTTAGAAGAAAAAAGGAAGGGAAAAAAATAAGCCATTGCCATCAAACTGTTTGTGTACTAGCTGCCATCTTTCAGCGGAGCATAATCGGTCAAACCCCCCCCCCCAACTTTTTCCTTTACAGTACTGCCTTATTTTGATGAGGAAAGCAAACGTATTGTCCAATTAAAACATTGCTACTGGTACACGACTCCGAGCCGTGACCTTTTGAACTGGACATTGGCCTCGTCCATGAAATCCAATGCTATATGAGCAATCTGCTTGATGCCAGCCCCGGCTGACACATTTGAGGGGACTTTAAGCAGCGAGCAGGAGCAAGAACCAGCCGCAGCCCTAGAGCCCTCCGCATGAATAGACCATAGAAGCCGTTTCATTTGAAAAATCTTCTACTCTGCACTTGGCTGAACCTACAATAAAAGTTGATAATTGAGAAGCAAGAGGGAAGGATCACTATGACTATGAAAAAAAGAAGGGGGTGGAATAGAGGCCCTGGCTTATGTTTAATACAGTTTAACTGATATTTAATATTTTGTGCTTTC
This sequence comes from Zacco platypus, assembly GCA_038088235.1. Classification (NCBI taxonomy): domain Eukaryota; kingdom Metazoa; phylum Chordata; class Actinopteri; order Cypriniformes; family Xenocyprididae; genus Zacco; species Zacco platypus. Next base: position 17,394,475 of record CM076074.1, read on the forward strand.
TCTCTCTTTCTCTCCCTCCCTTTGTCCACATTAAAATACTTCAAAAAGAATTCTAATGAAGTGGAAATTAAAAGGAGCGTAGATTGGGGTTGGAAAGAGAGGCTCCTAATCCCGCTATCTCTTAATAATTCAAAGTCTCTTTTATTTTCTGAATAAAAAAGCGGAATTAATCTGGCGCTGTGAAGCTGTCCTCTCTTCTCACTGTTTAAATAAATCCCCGCTCGTACATTAAACGCAAGGAGGCCGGCGCTGGCGTGTAGCCAAGCTCTGTGTCAATTCCCTCCTGCCTCTTTTTCATTCTCTCCCAACCCCTTTTTATTCCCTTTCTTTAGCTTTTTGCCAGAGAGAGACCTGGGAGAGGAGCCGCGCCACCGGAGAGTCCCTATCTCTAGAACCTGCTCAGCACACGGCCCTATCGCAGCCGGCTAAGACCACTTAGCAACGGCTGGTGGAAGGCACCCTTAGGAAACTTTGTGGAGATATTAGGACACTGGGAAGCCTAATGATATATTACAAAGGCATTGTAAAAGAAAAAGAGATGGCCAATAATAGCCTGACTGAAAGTGGCTACCCCAGATGCTTGCAAAGGAGAGGAGGAACTTCAGGAAACTCTGCTTGTGAAGATTCATCATGGGCTGGAAATGAACTCTTCGGTTTTTGAGGCAGGTTAACAGACAGTCTGGTGATCATGGTAGCAATGCGCTGAACTTAAAATCAACTGTCATTATTTTTTATCTTCAGAACATAAAAGTGATGCTATTGATTGCTAGGAAAAAGTCACTAAAAGCAATACTGTGTCAGTGGTTCTTAGTCAGGTTAGATGTCGCATTACACACATTAAAATGAGGCTGTGACAGAAGTACAGTCTGGTAAATTTGTTGTGTACCTTGGCAATGATACAACATGTGTTTTCTAAAAAAATTCCAGTGGACAAAAAAAATTTTAAAAGGGTCATATATTATGGCATTATTAGCAAGAGTGTAAAGTAATGCCAAAACTGCATGATTTTAGCCGTCAACTTATCTCTGAACCACTGTCATTATGTTGCAACACTTTAGGTGCCTCATGGGATGTGGCTGAATACATTATATCCTCTAAGCACTGAGATGCTGTTGCATCCTGGCTAGTCCTGTCTATACAGAGATAGAAAATCCACAGTCACTGCCAAGAAGAATCCAGAACATCAGCACAGAGATCCCTCTGCCTGATCCAAGATCACCAGCAGCATTCCCAGCTCTTCCCTTTGTGATGGGAGATTTACAAAATCACTTCCTTTTACTTATGTTACACACTCATTGGCTCTGAATTTGTAGTCTTGAGCCACATTAAGACAGTCTCCTTGGAGGAAGCAGCTACGACACAAACAAAAGCAGAGAAGTATCCATTACTCTGCTGTGACTTATTCGGCAAGAGAAGTCTTTTTGTCTGCAACTTCACTTTACCGAATAAGGAAAGCAGGACATGGAATCTTTTCGAAATGAACTTTTTCAAACAAATCCGAGTAAATATTTAATCAAATCCCTCGACGTGTCTAGAGCTTCCTTTTCTCTATATTATATCTTGTGGCTCTGTGAGATAAATGTGGAAGAAAAATCTTCTCCTTATTCATTTCTCTATTTTTTGGAGGAAATAAGCATCTTGATCTGTTGAACCAGACTGAAATGAGATTGACATGGCAGGCAAGAGGTTAGGTCTGTTTAAACCCCACCACTCTCTCTTTTCATCAGCCTGTATTGCTCCTCACAGAAATATCTACTTTGCGCCTTATCAAATGAAAAAAAAAAATCATACAGAGAGAGAGGGATAGAAGGAGGAATAGACAGTGCCTACAGGGAAAGTACAAAGGTGTGTCTGAAGATCCCCAAAGGCAACATAAAGTCATTTTCTGTGAAGGTGTGCTATTTTTATTTATATCTTTCCCTCGCTCTGTTTCATCATACATACTGTTTGGAGGGCTATCATTATGCCAGACGAAGAGCTGGGGTGAAAACCATTTGCATTACTACCCTGACTGTCTGACTCCAGGCGCTTTGCCATGATACTTTATTCCAAACCATTCAGCCAACCATTATCACTTTGCCCCCACTCTGTTGTACCTCCCTAACACACACACATAGACAAACACACGCATACATCCAGCCTTATCAGAAGCATCTCCTGCAACACTGGCACAGAGGTACAGGAGGGACAAGTCTGTGATGAGTGGAGGGAGGTGTGGGGGGGTCCAAGGTGGGGGAAGGTGTGTCCTTTGCGTGTAATTGTCCTGGTGAGCACTCAATACCATCTTAAAGCAAACAGGCAATCTCCAAAGCTGTGCAGACAGGGAGGGAAAGACCCTGTGGCTATAGGGACCCTAATAGGAACTCCTTTCTCCATGAGATAAATGGGTAAAGTTCCTTTTATTTATCCTGGCTGGCTGTTTGGGACTGGGGCTATTAAAGCACAGCAATGCTATTTATCCCTCCAAAAAGGATTGGTCCCACACAGGGCTGAGGGCAAGAAAAGAGACGAGAGGGGTGAGAAGGAACGGCGGCCAGTATAAATTGGCAAAATTGCGAGGTCAAACTGTTTATCTTTTTTATTCCCATGTCTCTTCATTCTTTCACACTCTTCTTGAACCGTCCTCTCCACCAGCGTTCTCCTCCCTCACTGTCCATTTACCTGTTGTGGGCCATCTCTTGACTCTTTTCAGCGTCTTTTCTTTCCATTGGGGGAACTTTGGAGATGCTGACGTGTGTGATTATGTAGAGCCTGGCATAAATACAGCGGAGCTCGCAGAGGAAGAGTTGTCCACTCTGTATTTGTCATTGTTGGATAAAGGTGAGCTGATGGCAAGTTTCACAGGCAGATAAAGCACCTGCAGCCACGTGCGTTAATCTCCCAACGCTCACCTAACAATAGATCATCCCCGGCCAGCTTCCCCTCGCTTAGCATATCTCCTGCTCTTGTCTTATCCTCTGTGTAAGGGTGCTTCCTAAAGCATGCCATGTCAGCTTATCTGAGGAGCAGGAGCTGCTCTCTGAAAAGAGACCCTGTAAGCACTCCTCACCCCAATCATTAAAACAACACACAGGGAAATGTCAATGCACAAGTCAGCCAGACCTTCTACACATTGCTCAGAAAGACCAGAACAATTCAAGTGCAATTGTAGGGGACATAGAAGCCAAAGGTCTCTTGTTAAATGCAGGGCTCTGTCTGTCTCTCTGTTGGAGAGGGGAGTGAGGCCCAGCTTCCAGATAAGGCCAGACAGAAGTTGTGGTTGGAGGGCGATTGGAGTGTTTGTCCTCTCTTGTGTATACCTGTGGTCTGTGAACATCCTGATGTGAAGAACAGAGGTTGCACGCTGCCTCCCGCCACAGAGATAACGCTCTTACAAAGTGCTAGAGAAACATTCTCCTATATTAACGGTCCAACTGTAGCCAGCAATGTTCAGAATTTAAGAATTGGTTCCCTTTTTATAAAGTTGAAAGTTGGAAATCAAACTGATTTGTCTACACCCCTCAGGAAGTTTAGGAATTTACTACATTTCATTGAAAACAAATGTATTTGTTCCATAAGTCCTATAAACAAGGACAACTTTCATTTTTGCTTTCAAAAGAAAGTTGTTCACAAGGATTCAAGAATTGAACTGGTATTTAAATAAGGTCTGAATCTTTTGAAATGATTGTCCTACAGGTTTTGATGACACAATTTCATGAAAAGAATCTCACATTCAGAACTGGACTGTAACAAAATAGCTCAAACTAATTGTTGTGTTTAGGAATAAATGTGGGTCTCATCTTTCCCCCCTAAGTTGCAGCATGAGTGGGAAACCTAATGTCTGTCTTTGAATCCCTCACCGGTGGCAGAGGTGAAGGAGGATTGGGCTAGTAGAGTAGCCATGATGAATGACTGTACTGATCTGATGCCATCTATTTCTGTGCTACCATCCAAGTGGGAATGGCTATATCAAAGAAAGCCTGTTCTTTCTCATCCCCTGTGGAGGAATTCCTTCTGTACTCTGGCATGATAATGAGCTGGGCCTCCTTCAGGCCTCAAACACCTGATTGAGTCAAGCCCTGGTAGTGCCAAACACACTCAGGGAATTACATACTGGGGATGTCGTCCAATTGGGCCAGACTCTCCTTCAGTAGGAGGCATTTCCTTGGCTTGTCTACTTTGGCAGGGGATGGCGATGCCTCCTTTCTCACACAGTCTCGCGGCAAGAACCCTGGCTGGCCCCACGTTGGACGACACACAGTAGACAGCGAGCGGATGACTGCTGGGGAGAAAATCGTTTCAGCAAGTCTGCTCAGAGGTTAGCCCAGATTTTGCCATGTTTTCGACATAGATGCTCTTACCACAGTTATCTAGTTTCTACTGCTTTCCCTCCTTGCAATGCAATGATCCCATTTGCAGAAGATAGAGAAAGAGGGACAGAGAAAGACACAAAGCAAGCTCCAACTTCCCTTTGCCAAGCAAGTCTTTAATTCCTCAGAAACAAAGACACAACATGGCAGTGATTACCTAAATCCAGGAATATATTGATAATTAAAGCCTAATTGAAAACACAGAGAGAATCTCCACTCTTAATTATGTTTTCTGTTAACCCTTTAATTAGGCTATGAGAGGACAACATAAACCTCAGTTTATCTTTCATTTTATTCTGAACCATCGCATTCACATCCTTCTGTCAAATCACTATATTTTGCTATATTTTAATTAAAGGAATAGTGCAAACAAAACATCTGTCATTATTTATTTACCTTTTGGGCATTCCAAAACTGTAGATTGCTGTGAAACACAGATTAAGAAATTGAATCATTCTTTTCCCATAAAATGACAATCCAAGTGACCAAGACCAGAAAAGTTAATAAGACTTGTGCACTACTTTTGAGACCACATATGAAAAGAAGTTTTGTGTGAGGAACAGACCAAAATATAAATAATTATTCCTTGTTTTTCACTGAGCTGATAACTAAATGAATCAGTGGAGAAAAAAAAAAAAGAAAAAAAAAAATATATATATATAAATATTTAAAAATCTTATCAAATGGCTTCAGCAGACTTTTCATAGAGCATATGTTATGGACCACATTTATGGGGATTTTTTCTTTTTCTTTTTTGTTTTTCTTTCACCATTAACATTTATTGTTGACTGAAAATTCTTCAGAAGTCTCTCAACAATATGAGGTTGAGAAAACGACAAAAGAATTTAGATTTTTGGGTGAATTATGCCTTTAAAGCACATTTGCTCAAATGTGACACCTAAAAGACCTTATTGTTTTGACCTTATTTTTAATCTTTTATTTTGTAGACAATATTAAGAGAAAAAATACTGAAAGACTAAAGAAGACTATTTAAATTTTTGCAAGTTTGTATGTGAGACTTTCTATTCTCTTTGTACTTATATGCACTTATGAGGGGTGTTTATTCGTTATTTTCTGGACATTTTTTGGGCTGGGAAAGTGATAAAAACCAACTATTGTCCCATTACCACTAACTATAAACTTCAGGGTAAAGCATAATTTTGCCATTTGACTCTAAACCATTAGAGTTACAGAGGGAGAAAAGAAGAAACACAAAGGAAAAAGAGAGTGGAGAAAAAAACCAAGAGCAGAAGAGAAAGGGCAAGTAAGAATCAGGGTCGATGAAACAGCACGGGGATAATAGAAGTTTCCTGGGGCGATTGCAGAGAGAGAATGGGAATATATGCACATGTAAATGAGAGAAAAAAGGAAAGCAGGTCACACTGCCATCCGTCCATCCGTCTAATATAGAGCAGGTACAGCTGCCAGAGAGAGCAGGCAGATCGGTAATTTCTGTTCGCCCAAGCGTTCACTTGAATACCGATTGTCAGAGTGAGAGAATAAAGAAATCTTTCTCTCACTCTAGGTCACAGTGAGAGTTTCCTCTTTATTGCAGATAATGAGATAAAAGAGCAAAAAAAAAAAAAAATGGCAGAGCATCAAGCTTGGAGAAATTAATTCTCACACCTTCCTTAATTAATACATCTTAATTGGCCTGCTGCCTCCCGTTGGTCTCCAAACATTATTTTGCTTTTCTTCCACTGGTTTGGAACAGTTTCCAGAACGTCCTCTGCAGGCTTGTCAGGGGACCGCTTATGTGCTAAATGTACACAGGGCCTTTTGTGTTGACATTTAATTATTAATCATCACTACTTTGGGGCAGAAGTAAACTCAAAAAGTAAGTCTACAATATATATATATATATATATATATATATATATATATATATATATATATATTATATATATATATATATTAATTATCTTTCATCTGAGACACAACTTCCATGGTCCTTTCCTTTTTTTTTGCATGCAGAGATAAGTAATTACATCCAATTACTCATGGCTGATTAATGTCAACTTTTAAATAATTATTGAAAAGAACCAATTAATACAGACTTCTTTCATGGGAATGCATATGAGTCCAAATAAAAATAAATAAATACATTCGAAAGTTTTGGGGTTGGTAAGATTTATTAATTTTGAAAAAAAATGCTCACCGAGGCTGGATTTGTTTGATCAAAAATACAGTAAAACATTAATATTGTGAAATATCATCACAATTTAAAATAACCATTTTCCATTAAAAAAAAAATAAACATTTACAAAATATTTTCTTAATGGCAAAGCTGAATTTTCAGCAGCCATTACCCATGTGCCTTCAGAATTTATTCTAATGCTTAGAGGTGCTAAAGAAACATTTCTTATTATTATCAATACTGAAAACAGTTGTGCTGCTTAATATTTTAGTGAAATCTTTACTATATATATAATTAACTACATATATTCCATTCACAAACTGTTTTTCTATCATTGTGGGAACTTCCCCTTCACTTTTACTGTTTTTATACAGAGTTAGTGGTATTTTCAATCCCCTATAGGATACTCTATTCTTAACTTAACTCTCACAAGAGCCTTTCTGCATTTTTAGATTTTTATACAGAGATTTTAAGTACAGTAAGCAATATTCCTCAGGGGAGTATTCAATGGTCTTCACAATAGGTGTCTACAGTTTTTAGTATCCTTGTGGAGATAAAAAAAGCAGGCAAAACCTAAACCCACACACACACACATTGAGCCTGTTGTGTGTTAACTGTTAGGAGAAGGTGTTTCTTTGAGCTGTTTTGCTGTGTGATGCGTGTTCGGTGTGGACTGAAAGGTTGGGCAGTCCTTCCCTGTTGCCCCAGGACCTGTCCAAATTGTAATCCTATTCCTGTGTTTATCAAAGAGAGGAAGAGAGCAGGGAGAGGGAGGCATTGAGCTGACGGCTTGATTGTGATGTTTCTGTCTGATAGCTCAGCTAACCTTATCCATCAATTCCACCTCAGCCTTCCAGCCTCAGTCAACCCCCACAGACACACACACAAACACACACACATATCTTACCTGACCATCAGTCCCACCACTGACCCGCTCTTACCAGAATGTGAAAATCCCACATACTCACACAGTCTAGAGACAAAACAGATATTTCACATCACCAATTGACAGAGAAAGTTAATGGCTATTAGCAAAATATACCACATGACACACTTTCTCACAAATTTCTCACAAAATGTTTCTCCATTTCCAACTTATTCACAGACATGCACACCTTTGACCGCTTTTGAGTTTTAAGTGTTCCAGGGTACAGATAAAACAAAAAGTCCTATTTAATACTAAATTAAGTGTGCTTACATAAATTAGATTTTTATTACTAAATTATAAATTATTCTTTTAAACATTATATTTATCGACCTTCAAATTTTGGAAAGGGGATCGCTTGCAAGGGGATTGCCATATTTTGTAGCATCAAAAAAAAAGTTTTAAAATCCTTAATGATACCTTATAAAAACTTAGTTTTAGAGAAGTTTTATCATTTGTCGTTTGGATTTGTTACAGGAATAATGCAGATAAAACAGAATTTGTGGCATAGTATATATATATTAAATGTACTTTTTTGATGTTACAGTGAGTAATGGAGTAAACAAATGGAGCCATTGTTTGAATGTTATAATTTTATAAAAGAACTTGCATTAATTGTTTTATTAACATGTATTTTTTATTTATTAAAAATGCAATTATTATTACATATTATTTAAGCTGTAAAGCTTTAAGCAATACATTGTCAAAGCAATTAAGTAAAACTGGAAAATAAGTAAGTGATTAGTAAGTGATTTTTATCACACTAAAACATGTTAACACACACATTGTTGTGTCTTGTGGCTATACTAGTGAAACAGTGAGTACTTTAATGTTTATGGTTTAGCCCCATTTACTTCCATTGTAAGGGCCTCACTATAGCCCCGATTTTGCTTTTTCGATAGAAAGAAAAAAGGAACAATCTGGAATTATTATTATTATTATTATGAGTGAATCAACACCATACTACAAAATCTGTCGCTTGAACTTATCATGTACTGAACGCAGTACATGCAGTATAACACACTGAGATCAGTTCTTGGCTTTTTATAAACAAACATTTATAACATCATGTTTGTTTTCTTCTTTCCCTTAAAATAATTTGGCGAATCAACCTAAACTACCACCCTGACAACTGCTGCTACACTGACAGCTCAAGCTAAATTTATGGAAGTTAACTAAACTGACTCTTAACCATTAATATCTCCTAATTATAATGTAGTGAAAAATTAGACTGCAGCACACACATTAAAGAAATAATGAACTGGATTCCTAAATGATGTACTGCGCCCATGCGATAACACAGACGTCATACATTCAAAGGAGCATTATTTGCAGATTTTATTTATATAGCAAGTCACAGAGCAAGTGGCATTAATCAGAAAGTACTGAGGCCGTAAAAGGTAATCATAGAAATTCGACGTCCCCTAAAAAAATCGTCCTCTGAGACCCATACGCACACACTTATATGCCTTCAGTCATATAAACGCGCACAGAGGAGATAAATACCTCCTGACACAGTGGCCCGGGGCAGCGTTTAGCACGCGGAGAGGAGAGATGAAGATGACTCTGACAAAGCCACTGACTGTGAGCCAAACAAACCCTATTCCTGGAAAAGATGAACCCGTTTCAGTGTCTCATACACCTCGGGGTCTTCATGTCACTTCACTACTGTCACAGACACCCTGATCCTGTCTAAAACATAGCACTACCTGAGCATTCACTCTCCAAAACTGATATTTGTAGAACAACAGAGTTTAATACCTTGATCTCTCTGACCCTGTCTATTATGGTCTAATCTGACATTTAGACATGTGTACAGCTATTTTTTTCTGCACCGCATTGAACAGGCAAGTGAAACAGAGCATGAAGCAGAGCGTAGAAGCTTCCTGAATGTTTAACACTGAGGCCTGTTTATCTTTTTTTGGTTTAATTAAGCAAGCCATTTCTTTTTTCATCAACCGAGTATGACTAATATGAGTCCAGGAAGATATGCAGCACTTCAAATGTGATGTGTCGCTTTTGTGTTAGGACACAATGGCAGCTCGTGCCCAAAGGCCTCCAGATGCTCAGAGAGAGGAGAGAGGCGATAGAGAGAGAGTGTTTGAAATCGTACATGGATATAGACCTTATGTAGCTCCGCCCCTTTTTAGCACTGTGCCAGTTGTGTTCTGTGTTCCGGTTTTTATTTCCGCAGCAAGAAGGTAAGATCTTAAATGAAAGTTCACTTTGAAATGAAGATTTACTCACCCTCAAGCCAGGTGTTTATGACTTTCTTCTTTCTGATGAACACAATCGGAGTTATATTAATAAAAATCCTGAAACGTCCAAGCTTTGTAATGGCAGTGAACGGGGTCAATGAGTTTGAAGCTCAAGAAAGTGCATCCATCCATCATAAATGTACTCCACTTCGGGGGGTTGGCAAAGGCCTTCTGAAGCAAAGCGATGCATTTGTGTAAGACAAATAGTCATATTTAACAAGTTATTAAGTAAAATATCTCAGTTCTGCCAAACCACCTTCTGTATTCAACAAGAAATCGTTCGTAAGTTGAATATGGAAGGCTTAGGGCGAAGCGTAATGGTTTTGTCATGGAGTACATTTATGATTGATGGATGCACTTTCTTGAGCTTCATACTCGTTCACCATTAATCAGTTAATATAACTCTGATTGTGTATTAGAAAGAAGAAATTCAAATACACCTAGGATGGCTTGAGGGGGAGTAAATCTTGGCGTAATTTTAATTTTAAAGTGAACTAATCCTTTCAGGATTATGAATGAACCACTCATTTTAAAATTTTCCTGCTCTACTGACATTTTATTATGACATCCGCTTCAAACATTACAATGATCATGATGACTTTGGCTAACTCTTCAATAAATAAATCCACTTCACCAGCTAATTACTCTTCAACAGCAATGCCATGATAGAAATATACAGAGGTATGCAAAAACAGAAGTTTAAAGACAAACTTTTAAAGATGGAAGCGTGATTTGTTTCTCTGGTGCATAAGGTCTATACAGCAAATGGAGTTTGAGAAAATATATTTATTATATATTTATTATTATATTTCTTTATACATCATATTTAACATGTTCAGTTGGTTAATTTTAGTTCATATCCTGAACTAAATCTAAACAACAAATTTGCAGTATTTATTAATCACTGTTTATGTTAACTTAAAACTATTTTTTTCCCTTTGTTTATTGATCTTTCTTTATAATACATAAAGAAAAATATATAAATTTAATCATCATTTATCAATCATTTAAATACATTTAATAATGTATTACTAAATGTTGAAATGAACATTAACAAAGATTAATAAACGCTGTAGTTCATTATTAGTTCATGTTAACTAATGTTAACTAATGTTGTTAACCGACAAAATCTTACTGACCCAATGTTTTTGAAGAGTATGTAAAAATATATCATTATATGGAGAAATTGATATTAACAAAGAGTAACAAATCCATATACATATTTTTAATTGTTAAAGAATTCAGTTAGTAAAACCATAAAAAAGACAATTTACAACACAGAAAACAAAAAGAGTGCTGGATGAAGCTTACATTTACTGTAAATGCATTCCATCATTTGTCTTTGTTTTCAAGCCCTCAATGCACAGCATGGGAATGAATTTACCAACCAAAAGAGTAACAAAACGTCATCTATGAAGAAAGAAAGAAAGGAAGGAAGAAAAGAAAGAAAGAGAAAGAAAGAAAAAAAGAAAGAAAGAAAGAAAGAAAGGAAGGAAGGAAGGAAGGAAGAATGAAAGAAAGAGAGAAAGAGAGAAATAAAAAAAGTCCTCTAAAAATGATAGCAAAGGGAGGGACGAATGGCAGAGAAAGATGAGAGAGCAAGAAGGAAAGAGAGAAAAAGGAATTGGCCCTTTGAGGACTTTAAAGAGAAAGCCACCATGAGGAGAAGGGAAAGAAAATGTTTACTCAGGGAATTAGTTCAGGATCATTGTGTGTGTGCGAGGGCATTAGTTCCCTGGCTTGATTTCAGGGCCCAAGTGGCTCAAGCAGAGCTCCCTCTAGGCCAGGCCTAATTACCACAGGACTAGGGCCATTAAAATGCTTAACTAACCTCGTTTCTCCAAAACGCACAGATTAGCAGCAGCCTCCAGCAAAGTGGCAGGGATAACCCTGCTGCCTAATACCCCCTTTGATTTATTTTTGAAAAAGAGAGGGGCAAGGGAGCGAAGTGGTAACCGTAGAGAACTGGCACTGCGTACGCACTCAAACTTTAAGCGCAATGAAAAGATTCAAACTTCTGTGTCCACACACTGAGGGGGATTTGGGGTTGAAAGCCACTCACAATGCGATCCAACAACCTGAGTTAAAACAAAAACTAGGGTTGTCAATCAAATCAGAATTGTAATCAAATGAGTTACATGCCAATTAATTAATACAATTAATAACATTTAATTGTTCATATCAATATTTTCTAAAAAAAAAAAAAATGTACGTAATTTGAAGGCATTATCATCAAATGTCAATACATTTTACATTTTTTTTTCTATTACTTGCTAAACGAATGGATGATTAGATTGACAATTAAAAATATTTCATAGCCATGTCTTTTGGACGTGCCATAACGTTTTTAGCATAACTTTTTCCACTCGTCCAGATACTGAACCGAGTAGCGATCTTGCTAGTATTTAAACACTACACTGATGATGATGTCAGGGTAACATTTTGGTGAACGTTGTCCCTGTGTCACCCTCACACAATCAGCAAACATCTCTCGTGGTTTCCATTGTCACATCCCTTTGGAAAATATGTTTCCCCTCTGGATTCACTCATTATCATGTTTCATAAATGACTCAGATGTTTGCATTTTGACGATCATTGTTGTTCCTTGTCATTTGTCATGTGTGACGAGAGACAAAAGATGAATATTTTAGAATCAATTTGCATAATTCAATAAATAGGCATACTTAAACTAGGATGCAAAATAATGTTGTGTGCAGCACAATGTTTATGTAAATGATTGGTGTCAAGATGCCTGTAGACTATGCAAGTGTCGATCATGCTTTGGCAATCCTTAAAATGCATTTGCTGTGCTACCCACTTTTTTGTTCACAGGACTGAAAGGAAGAGAATATGGCACCTCAGAGCAATACTGTCAGCTTTGTCCAACGCACTAAGGGTGGGATTTGCTTTATTTTGACAATTGTGTGTGATTACTGCAGCCAAATATGACAGTAACTGTATTTTGTTCATCATGATAATACGCTTATTGTCAGTCATCACTTTGTTTTATGCATGTTTTTCTTACATCTCGCCATTTGATTTCATTCTTTCTGTGCCTACAATGATAAAAAGGATTAGTTCACCCAAAAATGAACATTTTGTCATCATTTACTCAACCTCGTGTCATTCCAAACCCATTTAACTTTCCCTGAAACACAAAAAAACTGTTCTTTTTCATGCAATCATGGTGAAGGCTGACTGACTTGCAAGCTTCAGAAATGTCACAAAAGCATCATATGTCATATGAAATATATAAAAGTGGTCCATATGACTCATTCGCAATAATCCAAGTTTTCTAAAGCCATAAAATAGCTTTTAGTGATTAATAGGCAAACAATTTAAAGGGAGTTTTTCTGTGTTTAAGTGCTATAATCGGCTCCACGGAACATTTACCAACCCAGAAAATGTGAAAAAGGACAAGCCAGTAACTTTGTTTTGGCAAGCCTTTTTCAGCAACCATGAGAAAAAACGAGCTGAGACTTTGCATCCCTTCTGACATAGAAATGGGATCTTTTTATAATATTACCGGCACTTAATCTGCATGTTTCCACCCACGGTGCCGTCATTTTATTTTTCGCAAGCGAAAATGGTCTACTAGTTTTAAAGCCATGGCAAAAGTTCAAGCAAAGCATGCTGACTGTTCTGTCGTTGGCTGCACAGACGAGCACAGAATACTGTTTAGAGTCTCGTTAGCTTGGATAGCCTGCAGGTTGACCCTGGCAAGCTCGATTGCTAAAAAATGAGCGTTTCAGTCTGAGTGATATTTTGGGAAAAAATATTAGACCATTCACAGAATTTGATAGTTAATAAACATTAGCCTGGCATGTATGGCTTTGTTTGGCAAACAGGTACGTTAGTATATTGGGCGTCCATACGGGTTTTGCATAAAAGATTAACGTGACGGCACATGCTAGTCGATTAGTTCTCGATGAGAACCGGCTCCACAGCAACTACATAAGTTTATCTACGAAACATTCAGAAACATCCAGTTGAATTCTAATAGTTGTAACTTTTTCCTGAGAGTCTCTCCATGAGTGTCCGACACCGGTTTGAACAATGTAGGGCTGAACACGGTTTCTGACAATCATCCTTTTGGCTGCCTAAGATTCTCCAGCTTTGTTGTTGTTGAACAACCGAAGCACACACTGTTAAAGCTCCGCCCTCTTCTGGAAAGGGGGCCGGGAGCAGAAGCTCATTTGCATTTAAGGTGACACACGCAAAAACGGGATGTTTTTGCTCACACCCAAATAGGGGTAAATTTGACAACCTATAATAAATGATCTGTAGGGTTTTTGAGCTAAACTTCACAGACACATTCTGGAGACACCAGACTGGAGATTACATCCTGTGAAAAGGGGCATAATAGGTCCCCTTTAAGTAATTTGTCACCAATTTTCCAGTGAGTTGTTAATTGTTGCAACTGGATCAATGAGTCAGTAAGATGGACCAGAGATTCATTAAATGAATCAACCACTTCTTTGAAAAGATACAACTCAAAAAAACGATTCATCCACAAATCAGACATTCCTCCTTAAGTACACATAGGGTGGTACACTATAAGGTAAGTCTGTAAAAATACAGAACAATGTATCATGTCAATATGAAGGATTTTTATGTATAGATTTTATTTTTCACTGGTGTTTTACCCACATTACACATATCATTGTATTGTGTTTTAGGTTTGAAGAAAATGTCAGTAAACTTAATGGAAAAGATACTGCTTGTTTTCTGCCATTTCTCACACAAAGCTATCGCAAAGTTTCAGAATACTTAAAATATATTGCACAAGTTACATGAACTACTTTTATAATACTTTAATGGTGCCATTTTGACATTCTAGTGCTTGACAGCCCCAGTCCTCCTCATTCATAATTTTTGATAATTTGATGAAAGTCATACGGGTTTGGAAAGACATGATGATAAATAAACACTTTTGTGTGAATTGTATCCCTTTAACTCAGTTAGGTCAATGAACCCTGAGACGAACAGTCACCTATTTTATTATCCCATTTGAAAAGCATTATCTGCTGGCTGAAGTCCAACAAGCCTTTCTATTTCCAAAAATGCAGTTTAATAATACGGTTTACGTTTGAGCAAAAGAGAGTGCACGGCTAATCAGAAGGGAATAAGCATTGATAATTATTTAACTTCTACAGAACAACATAATCCCTTTAAGGATGTGTTTTTCTTAGAAAAAGCAGAAAAAGGAAACTCAACAAAAATAAATAAATATATAAAAGCGTAAAAATGCAGGCCTGACTGGAGTGTGCGGTGTCATGGGAGGTGTAGTGTGGAGAGAAGATAGTGCCTAAGCTAGCTAATAGCATCTTTGTTTTCAGTGAATACAGTGTTGTGTTCTCCGGGGCATTGCAAGACGTCTTTGGCAAAGCCAGTATTCCACAGTTCTTCACTGTAGCTCAAGCCACCGGGACACCTTGGTTTATTTATCTTTCAATCAAGACCCAGTGGTCACAGCTCAATGGTCAGCTGCTGCCAAAAAAGAAGCCATTTCCCTGAGGACATGTCTCTAAGTCACACCTACCTGAGGACAGCAGATTCCAAGACAAAGGAACTAAGACACAAACCCTTTCAAGCTGAATTTGTTCCACGTCTTAAGTCTTTGAAAAGGAATCTGGATGTCTTGGATTTTCCTCATGCTGCTGCACGAACAAACAACCAGCGAGCGTTGCGGTAGGACACTGAGAGAAGTTATTGTCACTTATTTATGTCCGCAGAGGATTTATTATTGTTACCAGGAATTTCATTCTGCCTCTCTTTTGACAAAAAATAAATGACTCAGAGACCTTGAAAGTTTAATTTAAAATAAGAGCTTGTCTTGCAGTCAAGACTTTAAAATAAAACAATCGCTTGACTGTAGTGGTTACAGTGACGTGGAGGAAAGAAGTCTGGAACTGATATTTATTCCTCTGCCCTTGGAGATGGGATTCGCAATGCCAATTCATCGGCATGTCTGCATCGCAGACGGACACACAGGCCACCAGAGTCCTTTTTCATTAGAACACCTCTGATCGTTTATCTTGATGCTCAGAAAAATAACGTGACAAACGCTTCCGTTAATCTGTTGCAGTAGAGCAACAATTAACTTGTAGTTCCCGGTAAAAAAAGCAGCCAGTGAGAAAGGACAAGTCATAGCAACATTGAATAACGGCTTTGGGCCCGGCTTTTGGGCCTATCAGCGTCTGAGTAATGAAAAGGTTGAAAAGGAAGAAAATGTTTAGCACGCTTAGATACTTTTATAGCACAATATCATGAGAGAAAAGGCATCATATACTTTTACAGCATGTCTTAAGTGCTTATCTATCAGGCTGCTGAAACCCTATTCTAGATGTGCCTAAAACTAACATGAGACCAGTCTTGCCTTTAATTTCCTGTTAAACTCAATCAGATTACCTTTGTGGCACTGTGAAGCAGACTGCTCCTCCTCTATTGAATTATGCTATTAGCACAGCTGGGCTCTTAAAACAGATAAGCACAGCTAGGCTTGTTCAGGGAGGGAGTTTTTTTTTTTTTTTTTTCTTCCAACCACATGGTCTCTGACAAAACCAAATGTCAGGCTGAGCTTACAACCTGTGCAGCCCAGTGGGTTCATGGTTGTCACAAGGTGCTTTTCCTACTTGAGTCAGGCTGTCTATTCACAAATGGCAATCTGTATTTTGAGATCATGCACAAATTTAAAAAACACCTACCGAGTATGTATGTATAAATGGACTTATGCATTTATATAACTATATTTT
Organism: Zacco platypus; assembly: GCA_038088235.1. Classification (NCBI taxonomy): domain Eukaryota; kingdom Metazoa; phylum Chordata; class Actinopteri; order Cypriniformes; family Xenocyprididae; genus Zacco; species Zacco platypus. The sequence continues at coordinate 17,410,899 of CM076074.1, forward strand.
TAATAGTTTGATTCAATTTGTCATACACAAAACTACTTTTGCATTCGTTTATATTTAGTGATATAGAGTATTACTCTTATACTTAAAGTGGCAATTTTGAAAAAAAAAAAAAAACTAGAATTTGCTTAATATTTCCAATTGAACACTTGAACCAAAATGACACCAAGAATGATAAATGTAACAATAACTATGATAACAATGTTTGCGTCCACACCAACATATGATAACATTAATTACTTTAAGTGTGTTTCACTTGGACATAAAGTAAGAAGAATTAGGGTTACTCCAACACTATCATCATCATTATTCTCTTAGAGAGTGAGAGAGCAATTTTTTTTTTTTTTTAAACCTTTTTGGCTATGGTTATTTTAGTTATCATTCTTGGTGTCTTCAGTACAGTTTTTGGGCCTTAAATCATTCAGTTTACTAAATATATTTTTTGCTGTTTTCTTCAAAAGATTTTTGTTAGTGTGCTCAAAACTCCTACATTTAATTACAAACAATGTTGCAATGTTTGATATGAAAATAAATAATTTGGTTAATTTAAACTATATTTGTATCTAAATTGTCATGTGACCCATGACAACGCCATTGTAAGGGTCGCATCTCCCGTGCTTTATGAACAACCCTTTTGAAACCAAACCAGAAAGGAATTGGACTGAATTAAAACCCTGGACCCTCAAATACTATATGTAAGTTGTGTGTAACACTCAAGTAAATGTGATATCCTCGGACAGGATATATACATCACTGTGTTTTGCAGTCTCATATAAGATGGCCAAATATCCAGTTCACAGGGCACTATCGAGCAATTAGACGGTACAACAAATCGCTAGCTAAATGGTGCCATAGCCTAACACTATCACGGTACGTAGGGGAAGAACTCACGGAGACGAGGAATCACAGGAAACAGGAACTTTAATGACGACGCTTTTTACAACAAGTAGAAAACACGTACACATAGACGAGATCGGACAAAGGACTGAAAGACACAGGGAGTATATGTACTAGAGCACATGAGGAGTGATTAACAAGGCACAGGTGAATGACATTACTAATAAGACAGACTGGGGAGAAACTAGGTCACGGAACAAACCAAAAACCACAAAGAAGAGGGGAGACACGACTATACATCTAACAAACACTTGACTTGCCACCCCTAAAAACTAATTGTGGTAAAAGTGTTAAAAATGTATTTCTCTACAGAGGATTATTTGGCTAATTTGATGTATTACAATGCTTACAGGCTATTTTAGATTATGGGAAACTTTTGTATGTCATATACACTGATGTAGCGCCATACACTCTGAGAAATGCACAGATAGCAACCCACACACTCCGTCACGACTTCTGACTCTACAGCGGATTTCCATTTTCAGCAGTTTTCCAAGATACAGGTGGACCACGTTGAGAGAAATCCTCGTCGGTCTTCGTCTACTTAATATTCTGACCATGAAAGTGTTTAACCCCCCAAAAGATATCAGATAACTTTTTCTTCCTCTCCACAGATGATATTAAGTGCCTGCCATTATCTCAGTAGGTCTGTATCATATTAGAATCTGCAATCGGGTCAGAAAGTATACAGGGCTCTTGTCTCGCCCACTGCTGCAGAATTACTTTCTGCCACACAATGCCGACTGAATGGGTGGAAGCTTTGTCATTTAAACTGCATAAAGAGGCCAGAAATTGATTTTTATTGTAGATCTTCATATCTAATAAAGCTCAGAGGATCTCTTTTCTTCAGTGTCTGAATGGCCACTGAATGCTTTCAATCTACTTCTGTGTTTCATGCATAAAAGTGGAGGCCTGGATGAATTAGAGAGGGAGGGGGGCCGCAACGCCAGTGAAAAGCGACTCCCCCCCTCCGGCTGCTTTCTTTCTCCGAGGGAGGCAAATCTGGGGAGGATGGAGAAGGTGAAGTAGATGGGGGTAATTGAAAAAGGAACTGATTTTTCCCTCTTCTTTTTCAGAAGAATGTGTTCTTTTCAATGAGAAAAAAAAACAGAACCAGACTAGATTGCGAAATTAAAAGAGGGCCCATGGAGAAGTCCAGCATGAATGTGAAAAGCATAAAAAGATTCTTCATATTTTTTTCATTTTAGTCAAAGGCAGCTCACCTGGTTCACTGCCCAGGTTTTTGGAAGAAAGTGCGTCTCGAACCCTGAGGCGGCTTCAATGAGCCATTTAGAATTTTATTTTCCTTCAACATTTCTGCCTGTGCGATCATCCTTTGCGGCTAAATGCTTTACCTTGCTTACAGAGCTCCTTGCAGAATTTTACTCATTTCCCCTCATTGCGCGTAATCCTAAACATGTAAACAAAATTTGTTTTCATGCAACTGAATATGATTAATTATCTCGGAGTAATCCAGCTCCACTCGCAAAGACTTTTCAGAGGAGATTACAATTTCCAAACTGACAACCATGATAGTTGGGAGCGCTCTGTACGTCTTAGATTAAAGGTCACAGAGAGAGAGAGAGCAAAACTCAGGAAACATTAAGTTAGGTTAGGGCAGATGCAATCGTAGCCACTTCACACTCAAAAGGAAGCAACGACTGCCTCGAACGAGAAAAAGAAAATGAAAATGGATATCTGCATATTTGCTACCAAAACATATGGCTGTGCCTAATGCCATTTAACACTTGGGGCTGGGTTTAATCAAACTTCTGCAATTAAAAACACAAATTAGATGCAAACAGCTGAAAGTTGGCTTATGATACACAAGGGGATGACAGGCTTAGATAGAGCGAAGGCTATATACTCCCCATAATCCTGACAAAGAAGTCTCACTACATGCTCTGCGTATCAACACGAACATAAACACACCCTGTTTGGCATTTAAGTGTCTATATTATGACATCCCATATGAACAATGATAAAACAAACCTATGGCAGAAGTCTTGTTTCTAAGCCTCAATCAAAGGCAAATGTTATGCATTTCTGGGTCCTAAAATCAGTTATTTAAGAAAACAACCACTGATCATAAAGAGATGTTTTCATCTATATCCAAGTGGAAAAAAAACTTTCATGTTGTCAAGAAATGGCTACTTCCTGTAATGCTTGCTTCTCCCTGAGAGTATTATATTGTAATATGACTGTAAGACTCCGTACAGGTGATAGTGTTTACTGTACTGACCATAATAACATTAGGAGGAATGTACACGTCCATGACCCAACCTCCATCACTGGACAGCCTGCTCTCCCACTGAAGATGATCTCACTCAATCACAACACTAAGTTATTTTCCATACTTGTGAGGACCAAATGTCCTCACTTATTTTGTGAAATACTTTGACAACCCACTTGTGAGGACATTGACTGGTCCTCACTATTTTAAAATGCTTATAAATCAACCAAAAGAGGATTTTATTTAAATCTAGTGATGGTCACATGTTTCTGTGATGGGTAGGTTTAGGAGTACGGGTTGGGTTAGCTGATAGAAAATATCACTGACCTGATATAAAATCAATCGAAGTCCATGGAATGTCCTCACTAGCAAAACAAACACGTGTATATGTGTGTCTGTGTTTGATCCTGTCAAAAGCGTACTATAACACTATCCTTTTATATATTGAGTAACCTTGTAATACTCACTTGACAAGCTGTTATTGTATATTCTCTAAGTAGCAGTTTGAATTTGTGTCATAATCCTATCCCCACCCTTTGTCCCTCTACTGTCCAATATAACAAAAATGAAACACAATAAAACATTGCTGCGAACAGTGGAGAATTTTTCTTCTGAACTTTTCTTGGAATCAGCAGTTGAAATAATTTCAAGTGCAAGTGTTTATAGTACAATAAAACTAAGGCACCGGCTATTTGCAACCAGTAATAGATGCTATTTACACTAAGTGACAATAGTGAAAACATTTTCTTAGTGATATTCTATTTACACTAGGTGAAAATAGTGATAAATTCTATTTACACCATGTAAAAGTATTAGTATATTTTCAATAAGAGTAAATAGTAATTACATGCTATCTATACATTATATTGGCAGATACTATTTGTATCTCAGTAAATTTTTTACATTGACTGGATGCAAAAATATCATAGAGTGTAAATGATTATATTTATTAAAATTATTAAATGGATGCTACCTTATTGGGAGAATGTAAACCCTCCCTACACCTTCCTAACCCAACCCAATAAACACTTTTAATATTATTAAACATTTGTTTGCAGTTTATTTCCACTTTTAGACCATTATTTTCATTTTTATTGAAAATAAATGCGAGCTCGGCAAAAGGCAGATTCAAACATTGATTGAATGCTTTTTTAAAACTTGCTCAACCAGATATTGATGGATGGAGCTAGTGTAAATAGCATTTGCCAACAAGGGACACTATTTGCACTTAGTGTAAATAGACACTCCATAAAAAGAAATGCTGTTTAGGTAGCAATGTTCTTTTGATACAACACCATTGTCTATGGAAACAACCTAAACTCTAAAACATCTTTACAGTTCAAATAATGCATGTTTAGAGATGATAGCATGCTATGCAATATGTTAAGTTAGTACACTGATCTGTTAACTTGCAACACCTAAGCCAATTTAAAAACATACATACACACACACACACATGCACACGCACACACACACACACACACACACACACAATGAATGTGAATGATCTTTGAAATGAAATTTCTTATGTACTATTAAACATTTAAAACAACGAAAGGTTGCATTAACATAGTCGAGTGACGTGAATCATAAAGCGACTGAATAGAGGTGGACTAAATGGGCGGACTACATTATTCAAGATGATGTAAAGAATCAAAATATTATTAACTGAAAGAAATGCATATGATCAAATTTGTCATATTTCGTCAAAATCTGAACATATTTGTAAGATTTAACATTATATTTTATGAATTTCAATGATCAAAACGGAACTTGAGAAGTGGAAGCAGACGAAATTTTTAGCTCATGGTTTAATTAGTAGGTTTGACTAGAAGAACCCCAAATGGGTCAGGTACTCAAACCTATCCTAATAAGTGTGCCACATTCCTCAAAACAGACTTTTATTGTGGAGTATGTAAGAAAATGTATCTCAATACTTAACAAAAAATAAGAATTGCTGTCATGCACAAACCTTGGAGGATGTCCATTTTAAATATGAGGTACTATAAAGCCAGAAATCTCACAGGAAACATTTCATATCTGATGTATCAGTCAGTGAACCAACTGAGCAACATAAGATTTATGCATTTGTGCACTAGCCTCAAGTTAGACACTCACAGTTATAGCCAGCATTTACGTGCCAGATTCAAATATGAGATGACGCAAAGTTCATTTTTCTTTTGCCACTTGCCGAGTGCTGAAGGACAGTAGTGTCAGCTTACTCCTCAGCTCTAAAAGAGCCATGTAAATCACACCATTCTCAAACACAGCTGCACCTCATCCAGGCCAAGGTGGGCCCGTGTAGACAACGCAGGCCCGACACAGGTCTCCCCCTCTACCGAGGAGAGAGGGGGAGAAGAGGGAGGTGGAGGAAGGGAGGAGGCTTTGAGAGGATTCTTTATGCGGCTCTGTGTATTTCTTTCATGTTGTCCAGCCAGTAACTGAGTTGGCTTGCCGGAGGTGATGGCTAATTCACACCCTCAGATCAGGAGCATGAAATGAGAGAGGAGAGCAGAAGGGGAAAGCCCTGGGGTTAATGATAGCTCTCCCTGCGCATATATCCAACACCATTTCATATAAATCTGCCCAAATGGTTTCATTTAAAATGATCCCTGGCATCTCCTGAGCGCATACACATGCACATAATCTCATATGACATATAGCATATATGCTCTCATGACCATCTACTGTACACAAAAACACATGTTTATGGACGATAAGTTAAAATACTGATGATAAGTTCAAAAGGATTAAATGAGTCATCCAGATTAGATATTAGTTCTTCTATCTAAATTTTACTCTATATAAAACAAACCAACCACACACTCATTGGGCTATGATGTAGATATTTTGGGAGCCACACGATCAGCAAAACGAACAAATGGTTACACTGTATTACACTGTTAACTAAAAAAATCCACAACATTAAGGGACTTCACAAATCTTTGACTTCTCAGTTGAACAAGCTTGTGGATAAAGAATTTCTGCCCGCTTTCTCCACCAAAAACCCCTCTTTAAAGTTATTTCAAATTTTCCAGCAAGGCTTTGAGAAATCTGTTTGTTTGAGGGCAGCATTAGATGTGACCAGCTTTTTATTGTGACATAAAACCGCATTTCTTCCTCGGCAGATTAAAAATAAAATCGGTTAATAAGAAAAGCTGTCAGCGGTAGAAAACGGCTGACATAATCCGTTTATCCTCCAAGCAATAAAGATATTGGTCCTTGGGAGTCTATCTTCCCTCTTATGTTATTTCGCCCAAAACATTATCTTCTATGCATTCAGATGGATTAAGAAGTCATATGGTAGATAGAAGGAAAATGACAGATACAATAAAATATAATATCCTTTCAGTTCTCCTCACATCCTCTCACAGAAGGCTACACATATGAGCACACACATAGGCGAAAAAGCGAAGGAGAGATAGAGAACGAAGGAGAGAAAAGTAAACAGAGATGGAGCATGAGCTGAAGAAAAGAGCAGCCGGAGCAGGCAACAGTGTTTTGAAATACTGATATGATGAGAAAGCGATTGGACTGGCTTCTAGAGAGGTCACAGCACCCCTCTCCTGTAACTCCCCTCCGTACCTGCTTTTAAATGGTCACAATTCTACTTCCTGCGGCGCTACCACCTTCCACGAGGCTGGAAAAGCTAGTTGTCGACAGCGCTGCAACAAGAGGGATGACAATAAAACACACCGTGTGGTGCTTTTCACAATATTGTTTCACAGCAAATATTTGTTGTGCAGGAAATTTTGTTTGACTACATTTTATCTGAAAAGAAACAAGCTGACCCATTGGATGCTGATCAAAACCAATTTCAGGTTGGGCTAGTTAACATGGCCCAATTAGACCCTGCTGGTTACTACACCTTCTGGACACAAAAAATATATTTCGCCAATAACTGTTATTCAAAATTTGTGTATCTTTTTGCAAACAATGTATTTATTACTATTTCATACTGACACATTTTTTTTTAATACTGACTATTAATAGTACTGACTATTTTTACAATAATTTATTAGGGCAAAATAAAAAATGAAATAATTATAAAATAAATTATTTTGTTGCTATGTTTACAAACAAAACTTTTTAAAATTTATTTATTTTGCTCATTTATTCTGATAAAACAATATTTATATTTATTCAGGCAAACTATTCTTTAAAAAAATATTTGAAATACTTTTTTTTCCCACTAACTGTATTGACAAGGTTTTTTTTTTTTTTTTTAATTTCCCTTTTTTCCCACAAAAAAAGTTGGGGGTCCTTCTCCTGCCGAGCAACTGCCATTAAGATGAACAGGAATGCTAATGGATAGTTCTCTCTAGGAATTATAAACAAACAGAATAATTAATTTATATAAATGCATGAGTACACATTATCTCCTTCCCCTGACAATGATAAATGCTTTGATATGTATCCTCTAGCACTTCAGCATCTCTGTGGCTTCACTTGATTCTGATGAGTATTTAATATGTTTGCTTAATGGCGGTAATAGCCCATTTCTCAAAGAAGTCTTGTCCACTCTGGTTTCTGAGGGTCTGGATAGATTGAGGATGGGGGGAGTCTGAGCACAGTGTATGCCTGTGAACTGAGTCTGTTATGTTTAATCAGGCCGGTTTGGCTGGTAATGAATTTTGATTACGCCTGTTCACGGCAGCAGAGTGTAAAGTCGAGAGATGGGGGGAGGTCAGGAAAGAGAGGGGGTGAAATATTAATATCTTCTAAAATGATGCATGAATCCCTTGTGTGTAATTTCCTTCACTCGCCTTGTCCGCTATTAAACAGTTAGCACTTCATCATTAGAGAGGGAACTTTTTGCTTTTCCATTCATCTCTCTGTAATGGCCACTCGTTGATTAATGCAGATCTTGATTCATTAGTTTATCATCACTGTGGTTTTAAGTGATCATTGCATATCCATCATGTGGCAATACGAAGTGTGTGCGAGCAGAGTGCTTAGGCCGCATAGGCTCCCCACAGGGTCTGCTGCACCAACCCGTGAATTTAAGCAAGTGTTTTTGCAGAGGGTGGGGAGGAGTAATAACTCACGTTGTCTCCAGCCTGTCCCCCTGCACTCAATGAGAGGCGATTGTCTCCTCGTGTCTGCACACACCCACCTATTAAAATGCCATCACTTTCATTTATAAAAAGCAAAAAGAGCTGAAAATGCACAAAACATTATTTGATTTAGAGTGGTTGCCTGCGGAGGATCTTATTAAATGCTAAAGAGCTCAGAGAGTAAATGGATATAAAGTCCAAATAGCCAGGGACTTTTTTGTAGATTCATTTAAAAGGCCAGTGTAAAAGGTCACTTTGAGGGCTGGACAGGTATATAAAAATATACAGAGTGATAAAGCTATTATTGGCGATGCTAACAAGGCCCACTCTAAAAAAGGGGAAAGAAACTCTTATAATAACCCCTTCAGAATCACAATACATTCACCCCATTTAAAAACAGTTGTAAATACAAAAGATTGAAATGTATTAGTGGATTCAAAGTCAGTTAGCACAGAATGAAGAGCTCTACATAATATAAAAATTCACCTATGATTCAAAAAGTTCTGCCATCTGTGTGTATTAAATATTTTGACTCATTTGATAATGTTTTTAGCTGCAAAGTTTCTTTTGTGTTGGAGTTTTGGTGGATTTTGAACTACATTTACCTTTAACTGTCAACTTTCAACTAAAACTTATATTATATTATATTATATTATTATAATCTGTTTGCATAAGAATATGAAAACCAAGTAACAGCTTTAAAAAAACACTTAAAAGTACTTTTATAAATAATGAATAAATCAATAATAAACATTTTTTATAAGAAAATATTATATAAATTATTATTATTATTATTATTAGTAGTAGTAGTAGTAGTAGTATTAGCAGTATTAATAATAATAATAATCACCTTTTCAGAACATAAGCCAAGTTCTTTTTAAACAATACACATGTAATGATGGTGACAACTTATTGTACGTACAATTTAACTGAGTGGTTGATAAAAAAGAAAAAGAGAAAGAAAACTCAAACAAAAGAGTTTTTGTTTAAAGTCATGTAAAGTTAATTTAGATCAGACTAAAAGTGATTATGTTTGTGTTGGTGAGTGGTTTTCTTGGTAAATCCACCCATTTTCACCTGTTCGAGACATTTAGTGGTTTTGAGGACCAGTTGTGACCAGTTGCAATTACAGCGAGCAGGCACCATCTACTCTCACGTCATGTTTTGCCTTTATCTCATCGTTATCCCAGCTCATGTTCACACTTTAGGACTTCAATGACTTAATCACTTCAATCATTCCAAGGGAGACAAGAGAGACGAGGAAAACTAAAGTCTCTTCCTCTGAAACTAAAATCTGGTGTGTAGGACATGTTACTTTACAAAATAAATAAAGTGATTTCCACAGAAAGTGATTTTAGACTTCTAAAAACCTGAGAATTCTGTAGAATAATAGTACATGTGAAAAAGCACATATATTACATGACAAGATTTTCAGAGATTGAAATGGAGCTTTCATTCATGCTGGATGCTATTGATCTATATAATACAGACAGAGTAAACATATTTAAGTAGTAGTTTACATTTCATGCTAATATGACTAAGTTGAACTAAGTATCTTAAGTAAAACAGTCATTCAGCCTTGTATAAAAGAAACTGAGAAATGACTTTAACAAGATCAGTGAATTCAATTGTGGGTTCATGATTAAAAAAATTAATTTCTCTCATGCAGAACAAAGGAGGAACTTCCGTTAAATTCAAAAGAGGAAAGATCAACCTCCAACCATAGACCCACTTAAATTAATTGGCTGATGATGTCTGTAAAGAATTAGTTCAGAGTTTCATAATTGTCCATTAATTTTTCAAGCCAGCCTGATCTCATGACTCTGGAGAGACACTGGGAAATCTAAAGGTGCCCCTGGCGTCCAAAACCCAGCATGGGAAAAAAAACATAGATCTATAAATTCACATCATAATCACACTTTTCATCAGACCTCAGGTATTTTGTCTCAAAAAAAGTGTTCTTGTCTCTTCCCATCAGTCTCTGACTCTCTCTACCAACTTCTTAACTTGGTAAATGACTGTAAATGCTGACTTGACACACACACACAGGTTTGGTTAGGAGTTTCAGAGACACAAAGGTCAAAACCTGACATTGAAGCATCAGGTTAATAATTCATGTACTTTTCCTTATCATATGATAACTTTTTATGCACTGTAAAACTCAATAAGTTCAGAATACTCAAAACATTTGAGGAAACTTATTACCTCAAAACATTTAAGTAAACTAAGTAAACTGTTTTTTAAGTTAGTAGAACTTAACATTTTAGTGACAAGTGGGGTGGGCCTGAGAGCCATGGAAACAAAGCAAAGCCATAGTGTTACACAGGTGTTGCTCATTAATAATCACGTGACTGACATCCCTTCACTTCCACAGTTCTCAGCCTCGCTCAACTCATCATAATGTTAATTACTGATAGTTCATTTACATGAACATCACACTCATATCTTGGGTAAATGTTAGATATCAAATAACAAATACTATTTTAATTATCAAAGAGACTATCATTATATATTCCCACATAATCAAAAAAACATACAGTATATTTAGTCTTAAAAGGTTTTGTACCTATCCGTAACCTAACCACAGGCTCTACTCTTCACCAAAATGGTAACCCTACAAAACTAACATAACTCAACCCCCTGTAAATCCCAACATAACACAACGTTAAACACCAACTTATGTCTCCCTATGTTAATCTTGTGCTAAAACACAAAATAACACTTAATTTCAACATTTATTTATACAGTCTGACGCAAAGAACTAGAAATCTGATGCAACTCAACTCAATCATATTAAGTTCAGCTTACTACAATGAAATTTTGAGTACACACAACTTTTTTTCTATTAAGTGCAATGAACTTTGATTATCATTTAAGTGAAACAAACTCATTTCATTTAATTATTTTTACGGTTCTGTTTTACAGTATGCAGTGAATAAGGTTTCTAAGGATTGGGATGGATGGCATTAGTTAAGACCCTTTTTTGTTATAACTAATTTTGTTTATGTATGTGTTTATGTGTAAATATTATTTTTTACATATATTATTTTCTCTGTTCTATTGTATGCCCCCCTGTTTTTCTCAAAACAAAATGTTTGTGCAAATAGGATCTGTTGTTTGTAGGATTTAGGATAGGATTGCCTTCCTTGAATATCCCATTACTGGAAACTAAAGAAATAAATTAATTCCCACAATATTTATTATTATTATTATTATGATTTTTGTTTTTCTGGGGTCAAAATGAAACAACTTTGGGATAAAAAAGGGTGTGTGTGTGTGGGGGGGGCAGAAACAAACAAACAAACCATTCAGTCATTCAATTGTGGTCTGAGGAATTACTCGAGAATTTTAAAAGTAAAATAATAACTTTAGCATTACTATTATTATTTCAGGGTCTCTGGGATCCCAAACACCAATAGTAGAAGGTTAAATGACTGAAGACAAACACTTTTTTTTTTTTTTTGCACATTTATCTTGCTTTTGTCTTGTTTACTTAACAGCGCAGCTTGTAAAAGGCTGCGGGCACCGCTGGGATTAGGGTGCGTCTCGTGGAGGCGGCCTGCGGAACAGAAGTTGACACACAAGTGACGCCAACACAAAGCGGCCATGACACCCAGGCTAAACATGCAGAGAGTCAGGTACGTCTCAACATCCTCCTCCACAGGCTGAGTGGCAGTTACACACGAGAACATGTGCACCCAACTGGGGCTTAATGGAAAATTCAAATAGCGGCCATCTTTTGCGTACGCAGCCATAACGGTGTCGCCTCAGTCCTGGTATTACAGACAGGATCCGATAACAGAGTCCTGGACATGGGCGGGAAAAAAAATCCTCTGATGTGGATTTGCAGTGACCTAAAGTGCAGGGCGTATCAGCCGAAGCTCAAGCGGACATGAACTTACGGCTCCAGCAAACCTAATGAGCGCTCAGTCCCACTTAACACCAAGTGTGACCAGATAGACTTCCCTAATATTCTCTCTGAGAGTCTGGTGTCCGTCCCATAATACTGTCATTTCATTTTCGTAATCCTAGCTATTAATATGATATGTAAGGGGGATGGTTGCAAGGTTACAAGTGTAAAAGAGCGCAGTCAGGGATCTTTGGCCAAATACGTTAGCTGAGTTATGATAATGAAGGATGGACTCATATTTTCCTCGTATGGCTGACAAAATCCTCCATTTCATACACGACAGGTTTTTTCCCCCATTAAAAAGCAATACAATTTAGAAATTGTTCAGAGATTATATGTCATATATTTAGGTTTACAGAACACTAAAGCAGAATAAATTGCATATCAATGATGCAAGGCAGTTCATTTTTCTCTGTATCATTACCTCTGAAGATTATCGAGCTCAAAAGTCTTTTGAACAGCTTCTTTTAAAACCAATGTAACGTTTATAAAATGGTGTAGATCGCTGCCAGAACTGTCACCCACTATCTATTGGATGTCTTTACAAACAAATTTATTCTAAAGATATGATGAAAGATCAAGCTATAAACCTCAAAAAGAATCTAATTTAATCTTTTCTTTTTATTTTAAAAATCTGTGATTCATTTCAACGCTTGACAGAGGAATAAATAAAATGTGGCCCACCCTCTCTTCATGACCGTGCCATAGAAAAACCCCCTAAACAGAAGGAGGACCCCTTTCAGTCTCTCTCTTGCTTTCTTTTTCTCTCCCTCCATCTCTCTCCTCTTCTTCAGCTCTTCTCTAATGCACCCTAATCCCAGCTGAAGACAGACGTACACGCTGCGTGTGTGTGTGTGTGTGTGAGTGAGAGACTGAGTGTGTGTAAGAAATATCTCTTTGCTTTTTCTGCCTCAGTTCATTATTTTTCTTTCTTGTCACTTAGTGTGATAGGTTGGACAGAGGCGCACAGATGAGCACTGAAGACACAGTCACAGGGCCTTAATCTAGTCTTTAATGCGTGACTTCAGAGATGTCATTTATCTTGTGACTGCAGCAGGCGTCCACAAAACTTTATCTCTAATAATATATTGATGGATTAAAGGGGTCAGGCTGGAGACCAGGCAAGAAAAATTGCTTATTGACATCAAAATACAGTGCCCCCAAAACCTGATAAACATAGGGACAGGAGAGTGGAAGTCAGAAAGAGGGGAATGACAGAGAGAGAGAGAGATGAGAGAGAGGAGGCATTGTGACTGTTTGTGACCGCTGATTTTCCTCCATCACAGGAGCCTCCGGTGGTCTAGGCCCTCGGCTTGATAAAAACACCCGCGGTTCTGTCCTCTCGAACTACAGCCGCTATGTGCGGCACACCGATACGCCACCGTTCGCCAGAGGAAATGCTGCGGTGTTCCTGCAGGACTCCTCCGTATCTATCAGAGTACGCTTGTCCTCGCCACGCGTTTGTCGCCGCGCACCTTATTAAACCCCCTTAAGTAGCTTGCGAGGCTGGAGTATTTGTGTAGGGGCCACAGCGAGAGCGGGGGAGCTTCAAGAACTATCAAATACTACCATGCTACCTGCTTTATGTCCAAAGTAAAACAGTAGGCAGAAAGGGATGAACCAAAAACAAACAATCTAAAAATAATCCTATGGGTCAATGAACTGGTTGGGTTCTATCTATTGACTGTTCAACAAAACCTGTGTATTTGGCATCAATTTAAAATCATTTAACCTAGTGTTTTTGATCTCAGAGCCTAAAATATTAATAGTCATTAATGTTTAACATTCAAATTCAAATCAATCAATCAATCAATGCAATGAGTTTTCAATGATTTTCGTCTATGATGAACATGTTTTCAACTTCTGAATTAAAATTATTTCTTTTTTTCTGGGACATAAAGTCAAAAATGTCAAGGTGTTACATCTATTTTATAATAGAGAAAAAAAATTGGTAACACGTTATAATAAGTTTGTTGATGCAGTTAATGTATTAATTAACATGAACTAACCATGATCAATACATTTGTTACTGTATTTACTAATCTTTGTTAACGTTAGTCATTGTTTGTTCATGTTAGTTCACAATGCATTAATGAATTAATGTTAACAAGATTTTAATTATGTATTAGTAAATGTTGAAATTAACATTAACAAATGCTGTATAAGATCATTGTTAGTTCATGTTAACTAATGTTGTTAACTAATCTTAACTAAAGAACCTTATTGTAAAGTGTTACCAAAAAATCTTTAAAAGAAAAGCTTATGTATAGTTTGGTATTTATTTATTTATTTAAACTGCTTACTTACTTATTAATAAGTAAAAGTCAAACAAAGCCAGTTATCATAATGTGATCAACAAAAAGGTTACATTTACACGATAACAATGTACTAAAAACGTAAACGTTTTTCCTTTGCGTTTTTCGCATAGAGATAATAAGGTTGTCAAAACGATCCCCGTCCACATGGATCCACGAAAACAACTAAAAATGCTGTATTACAGCCCGTTCGCACCAAGGACGATTGCTCTTAAAATAACAATAAGATACAGTTCTAAAATTGTTCTCAATATTAAAGAATAGCAGAGTTCATACCACAGCTATAACAATAAAGACACAGAAACGATATGGTTGGAATCACTTTCAGAACGATTTTTTCTAGCTGATGAATGATAAAAACACCGACAGCCAATCAGATTCCATCCTGCTGTAACAAGCTTGAGTAATTGGCCAGTAGTTGGCGATGTCACTTACACACACTACAAAGTAACACTTGTAAATAACACGTAATACGCTTCCGCGTGATGTCACCGGGAAACTATAATATAATGCTATAGTTTTAAAAAAAAGTGCACTTTGAAACTCGTTTTCAAAAGTTTGTATTTTCAGGCCCCCAAAACGTCGTTGTCGTGTAAATACACAAAAAATTTTCCGTTTTTATTTAAAAATAGCATTGTGTAAACAGCCCCTTAGAAACATGCACAAAAAAAACAAAAAACAAACTTTTTTGTGTCTCCTTAAAATATTAGATAATTTGATCTTTTTTATGACATGGTTAGTGCATGTCATGTCATGTGGTGCAACTTAGTGATATTTATGAATTAATAGTCAAGTAAATTAATATAAATAAAAAATATAATATAAAATTCATGATATTTATTTTTTATTTATTTTTTTAATTGTGAAGGGTTTATAGCCTACCATACATTGTTGAAAATAATGATACAATATATATATTTTTTTTTTTGGTTGCACAACATATTTTCTATTACACTGAAACTTTCCTTGAAAATGGTATGAAAGTTTTTCAAAACCATAGGAAACCAACATGAATACAAAGTTTTTCTACACACATGTATTTAAAAAAAAAAAATGTACCATGGACACTCACACAACACTTGCTTTATGAAACCAGTAATTGAAGAAGTGTAAAAGTGAAGAGTAACATATACAATCTTGAAGTGAAGCATTTAACCTCAACTGGAAAAATATTTTAGAAAATGCTTTTGAAGTGTGTTTTGAGCTTTACTAGAAGAGGGAGGCAATAATAAGTTCTGTATTCCTGTATTAGAAATGCCTGATACAAGTATTCTTACACATAATCCTCTCTTGTGCAGCCAAACCAACAGCAAAGAGCTGTTCAACAAAGCTTCACTTTTGGTGCACTTTTTGGAAAGTAGTTATTACCGAGATACACCTTTTCTCCAGATAGATTTTGATAAATCTGTGCTTAGGGTATCTAAGAAATGCATGAGGGTCTTCAGCTGTCTCGCACCTTGCTGACTCCCCGCGTGAAAAATGTGTTTGAAGAGTGTGTCGAGCGGCCCCAATCCCAAACGGTGTCAAACCCGTCCTTTTGCGCTCTCTCTCGCACACTCTCTGAAAGTCCACTAAAATTAATACACTTTTACCATTACAAGATAAAGCTGAGGACATATTACAGCAGGCATATCTGCAAGCCTGTAATACCACAGAGTCAGCATTCAATAAAAGACATTTGCAACCAGGCGTTTCTCACGACAACGACGGCAAAAGATTTAAAGGCTGCTAAATTAGGTGCGGCTTGCCGAGCGAAAGGTGCCGGGTAAGCAGGCCCACGCTTACTTAAAATGACAGAGTTGTTTACGAGGGGGGCGCCTCCGTCTCACGCTGCTGCCACGCGAGAGGGACAGTTTACGACGCGCTCACAGGGTTATTTAGACTCAAACAGTGTGCATAATGTTAGCTAACAATCAAGCGCCGTTCCTCACGCTGCTTTTCAACAGATGCCGCTTCCACGTGGCTGCTCATTTATATATTTATTTTACTTTATGTGTCATTTTAGCTCCTCTTAAAAAACCTTCCTTTTCGCAGAAGATTAAACTCGTAGGGCGCATATGGTTGCGACGCGGTCTCAGACTAAATGTTTGACAGTTGTCTCTAAGAGGAGGAACACATATGCATTTCCAATAACCTTTTCTTACGTTATTGCAGCACTTTTTTATGACCCGGGACAACTACCAATGGAGCCATTAAAAATTTAATCCTGCTGCTGCACGTACATAAAACATTCTGGCTATTATAGTACAGCAGTCAGCGGACAGCATGAAAGTCGAGGGGGGAAAATGGCGAAAAGGAGGGGAAATGAGAGAAAGAGGCAATTCTTTATCTTTTACACAACAGGACTGAAATACAAATCCGCTGGCCAAGTCTCATATCTGTCAATCTTGTAGTTTCGAAGACTCTACAAAACACAAAAACATCCCCAACGCTTCCACCAACTGCGAAATGGCCATTAAAATGTGTGATTGCAAATTTACAATCAGTCTTATAATATTCCGCAGCTGTGAGTTACCGTCAGGTGATGATTCACACACTAAAAGCACAATGTCATTTGACCTCATGAAGTTCTGGCAAATCAAATGCTTATTTAGTGTTTACAAAGTATCACTTGATTGAAACAGAACAGCGGCGTGTCACCTGAAGGACAGCAGCTGCTCGTAACCACCAAACTGATCCTGCGGTTTACCGGGTTACGGCCATCTAAAACCAGACACCCTGAACATCTAGTCTTGGCGATAAATCAGCTATTGAAAAGAACAGATCACGACCGTTGATGGGTGACAAATTCAAGCGCCGACGCCATCGCTGTTGGTCCTTCAAAATAAGGCCTGCAATTTTTCCCCCCTCATTTTGATGGGCAGTTTATCAGGTGGAGAATAAATGGAATCAAAACAGAAGAATAATACTCGCAAAATGGGCCTGGATGTTCACCGGGGACCAATAAAAAAAAGAGAGCAATTTCCTCAATAAATAATTCTCTCTCTTTATGTTGTTGGTGGACCTAAACACAGAGCGTTCAGGCCACTGGGGTTGACACACTGTAATCTAGCTTTGGGCGTGGGGTCTATTAATGCCATTTCCATATTCAGCGCCCTACCTCCGTATACTCCAGGCCCCCCTCACCCGCTTTGGAGGAAAAAAGGGCTGCTCTGAGGCTTGAGAATACCCCTGGGTCTCCTAGCTGGCGCTCTGTAATACTAGCATGGCTCATTATTTAGCATGTCACCGCTATTTTACATGTTAAAGCACCTCTGTTGCCATCTAATTTATTGCAGGAATATCAAACGGGCCGGAATGGAATGGGGTCACCCGCGTTTTCATGACACAGGAAATAAATATATATACAGTCAGTCAAGTCAAGGTGAAAACTTGGTGTCAGCTGTTTTTCAAGAGGGGGTCTGAAAACGCAAAAAAAATAAAGTGAAAACAAAAGCGCAGAAAACAATTACATTAGTACATTGGACTGTTTTCATGGTAAGGTCCTTTTTGTGGTTTAATCGGTTGTTTCCACAAAAGAAAATTCAGGTTACTTTTTTTCTCTTACTCTCCCGCATTTTTTACTTCGGATGAAATAGGGCAGCGACTCTGAGAAGGCTGTTCTTGCTTTGATGAGATTCGGCAGTAATTATATTTTTCTGACAATAACAATAGGAACAACAACAGCAGCAGGGCTAATCCGTCAGTGAGAAGGCCCACTTCTGCATCCTGCTGACAATGATTAGCTCTAATCTAGACTGCTGCTCTGTTCACAAGAGAAATGCACTTCTGAACATAACTGCGTCTGTTTTGTTTCCTTTTTTTTTCCTTCTTTTATTCGCTCATTTTTGTATACTGTCCCTTTTTATGTATTCTGAACGAGCCAATATTTGATTGAATCATTTGAAACCTTTCATTTTATGGTGCACATCTGCAGATGGTTTGTGAGTGCATTACTGGAAAGCTTATCGGAAAGTTGTTTAATACCAACATTACGTAAAAATGGTAACAAAATTCTAGCGAATTCTTATTTAAACGCATAGGTATTTGATGTGATACAACACGACAGCCTGAAATGATATATTGTTGAAAGCAAAAACTGGCTACGAATCCGCAAATATGTGGAAGTGAATGTGTTTTGTCGTTTAAACATCTTTATAATGATCATGTTAGTTGATCTATAACGCGCGATGGATGCCGACATGTTAGTTTGCACAACAGTTCAGAGAATCAAATCTGTCGGATTTACGTCACTTAAATTCATCCATTTCACCTGAACAGTGACGTCCACGGAGGGGGCGGGCGGGCCTGAGCCCCTGCCTCTTTAATGGTGAAAGTGAAAGTTCCCTTTTCAGTCGTATTGCGGCACACTCTGGAACGCGTTTTCTACCGAGGGGGGTTAAAATGGGTTAAAAGGGGTAAAAGGGTTAAAATCGATTGCATTTCAGGGGTGGAGGGGGGACAGATTGAAACTGAGGGGGCACAAATCAGATCTGAGGGGGCAATGCACCATTTTGCCCCCTCATGGTGCAGGGCTTAAATTGTATTTACTATTTTTTAATAAAGAAAAAAAAAAATAGCAATAACTCTCCTAATTTTACTTCGAAATAAAGAGTGGACATTTACTTTTATCAGTAAAAAGATATTGAATATTTATTAATTGTTCATGCTAATTTCCCAGATTTTTGTTGATTCATTAATTTCAAATTCATTAACACTAATAATTTAATAATACAGTATTCTTTAAACATTCTTTTTTCCTACTGTACATTCTAATGTTGTGATGCTTGAATTCATGTAGCATTTAAAATGACCGATATTAGTTTGTAATGTTTCATTTTTAATTTATCTATTTTGACAAAATACAGTTTTATGTTGGCAATTTTTCAGTTTTTGGGCATAACTTGAAAATAATTATTAGCAATCAAACCAATTGATTGACGGCCTCAATTAATATCAGTGTGAGATATTAATACTTTTAACCTTTATTTGTAACCCAAACGCAATCTAAAATTGGTCTTTGATCATTTGAGCAAATACCACAGACCTCAAACACCCAGTTCTGAATGTACTCTATAGTCTATTGTGCAGTATTCTGCATCCAAAATAAATAAATAGTCTGCTGTCTATCTACTCCTCAAACTACAATATCACCAGAAATCCTCACTGCACTATCATCAAGACAGAGAGAGGAGGTGAAAGGTCACGCATCAGGCCTTCGATGGTAAAGGGATTGTTGAGCACTGTGAATGTGGCCAAAGAAAAGCAACGTTTTGTGTCTCAAACATCCTGCTTACAGCAGCAAGGTCTGATCTTGGCATTACGTGTAAATACATCAGTCACTCCGGACCCCCTCTTTACACAGAAAGACAGACGCGCACACACCTAACCCCCCACCCCCACCCCCCATTCGTCAGTTCTGTACCCTCCGCCCGCTCCGTCTACAGAAGTAAATTATCAAAACTGTGTTTGAAAGTGAATGAAGGGTGACTTGCTCTCTCTCTCTCTCTCTCTCTCTCTCTCCCCCTTTCCTCTTTGACATCTCAGTTTTTTTTCCTTACTTGCCACCGTTTCTGGGCTAGGTGATAACTGCCGGTAATAGGATTAACATTGATTTCTTTTTGCAAGAACAGAGATGTGCCGGTTCCAGCTATTTATTGAACTGCCGGCTTTGAACTATCAAAACTGACTGGTGGAAAAGACCTAATGCAGCATTTTAAAGAGAAGAAAAGCCTCTGTGCATTTCTTTCTCTCTTTTTGTTATTCTTCCTTTCTGTCTCTCTCTCCCTCTCTCTTTTGTGTCACTAGGGGATAAAAGAGAACACACTGGTGCCACTGTTCTAAGCCCTGTTAATGACTTTATTCATTTGCATTGTTTTCCCCAGCATCCTGTCGTACAGTCCGCAGACATCCCAATATTGTCCAGATTGGATTTGAGATTGTTATTTTATTTTGACTACTTCACCTTCAAATGTGTGATTTGAATATTCTGGGTTCAACTGCACTTGTGGCATAATGTTCATTACCAGAACAAAATAATGTCGAATTGTATTGGCTTCCTGTGAATGGGGCACACCAATAAAAGACTCACTGTTTTATATATATATATATATATATATATATATATATATATATATATATATATATATATATATATATACTGGAATCCTCCCTTAATCTCCTTTTACTTTCTTTCTTTTCTGTCCTATGTATTTCAGAACACATCTATACCACTGCAAAATACAAATTATGATAAGCAAACATCTGTTTATATTTGAGAAAATAAATCATTGTGATGCATTAAGTGAGTGACAGATGCTTGTTTAAATTCAGTTTCTATATCAGATAGTGATAGCATTTATTGTTGGAGCTGTTATGTCTGTTCATATTCCATTCTTCAAGAGGTGAATAAAAATAAACAATGTTTGATAAGAGATCATGTCATCACATCATATAAATAAGGACAAGCAATAACATCCCAGATCGAGCCTTTTGAGTCAGCGTGTAATAACTGGTTTGTCCTTTTTTTTTTTTAAATGCTGATGGCACGTTTCATTTCATGCGCTCAATAGCAAGCGCCTTTTCCTATATAGTCTTCCTGCTAATTGCTCTTGAGTGAGCATATTGATCATTGATACTAATCAATCGGACACACTAATTACAGTTAAAGCCTACTAATTGCTGGCCATTTTGAAACATTCACCACCCCTTAACAGATCTGTGACATATCGGGTCATTCATTAAGTTTGATGTCTCAGTTCAGATGCCAGCATGCACAGAAGATGTGCTGAGCTCTCACAGGACTCAATGGAGGGAAAATACATGAAACTATCACAATCAATAGTCCAGTGTGGTGTTAGAAAGACAAATGTCACATCAAGAACACTGTGAAAAACTGTTTTAATAATCGTTTAAACAAAACAAACAAAAACAAGGAAAAGAATAAATTCTGATTAATTTTGATCATTATCATTATAATGGTAATTTCTGTCTCTAGAATATATTAAAAATTGCATGTTACAGTATTAAATAGAAATAGAATGTGTACTAAATAGTTCTAAAAACTCATTCACTAAAAACAATTTCATAAATGTAAGACCAATAAATATATTAAAAAAGCACTCACATTCAAAATAAGCCCACCTCAGATTTTTAAGCCAAGCCGATTTTTAATGGAACTATAAAAATATGCATCTGATAATTCATTTGATTATTGTAGGTTAAAAAAAAAAGTTTTGTCTAAAACACTGTGGCACTCAAGTTCACAGTATATTGATTGGTCAATCCAATCAAATTGCAATTTCCACAGATAATCTGCTTTAAGCTGAAACAAGAATTAGGTTGTTATACCAGATACCAGATATAACAACAGACTTCTTGCACAGTGAGGAAAAACTGTACAAGATAACCATATCATAAATTTATTTTAAAGAATCAAAGACTGTAATGTTAAAGAGAGATAGAGAGAGAGAGTGTGCGCGCGCGTGTGTGTGTGTGTTTGTGATTTATGAGGACACAAATTTGTAGAATGACATGGGTGTTACACTGAAGCCCCAAAAAATGCATCCATCCATTAAAAAATGTAATAAAAAATCCATATGAATTTAATAAAGGCCTTCTGAAGTGAAACAATGGGGTTTGTAAGAAAAATATCCATATTTAAAATTTTATAAACTGTGCAAGTCAACTTGCGCCACAAGAGTGACCCCTGATGCAATGTACTATGACGTAGGATGTAGGAGTATTGTAAGATCTCGCGGTTTAAACAAATTCTGTGCAACAAACTCAAGCTCTTCTACAAACTCAACAAACTCTTCTCTTATACTGAATTCTGTGTTCTGCGTTCATCATTGCGTCATGCGTCGGGTCAGGGGTTACTCTTCTGCCGCAAATCGATGCGTGTGGCTGTCTACCAGAAGCAATTTATTATAGTTAGTAAAGTTTTAAATATTTATTTTTTTGTTAACCCAACACTTTGCTTCAGAAGGTCTTTATTAACCGTATAGAGCCGTATGGATTATTTTTATGATGGATGGATACATTTTTTTGGGCTTCAAAATCTCGACCCCCGTTCACTTCCATTATATAGGATGGATTTTTTAATATATCTCCGATCATTTTCGTCTGAAAGATAATTAATGTAATTATATTTTATTGACTAAATATAACAAATCATGTACATTTTTATTATCTTTTAATGGAAAACTAAACAACATTTTATCGAAGTTTGATAATTGCCTTAATCTTTTAACAAACGTAGAATATAGTAATCAAACTACATTTTATAAAAATCACCTGTCAACTTGCCAAATCTATGTTTATTAGAGTCATTTATGTATTATGTATTAGGTACGTAATAGTCTCTGACAGACAACATGTTGAAGCCACTCAGGCCTCCATTTTCTCCCTCTTCTCGGAAGGACGACGACACATTCAAAATATCCGGTTGTGTGGGATTTACTCCCTGGACCTCTTCTTCTCATAAATACTACTGTGTATTGTGCACATTATTTTTTGACAGACATTGACATTCAAATGATTTGGATTTGAAAAAAGATGGGTCATAAGGTAATAAATATTTATTTCTTAGACAGCAGGTATTCAGTGAGGTGATTTATGCCCATGAGTGTATGTCAATGTTTTTAGTTTAGTTTTAGTTTCTGAGTAATTATAAAATGTGCTGGAGACGTTCTAAATGCTTTTTGCATACTTCGTTACACTTATTTTATGGAATGAAGTGTATTTTGTGACTTAAATAAATGACATGCTACTAAGAGACTGAAAGGTTTGGCTTGTGAAAAATGTTACATTGAGCTGTCGCAAATTTGTTGACTTTTAAAAATCAAGTCAAAAGGAGTGGTTTTGATGCACAAGGTGGTTGTAAATAATACTTAAAAATCACTTTTTAAAACTGTTGTTCCATTATTACCCCTTAGCAGATTTTCCCTCATATATACAGCATATACACACATGCATATTTGTGTAAATACTGTATACATATAGTCGTACAGTTTTGATTTTATGTGCAAGGAAAGTTCTTATTTTCAAGAACTTCTCAATTGTTTAACATACATGTACCAGTAATAATATATTGCTGTCTCCACAGAATGATTCCCCTATCCTGTCCAATGATCCATTCAGTGTATCCACAGTCAGCCCATCTGAAGTGACATAACTGTCACTTAGAATGAATCCTTTATGCAAACATATAAACCACAATCAACTGAAATGTCTCCATAAGGACTCAAAATCAATTACGGTGAGAGAGACAAAGAGAGAGAGAGAGAGAGGGAACAAACCCCCTGCCTCCCCCCTCGGCAATCAACGGCAAAGCACAGCCAAAGCACATAAGAAAAAAATGCAATCATTAGCAACTGGTGGTGCTCGCTGCTGCAAATGGGCGCGTGAGTGAAGATTTATGCCCACTCTGGACTGGAAGTGATTTATTTATTCCTGCTTGGTCGTGCAGATCATTAACCTCCGCAGTGTCTCAAGGGAACGGCACCTGTGGTCGCAGCACCATTGCTCAGACAGAAGAGCACAAACACACAGACGCGTGGGCTGCACACGCCTCACCCCGGCCCCCAAGTGTGGGGGGTCATGACCACTGGTGTGTTTCTAATGTGGTTGAGGAAAGGTCATGAAGGAGGGTTCAGGTCAGTGAGCTTCACTTGTTGCATTATTTGAGGACAGGGACACACGGGTTGTGTGTTTAGTGGGTGGGGACTGTCAGTAAAGATAGCTGTCACACGAGTGGCCTGTGCACCCTGTATTTAGGTCTATTAGATAACCACTTAAAAGGTAGTTATCAATAGTTTATTTTCATTTTCTCTATGATGATTCATTAATGAAATGGCCGATAATACAATTTCATAGTATTTTGTCTAAATAAATTTAAAAAAAGTAAAGTTAGGCACCACATGTATGTGGATATTCAGTGTGAGATTTAGTAAAGATTACATTAGTTTTTTTTAAATATCAACTTTAAGTGAGCATTAGATGACAGCAATGGTAATGTAAATGTAATAACGGCAAATGAGCATGAAGCATTAAATATGTAAAAACAAATATATAATAATATCTCTACTATCATCCGATACTTTATACATCTTACATATCTAGTATACTTGTGAACCCATAGTTCAAAAATTCATTTACTCTCCCTTATGTCGTTCCAAACATGACTTTCTTTCTTCCATGAAACACCATGAAAAATATCCTGGCATTACTTTTTTTATTGAAAGTGAATGAGGACGGAGAAAAAAAAAATAAAAATCATAAAAGAATCACGAAAGGGGTTCATAAAAACTTTTGCACTATATTACAAGTCTTTTGAAGGTATATTTTCTTGGAAAAGAGCAACCAGTACATTATAAATGCTTTCTCCTTTTGTATTTAAAGGCATATAGTTCGTGTTTCATCTTTTACTCCCCTCATGTCGTTCCAAACCTGAATTATGAGTTTCTGACCTCTGTGGAACATAAAATAACATATTTTGATAAATATGTTTTGTTATTGTCTTTTTGTCCATAAAACGGAATCCCATGGTCATCGAAACAGTTTTGTTGCCTACTTTATTCAAAAGATATTTTCTCTTCTGCAGAAAAAAAAGAAAGTCAGGCAGGTTTGGAATGACTTGAGGGGGAGACAATGGTGACAAAATTTTCATTTTTAAGTGAACTATCCCTTTAAATACAATTACATATTATCATTCTTCAAGGCTGAGGTCACTTTTCAACGTCTCAAAGTTAGCGATTGCTTGAAAGTATAGAAAAACACAGCGAATTAAATGTTCACTACAAAGAAATGAAAGAAATCTCATATATGTGCCATTGACTCCTTTGAAAACAGGTACATTTATCAGAACGGCCCGTTTGCACATGAAGGCTCATTTATCATTACAGCCCCTTAGAGACACAGATACCGTGTCAGAAATATTACAAAAATGTAATTGTGAGTGTGAATCTGCAAGCTTTTGCATGAATGTGTGTGTGTATCTGTGTAAAATTTCGATATGGGCCTTAATAAGATAAGTGAGCCACACAGACCCCAGTCTGCTGTGCATTTCTGTTAACAGTTGTCAACAACGATTATCACACACTTAGATTATCCCATTTAAGGGGAGCAGCTATGGCATTCCTAGCTTCATGATACGTTAGTCATACACCATTATAACAAAACCCTCTTCGCGGTTCAAACATAAAACAGAAATGTAGCCTCTTTGATAAATGTGGGGGTCTGACGTTTATGCCAGTCAGAAGCCTCACAGCAATCTCCCAGCTGAATTACATCAGCCATCATTATAGGCAAACCCACTGCAGCAAAAGCAAGAGCACAATTCCATTCACTCACTGTTTACAATCTCTTTCATCTTTGCTGCTTTTTCATGATTTGTCAATGAAATTGTTAAGGTGAAAAAATAAGTTAATTAGAATATCTTGGCGAATAAAGATTTCAACCATCCTGGAACTTTTGACTCGTAAAACAACAACAACAACAACAAAACACTTGACTTTCACTGCCGTTGCATTTTCTTTGCAATCAAAGTGACAGCAAAGACGTTTATATAGATTGTTACAAATGATTTACATTTCAAGTAAATGCTGTACTTTTGAACTTTCTATTTGTTGAAGAATCCTGAAATCACAATGTGCACAAAAACATTAAGCAGCAACTTTTTTTTCAAAGCAGATAATACGAAATGTTACCTGAGC
Source organism: Zacco platypus (assembly GCA_038088235.1). NCBI lineage: Eukaryota > Metazoa > Chordata > Actinopteri > Cypriniformes > Xenocyprididae > Zacco > Zacco platypus. The sequence continues at coordinate 17,437,001 of CM076074.1, forward strand.
ACTAAATTAGCATATTAGGATGGTTACTGAAGGATCATGTGACACTGAAGAATGGAGTAATGACTGCTGCAAATCCATATTTGCCATTATAGAAATAAACTACAATTTAAAATATAATAAAATAGAAAAGTTATTTTAAATTATAATAATATTTCACAATATTATATAGAATAATCATACTATTTTACTATTATACTATATAATATTTAACTGTATTTTTGATCAAATAAACACAGTCTTGGTGATTATGAGAGATTTATTTTAAAAACATTAAAAAAATATGATCAACCCAAAACTTTTTAATGGTATACTGTATAGATGAACAAATAATGAGCTGCGCTTCGACAGCATTTATTAATCTTTGTTAATGTTAATTCCAATGCTTAATAATGCATTATTAGGTTCTAGAGTTGTATTTGTTAACATTAGTTAATGTGCTGTGAACTAACATGAACAATGAGCAACTGTATTAACTGTATTTTTATTAACTAGCATTAACAAAGATTAACAAAACACAGTAACAAATGTATTGCTCATGATTAGTTCATGTTACTTAATACATGTTAACAAATGGGACCTTATTGTAAGATCTTTGTAGTGATAGCAAATAAATTCCTTGAAATAAATAATACATTAAATCACACAAATTAAAAAAAAAAAGTAATAATATGAAATGATGTTCATGCTAAAAATGTTTTCTTTAAACTTTCTGTATTCATCTATGGGTTTAAACTAAGAACTAAGATTCATAGCAGACCTCTAAAAAAAAAAAATCTCCGGAAATTAAACAGGAGATTTAATTTAAATGAAAGTGTCTTGATGCAACATATTTAGTCTGCTAATGATATGTACAAGGGTATTAATTTCAGTCTAATTAGAAATATTAAGTTCCTGACAGGGGTCTTACCTGGCAAGAGGAATTAGACAGATAAAGCAAAAGGGTATGTTAATCAGTATTAATCAGGATTTGAACTTTATGAGGGTAAAGCTGTGGCTGTGGCCCCTGTGTCTTTAAAATCTGTGCAACAGAACGTTTATGGCAGGCTTACATCTGCTTTCAGAGCATATGCTGTTGCCCAGTGCACCTGAAGTAATACAGGGCCAGAATTATGACAAAGTGATTTGTTTCATTTTGAATTTTTATCATATAATGTTTTTAACATATAAATAGACGTGTAAATTAAGTGTTTGTGCTTAGAGTAAAAACAAAAGGCAGCAAAAGAAAGAGAGAGAGAAAGAGAGAGAGGCAGGGAGTGAGAGGTTTGTCACTCAGTGAATGGTGATGATTCTGTTCCAACCTTATCAAACCAACCCTTGAGAGGCCTACAAATCAGCATTTTACTGGCGGTAATAAACTCAAGCATCCAATTGAAACTGAAGCGTTCTCAAATTTATTGGGAATTTAAATAGTGGAGTAATTTCCTCCTTTAGCAGGTTAAATGTTAAGACTCTGAAAGTAATTTTAATTAGAATATATGTTTATAAATAAATATTTAATACTGGCATAAAGGTCCTGGATAAACATAAATGCTAAATAAATTAATTTATTCCTCAATTTAAAATAAAAGATTATAAAACAGAGATTTCTATCAGGACCACTGTCGTCAAAGACGATTGACAATTAGCATACAGTTTGGATTGGTGGTATGGTTCTGTTCTGGACAAGAAATCCCTGCGCATCCATGCAGCCTAGCATGGATAAGAGCAGGAAGTGCAGCGATAACTCCCTAGGGTAAACAGAACAGGACCAACATAAATGTATTGGAGATATCATTAATGTTCAAAAAAGCTTTGTACAACAAAATTCAAGAAATAGTCTCTGATTCAAAGGAGAGTCAGAAGGCCAAGTCCTGACTGGAAGAGAGGAGGAGCTGGGGATGGAGGAGGGTAATTAGATCCTGAGCAATGCAATTAGCTGCTGATAATACAGATGGACCGTATACTATATGGATAGTGTGATAGGCCTCGTTATTCCTATAGGTAGACGTGGATCAGCTGAGAACACTATCAACGCCGAAATGAATGAAGCAAGTAAGAGATCTCTAAGTTGTTTATGTTCATTATTATTGTAATGTTATGTGCTTTGATACATGACGTAATTTAACGCTCACTCTTATGAGACTTTGCTGAATCTGCTCTGGATGTGCACGACCTGTGCGTTCATGTGTTTGGGATGAGGTGTGGCTTTGGAGAGTGGTCTGAAGGGAGGGTGGGATCTCATGCTTTCAATGAGAGCTTACTATTGCTAGCTACTCTGAAATTGCCTACCCTACCTTTAAGTCGCTCCAACTACCTGGGTTGAAGTCATATCAATTTCAGATAAAAATCACAGCTTGTATAGCACGTTTAATGTAACTTAATTTGCATGTATATTTAATACACTAGTAAGATATTACTTGTCGAATGCATTAGCACAGTCATTGTTTATGGAGTCAGTGTAGTGTTTAACTTAAGCTCCTTTCAACTCTTCAGCACAATAGTAACCACACTTCGACATAACAGAAACTCCTTTAAATGTAAAATATAACAACATTAAACACTAACAGGTCTTTCCCTTTACTAAAAAAAACACATAAAATAACACTTACTTTCAACATTTATTTTCCTTATTCAATCCTATACAAAGCATGCTGGGAACAAGAAATCCTCTACCTAAGTTATCAAGACAATTTCAGTAAGTTATTGCAACTTAATTATTTTTTAAAATGAACGTAAAAAAATCAGTTTAAATTACAAAGAATATTAAGTTAACATAATGATTAACAATATTATGTCAACAGAACTCAGAAATATTGTTTGCTTAAAATGTTTAATTGAATCAACACATTTGCATTTTTAACCTGCAACCATGCATTTATATAAGTTGTGGTAACAGGCCCAGTGAATTACTGTCACGACCGATGAAGGAACATGCGTAACAGAATATAGTCAACATAGAGATTACTGGTGACGAACATGTAGATAAGCATGACATTCAACAATAAATACACAGAGTGAATGAGGGAACTAAACAGGCACAGGTAGAGGAAGATGAACTAATCAGGACTAACAAGAACAGGTTCAGACATGACCGACAGTAATCGTGACATTATGCCCCCTCTCAAGAAGTCGTGTCGTGATGACAACGAAGTTCAGGATGTAGAAATGAGGCGGAGGCTTTGGTGGAGGGGATGGATCTGGAGACGGACAGGCACCTGCGGTAGGCGGGCACCGGTACCATGGTGACGCAGACAGAGGGAGGATCCAGGGACGAGTCCTGACAGCAGGGGCAGACGGAACCCTTGAACAGATCGGCGGAGGTGGAACCATGGTGAGGGGAACCGGCGGAACAGAGCGGGTGACGAACCAAGGTGACAAGCTGGTTCGCGGGACTGAGGCAGTGACGGGGACTGAGGAGCTGAAAGGGGCAACAATGGGGCAACTGAGGGCGATGGGGAGGTCAGAGGAAGGGAGGAGCCCAATGACACCGTAGGGGTGCAGGGTGTAGGCATGGGCTGTAGAAGCTGGGCGTCGACCTCTGAAGGCCGACCTGGAGTTCCGAAGGAGCCCAGCGAAGTCTCCAAGCAGACAGGCTAGGGAGAGTGATATGGGAGCGATGAGCCTAGGTGAAGGCGATAGGCTGTCAGGCGGAAGCAGAATCGCAGAGCTAGATGACACCAGTGGCGCCAATGGATCCAGGGGACTGGCCATAATCAGTGATGGCGATGGAATCAGGAAGTAAGTCAGGGATGAGGGCTGAAGAAGATTTCCAGACGGGACCGGCGAAGAAGCTGAAGATTCAAGGGTGGGGACTGGATCCACAAACCATAGATCTATAAAGTCAATGTCCTCTCTTGGCTCTGCAATGGACTGATACGACTGCTTGGGCTCCGGGGCTCCGGTGCTCTTTGGCTCTGGTTCTGGGATGGCCTCGATGGCCGCCTTAGGCTTGCTGGTAGCGAGAGAGAGATCACAGTTCCGAATCATCATCACCAAGCAACTTAACCACCATTGGTTCTCTGGTCGGAGAAGAGGTGCAGGGTGAGTCCATCTTCTCTTTTGTACTTGATTTGAGGGTCAGTTATTCTGTCATATGTTAATTGACGAAGGAAGATGCATAACACAGAATATAGTCAACCTAAAGTTTACTGGTGACGAACATGTAGATAAGCATGACATTCAGCAATAACTGACAAGGGATAGAACAGAATTGAGAGTATAAATACACAGAGTGAATGAGGGAACTAAACAGGCACAGGTGGAGGAAAATGAACTAATCAGAACTAACAAGAACAGGTTCAGACATGACTGAAAATAACCATGACAATTACGTTTTACATATCAATAAAATAATGACATTAATTGATGAAATAATTGTTTTATGAGAATTTCAGAAACATAACTGTACCTTATTTTGAAAGCAATAAGCTACTAAATTTCCAGAGTTACAGCAATTTTAGGCATTAATTTTTTTTTCTGATTAAATGCTGAAAATCTTTAATCATATGATAATATTACCAGGCAGCAATTGCCAAAACCACACACACACACACACACACAAATACTGTTATCAACAAAAAGTCTGCACAAAACATAAAACAGCTAAATGTATGCAGCGGACACAACAGATGCCCAATTTAATACATCAAGTTTGGAAAATCTGCTGAATAAAAGAGGAGGGTAGAGTAATTATTTTGGCAAGGGTGAGGAAAACAATGTGGCGTGGCAGCGAGCTAGAAAGTGAATGATTGAGAGGGGAGGGGGAGAGAGGAGCAATGAAGGGGTAAACAAAACAAACCTCGGCGAGGGCAGCGGAGGAAGGAGCGGGGAGGTCTGGGGGGTCACGCGATGTGTTTGGGGGCTGCAGAGTGTGCCAGGAGCGTGGCAATGTGGTGCAGGCAGGCTGCTGCCAAACGGAAGGCAGTCTGATTTATCAGGAGGGCCGCACCAGACACCGCCTCACACTCCCCAGTGCCCCCTGCCTTTATGGAAGGCCTCCCTGACGGCTCTGATAGCACAATCAGGGCCATGGCAGAGCCCAGGCAATTTCTCCTTCACTGTTTGATAACCCTGCATGCCCGTGCTGAAAGCCAATGGTTATGGCAGCCTCACCAACACAACAACAACAACTCAATTGTAATGAATGACTGTATTCTGAAGCAGAGGGGGGAAATAAGTTTATGCCCTGGTAAAATGCTACACGGAAGTTAAACAGAGATAACTACCGCCAATCCTCTGCCTTTCCTTGTAGATTCAGAGATTCCTTTTGATGGTCAAGATCAGATGCAGATTTTGTCTTGATTTTTTTCATACCTATTATTTAAAAAAGAAAAAATAAGAAATGCAGTTCATACATATAATGATACCTCTTCCCCGATGAGCATATATACATACACACATACATATATGAGCTATATCATATGAGTGGCTGTGCGAAATGGCACAACTGATTGCCTGTTTTATGTACCCAAAATGAATTATATCTCATGTTTAATCATTATAAGAGTCAGTGGCAAATCTCCAAAGCACTTTTTGTACAACAAGTGAAACATTTGTAAATAATACAGCATGTTGGGTTTGCTTGGCTGCCATGACAGTCGCTTCAAGCAGAGTGATACAAACGGTGAAAAGTTTGGAGTGCTGTTATCACCATAATATCGCACAGCTCTCAGCCAATCAGATTCGAGAACCAGAAAGAACTGTATATATATGGCTATATATATGTACTGTATATATATATAATCACCATTTCTGGGTGATAAAACATTGATTTTACCAAAAAAAAAAAAAAAATGTTGAAGTAGCAGTTGGGAATAATCTTGGTCTTGGTAACTATGGACAAAGGATTCATTACATCTTGTTTTTATGAGCACAAAGATACTTTGATAAAGAATCTTTTAAAAAAGGAAGCCATAGAAAAATAATAGGTCATTTTAGTTTGTCATCAACTGTAATCCACCACTTCTTCCAAAAGAGGCAGGATGTTCTAGCAAACATGCAAAGCCATTAAAACGGAATTTCCTGGAAAATACACCGGCAAATGAGTGTGCATCTTGACATTGGATCTGGTTTCAGAGCTGATCTAATATTTAATCAAACATGAATGAATCAGAGGATTTTCATCAAAAATAAACCAGACTGGAACTTGTGATCCAGCAAACACAGGGACCAAAGGTTACCACGGCTGACCCGCAGTTTTGTCAATTCATAGTTAGTCAAGAAAACTTTCCTGAGCAGTTCTGGTTCCTCTGTTTAGGGTCAATGTTTGTCATTTGTGATCTGTTTTCAGGTTTGACAGAATAGCGCAGTGATTATGATAGGATCTTCCACACACAAGCTGGGAGGGAAGATGGTTCTCTGTCTCCACCGGGCTCCCTGCTTTTCAGGAATTGGATTTTTACTAGGCTGCGGCAACTCTTATCATTCTATCAGGCTCTCCTATTGTGCAGCCAGGCTCTGGAAGAAAAGCCTCCCAGACGCTCTGACTTTGCGTCTTATTTTTCATTTATTTTACCCTTTAAGACCCCGGGCCTCTTGTGGTTCTTAATATTTACCCCCACCAAGAGAGGGGAGGTTTTGTGGGTTTGTCTGCTTTTTGTCCAGCAGATCAAAAAGGTGTGGGTCAGGCTGGGTCCTGCACCGCACACACTGAGCCTCATGGCAGACATGAGAGAGCCAGTGAGCGCACGCTGAATTCGTAACTCGTAGAAACCTGGAAAGAAATCTAGGCATGTACACCGGGCCGTGCAATGTATGCCATATGCTCCAGGGACCTTTTTCCCCTTTCTCATTACTAACTCAATTGTGCAGACTGAAAAGAAATAGGCACACTGATCGTCCACTCATTTTGCATATGTGCTTGATATGTGACACACTGAAAAACAATTATAGATGGACAGATAGCATCAAAGAGAACAAACATCTGTCAGTTCTGTTTAGTGTAGAATGGCATTGTACATACAGCATAGCATCTTACATTAATTCTCTGTTTTAATTTCCCAGGAGCTATGTGCTGTTCTTTGTTCTTTCATGAGATGAATGGCAATAAACATTTATTTCTAAATTTGATAGCTTAAATTGCTTAGTAGCAATAGCCAGCCACGACTTACTATAAAGTTCTACTGATATTAAATGGTTAAAGACAGGTGCATTTCCAGCTATATCTATTCAAAATATTATTGCTTTTGTTTATATATTATTTGAAATATTTTAACAACTTAAAAAAATCTAATGGTCAAAAGTTTGTAATAATTAAGATTAATAGTTAGGATAATTGGAATTTAATTGATCAAAGATACAGTAAAAACAGTAATATTGTGAAATGTAATTAAAATAGCTCTTTTCTAATATATTTTAAAATGTAATTTATTCCTGTGATCAAAACTGAATGTTCAGCATCATTACTCCAATCGTCACATGATCCTTCAGAAATCATTCTAACATGCTGATTTGGTGCTCAATAAACATTTCTTATTGTTATTAATGTTGAAAATGGTTTTTATTGCTTAATTTTTTTTGTGTAAACTGTGATACATTACTATTCAAAAGTTTTCAGTAAAATTAATACTTTTATTTAGCAAAGATGCATTCAATGAATTAAAAATGCCAGTAAAGACATTTTGCGTGTTTTAAAATATTTCTGCCAAATAAATGCTGTCGATATTCAACAAAGGATACTGGGAAAAGTTTCATGATTTTCACCAAAATATTAAAATAAATATTAAAAATATAAATATTAGAGTACCAGGTCAGCATGATTTCTCATTGTGATTATTTTCATTATATATATGTATTTTTTAATTTTCACAATATTACTGCATTTTTTTACTGAAATTTGAATCAAATAAATGCAGCCTTAGCAAGAAACTTTATTAATCATCTTAATTATTCCAAACTTGCCATGTATATCCTTACATGTAGGAAAAAACATTTGAATATTCAGCCCAAATTCATTTAGACTCTCCTCAGATTTCAATTAACTCCGACAGGGGAATCAGATCATTCTCTGAAAATGGTATCAACTGATTTTTCTTTTTTGCAGACTTATGCAGAACTGAAAGCCTGAACAGTTCTGCAAATTCCATCTTTCTGTCAAACTGCCTTCAAAGACTTGCAGTATTCTATTAAATGTAAAAGCGATCACCGAAATGTCAAAGAAAACTGTCCTACCGATTTACATCAACGGTGAACAGCGGGCCCCATCCCAATCCTGGCCTTCAGGGCAGCAAGGTCAGAATACAAAAGAGCTCTTGGGGTTGGACAGCCTGAACCTCAGTTTGTGTCTTATCTGGAGGACCTTCAGACCTGCTGATGCCTACGATTCCATACAGCCTTGTTCGGTTTAGTTCTCAGCATAACTTGAGCTCTTCACTGTAGCACTTCACTGCTGCATTCTACAGACAACAATATCTTGCCTTGGGACCTCATATACTGTATAAATATAGTAATTACTATTTCTAACCCTATAGTAAGTACATGTAGTTACTTAATAGTACTCAATACTTAAATATATAATTACAGTGTATCAAAGACACTTTAAAATAAAGTGTAACCAACTTCAGTAATGATATTTGTTACCTCCACCAAAAAATTGAAATAAAACAATCCGATCACATCCTTTGATTCATTTCTAATCATTGCATGTGCACATCACTAAGCAGCAAGCTATTTTGGATGATTTAAATGCTTAAATTCAGTGCCAGAAAATATTCCTATTACTTTTATTTTTGGGGGATGAAAATTGAAAAGAGCATTGTTATCAAATCTAAATCTCAAATCTCCTGAAACACTTATGATAGCACAACAATGTGAAGCTTTTGGAAATGTACCCCACCAGAGCAACAAAGAGTTAATGAAGCTTGTGGCTAGATATTTTCTGTCCACCTGATGAATGTAAGTCCAGTATTTATTGTATATTAGTTCTATTTTTCGTCTCCCAGTTCCTGAAGAAAATATCAGGCTTTTTAGCTGCTGATATTCACACAGAGAAGTCTAGTTTTGGAGGAGAAAAGTACGTAATTACCAATTTTGTGGAAGTAACTGAAAAGTAATATAACGAATAGAGTTAGGAATTACTGTTTGCAAAGAGTAAAGAGTAATATTACTTTTGAAAATAGTAACGAGTAATGAGTAATAAATTGTTTTTGGTGTTGTTGTTTTTTAGTAACAAACCCAAAGCTGTTTTATTTTACATGTAGTGGGCCCCCTTATGGGGGCGGCCATGTTGGAATCACATGACCAGACGAATTCACTTTATCTCAGTAATACAGCATTATTAAACACCTTCACTCACAAAATAAATTATGACAGCACGTTTCTAAAGTAACATCGCTAACACGAAACCTTTGCATTTGTGCTGTGTACAATCCCTACACCAGGTGTCAGTATGAGAAGACTGTCATATTGGTCCCCACAACATTAAAAAAAAAAAAAAGATGGCTTCACTTTTTTGCCTCTCGGTTACCTAGTTCTATTCCAGTTTCCTAATGAAGCCTAATAAATATTTTAATTGGCAATTTAACACAATTCCCCGAAAAATACTCCAAATGCAAGAAATGTAGATTTTGCTAACCTTTCTATTTATAGCAGGTGAGAGGCAGCATAGTAAAGACTGAAGAGACTACTCCAGGTCTTCCTGTTCTCACCTCCTCTCCCCCTCTCTCTGTTTGGCTTTGAATCATTAGTAAAGCAAAGGAGTCGTGAATCACTTCTTTCTTCAGCCCTGCCCTCTCTCCAGGCCCCCCTCTCTTTCTTTCTCTCTCTCTCTCTCTCTCTCTCACTCTCTCTCTCTCTCACTCTCCCTCTGTCTCTCTCTCTCTCTCTCTCCCCCCCCCCTCTCCCTCTCCCTCCTCCTTCTTGGCCGTGCTAAACGGCTTGACAGAAGGGTGCCCAGACCGTTGGCAGTAGCGATCGACTGGAAGGGGGAAGCTGCCAGAAGTCCTTGATGGATAGGCTCATTTTCCAGCCGGCAGCAAGTCTCGGCGAAGCATCCGTGTCATTTGTAATGTCAGCCAACAAAATGTAATCAAACATTCCAGCAGTTTAATCACAGAGGGCTGCTCGAGAGATGATTGTAGTGTCAATATAATGCTATTTCATTATCTGTTTGTATTTTATATTGACAGTGTCAGATAAACAGTGTGGAAAATTAAGATTAAAAATATGGTAATTTCATTTCAATCACCCAGGCTACAGTTGCAGGCCCATTATGCGATTGATTACTTCTGAATTAAATTTGGGGCTGAATGTAAAGTTTAATCTTCTTTCTTCTCTGCAATTCAGCTCCCCAAAGGCCTCTTAGTAAGTAAGTACCCATTTCATTTGATCTTTAATGAAAAGTAATGGCCCAAATGAATTGTATAAATCAGGCTGCGTGTATACCTAGCTGACATTTGGGTTTTTTTCCACAGCCATTTATTCTTCATTGTGCTTACACATACCACTGCCCTCCAGATCTTTTAACCGCACAACTTCCTTTTCTTCTTCCCTTGATTCTTTCAAATCAAGGACCTTTCAGAAAAAAATTCTTTCAAAAAACACCACGCAATGCTGTGTAATCGACGCTGAAGTGGCAGCCCCTTTCTTGCCTCTAATGCTGATCTCTTCCCCTCACTCTACTGTACACACACACACACACACTCAGCAAAGTTTTTACTAACTGGAGAAGGAAAGTGGTATTTACATTATATAAATGGAAAAGAACCTTGGATTGATGTACTCAGCAAGGTGCTTAGCAGTCAAATTAAATGGAGTGTTTTATAGCCCGAGTGCCATTTGGAGAAGACGTATGCAGGCTCTAAACCATGAGCTCAATGATAGACGTTTTAATTACATGGTAAATTTTTGATATTTTTCAGCCTCTCTAAAAATGCAGCTACTGTCGCAGGCTCCGCATTTGCAGAGCGTCCAATTTTTTCCACCGTTTCTTTTCTCAAAAGTGACACGGCCGTTAACGAGGACTGTGCAAAAAGGAAGGCAAAGAAAAAAGGCCCTCCTCTTTGTGAGACCCATTCACAGTGATTTGTCCTCCTTTGTAGTCCTAATTATGTGCCAAAGTAGGATAACAGAAGTTCTCAACTCGACCATTATGCCAGCACAAAAAAGGAGACGCATACAAGAAGCTGATCACTTTGGAATTAGCAAACATGATACTATACGAGGAAAAAAAATCATTAATACCGACAGGGATTAGAGGTTCTGATTAAAGGGTAGCTTTTACCGTATGCAAATTAGTGATAGGCATTTATCAGTGCCTGGCCAAGCTGTCTTAGCTGCAAAGCCACATATGTTTTTTAGCTGATTAAAAAACTGCTTGAAGTTGCAGGCCTTTTTTTAATGGAGGAGAGCGACAGAGAGAGAGGCAGAGAAACCGAGTAAAGGAGTATGTGGCAATCAACTCGTTTCCTTTTGGCCAAATTCCCGTGATTGTTCAAAGCGTTTGCCGTAATTCCCTCTTTTATTAAGAACGTTCTTTTGTACATAATTAAAACATTTCTCAAGTGACTACGTGTGCGCGTGTTTGCGCACAGCCCCCCCGCCAAACCACCTCCGTAAACATATGCTCGTATCTTTTTCTCCCGAAACAACCATCGCGGCTGGAGCCGTTATTTGCCTCTTGTCTGAACGGCAAAACAAGCCGAAAGTAATGAATGGAAGGGCAGGACGAAGGGGGAGAGTTTATCGCCTGACCGCCATTGTCTGAGGGCCTCCCATTTACTTCACTCACCTTCCTATGGAGGTGACCCGCTTTGTGTTAACAAAGAAAAGCAGGATGAAACTGAGCTCTCTTTGCCTCTCGCCTACCACTGATAATACCTTCGTTACCCGACGCCCCCCTCTTCTCCTTGAGGGAGTGCTTTAATTTATGCTTTTTCATCTCTCAGGGGCTCGGGAGTGTGTTAACCTGCTCTCGGCACAAACCGGCTCACATGAGAGGAAACTGCTGTGTCAAGCTTCTCGCCGCACCACGGCCTCGCTTAAACAAATACTACGTTCCCCGCAGAACGCAAAATTCAATTAAGATGTAATTACAAACACAAGCTCCTGACCATATGCCATAAATCAACTTCACGTTCACAATGCTTTATCTGTTTTAATATCGTCGCTGTCTGAGCTTCGAACAATTATGTAATAATGAAGTCACTATTTCTATTTCAAAAATTTAAACTCTAGCGTTCTCACTTCTGCGCCCCCGTGTCAACACACTGGGATTCTATTAAGGATAAAGTTAATGAATCAATTGGCTGTAACGTAACCTCTGTAAATGAATATCCGCAAATACATACATTTGCTATCTTTTAAAGAAAAGTGAACTAAAATGATTTTCAGATGAATTTTATTATGGGTAAACAATGTGATAGGCTACTATTTTTTGTCTTATCTGTTTAATTATTTTAAAAAAACATTAAAAATACAATGATACATTTTCTTGGTGAGCATACTTTCAAATTCTGTATAAAAATTAATTTTGATATTTTTGGGGAGGGGAATGAAGTCAAAAAGCCGCATTAAAACAATGAGTAGTTTGTAATGATAATAGTAGTTTGGGATAATCTTTATCTTATCATTTTAAACTTATTTTAAGTCATGTGGTGTGACCAACAAAGCCATATGGTCTAACCAGCATGCAGAAACATTAAGGTTAGACCCTCATGACTGTCTGTCAAGGTCAGTAGGTCTCTTAAAATATATTTTTGACCTTTATGACAAAGAAAGGTTAGTTCAAGTTGTAAAATGTCATGTGGTGCGACTGCCCAGTAATATTTAGGAATAATAATAATAATAATAATAATAATAATAATATATGTACTATGTGATATTTGTAAAAAATAAAAAAATAAAAAAAAAACATTTAAAAAAAAAAGCTTTTTCTTCATTTATGATAATATAAACCTTACTTGGAAAACAAACAAACAAACAAACAAACAAAAAACATTTGAAACCAACAAGAATAAAAAGACTACATTTCTAAGAGTTTTCTAAGAACTTCGCGGCTCTTCATTTTCTTTATCATGGACACTCATCATTGACCTTTATACCTCAGTAGACATCCGATTAAATATAAAAGTCAAAAGCTAATCTTTATTGAGCAGAATATTATGGCTTTAAGTGCATGTCTATTTAGCATGTAAATGTCAAACAGGTTTTGAAAACATGCAGCAATTTAATTATAATTCAATGTGCAGACAATATTTTTTTATTTTTTTTCAAATACAGAGCCTGCATGGGGACTCACACACTCCTGCTCCACTCCAGATGAAAACTGCACATAAAGAAAAGGTTCACAATTTTTACATCATGGAATTAAAATAGCATTTTCTACCCCAGCTGAATAGTTTGACTTCTAAGCAGGTGTGGGACTAGATTAAGAAATGGAAGATATTTCGTTCAGATGAAATGAGTGGTGGGATACAGCACTGGAGAAATTCAGTTAGGATGTGAGGTGAACCAAATAAGAGGTTATTTAAAATGGTGGAGCAGTGTCCAAAAGGATGATAAGATTTCAAATAAACAGAGAAATAAAGCTAGTATTTGCACAAGCAAGATAAACATGTGACTTCTTTTCCCTCCCCGCTTTTGCTATAGCATGGAAATTCAAGAGAGTAAGAGGAAGGGAGGGAATCTACAGCCTTAAAGCCTTTTTAAATTCCAATTTGTGCTTAGGCTGCTGTTTTCCAGCATAAATATGTGTGTACGAGGAACAGAGATAGGTCCTCTGCATGGACACACAGAAAAGTAGGGTTATAATAGAGGGGTGGCAGTCAGACCCCCTCTGACATCCTCTATCTGACAGAACTTGCTGATCAACTCTTTTTTTATATTCATCTTCTTTCAAACGGCATTTTCTTATTTGTGGGCTGATAAAAAGTGTTTACCATTGCATAGACCGTTTCTTCCAATAGATCCATAAATTAAGCCAAATAAACATCTCTTGCTTCTAGGAAAAGGCTAAGACTAGCAACGTAAGATACTTTTAGGCAACGATCGATGTTTTTAAATGGGTGGAATAAAAGCAGCACATTTGTTTCATCAAATGAATTTACAAGCAGGTTTAAAAGTCACACATTTTAATCATTTTTCACTGAATATTTTGGATTGCTTCAGTTACATTTAACCCACACATCATACATTTGTACATTTGTAAAAGACTTATTGTGCCTGACCTGGCATAGAGATTCAATTTTCATACACTGAACCTTTTTATTTGATGGAAATATTAATTAACACATTCAAATTTGATTAAAATCTGAATCAAGTGAGAAAGCAAAAAATGAATGGCTCACTTCTTAAGATAAAGGTAGAAAAGGCCATGATGAGTAAGAAATTGGCAAGCAGTATGAAAAAGGTAACACTGGAGTTTGACATCTTCAGATGGGTCTAAAGGCAGAAGCACACATAGCTCTCATTGCCAAGGCCTTCTCCCACTCACACCAATCTGACGCACATGATTCACACCCAAAAGAGTCATATCATAACGATTCATACTTAAATGGTCCAAGTATTCAGGTACCTGTTTCATAAACTTAATAAATGACATGGAAATGTGTGGAAATTAATGGTCATTGAGGATTGTCCTATTGATTTTCTAGGTATGGATCAAGGACCTCTATGATTACTGCTCTAAAAAAAAGTAATTGACTTTGTGATTGAGGGAGCTTAATGTGGTGTGTGCTGTACAAGTGCATAATTCACGTGACTCGCCAATGTACCTTGACTGAAAGTGTTTTACTGTCCTAACTCCACTGTTTGAAAAATGTATGTCATCACACTGAACTTTTTAAAAACAAAACTACATTTTAGTAAGATGGAGTTACAAAAGAACTAAACAGTCACAAATACTCAACCCAAAATCATTTAAGGAAAATAAAAGTTACTGTGGCAACACAAACGATATTACGATAACACGTTTCTCTACTCTTTCATAGTAAAATGTCTAAGTGTTTTTAAAAGCATGTTCAGTTTTATCCGAAACAAACAAACGTGAATCTGGTAACATTTTCGGAAGTTTGGAACAGTTCGGAAATGGCTGGTGAGTGACGCTAAAAAGAAAATCCCCCTTCGGGATTGAATATAATGTACTCCACCAAACCCGAGCCTAAACCTAACCGACAAAAGCAAACATCAAAATGTATTCATTTACAAATCATGCAAGAGTTTTGAGGTAATAACATAGTATTGTGCAAGAAACTAAGTCTTCAATAATTGATAATCTGCCTCTGTAATCATAATTTGTGTGAATAGGAATAAAAGTTGTTGAGGTTTTACTGACACTTGGGTTCATTTCAGCTGGTGTGATTTTTTTTTTTTTTTGGGAGATTTGCAAAAATGTAAGAAAAGGTACATTATTGCAAGTACTAATCATCCAATCACAACCATCATATGTCTTTCTTTTCTTTTCTTCGTTATTTTTTTTCCCTCATGCTTAAACTGCGACAAATCCAATTTAAATGGCTCTGGTACCTTTAACATTGCAACTCTAATAACACCCAAAATATTTCCAAAGATTTCAAGGCACTGGCAATGACCAAATTCACCTGTTCTTCACATTCAGCTTTGAACATCAGTTCAATGAAGGTCTAAAAGCCAATGTTCTGTTAACAAATATTAAATGGTATTTTGGAGCTTTGCTGGCATTAAAAACAGGATTATCCATCTCTATTAATCACAGAGATAACAGTCATGCCTTTGAGAGTGATCAAGACATGAATAGTGTTGAAATTGCTTCACATCATCTGGAATAGAGTATTAATTAATCGTTTACCTTACACGAGTGAAACACTGGCTTCAATTTCCTTTAATAATGCAGTGACATTCTTCACATAAGAACATGAGGATTTTTTGTGTATGACAGTAATGGTGTTACATTACATGTAGTTCATCTCTTTGAAAAGGAGAAAATAGTTTTCTAAAGCAAATAGTGTTCCATTTAGTGATTGATTGGTTGGTTGGTTGGTTAGTTGATTGATTGATTGATTGATTGATTGATTAATTGATTGGTTGGTTGGTTGGTTGATTGATTGATTGGTTGGTTGGTTGGTTGGTCGGTTGGTTGCTTGACTGACTGACTGATTGGTTGATTCGACCAAAAAAAAAAGGATATTAAAAATCTGGTCGATATTATTATACCCATAATTATATTATGCTTTGGCTGATTACCAATTAACGAATATTAAAACACAACTTTGTGCAAAATATTTTAAAAATAAAAGACTAAAAACTAAAATCAATCATTATGAACGTTACAAGCAAATGTAGGCAACACAACATTATGAAAAAAAGTATTTTGAAATTTGCTAAACATCTCTAATATCTAAACAGAAACCAGTTTTATTAAACCAGGATGTTTACACTTATTAAAGTAAGCATTAGATGAAGACAAAAGTGTTCTGAATGGAAAAAATAGGGGAAATTAGCATACGTACATAAATACTGACTGATATGGATAAAAAACACTCAATAACCTATATGTTGATACATTGTGCACCCCGACATCTCAGATGTTTATTCAAACAATTACTTAAAGACAGATATAGTATAGAATATTAGAATAAAGTAAATTTGCTGAAGTATTCTGAAAGAATGTGCACAATCAACCTTAAAAAATGATTTTACTGTTTTTTTTTATTTCATATTGAGGTGTTGTATAGGGTTAACGGCAAGAGAATGAAATGATAAAGGCAAATATATCCTAAAGTCCAAATAAGGAGGTTTGCCGGTTACCTTGAACAGTCTGGAGGAAGAAGGCCTAAATAGCAAGGGCACAGAATGACACTGAAAGGGACCGTTCTATTCTTTCTCTCCCAAGGACAACTAATTAGCAGACAACAGCTGAGTCCATTTCAAATGTTAATTTTTTTTTTCCTTTAAATGCTTTATAACCATGTTTTATATTTCCGCACACAATTGCGGTTTTCATAGGAGAGCTTTTGTTTGTCAAGTCCCTTTTTATTTGCATGCATGTGGGCATTTTTGTGAGTCAATGTACTAGATGAAAATCTCTTTATGACACAATAGTCAAGTGGAGAGACGGTAATATGAAAAACATTTACGACTAACCCACTAGAAGGCTGAGAGCATAATAGCTTTGCCCACAATAGCATACTTTGTGATTTTAGATCTGAAAAGGAGCACAGATTGCTGCTTCTGCTATCTTAATATTCAAGCAATGCCGCCATTAATTTTAAAAGGAAAACGTCATCCTTTTCTATATTATTTTGGCCATGCATGTCCAAAAACAACACTCTAAATTAGTTGAATGAGAAACCAGTTGTCCAAAACATAAATGTGGAATGGATATGACTTTTAGATTAAACTTAAAGTCTTAAAGATTAATCTTAAAGTCTCCCTGTAGTCAATAATTGTATCTCTTAAAACTCATCTTTGATCATCAAAATGACATATTTAAATGTTTTTTTCCTGTGAAAAAATTTCTGTAGAATACATTCAAAATAGCTTGAATGTAACTCTACACTCTTGCCTCATTTAATATACGCAGATCAATGAATATGTAAATTATCCCCGCCTCCACACGCTCACGTCAGTTCAGAGATCCACGCCATCCGCTTACTGAGGTAAACGCAGCACAATCGTCTCGCTTTTTACAATGTCTGACACATGACGGTAAATATCCTTTTGCGTGACTATGTTATCAAACAGCTAATAATGTGTAGCTAAAGTTACACAAACCATGTTCCCGTTTGCCATGTCAGAGTCAGACGGCTGCCATCTAACAATCACTATCCTTACAACTGCTTTAACAACACAGAACGTCAGTGG
This sequence comes from Zacco platypus, assembly GCA_038088235.1. Lineage (NCBI taxonomy): Eukaryota > Metazoa > Chordata > Actinopteri > Cypriniformes > Xenocyprididae > Zacco > Zacco platypus. Next base: position 17,454,755 of record CM076074.1, read on the forward strand.
AGAAAGGCATAGAGTTCATCATAACATTGTAATATAGAACTACATCATGCACCCACTATTGCTAAATCTACACGATTTTTCATATCAACAGAAAAATATACCGGGATAACCTGGCTTCTCTCGAGACTCTCCTGCTAGTTCGCTGTTTATGATATGCAAGTGGTTCCAAGGTACTTTGTGATTTCACAGACACCAGTAATTTTACTTTATTTCACTGCAGTTTTAAGGAGAAAATACTCAGCAATGATATTGACATGTGAATTTGCCCATGGTTTGTCTTGAAGCACATTAAAAACACCAGATAGACATAGACAACAACATTAAAGACTTGATTTTCAGCACAGGGGGGGTTTAAAATGACTAATTATGTCAGAAATGCTTCCATGTCTAGCAAATAGTGATCATACAAAGATAAAACCTGTTTAATACAGATACAGCTTTTTAGATTTGCCTGATAAAATCAAATCTGTTTGTAACGGAGTTACTAGATCTTTATGGTGGACCAATGAGCAAAGCAAACGGACGGTGAGCTGCTGCTCCACTGTAAGCCTTCCATAAGATAACCTCTGGGTCAATGCGAAATGGTCACAGTGTGTGCAAGAGTGGAAAGATAGATTTGACAGGGACAAACGCTCTAGTATTACTCTGAGCCGTCCTTCCTTTAAGCCGCTGTGCTGGAAAATGGGCCCAGACACTCTGAAATTCTAAGATCCACCTCAATTGCAGATCATTCTGAACAGAATACCTCAACACAGATCATTAGCGGTGCACACAACAAATTATTGAGCAGCAAAGACCCTGAACTGTCCCAGTGGTGTCGGAATCGTATTTGTCCCCATTGTAAGACACTTACAGTCAATAGATGTAGACCAATACAATATTAAGCCAATAATTTTACACAACAGAATGTCATCAATGACATCTCATCATTTTAAGTGTTCTTGTCACTGAAAAAGGGAAAAAAAGAAAAAAAAGTGATAATATTGTCAGTCATGTGAGAGTGTCTATGCTGAAGAAAAGGAAATAAAACAATAAAAAAATAAACAAATAAAAGATTCTGGAAAACAAAAGTAAAACAAAATGTATTTAAGCAAATGGTAACAACACTTTCCTTTCACCGTGAACATTTGAATTTTTTTCCAAAAAAATATTTTACAATTTACATTTAAAATTTATGGTCAATTATTTATATTAAATAATAATTAGATTATTAGATTATTTACTTTTTTAAATGATGATGACGATAATGATGATTTTATTATTTACAAATTCATTTTTTGGAGTTGAACATGACATTTACAACCTTTGTATTTTCTTTTCTTTTCTGCTTAAATAATAATAATAATAATAATAATAATAATAATAATAATTCCAAGGTATTTAATGTTTTATTTTCAAGAATTTCATATAAATTCTTTATTGTGGTTATATATATTATATAATATATTATATATATATTTTTTTTTCTTCATTGTGATATAAGGAAAGTTTTAGCACCCTGATATTTTTGACCAAAAAATAAATCATTATAAATTAAATAAATATAAATTCATTTATATTTAAAAGCATTTAAAAGAATAAATGTATTTTACAGATTAAAAAAAATAATAATAACAATGTGATGTCACTGACCTATATACAGTACTTTGATATTTAAAATAAAAAATAAGCCAATAAATTAAATTTATAGTTAATAGTTACTGAATGAGATTCTGCTTAGTCATGCATGATTTGAACAACATGATGGTAACTTTAAACAACTTAACACTATTTACATAGTTTTCCTTTGCAGCTCTGAGAAAAGTCACATCTGTGGATTCTTTTTTAATTTGTTTGTCTATTGGTAATCATCATTATAACATCTTTACAGAGTGGACCAGTTTGGAAAGGAACACATGTCCACCCCGCTGGAGGTGTTTGACGAGCACAGCAATAAAGCTCAGTAAGTGAATCACGTCCCGCTGGGCCCATTAACAAATCCACAAGACGGTTGTTTTCACTCAAATGTAATTACGGGCACAAATGACACTCTGAGGTACTTTTTTCACAGTATTCAATGGAATATGTCCTTAAAGCATCCGCACACATTATTAAACACACAGACACCTGACAGAAACAACTTTTGCCAAGCTGCCACCATTTGTCCGTTGTCCTCAGGGAGACTGAAAAATCAATAGCTGCACCATTTACAAAGAGCATGGCTATATGACCTGTCCACCCCTTGTCTTCATCACAGCTACCATTGCTTAGTCTACAGATGCTGTTTGACTCCTACTTATGCTGTGCACACGCTCGGCCTCCTCAAAACCACTCACGTCGTCAGCGCGCCACACTCCTCCTGACAAGGTTTTGGTCTCATATCCACAGTTTTACCAAGGTCAAAACTGAATCTGAGACAAAGCGCCCTTTATAAACCATTCTTTGCTGGCTTTTTCTCTTTCTATTTGTTCGACTCGGTAGTGCTGAGAGGAAAGAGGGGTAATTGGAGGGCCTTTATAGCAGAAAATGGCATTAGAGTTAATGACCCTGAGCATCCCATGGGGACCCTTCATATTAAGGTCATTTATGTGCAGACAGCACTCAGTACATACTCTGACTTATTATTCATACAACGGCTCACAGCGAGCAAAAACAAATACCTCTCACTAAAAGTAAGATCTATCCTTGTACTTGCAGCTAAGTGTTAGATAGGAAAAACGACTTCTAAATGCATGTCAACATACTTTTAAACTGATCGACTTAAACAGAAAACCTAATCATTCATAGCCGAGGCCTTCAAATCAGAAAAATTATCAGAAAGGGCATGAAAATAATGATCAGTGGCCTGACATCTACACTACTTTTTTTTCAAAGCAGACAAAATAAAAGTTCCTTTATGTAGAGGGAATGAGTCAGTTCATCCTCTTCAGGCCTAAAGCGTATCAAAAGGGTATTTGTATGCGGCGGCAGCTCTTGGTCCTCCCTCTGGCTGGAAAAGCCATGACGTGGCTTCATATTTACCACTGGGACCCTTGCAGAGGTGACAGAGGGGCAAGGCCACATCCCACCTGACCAGCTGCCAAACAGATTAAAGTGGGCTGAAAACGTGAAGATTGCCACAAGAAAAAATAATAACGCTGACATGGCCTTCCCTTTATGGCAGCAACAAAACATTCCCTAGAGACCAATCTCTTTATCATTCCCGAAAGAATGACAAATAAAACACTTCCAAAGGCAAGGAATTCTCACATTTATAGGACTGAGGTGGCCTGGACAAAGCTGTATTATCGCTAAGGCCAACAAGGTCTTGGTCAGATGTGGCGGGGGTTTTCATTAGCCATTGTGACAGATAAATTTAATCTGTGCCCCTTTCAGTCAGGTTGCAAAATGAATGGGGAGAGCTGACAGTGGCACACACACACACGCACACACACACACACACACACGTTCTGTTCAATAAGATTTACATAAAGATCTAATCAGGAAGGTTTTAAGTTTTATATATATATATATATATATATATATGTACACACAAAATATGAATTAAATAAAATATATAAACATGACGAAAATGTAAAAATAATTATAATTATTATTGTTATTATTATTAAACATTAATATTCAGCCATTAATTTTTACCATTTTATTTTAAGATTTATAATATAATAATTTGGAGATTTATGTTTGATATATTTCCAAAAACATTGTAATATCGGTTAGCTCCTATAGAGGGAGCTCTACAGACCCTCCTTTCACATGCGCACACGCACACACACACACACACACACACACACACTCAAGTGTTTGATATTAAATAGACTCAAGGTTGAAAGAACTGTGATCATGAACCAAGTATCTATTTGGTCATTCAAGGGATCTTGAATTCAAATATCATCTGGTAAAGTTTTGACAAGAACACTTTCAGAGCTTTTCAACAAAAAGTGACATTTATACAAGGCAACCAACTTTGGCTTGAGATGTGAGCCAAAGATAAACCTGCCGTTAGAGTTCTGGGAACAGTATCTTTGATTATCATTTTCACACATCTTTTGTAATGCTTTTTATCCATTTATACTATTTCATTCGTTGTATTATTGGGCATTCTTTCACTTTTTACAGCACTGACATATTCTTATATATTTTTATATTTATACTTATATACTTAACCCCTAATGTGCTATATGTTATCATTACACTACAGTACAAGCAAGTTTGGTTAAAGTAAAGCAGACTAAAGTACACTGCAGGAAATAGCTAAATAGTTCTAAAAAACACACAATTTCCTAAAATGTAAGGCATCGCAACAGCATCACTATACAGGCAAAAAAAGATACAGGAATGAATATTCATTGTGTTATTGTCTAGTATCCGTTTTTGAGACAATATCATGCCTGATATATACAGCGCTGATTTCTTCTTAGACAAATCTGAACATTTGTTTACACAAGCTTTTGTTTTAGCCATTCTTTTATTTGTTCTGACAAAGAGAGCTGGAAATCTCGGCTTGAAATCCAAACCAGGGAACTCACATGCTTAAAGATTAAGTTGGTCTTTATAATGAGGCGGGTGATGTTAATTGTTCTGTGAATCTTTTTGGTTGTTTTTTTTTCTTTCCCCTCTAATTCCAGACAAATATCTGACAGTAGCTTTGCATGGCAAACCTGTTTAATGAATGACTAATCCCACCGAGGCGCATTATGGCAAAACTGTCACACATCGTATTGTGGCAATTTTAAGTTGATTTTACATTATCATCCTCTGGTAATGCTCAAATATTTGGATTTTCTTTAATGCATGGGGCTTTTTGTGGGAAGGAAACAGCAGTGAACTAAATCTGGTCCCCCCCACCCCCCACCTACCCACCCCCCTCCCAGTGTCGAGGCAGGGCTGGAATGGCTTCTTTATTGGGCTGACAGCTTCAAGGCTCTACTATTCCCATCAAGACCTCAAACAAAAGGGTGAGCTGATCTTCTTTAAGCGCATTCACGTCATGTTCACACCACATTCAGCAAGTGTAAACCGCAAGTAATATCATGGTATTGTGTGCATGTTGTAAATCACACAGAACAATGGACGAAGAGGAACAATCACACAGTATGGCATCATCATCCATGCCGAACAGAGGCCAAGAACACTGAACCAAACTCTCCATGAATATTGGGAAACTCTCATTCTGCTTTTATTTATTGCTTTTTTCTGCAGAGTTGGATTCTTCATTTATATGTCTTCTTTTTTCTCCTGTGATCTGAATGGAGGAAATTTTATGTTTGGCTTTTCTGAATGAGGCATCTATGAGGGCCCTGCTTAAAGGGATTCTGCTGTGCTAGTATCTCCACCAGGCTTCCTTAACTTAACCAGACGTAAAGGGAATATTCACCCCAAAATGAAAATTCTGTCAATTACTTATCCACCTGTTGTTCCAGACCTGCACGCATTTCTTTCTTCTGCAGAATACGAGAGAAGATATTTTGAAGAATGTTCGAATAAGAACGAAGAATGAAAAATGGTCCATGCAACATTGGACCGTATTGACTATTTTATATATGGACAAAAATAAAACATTTTTCAAAATATCTTCTTTGTGTTTCACAGAAGAAAGAAATGCATACAAGTTTGGAAGGACAAGAGAGTTAGTAAATGACAGTAAATGAAAGTGACCTTTAATCTAACCAGAAAGAAGATGCTAGTCCCCTAGCTAGACTAGTATTAAACCAGTATAAACCCTGACCAAAAATAAACTTTATTTATTTTCAATTAAAGTGGCTCTTAACTGGTGGATTGCAACCCAAATATGGATTGAAAGCCATGCATCCAATCTAATTCTACAATATTTTGGTCTAAATTCAATCATTTCATCAACTTGGTACTAACTAATATGTCTATAACTACATACAAGTTCACCTGAAAAATATACAAAAATATACAAGAACATTTTGTGTGCTAAAAAATTTGCCTTGAAAATTCTGCGTACATTTCGGCGCACAAACCAACATTTCTTGGTAATATTTATACAGGTGTATTTTTTTTATTTATTTTATACACTGCATTAATTTTCATTGTAATTATTTGTTATACAGTGCTCAGTGCGTCTGAACTCTGGTCAAAACTTCGTTCCAGGTATATATTGTAGTAGTTGATAGTAGTTACAGATATAGAGAATGCATTTAAGTTTTCAATTAACACAATATACAGGTGCTGGTCATATAATTAGAATATCATCAAAAAGTTGATTTATTTCACTAATTCCATTCAAAAAGTGAAACTTGTACATTATATTCATTCATTACACATGGACTGATATATTTCAAATATATTTCTTTTAATTTTGATGATTATAACTGGCAACCAAGGAAAATCCCAAATTCGGTATCTCAGAAAATTAGAATATTACTTAAGACTAATACAAAGAAAGCATTTTCAGAAATCTTGGCTGACTGAAAAGTATGAACATGAAAAGTATGACCAAGTACAGCATTCAATGCTTAGTTGGGGCTCCTTTTGCCTGAATTACTGCAGCAATGCGGCAGAGTCAATCAGTCTGTGCCACTGCTCAGGTGTTATGAGAACCCAGGTTGCTCTGATAGTGGCCTTCAGCTCTTCTGCATTGTTGGGTCTGGCATATCGCATCTTCCTCTTCACAATACCCCATAGATTTTCTGTGGGGTTAAGGTCGGGCGAGTTTGCTGGCCAATTAAGAACAGGGATACTCATGGTACTGGTTGCTTTGGCACTGTGTGCAGGTGCCAAGTCCTGTTGGAAAATGAAATCTGCATCTCCATAAAGTTGGTCAGCATCCAACTTCCTGGTATACAGTTGCGTTGACCTTGGACCTCAGAAAACACAGTGGAACAACACCAGCAGATGACATGGCACCCCAAACCATCACTGACTGTGGAAATTTTACACTGGACCTTAAGCAACGTGGATTGTATGCCTCTCCTCTCTTCCTCCAGACTCTGGGACCCTGATTTCCAAAGGAAATGCAAAATTTACTTTCATCAGAGAACATAACCTTGGACCACTCATTAGCAGTCCAGTCATTTTTGTCTTTAGCCTAGGCGGGACACTTCTGATGCTGTCTGTTGTTCAAGAGTGGCTTGACACAAGGAATGCGACAGCTGAAACCCATGTCTTGCATACGTCTGTGCGTAGTGGTTCTTGAAGCACTGACTCCAGCTGCAGTCCACTCTTTGTGAATCTCCCCCACATTTTTGAATGGGTTTTGTTTCACAATCCTCTCCAGGGTGCGGTTATCCCTATTGCTTGTACACTTTTTTCTACCACATATTTTCCTTTCCTTCACCTCTCTATTAATGTGCTTAGACACAGAGCTCTGTGAACAGCCAGCCTCTTTTGCAATGACCTTTTGTGTCTGCCCTCCTTGTGCAAGGTGTCAATGGTCGTCTTTTGGACAACTGTCCAGTCAGCAGTCTTCCCCATGATTGTGTAGCCTACAGAACTAGACTGAGAGACCATTTAAAGGCCTTTGCAGGTGTTTTGAGTTAATTAGCTGATTAGAGTGTGGCACCAGGTGTCTTCAATATTTAACCTTTTCACAATATTCTAATTTTCTGAGATACTGAATTTGGGATTTTCCTTAGTTGTCAGTTATAATCATCAAAATGAAAAGAAATAAACATTTGAAATATATCAGTCTGTGTGTAATGAATGAATATAATATACAAGTTTCACTTTTTGAATGGAATTAGTGAAATAAATCAACTTTCTAATGATATTCTAATTATATGACCAGCACCTGTATACTTCCACATATATGTAAATGTAGTTGGTCATATATGTTAATGTCCTTAAATATGTCAAACATCACATTACAGATTACTTAAGATTATCAAATGGGCTGTGACTTACAATAATCAATAAATGGTCTGGATGGACTGGGGAAGATGTTTTACTCTTACTCTTACTGGAACATCCGGCTTACCATCATATGCGAACAAACCCCTTAAAAATCCATCTATGCAAGCCCAATCTAATCATATACAAATAAGCTAAAGCATAGCTGATGCTGGCCAAGAAAGCTTTTTAGACTGAAAGGATCCATTCTGTCCAAGCTCCCACATCCCCGATGTGCTACTGTGACACAAGGCTGAAACAGCCATTCCTGCTGTCTGTACTTCTGAGGAAATTTTGCCTAAATCCTTCTACACACCAATAACCAATTTGAGGTCATTATTTTTTGTACTGCTTCAAGGGAAACTGTGACACCAACTCTTTGTCCTCCCCTTAGTTATTCTGCGAACAAATATTTCCAAATCATTCTCCATTTTGAAAAGAAATTTCATAGCATTGGGGTATAATTAGAGTGGGGGGAAAAACGCAAGAATGCACTGAAGTAACACATTTATTCAGTGTTAATACGAACACATTTAAACAGTTTAATATTGCACCCATTCTTGTCACAATGAGTATTTAAAAGAAGCCTTGAACCCCTTAGTTAATACAAGCGTGGAGAAGAAAGCGTGGAGTGAGCCAACTGGCAGCACAGGACTAAGCAATTTTTGAATATTACTGACCCGGCATTTGGAAATACTGAACACAAGACGGCAAAAAGAAAAAAAAATGAATGCATTTTTAGTCTAGAAATCCTTTCACCCCCTTACATTCAACTGATCAGATTAAGAGAGAGGTTTAAGAAGATTTGGACAAAAACTTCAGTGCAATGGAAGGGGGAGTGGAAAAGGTGGAGGGGGAGAACAGTTTGCGATTCAGAAGCCCCGGGCAATTCATCATAGAAATTGAGTTTCTAATGCAGCATCTTGTGAATCCCTTTTGCTCTGTCAACGTTTTAATACATTACATTGAGAAATTGTAAATCATGTTATAAAAAGGCCACCGAAAGCTGGCACTAACTGCCCCCCTTGACTAACTCTTTCATTTCTTAGATTCCTTCTCGCTTTCTTGCTCTTTACATCTCACACGCACACATACCAGCACTCTCCATACAGTGGTAGATCTGTCGAGAGGGGAAAAAACCCTGCTGCAGGCCCTGTTCCTTACAAGAGAAAAGAGAATCTAAATCTCATCATGCCTGTTGTGATTTGAAGAGAGTAGAGAGTTGTGGGCCTTGACACATTCTGTGGGCTGAGTTTGTTTCTTTACTTCTCTTCGCTCTTCACCATCCCTCTCACTTCCGTCTGTCACATAGAGGGACAAAAGCAGACAAAAGGAGATGGATATACTAGCGGACTCAAGTCAACACTCGAGGAGAGCTGGTGAACGTGGCACTCTAGTACTAATTCTTCTGTTGAGTAAGATCATAGAAATCAAAGTGTCTGACTAAACCTCCTCTTTGCCTACAATCCAAACAATGAATCTGCGCTGCAGTTAAGCTCATTCATAGCATTCATGGGCTCAGAACAACAGCAGCGGATCTGAGAAAGTGATGTAATATGCGGTTATACGGTGTGTGAATGACCTCTGTTTACCATGTCATATAAGAAAAAAAATATTGCATTTATAACACAAGTTCTTAGAAATATACTCTTTGTATTCAGGTTGGTTTCAAATAGTTTAAAAAAAAAAAAAAAAAAAAACTTTTATATTAGTTTTTCAGAATTTTTAAATGTAATGACCAGTGTTGGGGAAAGTAACTTTTAAAAGTAATGAGTTACAATATTGCGTTACTCTTTTACTTTTTCTGAAAAGTAATGCGTTGTTACATTTGCATTACTTTTTCTCACCTGGGCTTGACTTGGCTTTGTTTTTTAATAAACAAACACTTTTGGTTGAATTGGATCATCAAAGGTCAGCAGCAAAGTTAAACACATAAAGTATTTGTATTATTTTATTAGTTTTCGTTTCATTGTTTTTATTCATTTGAGAAATGCTGAATGTTTTTTTTGCAAGTGCGATGATGTAAATGCCTGCTCACATTTGGTCCAGAACTACAATAAGCACCATGTTCACACAGCACACACAACGCATCTACACTTACTCACGGTTTCTCTCAACATGGGTACCGCAGAGCTGTCAGTCAATAAATTTGAAAACAAAGTAACTTACGTAACTTATTTGAAAAAGTAAATCAATTATTTTGTTGTCAGAATTAAAGCAATGCATTACTTTAGTTGCTGCTTGAAAAAAGTAATCTGATTATGTAACCCACCTTACTTGTAATGAATCACCCCCAAAACTGGTAATAACTTCAAAAAATATCATGTGTTTTTTTTTTTGTTGTTGTTGTTTTTTTATAAATTTTTTACTAATCTGAAATAATTTTGCCTTGTCTATAAACAAATGAATAGGTTGTATTGTTAATTATTAATAATGTGAGATAAAGAAGTCTTAATTATATAACTTTTTTCTTGATAAACTACACTGAAGTCAAGTGATTTATTTGATTTTACATTTGTTTGAAATGTACAGCTACATTATGGGGAAAAAACTAACCTGAAAACTGTATCAAAAAGTGAAACTGTAAATGTAAACTTTTATATACTTACAGCCTACACCACACAGTCAATATTACAAACACAATAATGGCAAGGGATAAATTTTACTGTACTGTTTATTTAAAATTAAATAAACTGTAGAGTAGAATCTACCAGAATCAGTGAAGTAATTTACAGTCTTGCAGCAATTGTAACCTTTATCAGGGACTTCATGACTGCATTTGGAGTCAAAAACCTGTCAAAAAACTGTCAGTAAATCTGTTATTAATATGCATAAGTGTTATAATCTTGTCTTGAATGGGCAGCCGTGTGTAAGGGGGAGATTTGGGAAATCTGACATAAGTTTTCAGACAAGAAAACAGTCAACCCTCTTAATCACGTTTGAAATTACGTATTTCATATCGATCAGTGGAGCGTGGAGCTGTCACAGAATATTACATATCTTAACATCCTACCATTAAGAAACCACTTCAGCTGACTGCATTGCTTACTGTACTTATAATCTTTGTTAATCTTTTTCTTAATTGACGCACTTCATCTCCCCCAGATATCAGAGATTATACTACACACCCGAGAAGGTCTGCGTTTGCTATGTGTGGACACTGCCATTAGCATGCTAATAGAACACCAATCAACACACGTGCATATGTTCATATATATAGCGTGTGTTTGTTTATTTGCATTAGACGCATATGCACATAATCTAAGTTCTCACTGTGACCAGCTGAACACTCTTGCCGCCTCTCAGGAATCATTAGCTGGCTGACTGTTCAGGTGCAGCGAGCTCTGCCACACAGCTAAACTTTATTTAATGCTTCAGGAGGCTGTTTCACTATGGGTCTCATGTGTAACGAAAAAGTAATCTCAAGGTGACGAGAGGAGAGCCGCAAAGACGCACCGCTCCTTCATCTCCATCCTGCCAACCTCCCTGGAGCTCTTGCCTGTGTGAAGGCGATACTTCTAAGAGGCACACATTATGACCATCCCAGACCTGAACACTGCAACCATTTTTAACAACCGCCATACTCATACTATTTTCTCAATATACCACTGCAAACAACAATAATAATTTGTCTTGTTTTTAAAGAAAAATGACGTAAAAAATAAAGTTGCCTGAGAAGTAAAGTTGCATGAGATATTAAGGAGATAGTCCACCCAAATATGAATTCTATCATCATTTACTCACCCTTATGTCATTCCAAACCTGACCTTTTATTCTTCTGTGGAAAACAAAATTTTGATTTTGGTTGTCCCACAAGTAAATATATATATATGAGGGCATGGGTATCGACATAAATTTCATGATTTGATTCAATTTCAAATCACAAGCTTGCGATTCGATATCAATTCATTAGGATACAAAAGAGTTACAGTACAAGGCATATTTTCACAAGGAAAAAATATCTCTCAACTAAAGTTGTACACTATAAGGGAACTCTATCAGTATATATAACATTGAAGGTTAGAATAACGGATTATATACTGTTTTATGAAATTTTTTAACAATAACATTATAATAATAACTTGTTAATGACTTAATTATAAGTAGCACTTTATGCTACAACATGCCAACAAACTCTCATTATAGTATTAGTAGACTGTCTACTTAATATCTGCTAACATTTTATTGATGGAACAGATATTCGGCTGACTATAAGTAACTTTGCAGGTACAACATTTACTACTAACCCAAACACTAACACCTAACCCTAACTTAACAGTCTACTAATACAAGAGTTAGTTGATATGTAGTTGCAAAGTTATTGTAGTTAGTAGAATGTCTAAAGTGGGTCATTGAAATAAAATGTAACCTATGTTTCTACTCCGAATCATTTGTTTGTTTGTTTTTGTTTTTTAAATAGTGTAAACATTAAATGGTGGCTGTTACAAAAAATTGTTTTCATGACGGATTTATTCAAATTAAATTAAGTATTGAAGAACAGGTTAGAAATATAATGAATGTGTGATAAAGTGCATTTTGAAAAATCCTAGTCTTTTTCTAGCAAATGGGTTTATGGTTCCTGAATGGCTTTTCTGAGGTAAATGTATCAAACACTAATTCATTATGGCTGATTTTTAGACCATGACTGAATTGACCCTTCGCTGGCTAGGTTTGACTGACAGGTGATCTCACCAATCATAACCCCGAATCCGCCATTTTGTCTGACAAAGCACTCAGGGTAGTTAGTAGATTAACGTTGGTGAACTTGAACTTCAAAAATTGTGTGCACTCACATCTTTCCGTGCTTGAAACAACATTCTTTCTGATGTCCATTCATATTTCAAGTATGAAGAGATGGTTGGTTCACGAGTCGCTTGAAGGAGCTACAGCGATCTGTCACAACACATTAAAAAGTCACTATACAGTATTTATTGTTTAAACTTCATTAAAAAAAATTACAATATTTTTAATATGAATCTGCTTCACATCAAAACTAACATGCTCTGTCTTGTCTGTTGACGCGTTGTCAGTGTCCTCTTTGCTCGGGGATGTATTTTTCACTTAGTGAGAACATGATGTGTGGCGTGAGAGAGGCTTGTACATAGCAAAAGTAACTAAAGGAGGCGGGTCTTTGCAAAGTGTCAATTGTACTGTATTTTTGTTTACCCCATTTATTTCCTGTGGCGGCCATTTTTGACCAAGAAGACCACAAGTGCAACTACTTTTGAAGACCATTGAGGATTTCCTAATCATGTCCACATTTTATGTGTGTGTGTTCATATTGCAAGCGCCACAAAATTCACCAACATTCTTATTCCATTCAAATGAAGTAAAAAATGTAAACATAACATTTTTCAGCCTAAAATGACCAAAGACCATCAGAAGGTTAATCATAATTAAATCAGAAAGGTCAGTATAATCTCTGTCCTTTATTTTTTAAAAAAGTAATATTCCACTGTTTACTAGCTTGGTAAGTATTAGTTGCAACAGTAAAATGTCTCTGTTCACTCATAGATGAAGCTAGGATCTATTTAATGACATCAAAAGACACCTAATACATTGACCAATTAAATTGCTTACAATCTAGATAATGAGCCATGGCCTACATGTCATGGAAATCTCATCTCTACGAGTCTTCTTCATGCTGTTATCTGAAGGGAGTGTTTCACGTAGGACAGGTAAGTGGAACTGGGTCACTGAGCTTTGCTTCCAATTTGCCACAGCGTTCACAAAGTGTGAATCATACAAGGATTTAATCTCACTTAAGTCCACTTAAACCCCTTTCTGCCGCAGAAAGGCTCACTTGAACTGTCACAGGTAGGCCCATTTTATTGTACCATCTCCCCTGCTCTCCTTACACCATCAGAGCCACTATTACAAGAGTGTTTATGAACCAGCGGATTGGCCTGACATCTCCTACAAATCCATCCAAACTCTATTCGACAGGATTAGGGTATTAAGCAACCTTATAAAGCCATTAATGCACCTCTGTCTGCCAGAGACGAGGTACTGTTCCTATAGGATGAAGGAGAGGGAAGGGCACCTGGTCCCATGTTGCACCGGTTCGGACTGTTATCAATAGTTTCATCTTTGTGGGTAAAGAACAAAGGACAAAAATCAGGTCAAATGCAATCCTACCATCTGAACGTGGCTTGACACCACTGAGCATCCATTTAAATATTAAGTCCAGGTCATGTTAGTAATCCAACATTCATCGTCTCAAAAGCTTCTGCTAATAAAAACAGTGGCTATATCTTTTCCCATATGAAGATTAGGATGTCACAGCGGCCTCCACCTGTTCCATTCAACATGCTAAATCAAATGTTTGTGATTTTGTTTGGGTTAGCTGAGGTAAAGACTCTCTCTCCGAACTACTATTTATTTACTACCAAAGCAGCAGCATAATGTCCTTTCAAAATTCAAGTAGACTGGGACTGAAGTAAAAAGGTACAAGATAAAAAATTCATAATTATTGTGTTAAGGAAGATGGTGTAAAAAGAAATGCAGACTTTAATATACTTGGGAATACCAGGAAAACATGCACACACAACATCCAGACACTAACAATAACCGACAACAACTGAAGGAGAACACAGGGACTAAATACAGGAACAAATGAGGAGTGATGAATGGGGCACAGGTGACTGACGTAACTAATTAACAAAACACAGCTGAACTACCGTGATCATAGAAACACAAGTGAAGGGAAAAAAACAGAACCATGTGAAAAAAGACAGAATAGGTAAACAGAAAAACAGATATAACCTTGAAATATTGCTAATATGATTCATTCTTATTTTTTTTTACTCAGGATTGTGACCCAAATTGAATATGCTGAGATATAAAAAAGGGTGTGTAATGCAAAACAATGGCATTAGAACAAAACACTCACAAGTTGTCCTTGTGAGCTTCATGCAATAGCATAGTGTGATCGGTGTAGACCGATTCACAAAATGACTCTTATGAACAGGTTTTTTTTTTTTAATAAAAAATAATTCAGTGCAACCACTGTGCCATTCACAAACAGAGCCAATCCTTTTAATTAATCATTCAAAATGACTCAAACTTTCTACAATCTTTCACAGAAATGTATAACTTCAAGGGTTAGTTCACTCAAAAATGAAAATTCTGTCAAACACACCGTCGTATTGTTTCAAACCAGGAAGACTTTCCTTCATCTTCGAATCACAAATGAAGATCTTTTTGATGAAATCTGAGAGCTTTCTGTTACACTTAGACACTTCAAAAAGTTCACCAAGAGATCGTAAAACTAATCCATATGGATTTAGTCCATATTTTCTGAAGAGACTCAATCGCTTCATATGATGAACAGATTTAATTTAGGCTTTAATTCACATATAAACATTGATCAATGAACATAAACAGAAGCACAACCGAACCTGATTCACACGCGAGAACGTGCTACGCAGCACACGAGAATGAACCTCATTGGTTCTCGCACATGTCAAGCAAACATGCTTGAGCTTCCATTTACCACAAAAGATGATGAGTTGATGAAGGTTTATATGTGAATAAAAGCCTAAATTCAAACTGTTCATCATATAAAGGGATAGTGTCTCTTTAGAAAATTTCGATTAAACCGCACAATTCATATGGATTCATTTTCGATGTTTTTATGAACTTTTTGAAGCATCAAAGTGGTAGTCGTATAGCTGTCTATGAGGGACAGAAAGCTCTCAGATTTCTTCAAAAAGATCTTTATTTGTGTTCCAAAGATGAACAAAAGTCTTATGAGTTTGGAATGACATGAGGGCGAGCAATTAATGACAGAAATTTATTTTTGTGTGAACTAAGCCTTAAGGTGTTCATGTGTTAAAATTTATAATCATTATACACACAGCATTTGCATATATATATATATATATATGCAAATGAAATTAATCACCAAAATGTAATCAAATTCAGAGCTTGTGACATCAGGAAATCTATACTGATACTATATTATACTATATTACTGATTTATATTATATTATATTATATTATATTATATTATATTATATTGTATTGTAGCTGTGCAAACACTGCCAAACACAGGTGCATGATGCAAAACAGGATTGTACCATTAGACTGGAAGTACAGACTTTTCAAACCACAATTATATTATTAAGTTCAACCACAATTATTTCTTTGTAACGGAGGAGGATGGATCATAATATTCAAATCCGTCTTTAACCTTTCATAGCAGGAGGATTAGAGCGGAAAGTCTCCATTCCAAACTATTTCCTCACCCCCCCACTCGCCAGCAATAATAAAGATCATTATCTGCATTGTGTGAAAAACGGATTATTATATCAGTGTATAAACCCAGGAACACCCCTACTATTATAAAGTTATTTCATTCTCCTCAGGACTGCGGTTTGAGAATGGCAGGGGTCCCTGGCAGTCACCGAGGCCATCATGGGTGACTGCGCTCCTGATCCGCCATTGTCTGAGCAGCACAGTCTCTATTCCAGGAGTTCAATATACTTAAGCTGCACACTCTCTCACTCTTGATCTTAAATATTTGATCTGAGGAAAATGAAATCCAACAGTGCAGAAACGTATTCCTCTTCCACATTAAGAAGGCCGTGTCCCTGGAGCTAGAGACAGCACACCGCGGGGGAAGGAGAAGAAATTTGACTACTATGTACGGTTTGGGATTTTAGGGGAACAGTATTCATTAATTTGTTAAAGATGTTGATGAATAGTTATCAAAGAATAATGTATGAAAAGTTTAGAGTATTTTAATAAAAAGAAAGAAAGAAACGATGGTCAGACTGTGACAAAAAGGATGAACTAAAGTGATTCTTCAATGAACACTTCACTGGTGATTCATGTTATATACTGACATTTACTATTTAAATAATGAGGAAAGTGTAAAACCTATAAAATATCTTAAGGGCAAGTGCCAGCTCTCAAGTGCTTCATCTCAAAATTGACTTCAAACTCTTTCATCAATATAAACATCAACTTTTGTTCAGTAGATGTCAGTTATCTTGGCCTTGTAAGTAATGAACACTTATTTAAAAAATTATAGAAACAGAATGTGTAAATGTAAAGCCAAGATTTAAAAGAAAATTGTTGAAGAGGCTAAAGTCACAAATAGCAATGGTGTTTCTTTTTCTTCTTATTTTTGTATTTCAAGAGTTTTAGAAACAGCACAGCGCTCAAATTCATCTCGAACACAAATCAGGAGTGCGACTTCTATCTGATTTAGTTACTTTTGCCTTCAACTATTTCATGTTTAATATTTCATCGCAAGGTCACACTTCTGTGCTCCCCACACCCCTTGGTTTTCATACCACCGTGGTTATATTTCTTAAACATGTGCACTTCTTTAATTAAATCATATCTCGATTCAGTCCATCTCAGTCCTATTGACGGCAAGGTCATAAAACTATTAAGAGAAGTCGTCAGTAAAACTGTCGTGAGCAAGAGGTGGTTCGAGAGGTTAATTAAGTGCCAACTTCCATCTGAGACAACCTGGAGGGAGAGTGGCATTGCTGCACAAAGATGTGCTTGCTCACCGTTAAAAAGAACTATTTGTGTAATGAAAAAAGCCTTATGTTTTTGTATTAAGCAAAAAAAAAATTATATTGTGGGAAACCAATCAGCTGGATCAACCTAAAAACACACACACTTATTCATACACATACAGCATATATACAATTAAACCAATGTTTATCTTACTGTTTTTTTATTATTATAATTATCATTTATTTTATTCTCATCTCACACATCGTGGATCTGCATTCAAAAGGTTTTCTTTTGCAGTGGGATGTTTTCTATACAATGTATTTATATGATAAAGATACATGCAATATACAGTGGATATGGAAAGTATTCAGACCCCCTTAAATTTTTCACTCTTTGTTATATTGCAGCCATTTGCTAAATTCATTTAAGTTCATTTTTTTTCCTCATCAATGTACACAGAGCACCCCATTTTGACAGAAAAACAGAATTCTTGACATTTTTGCAGATTTATTAAAAAAAGAAAAACTGAATTTTCAGTTTTCAGACCCTTTGCTCAGTATTTAGTAGAAGCACGCTTTTGATCTAATACAGCCATGAGTTTTTTGGGAAAGATGCAACAAGTTTTTCACACCTGGATTTGGGGATCCTCTGCCATTCCTCCTTGCAGATCCTCTCCAGTTCTGTCAGGTTGGATGGTAAACGTTGGTGGACAGCTATTTTTAGGTCTCTCCAGAAATGCTCAATTGGGTTTAAGTCAGGGCTCTGGCTGGGCCATTCAAGAACAGTCACGGAGTTGTTGTGAAGCCACTCCTTCGTTATTTAGGTTTTCGTCCAGGATATCCCTGTACTTGGCCACATTCATCTTTCCCTCGATTGCAACCAGTCGTCCTGTCCCTGCAGCTGAAAAACATCCTCACAGCATGATGCTGCCACCACCATGCTTCACTGTTGGGACTGTATTGGACAGGTAATAAGCAGTGCCTGGTTTTCTCCACACATACCGCTTAGAATTAAGGCCAAAAAGTTCTATGTTGGTCTCATCAGACCAGAGAATCTTATTTCTCACCATCTTGGAGTCCTTCAGGTGTTTTTTAGCAAACTCCATGCGGGCTTTCATGTGTCTTGCACTGAGAAGAGGCTTCCGTCAGGCCATTCTGCCATAAAGCCCCGACTGGTCGAGGGCTGCAGTGATGGATGACTTTCTACAACTTTCTCCCATCTCCCGACTGCATCTCTGGAGCTCAGCCACAGTGATCTTTGGGTTCTTCTTTCTCACCAAGTCTTTTGTCCCCCGATAGCTCAGTTTGGCCGGACAGCCAGCTCTAGGAAGGGTTCTGGTTGTCCCAAACGTCTTCCATTAAAGGATTATGGAGGCCACTTTGCTCATAGGAACCTTAAGTGCAGCAGAAATGTTTTTTCAGAAATGCTCTTGAGGCAGTTCCTTTTGACTTCATGATTCTCATTTGCTCTGACATCCACTGTGAGCTGTAAGGTCTTATATAGACAGGTGTGTGGCTTTCCTAATCATGTCCAGTCAGTATAATCAAACACAGCTGGACTCAAATGAAGGTGTAGAACCATCTCAAGAATGATTAGAAGAAATGGACAGCACCTGAGTTAAATATATGAGTGTCACAGCAAAGGGTCTGAATACTTAGGACCATGTGATATTTCAGTTTTTCTTTTTTAATAAATCTGCAAAAATGTCAATAATTCTGTTTTTTTTCTGTCAATATGGGGTGCTGTGTGTACATTAATGAGGAAAAATATGAACTCAAATGATTTTAGCAAATGGCTGCAATATAACAAAGAGTGAAAAATTTAAGGGGGTCTGAATACTTTCCGTACCCACTGTATAAATATATATGTGGTGGTAAGTTAACCTTGCTTTCAGGAATACCCCCCCTGTACATACACACATTTTATTTATATATTTATTTACATTCTCACAAGCAAGATGAAATTACACTAACAAAGTAAGAATGGTATTTTCTTTGTTAGAAATGTAGTGATTAAAGATTCTAGAACAAACAAGTTGTGCCACTCCCACAGCGAGTTATCAGACCTCTGACAAATGGCTCATGATGAGAACATCAGATGTTTGTCTCTGATGGTTGCATTTTTGTCTTGTGAAAATTATGACACGTTTTTTTCCTGTTCAGCCAACTTGTTTTGATTCTTTACTTGTGTCCCTCATCAACTCCGCCACTTCAAGTTGAGGCATCTGTTCAGAGGGAGATTAGACAGGAGATGGGAATGTGTATTGTGGCTACACTCAAAGCCCCCAAAAGCACCTTTTCTCAGATTAGACAATACACAGATTTAGTTGTAGACAGTCCTACTGTTTTCAGATTGTTTTGTTTTATTTTGAATTTGGCATTTCAATGGGTCTAACTGACATCTGTTATCACCTTAAAGACAACTGGTGGGAGGATAAAAGGTAACCAATAATCAAAATCCTATTAAAAGCAAAAATTGTAAATGTTGTAGAAAAGGTATCAAACCCAGTGTGAAGTATATCCACTGATGAGACATTATGACCACCTGCCTAACAGTCTATTGGTCCTCTGCATACTGCTAAAACAGCACTGACCCGCCGAGGTATGGACTCTACAAGACCCCTGAAGATGTCCTGTGGTATCTGGCACCAAAACATAGGCGGCAGATTCTTGGATTGAGATGTGGGCAATTTGGAGGTCAGGGCAACACCTTGAACTCTTCATCATGTTCCTCAAACCATTCCTGAACAATGTGTGCAGTGTGACAAGGTGCATTATCCTCTTGAAAGAAACCACTTCCACCAGGGAAGGAAGGGGTGCACCTGGTCTGCAACAACTTTACATCCACATGAATGGCTATATCTTGGGTTTTCCAGCAGAACATTGCCCAGAGGATCACAATCCCTCCATCAGCTTGTTGTCCCACAGTGCATCATGGTCCCATCTCTTCCCAAGGTAAACGCCGCACATGTGATGTAAGAAATAATTGGACCAGGCAACCTTCTTCCATTGCGGTCCAATTTCGACACCATTGTATATATATATATATAACTCATGATATTTGCTTTGTATGTTGTCATTTGGCTTTTTCATTTTAAGGGGGTGGGAATTCGGAATGTCTTCAAAATTTGAAAAGTTTGTGGTTCAGTCTATGTCTGAACAATTAGATATCTGCTGCAAAGATGATCTGTTTTCAATTCCGGATTCATATCAAATTACAGTTCCTCATGGTGCAGTGAAAAGAGAGAATAAGGAAATGATTCATAAACATCAGAGTTTTGACACAACCCTCCTTAAAATTTTCTGTGACTTGTGCCACAGTACACCTTCTGCTGGCATGAATCAGACGAGATTGCCTTTATTGCCCTAGTGTATCAATGTACATTTTAAATGTACAGTTTTGTGTACAAACACTGTCTGCAAAGTCATTGCCTGATAGGACAACGAGGCAACAAGTCAGCAGGTTTTCAGGTGCAGTCAACAACTCACTAATTCAAATGATCCGGTCAGAGCGAGTTTCTGGTCAATAATTCACTGAATTCACAAGTCTGACTCAAAATGAACCAAAAACGTGAGATCCTCGGAGCTTGAGTGTGTGTCCGTCTGATGCCACTGACTGATGGTAAGTTACTAATGCCGAATTTTAGGATTTATTATTGTAAATGAAAATAATATTTAGGTCAGTTTGTGAAGTAAATCTGCTGTAAAAAGGGTGAGGGTATTTTAGCTCTATCTGTGTGTCTTGTACAATATAAATTCATGTAAAAGTCAATGCAAAGACTTTTTTCTGCTCAATTTGGTCACTGAAAAGGGATTGGGGGCTTTGCACCAGATTGATGCATATAACTTTAAAATATACAATATATAAAATGTATATATCTGAATGAAATGAGGTCGAAATGCAAAAGGTTTTTCAATATGTCAATGGACAAACCAGTTGTGGACTATAAAGGTTCTGTTGAGACTACTTTTATTTGACAAAAAAAAAACAATCTGAACAATCTTGGGGTGCCAGGTTTAAATGAGTGAAGACAAAAATTTTCAGCAAAAACACTAAGGAAACAGGAGGGCGAGAAAACAATGACAATTTTCATTATTTAGGAACAATCCCTTTAACATGTTTCTTGCAAAATGTAGAGTAAATGTGATTTGAAGAGTGACGCATTCAGATATTATGGCTTACGTGTTTGTCTCTGCTTTCTGCCCTCGCTGTTACCTTTGATACCAAAGATGTAGCACAACAAATACTACTGAAATGACTAGAAGCCTTTCAAAGCAGAGATCTCTTGAAAAGGCCCTGTTAGGGGTAGCTGGGTAAAGTTGAAGAGAGCAAACAAAGCCTTTGGCTGCATGGCCTGATAAACAGTAAAGAAGTATCCAGGGTAATGCATTATTCGCTCAGGGAATTAATCAATTTCCACACATGCCCTGGCCCTTGCAATTATACTGCACAAAAATGCTATCCATCACTTTCAAAGAAAAAGGGACAAATAGTGGTCAGGGCTGTAAGGGAGTGCCGTCTGAATGCAGGGACGCAAAAATTTCACTTATTGCTGTCCTGGCATTACCTATGCAGATCTTTATCAGTGGCCAGTGCTTCTATTGTGACCATTTTGCTGGCCTACAATGGCTTTCTGTACACCCAAGCTACTGGGAGATTGGCTAAAATTATACTCCCTTCATGCTTGGCTAGGTGGCAGTTTAGAAACAAGCTGCCTGTGGAAGCCAGGAGAAGATTGCTGATAATAGAAGCTTCACATCCTGTTGACCTTTCGTCTGCTTTTTCTTTTTCGTTCCTCTTTTTTCTTCTCCTCTCCAACTGTTCTTCAATTGCTGTGACAGTGGAAAAAGGACAGATTGCTTGGGAGGGAACATAAATCCTGTGCTTCCGAAACTTCCTGACGCTAATATAAAAAGTTACATGTATCATCACTATAAACATTCAGATTTAGTAGCCAAAAACTTGATGCTTAAGAGAATCTTTATAATATTCTTCAGTCACTCAGAAATATTGCTCTACAAGGGATTACTTTTTGGAGTCAAGGGCTCCAAGAGCAATAAAAATGGCGATTTGTCATACATAAATGAGAGGTCGTTATAGCTTGTAGATCTCAGAATTATTTGAAAAGTAAGTGCATCCTACTTCGCATACTTATGTGCTATTCTAATCTATGCCATCCTGTAGTATAGAGCAAATTATGCATTTACAGTGAAAAATTCAACAAGTCTTAGTGTACCATACGAGTACTTAGATGATGTCATTCAACCGAGAAAAAAAAAAGAAAAGAAAAAAGAAAAACTGTGGGGAATATGGACTACATGATCCCAGACAAGGAATAAGGGTCTAATGAAACAATCTGTCATTTTCTTAAAAAAAAAAAGTACTTTTTTACTTTACTTTTACTTTACTTTTACTTTAAAAGTACTATACTTTTTAACCACAAATGCTCATCTTGCACTAGCACTAGGTCAGGAAGCAGACAGACTGGCTAAACCGACCGTCTGCTAGCTGTCTCACGTCACAGAATTCAGATAAATCCCAACACATAGAAACTATTTCACCTAGATATTATCACATAGAGACTGTGTCTGTACCCCGAACTAATAAATACAGAAAACTTCCAAACCCATTTACGGGTGATAATTTAATTGATGTTCAACAAGTAGTAAACAGAGATTATAAAGATAAACAAATGATAAAGCTTGGGTTGCTGAATATTCGATCCCTTTCTTCAAAAGCACTTATAGTAAATGATATTATCACAGAAAATAATCTAGATGTGCTGTGTTTGACAGAAACCTGGCTAAAACCAGACGATTACATTACTTTAAATGAGTCTAGCCCTCAAGGTTACTATTATCGACACGAACCTCGTCAGAAAGGTAAAGGGGGAGGTGTTGCTGTTATCTATAGTAATATCTTTAGTATTACTCAAAAGTCTTTCAAATATATCTCGTTTGAAGTGATGGTGCTCTATGTAACGTTATATAATGTAAGTGACAAATCTCATTTGAAATTTGTGTTGGCTACTGTATACAGGCCACCAGGGCACCATACAGACTTTATCAAAGAATTTGCTGATTTTCTCTCGGAGTTAGTACTGGCTGTGGATAAAGTCCTTATTGTTGGTGATTTTAATATACATGTAGATAATGAAAAAGACGCTTTGGGATTGGCATTAACAGATATTTTAAGCTCTATTGGAGTTAGACAACACGTGTCAGGACCAACTCATTGTCGTAATCATACTCTAGATCTAATATTGTCACATGGAATCGATATTGATGCCGTTGAAATTCTGCAGCAGAGCGATGACATCTCAGATCATCATCTAGTCTCATGCGTGCTACATTTAACCAAGGCTGCAAAACCGCCTGTCTGCCATAAATATGTTAGAACCATCACTTCTACCACTAAAAACTGCTTTATAAATAATCTTCCTGATCAGTTTCATCAACTTAGCAAACCAGACAGCTTAGAAGAACTCGATGTTGCAACAGAAACTATTGACGCTCTCTTTTCCAACACTCTAGACTCTGTTGCTCCTTTGCGCTTAAAAAAGATTAAGGATATTAGTCCAACGCCATGGTATAACGAGCACACTCGGGCCCTTAAGAGAGCAGCAAGAAAAATGGAGCGCAGCTGGAAGAATTCAAAACTAGAAGTTTTTCGGATTTCATGGAGAGAGAAAATGATGGAGTACAGAAAGGCCATAAAAACCGCTAGATCTGCTTATTTTTCAAATCTTTTAGAAGATAATAAACACAACCCTAAGTATTTATTTAATACAGTGGCTAAATTAACGAGAAATACAGCCTCAACTTCTGATGTTTCCAAACAGCACAGCAGTAATGACTTTATGAACTTCTTTACTTGCAAGATTGACAACATTAGAGAGAAAATTATAGCCATGCAACTGTCTACTACAGTATCACATCAGACAGTGGATTGTAGTATCCCTGAGGAAAAATTCCATTCATTCGCTGTTATAGGAAAGGAAGAATTGTCTAAACTTATTAAATCATCAAAATCAACAACATGTATGTTAGACCCTATACCGACTAAGCTATTGAAAGAGATGCTTCCAGAGGTCATAGATCCTCTTCTTAAGATCATTAATTCATCTTTATTACTAGGTTACGTACCGAAAAATTTTAAGCAGGCTATTATCAAACCTCTTATTAAAAAACCACAACTTGATCCTGGTGAATTAGTCAATTACAGACCGATTTCCAATCTACCTTTTCTGTCAAAAATACTAGAAAAGGCAGTATCATCTCAACTTAGTTCCTACTTGGAAAGAAATGGTATCTGTGAGGATTTCCAGTCAGGATTTAGACCGTACCATAGTACTGAGACTGCTCTCATTAGAGTTACAAATGATTTGCTCTTATCATCAGATCGTGGTTGTATCTCTCTATTAGTGTTACTAGACCTCAGTGCTGCTTTTGACACTATCGACCACAATATTCTTTTGAATAGACTAGAAAATTATGCTGGAATTAGTGGAAATGCATTGGCATGGTTCAAATCATACTTATCTGACCGTTATCAGTTTGTAGTAGTAAACGAAGAGATGTCATTTCGATCACAAGTTAAACATGGAGTACCACAAGGCTCAGTTCTAGGACCGTTGCTTTTCACTCTGTACATGCTACCCTTGGGAGATGTCATTAGGAAGCATGGCATTAGCTTTCACTGTTACGCTGATGATACTCAGCTCTATATTTCCTCGCGCCCTGACGAAACCGACCAATTCTCAAAATTAACAGAATGCGTAGCTGATATAAAAAATTGGATGACTAGTAATTTCCTACTACTAAATTCAGAAAAAACAGAGATTCTAATTATTGGACCAAAAACTTCTGCACATAATAACCTAGAATACTGTCTAACACTTGATGGCTGCTCTGTTAAGTCGTCTTCGTCAGTTAGGAACCTGGGTGTGCTCTTTGATACCAATCTTTCATTTGAATGCCACATTTCTAGCATATGTAAAACCGCATTCTTCCATCTTAAAAACATATCTAAATTGCGACATATGCTCTCAATGACAAATGCGGAACAGCTAGTTCATGCGTTTATGACCTCGAGACTAGATTACTGTAATGCTCTACTGGGTGGTTGCCCTGCTCGCGTGATAAACAAATTACAGCTGGTAGAGTCCTTACTAGAACCAGGAAGTATGAACATATTAGTCCGGTTCTGTCAAAACTGCACTGGCTCCCTATTAAACATCGTATAGATTTTAAAATCTTGCTAATTACTTACAAAGCACTAAATGGCTTAGCTCCCCAGTACCTGAGTGAGCTTTTAATGCATTATAGTCCTTCGCGTCTATTACGATCTCAGAATTCTGGCCAGTTGTTAATACCTAGAATATCAAAATCAACCGCGGGCGGTAGATCCTTTTCCTATTTGGCACCTAAACTCTGGAACAATCTTCCTATCATTGTTCGGGAAGCAGACACACTTTGTCTGTTTAAATCTAGACTAAAAACGCATCTATTTAACCTGGCATACACATGACGCACTATAAACTCTTGTCCTCATATCCGTTAAAAGATTGTTAGGCTGCATAGATCAGGTCAGCCGGAACCGGGAACACTTCCTATAACACCAGATGTACTCGTTACATCGGAAGAAGAATGGCGTCTACGCTAATTTTTTGTCTCTCTGCTTATCCCGAGGTTTACCAATTAACATGATTGGCTGGATCCGGGCTGTGTCCGGGTCGGACGGGGAACCTGTGCCTGTGTGCGGCAGCAGTGTGGCCCTGTGGTGTCGGCGGAGACCGTGTGAACAAGCTCATCCTTTGTGAAGACCTTACCGACTCATCAGCCAGCGGCACATATCCCAACAAACCGTCCCATATCGGCGTGATCAAAAAGATCTTAAATTAGATGGAACTAGATTAAATATTTTGACTGTTGCGATTCCAAATCAGTTTAATGACCTGTAACTCTGCCTGAGTATCGGACAAGTGTTCACTGTTGGCCAGAGGAGAACTGGCCCCCCAACTAAGCTTGGTTTCTCCTAAGGTTTTTTTCTCCATTTGTTGGAGTTTTGGTTCCTTGCCGCTGTTGCCTTTGGCTTGCTTAAGTTGGGGACACTTGCTTGATATTCAGCAGTGTTTTTGATATGCCTGCATTGGCGCCGTTGTATGCGAACTGATCTGAGCCGGACGATTACGTCACTGTTTTCTCCAGTGCTGCTATACCTAAATTACCTAGACTAATAACTATTGATCTTTGCAACGGAATGAATCAATAATATATAGAATAAGCTGCACAATGACACCATTTTCTTATTAATGTAAAGCTGCTTTGCCACAATTTGCATTGTAAAAAGCGCTATATAAATAAAGATGACTTGACTTGACTTGACTAGCTCTACGATGTGCCACACATTACATAATAATGCTGAAAAGGTCACGCGTAGGCAGAAGTACCACGGTATGGCGAAAAACATTTTCTTTTCCTTTTTTTTTTGTAAAGGCCGTTTGACTGAAGTCTTTGCACATTCGCTGTGTAAACGCTTGCTTTCACCTACGTCACACGTGACCTTTCCAACGTGATTACATAATGCGTGACGCCAGTGTAAGATGAGCATTTGTGGTTAAAAAGCTTGTAATTTTTTTTAGAAAATGATCGATCGTTTTGCTAGATAACACCCTTATTTATTGGCTGGGATCATGTAGAGCCCTTTAAAACTGCACTGAAACTGTAATTTGGACCTTTAACCCGTTGGTAGCTGTTGAAGTCCACTATATGGAAAAAAAATCCTGGAATGTTTTCCCTCAAAAACCTTAATTTCTTTTCAACTGAAAAGGATGAAAAGGGGGAAAATAAATTAGTTTATATCTAGAATTCTGACTTTATAACTTGCAACTGTGTATTATAAAGTCAGAATTGCAAGATATAAACTTGTAATTCTGACAAAAACAGAATTGGAAGTTTATCTTGCAATTCTGACTAATAAACTTGCATTTGTAAGAAAAAAAATTGAGATAAAAAGTCACAGTTACCTTTTTTATTTTTTATTCAGTGGATGAAACAAGCTTCGATAAAATTGAAAGGGAAGGAGCTAACATATCAAAGCTAGCAGGTAGCAGTGAGAGTTATCAGTGTCAGTCTATATTGGACATATCACAAATATACCGTAATTGTGCATGGCATTTTCGTCTATTATTAGATTAAATTAGATGACATATCTGGAATATCTTTACCAACATCTAAAAAAGTTCCTTTAAAAACACTAATAATTTAAGAACACTCTTAATTAAAATTTTATTTAATTGAATATTTAGCAAATGTAAATGTGAAAATCTATTTTTTTACACACACACACTTTATACACTATAGTGTAGTATTTACTCTGTCTCATACTATACAATGTGTACTTACAGTAGATGACCGAGATTCAATTTAAAAGCCAAGGCCTATAATGAATTTAAAAAAAAAAAAAAAACTGTTTCCGTGGCAACAAGCCAGCAGTTGACAGATTCTGCTTCGATGTTAACAAATTATTTTTTCCTTCCTTGTCTTTGCAAATACCTAATGTAGGCCAAAGGGGCACAGATTCAGCATAGGCAGTGTACCAAACAGAGTCAAGGTCAAGGCTCTGTGCGGTCAACATCTCACCCAGGCTTTGACCTTGTCTTCTTTACTCTGCCTTTAGCTGTGGCAACAGAGTAAAGCTGGCAAATGGGCTGTAAAGTCAGCCTATTAAACACTAAGACAGCCCCACTGCTCCACTCCTGTGTTACTAGCATACATCACAAGCAGGGTAAAGACAGAAACACAGTTTATCATTTAATAAGCTGGCCTGAGGAGACTACACATGCTTTACCTATAGAAACAAGAACTATCAGATGGAACAAAGTCCAAACTAACATGGAAGATAAGTAATGTGAACAGACTACAAGCGATTAGGCCTTTATAAGGGCTTAGTTTCAACTACTCTTTTGTCTAACCCTCACAGCCTTACAAATATTAACTAAATAAGTAACTTATTCTTTTTCAGGATAAAAAAATCCCAATTTTCTAACTTTTATTATTTTCCGGGACAAACAAACAAACAAATATAGTTAACTTGTATTCTTTTTTCAGGATACATAAACCCCAGTTAACTAACTTTTATTCTTTTCTAGGATAAATAAATAAATAAAATAACTTTTTAAATAATTAAACCAATCAATTCAACCCTTTGAATTCACTAAGTATAGTTTTCTGTCCTGTGATGTATTTCCTATTGAAAGAGTAGGTTTAGGACATATCAAAAAGCTCCAATTAGTTTTTTTAAGTTATGCCACAATCATAAACCAGCCCCATTTCTGAATATGTGTACTTCTATGCAATATAGTATGCAATAAGTAGTCTGTCAAATGGATTGTATTCATGAAACAGTATGCTAACAAGACCCGGATGACCTACTGCATCTGCTGGGATTTACTATAGTGTCCATTTTGCTGCCCCATAATGATGCAGGAACAGAGGACAGATTTAAAAAGTTATAGGCTCTTATATTATAATCACACACACACACACACACACAAAACATTGGGAAAAGGGGAAAAGGGGAAAGCATCAGATGATGTGGAACATGTTTCAGTCCTGCCAAAGAATGGTAAAAAAGGGGACTTGCAAAGACTAAAAGTGATGGAGGAGATAGACAGCCCTCATGTGGGGCCAGCGGTCGCAGTGGATATGTATATCTGCTGATAAGACTTTCAGTTCAGAAACAGTATTTACTGAACCTTAGATACACATCAGCCACAGAGAAACAGCTCCGGCATTCATTATTCCGTGTGAATCTTCCCTCATTTACCCAGGATGCCATCAGCTTTATTTCGCCTCCAAATACCCTCATCCACACACTGCACAGCTGTGTTTGGATGACAAACGAGACAAAGTTGCTGTTGATGTGGAAAATGGATGGTAACAAATGTCTGCCTTTGTTGGGTCTGGAGTAAGACCTCCCAGAGCCGAGAAAGCAAAAAAATTAAAATCTAACTGGGATCAAAAATAAAGCCAGATGCTATTATGAGGAAAGGTTATCAACATCTCAAATGTCATAATGTGCATTTTGTGAACCAGGTAACTTTTAAATGACTATGTGCTAATGTATTGAAAGCAATGTTATACATCATTCTGAATTTGCTTTTTGTCATACATGACAACAGAGTGCAACACTGTCCGGCTGCCCGCTCTCTTTTTCAGTAGCATTGGTTCCGGAAGTGTTTTTTCCATTCATTTCTTCCATAGGGATGTCAAAAAAAGTCTTTATTAAAGAGTTATAAGCCATGAACAAAGCCAACCAACTACGGGGTGAATCGTAACATTACAAACTTTTTGAAGCAAAAAAAGTGTTTGAAAATTGGACAAAAAAAAAAGTATACAAGACTAATGATATAAAGAACTTTAATAACTATAAATAAACTTAAAGAAAGTTTATTGCAAAATATACATATATATTCAATTATTTAACTATTTTGAGAGTGTAGAGAGATTACTCGATTACGTCATTTGTGGTGCTTTATGGGAGAAGGCGGAGCAAGATCTTTTGGCATTTTTTACTTGTTTGACTCTGATTGGTGGAATTATCTGTACAGCATCATGGGTGATGTCGTTTTTTGTTTTTTTTAAAAACATAAACAAACGTAACATCTGCGCACTGATATGACTCCAAAATACTTTATTGTAGCTCATAGTGTCGACCTTCAGGTCTTCATCAGGCACGTTGTACGAGTTGCAATAAAGTTTTTTGTTGCAGTCATATCAGTGTGCGGACATCACGTTTGTTTTTTTTTTACCTACATTTGCCCCTTTGTTGTCCTGCAGGCTCACCCTAGTTGGGTTTGTGGGATGTGCACACCTTTTTTTGTATTTTTGAGCTTTAATGTAGATTTCAACCGTGAATTCTGCTGTTAAACATAAACATTAACAAACATTTAAAAGAAAAAAAAGTTAAAAATAATGCAGGTTAACCGCTTCAACAGAAGCAAATACTTTCAATTAACAACCTCGTATCTCACAGGGCTGTCTTTAAAGGTTTGTAAGTTATTATTTAAAAAACAAATCTATATCCCTATGATGAAATTAAAAAATACCAGAAATAATTTCTTACCAATCATAAAACTTTATATATCTTTATTTTTTGTTATTTTAATAAACATTATAAATATTTGAATATATGCAATAAATTAATTTTGCATAAATTTATTATTATTATTATTATGGGAAACATTTAAATAAATATTATTTTGTTCATTTCAGTAAAAAGAACACAGATAATCTCTTGGTCTTGGTGAAATGACACAGAATTCCACTAGAATGTCATCATCATTTTGTTTGATTTCAGTTTTGGTTCCTTTTTTTTTTTTCACATGGAGTTACAACAAAGTAAAAGACTGTTTGAAGCTCTGATTCAAGCTTTTATTTTTACATTAGGATTTGAACCATTAAGTGATTTTTAAAAAAAAAAAAAACAGTAGAATCTTTTCAGTAATTTAATGCTTGACAAATGTAAATTTGGACACTGGTGGTCCTGCTTTGCACACTGTGAAAGGAAAATATGGAACAGAAAACGGCAACAATGTATAAAAGCGTCTTCTTTCCTCATGTGTAAAACTGCAAGGAAACACACACCGGTTTTCTTCTTTTGACACTGAAATGCACAGACATTACACAAGGCATACCAATACGGATTAGAGAAAGGACGAGATTAGAGCTCATCAAAGCTGACTGGAAAGGCTCAGACATTCAGGGTAGACTTACGGCAACAAGACACATTTCATTTAGCTCTATTATTTGTTCTCTGATCAGTTTTCTGTTTCAGGCAACATGGGTGAAAGCACCACACTTCAAAAGGCAATTACTGCGCTAGGAACAAATGTGTTGCTGCTAACTTAGACACATTTGCAAAACCCAGCTATAGCTTTGTAAATAATGCTATTAATCCAAAAGCCCCCGTTGCTTTTAGCAATTCCTTTGATTATTTGGTTAATATTGGGTGACACATTTTTCATTTAATGTACAGACAATTTAGGGAAAACCGTGACACATAAACAACTTGGTTTAAATTCTCTATTAAAGTGGTGGATGTGCTGGTTAGAGTTGTGGCCTAATGCTTAGGCCATGACAATATAATGTTTTTCTTTTTCTGGATCTATAAAATTGTCCAAAAACACAAAATCATAAATACTACGACTTCAATGTAGCTCTATGATAAACACTGATTTCTGAATTTCTTTCATTTAAAAATTTTGATAGTTTTGGGGGAATTAAATAAATGTCTGGTAGTACAACTGTCCTATACTAAAGAATAAATTCTCATTAAAAGCAATGAAATATAAATAAATGAAATATAATATTAATATTACATTATATATATATATATATATATATATATATATATATATATATATATATATATATATTATATTTCATTTATTTATATTTCATTGCTTTTAATGAGAATTTCTCATTAATTTCTAAAAAATTATTCCAAACAAAGTCTGCCATGTGGTAAAAATAATTTATAAAATAATCTCATGAAAAACCTTTGAGTCATGGTCATTGAGCACCTTAAAATAACAACAAACTTGAAAAATATTAAAAACATTTTGAAAATATTTACTTGGTTATGTCATATCAGTTTATGTTTTAGTTGAAAATGGAATAGGAGTGTTTGTCACTTGCAATATTTATTTTTATCTTTGACCCTTATAGCTGGGTTCGGGTCTGTTTCTCCTTTTTTTATTCTCTGAATAAAATGTAAAAACGCCAAGAAGACAATGTAGGGTCATATATTAAGCTTTTGTATCTTAAAAAAACTAAATGCATACAGCTTTTTTTTGCAGCTTTTAATCTGATATCTAGTCATGAACATTCAAGTCTGTGTTCTTCAGTCATCCGGAAATATTATAATATCCCCCTTTTCTAATAGCCTTTCCAATAATATTTTAACTAATTTTACTAAGACAAACAAAATGTGGCAAGAGATTGAACCAACTATACCTGTTTCAATTGCTCAAATACAAGGTCCGAAAACAACCATGACATCAAACTGTCATTTTCAGTAGTTAATACATTTGAAGCATTAACATCCCTATAATTCCAGTTTGGCTCCACTGTGAGCAACCTTGAAAATCCCAGTAGGATCCAATATAAACAGGACATTTTCTATTGGCCTGTGCACTCCTCAAAAGCCCAGGGCATGAGTCAAGTTAGTCAAGTATTTGCACTATTCACTGACATGTTCAATTTTAAATTGAAGTCATTCTCACAATGAATAGCTCATTTTAAAATCTCAAAGCAATATAAAAGAACAGGATCAGGGTTAACTTTAACCAAAACCACACTTCACCTACAAATCACATGTCTATCGCGGCATTCAACTTTCAAGTCCATTCTTTCCGGCAAAATGCATGCTGATCTTTGAGGCAGTGTGCTCTATGGCTGTACTGTGCGTTTAACCCCGTGTGAAGACTCGCTGCAGTTCTGTGTGTAATGAGAGAGTGATGGAGATGACTAGGAACAGGGCAAAACAGCAAGGCTAACGCTCCCTCTGTGAGGTGCTGCAGACAGCAGAGCTCCCCCACAGGGCTAATTACAGAGCTACTGATTTCCCACTGTGAGGACATGGCCTGTTGGACCCCCATAAAAGTAGCAGAGCAGTAATCAAAACTGCTGTATCTCTCACTCTCTCTCTTTCTCACACGCAGAATAAACAGCACATATAGTGTAACAGACACACACAAGATGTTCAGTTTTCACCGGTAACTGCAGGGGAGACCGGGGTGATTGTAACATGGGTTTGCTGTGACAGTGCTTGCTCCACAAAAAGAGATAAGCTAAAGGCCTGTTCACACTAACACGAAAGTTCAACACAAAAATTCAGTCAGATTTTCGCATGAGATTTGTCTGTTCAGACCAATTTGTAATAAAAAACAGAAGATGGCTGATAAAAAATGAAGAATCACTCTCTTAGAGAGTGCTTGTAATAGTTTTGGCTACCACTGACGTCATTGTATGCAACTAAAAAAACTAACAAACAGACATCCAAATATAGATAAGTTACAATGTTAAAACTCTCCCCAGCCCTTCCAGGTTTAATACTGCCTTTAGGTATTATATAGTCTCGTGTAGCCAAACCTTCAGACTGAAGCTCCGGCCTCCATAGCAGCTTTAATTTGGCAACGACAGCCTTGAGGGCGTCTGACTGACATGTAAAGCAACCAATCACAGTTCGTTTTGTTCAGAGTCATGTTTAGGACCATGAAAATGTAACATTGATGTCCTTAACAGACCTGTGGACAAATTTCAGAGTCTATGTCGCAAACTTTACTTCATATAATTTTGGAAATCACTCATAGTCAAAGTTGTAAACACAAAGGCTTTCTTCCATGAGGGGGTTTGGCATCACAGCAGCTTTGTTTCCAGGAGAACTATTAAAGAATGTGGCACAAATGTCTCCTGGAAATGCTGTAGAATTCAACAAATCAAATGATGACTTCGAAGCTCCTGAAGTGTTTCCGATTTTGTGTGTCATATTGAGATGTTCAGCCAAACAGTTCAGTTCAGAGGGTGTGATGTCTGAGGCTGAGACTATAGTATTATGTAGAATTATGGTATAACATTCTACTGATACATTTTAATGACACAGTGCTTTTAGAAAAATAGAAATACCCTGGGGCACAAAGCACTACATAACTTTACTTTTCTGTCACCCCCTTGTCAGACAGTATTTACATGTTTTCAAACAGACATTCAGATTTTTGTATTCATTATGGCCTTTGTCAAATAACACCAAATACAAGAGCAGATACAAGAGAGCTGGTTCCGGATTTTTCTACTACAATTTACTGTCGATTAGCAAAATGTGAGCGTTCTGTTCTGTTCGTCAGCTTTATTTGCAGTGGAAAAACAATGTTGCATTGACGGCATGTTCATTCAAATTAATATATTTAAAACCCACAATTTCGTAACGTATATTTGTCTTTATGTGAACAGGCCTTAATGGAGTCAAGTAAATCATAAACCAATTCACACCGCACAGACAAACGCCAACATCTGGTTTTGTCAGATCAGTGCATTACCCATGTCACCATCTGTTGGCGTTGGTCAGGGTTTGCTTTCATCCAACTGAACATGTTCAATCAGCATTTTATAAACTTTTATTGCACTTCCTTTATTAATATAATAATGATTATCAATATACAGTAAACACCAGATTTAGTTCAGATAAATAGATCTATTCTTTTTTTTCCTCATTAATTGTCAGTAAATTACATACAGACATACAGACACCAAACAGGTCATCTCATCTCACATTGGCACCATACTTAAAGAAAATCAATACTATTAACCATAAGGATTTTGTGTGTGTGTGTTGAAGTTAAATATTTAGCATTTAAGGGGACAATCTGCACACTAATACATTTACATGCCAAATGTCAATATACAGTCATGTTGTTATTCTGTCTGTTCATCAATGCTATTAAACTGGTTTGTCCTAATCTTACAAGTGACCTCATCTAGTGTTTTAAATGGCTGGATTGGAACAATGAAGCAAACAATATTGAAGTTTACAACCAAACAGTTAAAAAAAATACATACAATGGAAGTCAATGGGAACTGAAACTGTTTGAATATTATGAACATTCTTCATAATATATTCTTTTGTGTTCCACATAAAAGAAAAAAAAGAGAAAAAGAAATAAAAAATACTGGTTTGGAATAACAGACTGACATGAGGCTGAGTCAATGACAACAATTTGCATTTTTGTGTGGACTACCCTTCAAGATCACTGATCTTAAAATGATTACACGTAGCAGACTGATGTATATACCTTGGTCTTAATATTTTAAAAATATATAGATAACTTTTGGGACTAAAACTCCAACATATTCATAACCTCCCTATGAATTCAACTACTGCACTATTCTCAGTACAAACACAATATGAATCAACTAAAGACAAATTTATCAAAATTCAGACTGAATAGGGACAAAGATTGTTTGGCTTTTATCACTGAACAGCTCATTCCGCTAAATGCCCTTTCAGCACAGCTATGAGTCGTCTCATCACTATGAGGTCACTAAGGAAGCTCCCACCACTGTGTCGGATCCAGTCGGAGCGTTGTCTATTGACATATTTCCTTCAAGAACAGAGGGCCAGGGCAAAGTAAACATCGGCCTGCAAGGCATGCGCTTGCACTGATGCTCAGATGGGCCGATTTCTCATATCAGATTTCCCCAACATATTTCTGTGGCTGCCTAGACTAAGCAGGAGTCCACGTTAGGAACAGATAACAAGTGTCTTTCACACAGCACCGACACGTACCGGGGCGCTTATCTCTGCACCTCCTCACATGCCAGTGCAACCAGGACAGGGAGGAGATTGTTACATTTGGTGATTTGTTTTTGCTTCTCGAAGCAGATAAAAATGCGCATAACTCTGTGGAATCCTGGTGGAAACCGTGTCCAGCTCTGAATGTACAGATGCTACGAACATTTGAAAACGTACTCTATAACACTAATAGAGTATAATTAGAAAATAATTAAACCAAAATTCAACATTCTGTCATTATTTACTCAGTCTAAAGAAATTCCAAAGTTTTATGACTTACTTTCTTCTCCCGAACAGAAGAAAGAACAGAAGAATTTTGATAACCACAGGTTCGCATTGGCTTCCACTGTATGGTCAAAAATAGATGGTTACACTATATTTTAAGGTGTCTTTGTTACAGTTTAAGTACTGAGTAATATTAATTAAATACATATAGGTTTAGGGTTTGATTTAGGGTTAGATGCATGCAATTATGCATGATTTTCTGTTAACTACATGTAACATAACAAGGACACTGTTAAATAAAGTGTAATCTCAAAATATGTACATCCCACACTGAAAAAAAAAGTTGGTGTGTGATTTACTTTGAAACAATTTTCACTCATAAAATACTAGTATATTTAACAAATTACAAAGAATGCAAGAAATTTTGAGCATTAGTTTCAAGGATGTTTTCAACAGAGAGAGAAAAAAAAAGAAAGTCATTAGAAATACCTTCAAATGAACAAAAGCGTACAATTCTCCCTCACCATTACCGACAGAGCTCATGTAGACCTCTGGGCTTGATCTCCAGAGACATCTGCTTTGCCCCCTAAGACCCAACATCCTGTCATCCGAAGCAACTGAACCTCCCTTTCATTCCCTCATCTGTAATGGCAGCAATTAAAATATAAGGTAAACTTTTCAGCAGCCTTTCATGGCACTGAAAGGCATTGTGTTGCAAATGGGGAGTAATGTATTCATCCCTAGGTAAACATCCCTGCCATGTCCCTTCTGCAGAACAGAGGAGAACAAAATGAAAGTGATAATTTCTCCCCCTCTGAGAATTCGCCTCTTTAATTCTGACAGTAAACTCGTGGCTGTTACGGGGTGTTAAGTAGGATTTAAAACTTGTCAGACAAGACATGTTTGAAATTGCTTTAAATAAGAGTACTGTGTTGCTGTCAACCAGAGGCTTAGAGGAACATACTCTCACAATTGAGGCACTCATCTAAGCTCAAAGAACCATGCCCTGCTCTGCTTCTACTCCTTCCTGCCTGCGTCCTGCCTCATAACACTGTGATCCAGCCCCTCCTGGTGGTGACATGTGCACTGACACTATCCAGTCAAATGGCCACCCACAAAACCTCAAATGTGGAGGCCCGTGGAGAAAATCTGTTGCACCGAATAAAACATTCATATTCTAAACACTGCATGCCTGTTTACTGCAAATAAAAAAGACAGATGAGCTTGGAGATTTGAAATATAAATGTTGATGTTGCAATCAAGATTTATTCATCTCGGATTCATCCATTTTTTGATTCATCAAAACAAATCTGTGGAGATAAAACATGACTAAGCAAGTGTCCTTGATTCAGATGTTGGAGAAGTAAATATGTTATTTTACCAACATTACCTCCTAAAGTCTCTATTCCAGTAGTAAAAAGAAAATATGTAAATTGCATCAGCAAATAACACTGGTATGTGTACCAAAGGACTGGATGTTGTAAAATCTGCGATCGGGGCCCGACACTGGAGCATTAATTAATGAGCGCATTACAGTAGCAATTAGCCCGTCATAATTAGAAATGAGGGCACAACCAAATATTTCTGTCTTTGTATTAAGAACGACTGGTAAACAATATCTGACATATTTAGATAATTAAGCTGGGTAAAAAGAAGTCTCAAGTCACCAGGGCAAATACACACAGTTTAGTGTCAAGACGGTAGTGAGTCTTAGTAATACAGCAGTTTTCAATGTGAAATACTGCTACTATGAAGCAAGGTTACGTGAATCAATAATATAAAATGGTCCATGATTAAGAAAAGGAAACAATCTTGAAAAAAAAAACTGGTCTGTGCCACGATAAATGTACTCTTTATATTCATGTTGGTTTAAGCTTATGAAAAACTGTGTAAAGTGTACATTTAATGACTCTAAAAATCTTATGTGAAGCAACCCTCAATTAAACTTTCTATCATATCATTTCAGGTTTTCTTTTGGGGTTTTTCCCTGCATGTTTTTTCTGTATGTTGGGTGTATCACATGGCCTTGATTTTGTGGACACACATATACCTAAAACTAATTCATTTCATTTACAGAAATTTAAAATTATTCAAGTGATTGTATTTGTAAATTGCAATTTATAACTTCTTTTTTTTTTTTAGATAAAAAAAAGTCAAACCTACTTTCACAAGCTCTTTGTCTCACTTGCAATGAATGCCATTAAGCAATACTTGTATAAACCAAATACATTCAACATTCAAGCATCCCACTGAGCCTTGATGCATCAACATTGCTTTGTATTTTGTTCCAAGACAGCTAGTCACACGATTTTGTCATTAAGTGTCCGAGGCACTCAATGGGCAACTGAGCACATTGGTACAGCTGGTTCTTCAGCATGTTGCCAGGTTTCTGGGAAGTGAAACGGGAGTAAATGGCAGATAAAACATGGGCGAGAACAGAGTTGAAGGATGACGTTAAGAACTAAACCTCTGAAGCACCTTGTCCACGATCTGGCAACCACTCTTGGCGTGGCGAGTCTTTATCGTACAAAGGGATTAGATCGCCCAGTCTAAGAGCCTCCAAGTTATTAGCACCTTCTTATACAAAGTATAACAGCAATCCTAAAGACATTGATTGCAGGGAACAGTTCAAATATGATTTCCTTATAGCTATTAATATGTATGCCTTAAATAGAAGCACACCGCTAAGCAGCTTATGATATTATGAAAAGAATGTTCCCTCAGGGACATAATATGCCAACAGTGACAGTAAGGAGAGATTCGTATTTACCCAGATTGGCTGTACTTACGTCAAGCATTCTCCGAGCTTGTGGGAGGGAACACGGGGCAGTGGCAACAGCTC
The DNA here is from genome assembly GCA_038088235.1 of Zacco platypus. Classification (NCBI taxonomy): domain Eukaryota; kingdom Metazoa; phylum Chordata; class Actinopteri; order Cypriniformes; family Xenocyprididae; genus Zacco; species Zacco platypus. The sequence continues at coordinate 17,493,486 of CM076074.1, forward strand.
GGTTTCGATAAGCACTTACCGTGAATAAAAGACAAGCATGAAAGTGAGGTTTAGCCTCTTTAAAGATTCCTCACCAAATGTAGAGGCAGATAGGGCAGGTGCCTTTGGTTCCGGACGTGATTAGCCGTCTGTGGCTCACTGTTCCTGCAGAAACGAGACATTGCAGAGACATTGTCCAAGCTTGTCCAGGTGGGGGACCTGTCATCCCAAACCAGGGCTTAACAGAGCGCCGCTTCGAGCAAGAGATTAGGACCCGAGAATTTAGATTCTTCTCTTTTTTCAATGCATGCTTAATCCAAAGAACTGTTTTTTTTTCCTCTTTCCTTTTCTCTCAGTTGCTCTCTCTCTGACATTCTAGACTCACTTCATGTCATTCTGTTTTAATAATTTCTTTGCTTTATTTTTATCTCCCAATGTTATTCAGATTTTCTTTTTTTCCCCAGATGAGCCGGGCTTGATTTCTTTTTCATTATGCAGTTTCTCAAGGATAAAAAGGAAGGCTTTCATTGGGTTTTTCTTGGGATTGACTGGCACGGCTGTGGTCTTGACGGATAAATACACAACAGCAGATCTTCCGTTGCTAGAATGAGCAAGATACGACTGCTGAGCCATAAAATTCCCAGACACATTCGGAATCTCTATGAAAACACTATACTGTGCCATTTTTACACTTATGTAGATGCTTTACAGCTGGAAACGACTAAAGCACTACAAAGAATCGCTCTATTATTGAAGTTGTTGGCCTTGAGTATGACCTCTGATTACAACTCATTTATATCTTTACAGTCATAACCTCACTCTCACAGTTGCAAGAGTAGAACTTTATCAATTTGTCTGCCAGTGCTTTCCTCCGATTTTTTGATGCCAAGGATTGCGAAAGGATCCTTGCATCCCCACTTTCTAAAATATAAATGCAGTGCTAAATTATGTAAGCCCACACGGTGAAAAAAAAGTAATTATGCCATTATAAAAGACAAAAAAAAAATATGCATAATTGTTTACAAAATTAAATCATTTGGCTTTTATATTGTCATTGTACTAAATAAAATTGCAAAAAATTCTGAAAAATATTTACCTTTATGTTTATTATATCTGACTAGTCTTTGAGAAGATAAAATATAATTAAAACATTCCAATTGGTGAATGAAATATAAAATATTACAATCACAAAATTTGAATGTCTATATCAAATGTTTCAATTTTAACTTTATAAAGATCTCAATTAAACCCATTTAATTAATATCTTGATTGCACTACGGTAGTTATAAAAGTGCATTTTGTAAAACTGAGAGCTTAAAAGCACAGAGTACGATCATTAACGAAACAGAACTGTAAAAAATGTAAAAGACTGGAAAAAAAACATGTTAATTGGTTAACTGTGTGTTCTCTTTCTATATATTGTGAAAAACTGCAATATGGAAAATGGAACATTTCATTTAATTTTTCAGTAAAATACTGCCAAATGTACAGATTTTGTAAGTACACTGCAAAAAAAAAAATGGTTTACCTCAGAATTTACCATATTTAACCATAAAAAATATAGTAGAACAAATTTAGGTTTTACTGTATTGAACTTAAAGGGTTAGTTCACCCAAAAATGAAATTTCTGTCATTAAGTACCTCATGTCGTCCCAAACCTGTAAGACCGTCGTTCGTCTTCAGAACACAAATTAAGATATTTTTGATGAAATTTGAGGGTTTCTGAAGCACTCATAAGCAGTAACGTCATTGCACCTTTTGAGGTCCAGAAAGGTAGTAAAGACATCAATAAAATAGTCTGTGTCACTGCAGTGGTTCAACCTTAATGTTATGAAGCGTCGAGAATACTTTGTGTGCAAAAACAAATAACAACCTTATTTAACAATTCAAATTGTTGTAATATGCAGTTGATGTAGTGAACCCAGTACAGTGCTTCCATGATCTAGGCCAAAACATGCAATGTGCTGCTCACGTGTACAGCATTGGCCAATACCAGAGGTATTGTAATGTAACAATAGGTATAATAAGTAATAATATAATAAGTAATAATACTTTGTTACAGTACTTGAGTGTTTTTTGGGACAATCTGTTCTTGAGTATTTATATTTCTGACAACTTTTACTTTTACTCTACATTTCCTCAATAAAATGTATACTTTTACTATGATACATTTCCCCAAAGCATTTGTTACTTACTACAAAATAAAGTTGGGAGAACACAGACTGCAAGCAAACAAGTGCCAATAAGAGCTCGCACAACTGCCATTGATTTCATTTTCCGGGTTGCGTCCGTTGCTGGAGGGGCTGAGAAGAGTGCAGCACGAGAGCGACCTCTAGAGGCCAAATAACAACTATCACTTAAGCCTCGTAGAGATTGTTTTGACACGTGACGTGAGGCTGCACACTGCACGGAATGGGACACTTAAAAAACAGATTTAAAATAGACAACAAAGCAGTATGTTATACAGTACAGTACAGTATGTTTTCATATCACTAAAGTAATTAATTTGTTGAGTAGATACTGCATTAATGGAGAATAGCAGTATGTTTGCTGTCGAGGATGAGAAGATGCTAACATTAGTAATAACATTACCTCAAGCGGTTAAAACAATGTGACAAAAAAACCCAACTGTTTAATGTCACGATTGTTACCCTCTATTTGCATTAGTTTATACCCATTCGTTTGATTTTATGCATTCATTATCCAGCGAAGTTGCATATTTAAATTGTATCCTAATCATGTAGCCGACAGAAACATAAATCAGAAATGATTTCGATTTCAGTTCTTTTTTTATCCGCACTTTAACACTTATTTTGATTAGATAATTATTCAAGTGTTCTAAAATAGAAGCAAACAACGAGTGAAAGTACACATATAACATGCCTTTGTGTGTAAAGATGGCCATTTTAAGCATGTTTGTTTGTATTTATATGGAATTAGTTATCTGTAACATTAAAAGGTAAAGCATTCTATTACCACTACTACTATGAATTAACATGAATGATCAAGGTATAATTAATATATTAGTATTTTTTTATTTTTAAAACCATTTTTTTTAAATTAAAAAGCTAACAAAATGTAAGAAAAACAATCTTGCTGCTCAAACTGTGCATAGAACAATTTTTAATAATATTTTCTGCTCCTTTTGTATCTTGCATTTACTTGTACTTTTACTTTTAGTACTTAAGTATGTTTAATATAAAAAAAAATACTTTTCATACTTAAGTACAAAAAATATCACATATCTTATGGCAAGAAAAGTCAAGAGAAAATGTGATCAGGTGGCTATGTATTGATGATGACTCAACAATGAATGAAGAATGAATCTCAACAATGGTGATGATCAACAAAATATTCAATTAAACTCACAATAAAAACAACAGCAAAAATAAAAGCAAAGAGTAAGAACAAAATAAAATACTAAGGCAATTCAGCTGCATAATTTATTCATGCTGCAATGCATGCTGGGAGTCATTTCGGGCACAACATCTGAGTGTTTACATCCGAGTGTAAACACCACAAGCTGTTAAATGACATTATATTGCAGTAGGCTACTATATGAATATTGCCCAGAATACATTGTTTTCTACAGTATATTACTGTTTTATACTTTTACAGTAGAAAGCTGTTAAATGTACAGATTTTCGAATCATTCGAATATATATCATTTAAAAGCTCACAAACTCAAGATTCATCCTGTGAAAAACGTTTTGAAATCGGACCTTGCGTTACCATGAAAATGGTACTTAATTCTTTTAGCGAGCTCCTCCCCTAGTGGGTGGTGTCAAGTTTCATATTACAAAATGTATTTGTTCTACTTTAAAATAAAATAATATCTGCCAACTGTTTTTTTATATTTGGAAAGAAAATATATAAAATTTGTTACATAAGAATATATATATAAAAAAAATTAATAGAATGTTGGGGTCACAGTCACAGCCTGATTCACTACATGTCCCAGCATCCTTCACTCCACTGACCTGCACATCATCTGTAATTAACCCTCGTCACCAGCAGTCACCGCACCTGATCCCCATCACCAGTCACCTCTACTGAAGCTCACTCCTCAATCACATCGGGGTCTGGTCTTGTCTATGTAATGGCATTACAGACTCACCTCGGCTTCCTTACCTGCTTCCTGACCGTCATCCCATCCTGTACCTATGATCATCGTCTGTCTGTTCGTCTGTCTCCTCACTCAGTTGCATCCGTGTGTCACCATCATCTGCAACACGGAAAACAGCACATCAACCTTCAGCAGTTAAGTCGCAAAGTTATCTAAGAACTTGCTGGACAGATCGCGAGGGTGGCACAATCCAGCCGTGATATGTTCACCTTCACGTACCAGTTTTGTTCACTGATTCACAGTAGCCCCTTGGACGATCACACCATCAAGGCATTGTATCGGACTGGAGTAAACTACGTGGATCCACGGGAACTCGCCGATCTCGCCGGCCTGGACTGGAAGGAGGCCATCTCCCTATGTCTGAGCGTTAGAGCTTCATTCCCCAGTCTGCATTCCAGCCTGCCCCAGAGTCTCGGTCCAAGATGGCTTCCACCAGTCCACCACAACCATCCTTTTGCATTCCTGAACCTCAACCCTTTATCACAGCCCGTCCAACATCTCATCCTATCATGGCTGCCGCCATTCCAGACTTTCTTCCCGTCATGGCCGCCGCCATTCCAGACTCTCTTTCCGTCAGGGCCGCTCCCCAGCAGTGACGCAGGCGCAAGCTGCGCCGGAAGATGACAGCTGCCACTGAGCCCTCTCTAGTCCTCCCTGTATCCGCTCCAGAACCCGCCTGAATCTGTCCTCGAGCTCCCTGAATCTTCTTCTGAGCTCCCTGAATCATCTCCAGAGCTTCCCGAGCTCCATGAGTCCTCCTCAGAACTCCCTGAATCTGCTCCAGGATCCGCTCCAGAGCTTCCTTCTGAGTCCGCTCCAGTGTCTCTGGAACTCCACCAAAGAACCCGTCCCTGGCGAAAGTGGCCGAGCCTGGGGTCTGGGCAATGGCCACAAAGGCCCCAACATCATGGCTGCCCAAGCCGCCTGACCCACAATGGCCACCCGAGCCTCCTGATCTGCCACAGCTGCCCGAGCCTCCTGACCCACCATGGCCACCCGAGCCTCCTGATCTACCATGGCCACCCGAGCCTCCTGATCTGCCACGGTCACCCGAGCCTCCTGACCCACCATGGCCACCCGAGCCTCCTGATCTGCCATGGCCACCTGAGCCTCTTGACCCACCATAGCCACCCGAGCCTCCTGATCTGCCATGGCACCCAGTACCGTCCAGGAGACAACCAGTCCTGATCATCCTTCACGTCTCCAGGACGCCCTCCCTCCCGGCTATACCATCTTTGGCTCGAGGACGCGCCTCCCAGGAGGGGGGAAGTACTGTCATGGTCACAGCCTGATTCACTACATGTCCCAGCATCCTTCACTCCACTCACCTGCACATCATCTGTAATTAACCCTCATCACCAGCAGTCACTGCAGCTGATCCCCCATCACCAGTCACCTCTACTTAAGCTCACTCCTCAGTCACGTCGGGGTCTGGTCTCGTAGGTGTAGTGACATTACAGACTCGCCTCGTCTTCCTTACCTGCTTCCTGCCCATATTTTTGGTACAGCATCTAAACAAAATCTCATGGGAACTTCAATTTTTGTGATATCAACTTAAAATTTGGAAAACCAATTGGTTACAGAGTTTTGATTTAATGGTAAGTTTAGAGTAAATAATTTTGTAAAATATTTAGTACAGAACATTTGATTTACAGTAAATTTAAACTTTAACTCTTTTTTTTTTTTTTTTTTTTTTTTTGAAGTGCTTCTGTGTTATTCTCATGCGCTGTTTACACTCAGCGCTTCCAGGTTCTACGTCAGAATGCCAGTTCGGTATTGGCCGACGCTGTTTATGGAAGCAAAAGCAGCATGACGGATGCATGTGATGTTGACACAGGAGCCGGCCACTAATGAGCACCTGGAAGTGCTGAATGTGAACAGCGTATGAGAAATGACACAGAAGAGAAGATATCGTTCAATAAAATCGTTATTTTTGTTTTGGCGCTCAAAAATTCTTGTCTCTTCATAAAATTAGGGTTGAACCACTGCAGTTACGTGGACTGTTTTAACAACAATCTTTAGTACCATTCTGGACCTTGAAAGTGGTGATTATATTGCCGGCTATGGATGAGTTGTATACCTCTCGGATTTCATCAAATATCTTAATTTGTGTTCCAAAGATGAACGAAGGTCTTACGGGTGTGGAGCCGTCACGTGTAGTTTTGGTTTTGTTTCATGTTCATGATTCATGTCTTATTTTGCAGTATAGTCATTGTCATGTTTCTTGTCTGCCATGTGCTGCCTTTTCGCTATGTTTCCCTTGTTTGTGTCATGTGTCATACGCTCCCTTATCATGTGTCCTATGTTATCATTGGTTCACTGATTTGATTGTACACAGGTGTTCCTTGTTTGTGATTAGTCCTTGTATATTTAAGGCCTCACGTTTGCCTTGTCCTTTATCAAATATTGTCTGTGTACCACTGTTGGTGAGTGTTTAGTTTAAATTCATGTTTATTGCCAAGCCTTTGTGTTGTATTTTGTTCGTGTGGATTTAGGTTCGGATTCATCAAATAAGTGCATTTTGGTTCTCCAAGACTTGCCTTCAGTGAACTTTTTACAGGAACGATATGAGTAATGACACAATTTTCATTTTTGGGGGAGCTAACCCTTTAAGTGCTCTCCAGACATTATGTAGTATTATGTATTTTCTCAGTTATGATTGTGTACTTGCTAAGATTTTCTATCATAAAGTAGCCCTACAGAAAGCTAAATTGTAATGTTTGTTTACATAATTAAAATAGTATAATTGCCTATCGCACATATTGACGTTAAAAACTGTATGAATTATGATATGGTGGTAGCCAACTCGCTCACATTCAGATATCTTGATGGAAATTTTCTTCTGTCCACCTGCACATTTGTTCATGAGGGTAGCCTGCTGGTTTGATAAGTCCTCAATGGAAGCTGTTTAGATTACTTAAAAAGCACTTACAGCTGTACCGAACTACATTTTAATATTAACATTTAATAGTTTCTTCATTCCATGGCAATTTTAAAATTCATCAGGTGATAATGATAGCATTTTGTTGGGACTCCATTTTGAACCATTGCTAATGGCCTGCTTTGGTTGATGTTAAAGCCCAATATGTGACTTAACGATGAATAAAACCTAAGAAGAAACATTTAAATTATTTAAACAAAATAAACACTTCTTACTCCGTCCATACAATTAATGCACATTCTTGCAAAAGCACTGATTTCTATATTTACTTAAACTCTATATTTACTTTAATTCTCTGGCAATGTCAATGCTTTGACTTAAAATTATTCCTAGGGACAAAATAATTCAGTAGTGACAAGATATTGTACTTGTCCCTATAACATCGTCCCTACTAAATTCTGTCCTTTAAATTCTATGAAACTTTTTCCCTTGTCTTTTCTCTTCCTCCTCCTCCTCCTCACAACATGTGCAGGAAGCCTTTTGCAATCAGTAATCCGGTAAGAACAGAAATGAATGGAATGCTTTACCCATTTCTCATCTACCAAAGCAGAAAATGTCAGAAAGCAACATCAAGATATAGATAGCATGATTCTGAAAACTTCAGAGAGAGGCGTCTAAATGAAATTTAAGAGCCCGTAGGAATTTTTGCTGCTCTTCCATGCTCTTAAGCATTGAACTGTACGGAAATACCTAATGAATACCAAAAAGTGAGAAGCTTATAATGCATTGACATCTGTAGAAGAAACTTGACGTCCATGCTTGTTATGGATTTTGCCATGGTTGATCTTGTCAATGTATTGAATTTTGTCAATTTTATTGAAAAGAAGGTTACAGACCTTTGCATTAGTAAATGGTATTCTAAAAATATTATGAATAAGTTACATTTACCAAGCAGAGAGTAGTCTATTAAATGCATGAATACATATTATATGCAAGATGATAGGAAACACTGACAGCTTTGTGGAAAAAAGAGCAGTTTCATCAAAGGTCATCTCAATGCCGCCCCCTCAAATAGCTGGTTTGTTGATACATATGATCTTGTTTTCTGACAGATACCATCACCAAATGACATTCGGTGACTCGCGTATCAAGACTCAATGCATATGTGGTAATACACCATCGGTAATAGAGAAGAGAGCTTCTCCCCACTCCCTTAACACTTAACTCCATTCAACCCCTGTTTATCAACTTAATTATCCTTCTATCTGCAAGTGAAATACACACGGCCGCTTCATTCTCCAAGATATCCCAAAGTAAAAGATGAAAGCATAGGGTGAAAGGTGTGCAGGCGGGAGAACGAGGGATGGAGAAGGAGTCAAAGTGTTTCATTTATAACCAGAAAGAGGCCCTCAGAGGGCATTTATCCATAATGGGGAAATAATGAAGAAAGATTAAAGCCCTCTGGGACATTTCCGTTTTTTTCTCTAAATGATCATAACGTACCCCCGTTCCTCACAATGGACTCGGAGGGATCTTCAGACACCATTATATAGCCAAAAATGAGCCCTGGCAAAAGCGAGAGTCACTCCGTCAGTTAAATGCAGACTGTAGCAACACCGGTGAAAGGCTTACCTGCAAATTAAGAGCAGCAGCTTTTGTCTCCCTTGTTTGGTGGTAGCAAACACCAGAATGGGGTCTATTTCCTGAGTGATTTGAGGTGAGTTAGGAGGTTCAATTGAACCTATCATTATGGCAATGATTAGTTTAATGCCAGCAGGTGTGTTCAATGAGGACTTGAATAAGGATCTTTGGAGAGCTCTCTACAGCTTAACCCCTGACAGAACTATTTTTGTTCTGAGGAAGCAAGGTCTGCTCAATAGAGGTTTAAGAGCAAAAGAGAACAACCAAATGGTGAAATAAATTATAACGCATCAATAATGGCATCATATCAGGAGGAACTGCCTTGAGATAGACAATATATGGGTGTTTACTTTTTTCTTTTTTTAAAACCTCTACCATGCCTATGTTTAGTTTTGCCTTTTAATTGTTTTTCATAAATTGACTTTTTTTTTAATCGTCACAGTCTCAGACTAAGAAAATCCAATATATATTCAATTTTGATTGTCGCAACGCACTCCAAAAAAGTTGGAACAGAGCCAAAATATAAGTGAAAAGATTATAGAATATCCAAGTTAAAATGAAACAGTCTGGAATAAGCATTAGCCTAGATATGTGAGGGTATCATGTTTGGGTATAATAGGAGCGTCCACCAACGGCTCAGTCTTTGCAAGCAAAGATAGGTATTAGCTCATCACTTTGTGCCAAATTTCATGAGAATTATCAAACAATTCAAAAATCACATTTCTCAAGGTTTTGCAATGAATTTACACGTTTCACCCTCTACCATATATAATATTGTGGAAAAGCAAACCATGTAGGGCAAGGCAGAAAATGTGAATGACCTTCAAGCCCTCAGATGGTACTGCATGAGAAACCGTCATGTGTTAAATTTAGCCACATGGGCTCGAAAGTACATTGACAAACTGTTGTCACTTAACAGTTTTGCAGAGATGCCCCCATGTGCTCTGGGTCCAAGCTCATCTCAGATGGTCCAATAGAAATGTGTGCTGTGGTCAGATGAGTCCACATTTCAGCATGTGTTTTGGGAAAAACAGACAGAGTTCTCTGTCCCAAAGCAATAAGGGAGTAACCAGACTTTCATCAGCTAAGGGTGCAAAAGCAAACATCTCTCATGGTATGGGGGTATATCACTGTAAGATGGAGATGGAAACGCATTTGCCAAATAAATGACGAACATTAAACCCACGCGACTAATCTTCTGTTTCCGCTGATAGTGCTGTTACAGACATGTTATAGCTTATATTTACGTTTGATTCTGTTATGACACATTAATTCTGGATGTACTGGAACTCATTGTATATGAGTGTATGCAATGCATTTTCTGTAACATTTTACAGTAGGGTTCATTAACTACGTTATTTAACATGAACTAATAATGAACTGCACTTGAACAGCCTTTATTAATCTTTGTTAAAGTTAATTTCAACATTTACTAATACATTATTAAAATCTTGTTAGCATTAGCTATTGCACTGTGAACTAACATAAACAAACAACGAACAGCTGTATGTTCATTAACGTTAAGGAAGATTAGTAAATACAGTAACAAATGTATTGCTTTTTTGGGTTTGTCCTCTTACGTGTGTGATGCTTAAAGTCGGGAAGATTTCAGACGGCTCGTTTATTTTTTTCATATTCATAAGTGTTTAGGGGAAGCTTTCATGAATGTTCAGTCACAGTGTTTTATTTACTGTTTTGCGAACTTTGAAAAGATTTGCGTCACATTTAGATTGTAGAGACACATACTGCCATCAACATGACATCTTTCCAGGGAAGTTCATGGTTATTAGGGCAAGACAATGCCAGGCCTCATCCTGCCAATGTTGCCAGTTGCTTTCAGCTGAAAGTAGCTAAAAAGTAGCTGTCATACTGGTGAGTCCACTGATCTATATCAATATAAATATAGTTCAGTGGGCGAGTCACGGAATCTAGATAAGGTTTGACCAAGAAGTTGCTAGATTTGTTGCGATAGTCTTTTGAAAAAAAGTCTCAAAAGGGGCAGGGAAGTCACTAAATCTGGCAACAAAATCACTGAATTGGCAGCACTGCATTCTGCACATGCTAACAGAGTGGTTTCATAGATACTCTACACCTGCAGTCCAGATCTGTTTCTTATTTAAAATGTATGTCCCATCATGAAAAGGAGACATTCAGACATTGACAATCAGACATTGAAATCCATGCACTAATGACAAGCTGTCTTGAATCAGGTGAGATTTGGCAAAAATTTAAATTGCAAAATGGTTGTGTCAGTGGTAAACATGCCTATGTCACAACTTTTTTTGGAGTCTGTCAGTTCTTCCGGCTGACCAATCATAACCCCAAATCTGCCATTTTGCCATTTGTTTTTGGGGAGTATAGTAGATTAACACTGGTGAACTTGAACTTCAAAAATTGTGTGTACGTCTTTCCGCGCTTGAAAAAACTTCTGATGTCCATTCATGTTTATCTGATACTATAAATGAACTATGAAGAGATGGTTGGTTTATGAGCCAATTGAAGGAGCTAAAGGAGTCTGTCATGACACATTAAAGAGCCACTATACGGTTTTTATTGTTTAAACTTCTTTAAAAATTTTAAATATATTAAATATGAAATTGTTTCATGTGTCTGTCGACGCGTTGTCAGTGTCCTCTTTGCTCCGGGCTGTATTTTTCACTGCGTGAGCACATGGTTTGTCAAATACATGCAAAATTATGTCAAAATGCTGGGATTGGCAAGTGTTCACATAAACTGGGGGTGCTTTTCAATATCCTCGAGCGTTTCCTCGCTCCTACATCCTCCATCCTAAGACCCGGAAACCGATCAAGTTCAGCCATATTGTAGGACATCTAAACTCTCTAATTGCACCATGAGGAGGCTAGGAACGAGGAAGCTTTCAAAAGAGCTATGAACGGGGATACACAGGTGTATCCTTTGTGGAAGTCTTTCTCATTGAGAAACCTGACGTATGTATACACTGCAGCTTGCAGCTATACTTATGAATACTTTTTGTTTGCGTCATATGTCAGGTCAGAGGTCAACCTCCTGCTGAATTTGACACGCTCTTGAATGTGCAAACGGCTGTTGCCGAAAGGCAGTTATTATGGTTTATAAAGTTTTAAATTTGGATATTTTTCTTACAAAAACCTATCGCTTCACTTCAGAAAGCATTTATTAACCCACTGGAGTCATATGGATTACTTTTATGATGGATGGATGCACTTTTTGGAGCTTCAAAAACTTGGGCAATTCAATGTCATTACAAAGCTGGGAAGTGCCAGGATATTATTTAAAATAACTCAGATTGTGTTAGGCTGAAAAATATACACCTAGGATGGATTGAGGGTGAGTAAATTATGGCATTTTTTTTGTTTTGTTTTGTTTGAACTATTCGTTTACAAGATAATCAAGGTGTTCTATTAAAGATTAATCCTTCTACTAGAAGGATTAGAAAGCTACAGGCAGGTGAGATTGATCAGGGTTGGAGATAAATGGCCAGAGTTGCCCAGCCTAACCTTAAAGGGACACTTGTCTACCCACAAAAGGTACATATTAGTACCTTGTTGTGCCCCTAAACCTAAACATTTTTGCTCATTTTACTTATAGTGTAAAGTCAAATAACCCTTGATTAAGTAACAATCCAGACCAATCAGACCTTGGAATTCACCCAACATCTACTTGAAAGTAACCACTAGAGCGGCACTCAAAGTTGGAAGTGTTCAAGATGGTGGACTGAAGTAACATTTCATAAGTGACTACAAGTATAGTTGTGAAATTGTGCTTGGACTGGAACACTTTGAGGTTGGAAGTGGGGAATTTCAACAGCTTGTATTTAATTAATCAAACATGTAATTGTAGTTTTAGTTTTATTTTTTTCCCACTCTAAACATGCAAATCATCATGCTCCCAAAAGGTCATGAGGAGGAATAAAACATTCAACATTAAAAACATGTCATTTATAGGGTGCCTAAAAGTTTAGAAAATCCTGATAGCAGTATTACTCCCAGGGCATCTCAAACTGTGAATAGCTCAGACAAACAATTTACACCAAAAGGTCAAAGTGAGAGAAATTGATCAGCAAAATGGGATTTCCATGAGAGGTAAGATTAAAGATGAGATGAAAAGTTGACATGCTATACAAATGCATTTACAAAAAGTAATGAATATCCCTTGGTATGCTTGAATTATGAGGAACGGTCATGAATGAACTGACATAAAAAATATTTCACCTCAATTATGAAAAAAGCTCGAGCAAAAATGGAAATGTGTCCATAGCAGCTTTAACCTAAGTTGGAGCAGACAGCTTCCTCTGACACTTCAAGCATGAAAACACGCTTTACAATTGCCAGCTTGCTCAGGTATAGTTTGAATAACCCTGGGAACAGAAAATAACTCTATTGTGTGACGTTAATGAAATTTTGGCCAATCTAATTTGACTTGTTGCATAAAATTTCTTGGGCAAAACTTTTCTCTGCTAAAACTGCCTCTTATCAATTCATTTGTATTTTTTAAAAAAAATAAAATAAAAAAAAAGAAGGGGAAGAAAATGGAAACAGATTGAAACCGGCATAGAATATGCTCCCATTGTGCTGCTGCAAACGAACGTGTGTCCTTCAAGAAAGAATAGCGCTTTGCTTCTCATACTAAAGTCTTGATGCTTTCCCTTGAATAAATCATTCACATCTATTGAATCCTTTTCGTTTCACAACACAGGCCATCCTTTCAAGATGGAGAGAAAGGAGTCTGAATGACTTGGAGCTGGAGAGTTACCTTGCATAGAGAGGAATTAAGGACCAGTAGCCAATATTGTGGATCAACTATGCCCAGAAGAAAGGGGGCATTCTCGTGTTACCTGGCCAGGGAATTAAGCCACAATAGACTTCAAACAAGGGACAGCACACAATTCACGGATTGATTTTTACTTCAGGGACCTTAGACTTTCAAAACACACAATATCCGCCGAAGATGGACATAAAGCTGTGAATGGCATGAATGGCTGATGTATTACCCTCGTGGCCAGTGTCAAGGGAATATAGGTACCTTCAGACCTCGCTGCATGACCTCAATCTCTCATACACCTTATTAGAATGGCCAGGAGGTGAGAGCAGCTTTGTGACTCTTGTCACATATTGTTTGCTCTGCTGTTCTGTAGAGCATATAGAGTTCTCTGTCCATTCTGCTGATATCTTTTCACCTTACACGCTGAACTTGGACAAGAACTTGGTTGTGTAATACTAAACAAAGATCACTCCGAGAAATAATTTAAAAGTTCACACCCACACAAACACTGTGTTTAAGGGAAAAAAGCTTGTAGTTGCTTGATTGAAGTTCAGGTCATTTCCTTCAATTGCGTCTGCTAGCTATGTGATACAAAGTACACTGAAAACCTGATGTCACACAAAAGATATGTTCCCTTACCAGAAAAATTAATGATTTTTTTTTACTACTCAGACAAAATTAACTTCTGAAACTTTGTGGGAGGAGTCTCATTATGATTTTACAGGATTTTTTTCAGTTTTTTGCAGCCTAAACTGATTGAATTCGTGCCGTTTCTTGTAGTATTTTTCAGTGAAAATATACCACAGACAACTTTCTTGTAACATTTCTATTACTTTTCTGACTTCAAGAAACATTGGGCTCTGTAATTTATAAAAAGAGAACACCAAGAGAAACTAAGTGTTGTCCTCTTAACCCTATAAAGCCTACTGTATCATTTAATACATGAATTTCTAAAGACTCTTAACCAACAAACAAAACTTTGCTGAAAAATCTGTACTACATGAGCAAAATCATTAGCATTAGATACAATCATGTTAAAATATATGTATCAAATAATGATACAACAGGCTTTTGAGAAACAATGTGTTCTATGGCTAAATGCGTGTAGTGATGACATCACATGACGCGTCTAGGCAAAAAATCTGCAGTAAATCTGTGGTAATTTAGAAAAATTGCGAGCTCAATATTGTGGAGTTTGTTTAATTTTGTGTTAAATTCTGCAATTGCAGAATCACGAAATCCAGGAGGGACTGCTTAACTTGCAACTATTCCTCACAAGGGCTCAGGGTTTGGATGGTTAGCATGGTCCAGTTAGCCTCTCCCCTGCTGGTAGATTATGCAATTACACAATCTGGGCCTAAAAAAATTCATTTTTCACCATCCTCAGACATCCAAGAGTAGCTGTATATTCTGATCAAAGAAATTTACCAAATATTTCATCATATTATAGTTGAAGTTAACAATGCCTGATTTTTTTTTTCTTTTTTTTTTTTGTAGGGCATGAAATAGAATACTTTTCTGTTACATTTAATGAATAAATGAAACGCTAAATTAGGACTGTACCCATTCTTATTAAGTCATCAGCCAATCTGCAATGTCATTTTTTTTCCTCTGGCACCAGAGTGATTAGTGACATGGCATTTATATCTCAGGGGTTTGGGTCAAAAAGGTGATCCATGAGAAAAGATTTTTGATATGCAATTTTCTGATCACATTCTTCTGAAGGCCAACTTCCATATAGATGAATAGGAATGCTAACAAATTTCTGTCTCCAGGTAGTTCAGACCTCCTTGATCCTACCAGCGCAAGAGCTGTGACGTCAAAGCCAGCAGACTGTCCATTTCATGCTTTTAAGAACCCTCTAAAAGAAAATGTTACCGGTAGAACATCTTCTATAATATAATGAAATACTTGAAATTTATATGTTGCCTTTTTTGGGTCAGAATACAGTTTATTATGAATGGCCTTTAATGGAGAAAGATTCCTGCAGAATTGTAGTTACAGCATCTACCAGCAGGAGATAAGGTTTGCTTTTCATAAAATTAGTTGGTAAATGTATACTACACTATCACACATATCACTAACTGAACAGATCATTATTATGTCAGGTAGGCCGATATTTTAATCAAGTTTATTTCGATTTCATCCAACAGTTGTTCTTTAAAAGTTCAAAGTCACTTCCGTGGAATTAAAGGCCCCATATGTACGATTTTTGGATTAAATTGTGCAAAAATCACAAGAATCAATGTTATATATTTTGTTCTCTTGTGTACTTAAATTATTCCAAATGTTTCCAACAATGTTTAAATCCAGCAAAATCAGCCATTTTAACCAGTCTAATGGCCCATGTCATTGTCATCTGTCAATGACATCATTTCCACTTTACCCTCGATTTCTGATTTTACCTTCGTAGAAACCATGAAATCACCAAAGACATTAATATGTTGTGTTTTATTATGCAGGTGAGCAACTGTTTGGATACCTTTAGTGACAGAAAAAAAATCATTATTATATAGCTATACCAGAGGTGTAATGTAACAAAGTAATAATACTTCATTACAGAACTTGAGTATTTTTTGGGAAAATCTGTACTTACTTAAGTATTTATATTTCTGTCAACTTTTACTCAAATACATTTACTCAAGACATTTGTTACTTACTACAAAATAAAGTCGGAAGAACACAGACTGCAAGCAAGCATGTGCAAACAAGAGCTCGCACAACCGAGGTGGATTTCATTTTCCGGGTTGCGTGCGTTGCTGAGAAGAGTGCGGCACGAGAGCGACCTCTAGAGGCCAAATAACAACTATCACTGAAGCCTCGTGGAGTTTGTTTTGACACGTTAGAATATTACTTGAGTAAAAGTTTTAAACACTGACTTTTACTTCTACCAAAGTCATTTTCTGGTAAGATATCTATACTTTTACTCAAGTATG
Organism: Zacco platypus; assembly: GCA_038088235.1. Taxonomy (NCBI): domain Eukaryota; kingdom Metazoa; phylum Chordata; class Actinopteri; order Cypriniformes; family Xenocyprididae; genus Zacco; species Zacco platypus. Next base: position 17,509,810 of record CM076074.1, read on the forward strand.
GCCTTCAAGTACTTTATACACCACTGAGCTTAACACAGTTAGTCTTAATGTCTGAATCTCCTTTTCTTGATTTAGTAACATTTATGTATAATGTCTCAGAAACAATTTTGTCTATTAAGTGGCTAACATAGCATTTATTTGTAATAAGAGTCATTTTCTCAGTCGTACAATATATTTTAAAATTAATTGCATGCCATTTAGCAACACAGTCGCTAAACATCCAGCTTTTATGAGTATGATAATGTGCAACAAGTCTCATAATGTAATGGCTTAGTTGGTTCAAGGAGGCGCTCAATGAAGGTATTCCTTAGAGAAAACGTTTAATGTGAATATCTTTACAGACGGGAGAAATAACCAGAAAAAACATGCCAAACTAAACAACAACAACGCTAGACAAGGAACAGAAAGAACTCAGGGCTTATTTACAAGGGAAACAGGGAAGCAAACGAGACTAATTAATGAACAGCTGAACTAAATGAACTAATAATGACGGTAACACAAGACATGTGACTACTTACAAAAACAAATATACATGTAACACACAGCAGCCACAAGCAGCAGGCACAAGCTAACATTATAACCACACACCACAATTTTAATTTTTCAAATTAACTGATTTAGTAATTCAGCACTCGCAACCATTTCATTAGAATGAAAAAATAATGTGCATTTACCTGTTCAAACTTAACTGTAACAAAGTTCAAGTCCAGGGAAGAAGGCAGGCGTTACATTAATCGTAAAACAAACAAACAACAAAACGAAAAGAGCGGCTGACTTTGGCATAATACAGACAGTAACGTAAAATGTCCCAGGCTCTCGGACACACCCTGCTTTATACTGTACAAACATAAAACTTTAACACTGAACATGATTTCTCCTGAACATGAGTCCTGTCAGATTACTTTCAATCTGCTATAGAGGTGAATAGGACTCCCAAAAATCCATGGCGTCATCAAGCCACGTCTTTGTTATTGCTTTGAATAAGCAACCTTTATGTGCAAAAATTTACATAATTGTGCCTATAATACTAGCACAACAAGTGTCCAGTGACCTAACAATGCTGCTCAGAGTACAAAGAGAGAGACATGGAAAAAGATCATGCGGTATTACCTACTGTGGATTTGAGAGAATGACAAAATTGAAATTCGAGTTTGATTACCTTTCTAGACAATTTACTCATTTCAATCAATTTACTATAGCAAATAAATGTGTGTTGGAATTTATAAAAAGTAGCTTGTGAAAAATAATAAACTGGTGTATAATACCCATAACGGCATGCTGAAAATCAGGGCCTGCAGTCTCAGGTTGACTACACTGATTAACACACATGCACTGCGTTCAAACGTGTATACTATCCATCCTAAATATAGGCTTATGTGTGCAAATAAAAAGTATGGAGTCTACAAAACTACAAGCATGGCGGCTACAACATGTTTGCAAGACCACGTTAATATAGATGCCATGAAAAGGGTTTTGAGTAATCAATATCAAAACTATATTTAAATGGTATCTGTGATATATTTCATCTGCAAGAACATTGTGAACTTTTATAAAGATACAAACAGCTCAACAGCAAAACCGATACATCAAGAGCTAATCAAATGTAGTAAACAAAACCGTGCTTGCTTGATATGCGAGAACCGGTGAGGTTTATTATTTTCACAGGTCGAGCAAGCACAAAGATGATCTCCCATCATTACCATATTTTAGGTAGTGTTGCCAAAAATATTGATATTTCGATACGCATCAATTCGATACAGAAATATCTGAGAGAGTATGGCAGTTTTCCCCGTGGTATCGAAAATGGTATTGAATACCGATACTTTTCAAGGTATCGTATTAAAGCTGGAAATTCTAGTATCGTGACATATATCATATAAAGCGATCCCGTCTCTTCAGAAGATTAAACCGCTAGATTCATATAGATGACTTTTACAATCTCTTTTTGTACTTTCTGATGCGTTACAGTTTTGGTTGCATTGAATTTCAAATGTTGGGCAAAATAAGATTAGAGAATTTAAAAAATGTGGGCAAGTAAATGACAGGATTTTCATTTATTGGTGAACTAGAACTACCCTTTAATACTTCTCAATTTCTACATTAGGTTCATGAAATTGGATAATGCCTGTGCCCAATCACTGGAGCCCTAGATGCTGACTTTAAATGAAAATGTACAGGCCATAGTGTCCTTAGGACCTGGTCAAGGCCACACTCATGAAGAGGGAGGGAGGAAACCTCAAATCATCACACAACCCCACCTGAGTGGCACGCGCTTGGGCTTGGTTCTCCCTTCTGAGGCCCTGATAACACGGCTTTCTTATCGCCTTCAAGAGAGGAGATTTGGCCCCTGTCCAAGAGAACCAACGAAGCAAGAAAACCACTGTCTAGACACTTAAGGAGAAGTCAAGGAAAAAAATGCTCTGTTTGACAGGAAATACTGAGGGGGCTTTTCACTGAAGTCAGGCGAGTTGAAGGGCTGTAGTCCAGACAATGTCATTGTGCTGGACCGTCTCACCAAATCCCCTTTTCTCCCACCATTTCACAACCGTTTACCATGGATCTCAGAGCCGGACTATGGGGAATCACCTCTTATATGTGCTATCTCTGAGCAAGAGAGTGAACACAACCGGCATGGCTGTTTTTAGGTTTACAGTAACTATTAACAGAAATGATGGGAAAGAGACATGACATTGGGCAGAATACTTCCAAGAGAGGTCATTCAGACAGAGAATAGTTTAAAACCCATGAGCAGGGAATATTAATAAACTTAACAGCATGTTTCCCATGCCTCCTGGGACCCAGAAAAAGTTTTTTGAATTTAGTATTTATTCATGTACTCATTGTTTCAATGTCCATACATGGGTTTTCCCATTCATAAATACATTGTATATATTTTTCATATTAATGTGCTCAACAGCCCTATTGACTAAATTACTCCAGTTTTTGCGGAAACGAATAAATGCTTTTAATTCTGACAGAGACTCAGTACTGTCCGGCTCCTGCGTCAGCATCAAATGCATGCGTCGTGCTGCTTTGGCTAACGCTGAGCCGGCGTTCTGACGTAGAATCCAGAAGCGTTGCACTGTCTATACTAGTTGTTTTTGGTTTTTTTTGCTTTTAGGCACAAAAATCATTACAATAACATTAAGAATGAACCACTGTAGTCATGTTGACTATGTTAACAATGTCTTTACTGCTTTTCTGAACCTTGTGTGTGGTGATTATGTTGCTTTGGGGGATAAAAAAAAACTCTTGGTTTTCATCAAAAAAATATCTATTTGTGTTCCGAAGATGAACAAATGTCTTATGGGTTTGGAACGACATGAGGGTGAGTAATTAATGAGTAATTTCCTTTTGGGTGAACTAACCTTGGAAATTTGCTTCGGCCCCCTAGTGAGCTCTGGCAACTTTGTTGAGAACAGCTGTGGTAAGTATGAATTATACATTTTTTTGTTGTTGTTGCGGCTATTTTCTATAGGCGGGATTCAATCCAATCTCCCTATTGTTTCACGCACTGAACATGCATTGAGACTGTTTGAGGGCCCTTCATCCAGAAGCAACTGGAAGGAAAAGGTACAATGCAAAGACAACTGTGTTTACAGTCTCATCACATGCTTTGGATCTGAATGGCACCAGTGTCACAGCTCAGTGAAGCAAGACGCCAGCCCCAAAGCGCTTGCAATAAAAAAAACATTACTCACTGTCTAACAAACATGCACTCATACAGAAAAACAATCGTCTAAAATACACTGACCTCTTTACCACACAATATGTTCACACACACAAAAAAAACCATGATATGAATCCATCATTAACATCACAACTTGCCAAAACATGTTATAAGTGGCTCTGACAGTTCAGTTGAAAATAAAGACAAACCTCAGATTACTAACAAAGAGAAAATAGAGGATGTATCCAACCAGATCTCATAACTATTCCATAAAATGGCATTCTCGTATGAAATCATATGATGCCATTTGTATACAGAAACATATGTTTAAAAAATAAATAAATTACAAATTAACCACCAATTTGCCAAATACAATAGTTACGAATTCTCATGAGAGGTTTTCAGGTTTGGATAGATATCAAATATAAACAATTATCACTGGGAAGGGTGAAGAAGGGGGGGGGGGGGGGGATATCGGTTGACCACTAATCTGAATAGATTCCCTCTACAACCGAAGGCAAACAACAGTAATTTAAAAAAAAAAAAAAAAAAAACACTGGAGTAGAGTTGTTACCTCTGGCATGATTTCGATTGAAATATCACTGTCATGTTTTGCTTCTGAAAGGTTAAACCCAGGAGGACTATGATGAAAAGCACTCGGAATATCAATTAAAAAGCGGAAGGCAAGAACAGAGCACACAAGGAAGAAGAAAACAGAGCTTTGGCGCCGGCTTCACTGATTGGTTGTACACATCCTTCTGCCCCCTTTGACCACAGGTTAAGTCATTGGAAGCGTGGGTGGCAACAGCAAGCAGAAGTAATTATTGTTCGGGGCCTTTTAATTTCAGTGGCATTTAAAATGATTAATCCTTTTCTAGAGCTCAGTCAGAGTACTTCATATTTTCATATCGGCCCCCGAGGAGTGACTCGCTTCTGAATAGGTCGTCTCTCTCTCTTGATTGCTCTCTGTACATTCAGACATTGGAGACGTAACGGCGGTGTTTGTTATTGGCTGTGCAGATCATGCTTTACCCGAGTGGTCGGAAAGCATCCGCTAATGGTCGCCGGTCTTCATTGTTGTTGGGTATTCAAAGCAATTCACATAATTAGAGCGCATTCTTGCTACACAAAACCCATTACTGAAATAGATTAGAATGTGGAGTTTATCTGGTATAAATACGACTGTGTAAATGAGATCAGGTATGTTTGACGTGGATCAATTCACTCGCAGGACGCGCAGTTGCTGTTTTGTCGGTGAAATCAATGATTTGTCATGATTTTGCAAAAAAAAAAAAGTGCAACCAGTTTTCATTAGGCACTGGTGTAAAAGAGAAATCTGCCAACTCTGAATAATTCCAACATTCTTTCTTTATGAAGACTGGTACAATAACATGCAAATTAAATAACCTTTATTCCATCTATTGCTCCATGTCATGCGTCAACTGAAATGAGTCTAGAAACACATAAATTATCAAATTAATTTTGCAACCTGTACATATTTCATAAAACCACTTAAAAACATTGTTTCAGCAGTTGACAGATTGAAGTTTATAATATAACAAATTGGTTATTCCAATAAAAATGATTTTTGATGTATTGTTAAAAATTGCAAAAAGTGTTACAACTGTCCCTGGTCTCCCCTATATGTACCAATGAGACAAAATCCTATATTATGATTTTTGTAGCTACTTGGATAGTGTGAACACAATAAACCCCCGCTAGCACACATCAAGATATGGGTTAACTATTTAATGAATGTAAATTATAACTTGAACTTCAAAAACATCAGGGAAAGCTAACATTAATATTATGGCATTTTGGCGCTTGTGTTTTATATGCTGCATTTTATATGAATTAATTTTAAATAATAATAGAATGCAAAATAATTCGATTATTATTTAATATTAGAGAATAAATATTATTTAATTTGTAGGATTCTAATTAATGAATTGTTTTCTTTCATAATTTACTAAATGTATATTAAATACAAATTTGTGGATTTTATTTTAAATATTTTACATATCAAAGCAATGTCTCAAATTAATGTCAATGAACAGACCATTGTGACCATTTACCTCATATAGTGTTAAATGAGCTGTAGTTTTTTCCAGCCAGGATTTTAGGATATGATACATATCAACTGACTAAACTACATATAAACTGACAAAAATACACCTTCCCTTGATACATTCACTGGAGGGAGGTGAGAGGACACTAACCCCGGTCTCCTCTTCATCGAGGAAATATGGCTAACACTGCCATCTAGCGGACAACAAGTAACAACACGAAATACAAGCTCTGTGCTTTATTACTGATTTTCTGAAAAACAAGTTCAGTTTTAACGGTAAGATCACAATTAAAAAAAACAATCGCAAGTCTTTGTTCAAGAAAAGTGTTCATATGTCTTTATAAATATTAATTAAAAAAACATACGTTTTCAGCTGAATGTGGAGTCTCAAAAAGACAAAACAAATATATATATATATATATATATATATATATATATATATATATATATATACATACAGGAAATTGTAAATTTGATAATTTATTACCAGCGTCTTCTGCCCACCACTGCAATGTCTGTAGTGGTGGACAGAAGATGCTGGTATTAAACTGACAAATCCCAACAGACATGTGGAGAAAGTCTGGCTCTCCAATGATCTCTCCAGTGTAGCAAATCAAAACCAAATTTCCTCCTGGGCAGCAGTAGACACGGACGAGCAGATACCTGCGGCCACCTGGGCCTCACTCCAAAGACTCGGCCAAGACAATTTACCTCAAATCACCTCTCTATCTTAATCTGACAGCCCTCCTCGATTAGGAGGTGTGAAAATTACTTCTCTACCCACCAGCTGTCGTTCTGAAATTATCTTAATTGTACCATGATTATGCCTCTAAGCTCCTATGAGAGCAACCGTTGCATCCGTTAACAAGTACTAGCAAAGAAGGGAAGACCTTCAAAGTGTAAGTGAACACTCCACACTACATACACACAGGCAGCAGGAGGACTGCTTGCTAGCGTGAGTATACCTGCGAATTTCTCTTACTATCCAAATATTACCATTGCTAGGTCTTACATTTGCACAAATAAGATCATTACCAAACTCATCGAGATTTAGACCAAAATAGAATCTAGAACATAACAACTAAAAGTTGCCCATCTCCTAGGTTGGGGAGTAACGAAATACAAGTAACTTAGTTACATATTTAAAATACAAAATTTGAGTAACTGTATTTCATTACAGTTACATTTAGATTGGTGGTAATCAGATTACAGTTACATCTGAAAAGTATTTTAGATTACCAAAGTGATTACTTTTAATTTTAATGTCATTTAAACAGCAATTGGTGATTCTCTGACTCTGACAGTATGAAAAATCAGAGTAAAGTTTCATGTTTTCGACTGTTTTCATGTTTTGTGATAGTTGTTTGTGAGTCATTTATAATTGTAAAAAAGGTCACTGCATCTTTTTCTCACAATTAGTTTTTTTCCCCTCACAATTGTGAGTTCGCATTTCACAATTCTGACTTCTTTTTCTCAGAATTGCGAGATTTAAACTCACAACTGCAAGTTATAAAGTCAGAATTGGGAGATATAAACTTGCAATACTGACTTTTTTTCTTGCAATTGTGAATTTAGTATGTGATTAAATGTCATAATGCTGAATTTTCTCAATATTGCGATTTTATATCTCATAATTCGGACTTTTCTCAATATTGTGAGTTTATCATAATTTTGACTTTTCTCAATATTCTGAGTTTTTATCTCATAATTCTGACTTTATAACTCTCAATTGCAACTTTATAGTACACAATTCTGAGGGGAAAAGTCAGAAATGTGAGATAAAAACTTGCAATTACCTTTTTTGTGTTTGTTCCACACTTATTAGTATTCCAAAGTATTCTAAAGTATTTAGATTAAGTTACTAAACTTGAGTAATGTAACGAAATACGTTACAAATTACTTTTTAAAGCATGTATTTTGTAATCTGTAGTGAAATGCATTATAAAAGTAACCTATCCAGCCCTGCCCATCTGTTGACACTGTCAAGAAGAGTAATGCACTTAGTTTCTCATACGACTGGACTCAAGTTAACAAGGTAGCAGGTAAACAATGCTTTTGTAAATGTATGCCATTACGTTCTAAAAAAGAAAAGAAAGTATAACAACTTTAAGTACTCACCACACACCAACAACGTTGAAGGTTGAAGTAGGTTTCGTCCCACTTGTATAAGTAGCAAGACTAGCTGCCATTGTTTTCATTTGCCGTTTAATTTCATATAAGTAATGAAAGTAGTGGTTTATAGCTGGTTTAAGTAGTTTTGTTGTTGTTGTTGTTGTTTTTAGGGTTCGTGACTTGATTGTTTAATTACATAGGCTACATGCAAATAAGTTACTTGCGCGTGCAAGCAGGATGCGTTCGCCTGTGGAACTTCATAACAACTTAATGTAAACCTAGAACTATTAAAATAATCAGCTAGAGTTGGGTTTCTTCTTTTTTTAAACGCAGGGGTGTCAGAAACCGAAGAGACCACAAATTTGGCAAGATGATCCCAAATGGCGTGCAGTCACATTATATCCTTCCGACAGCAGACTGTGGTGTTAAGGCGATTTTCACTTTGAATCATAATTAATTATCTTCACAAACGTGCGTAATATAATAAAATTAATTCATAACGCTTGTAGGCTACTACATCTAATTTTTATAATTTATTCGCCATTATATCCTTTAACTCCTCCTGGGCCGTTTGTCAAATCATCGCCAAATTTTGCATGTCAACCAATCTGGAAAAAGGTTAGCAAAACAATTTTGATCCAGTAAATCGTTTAGCATAGCCTATATTATATATTAGATATACTGACATATCAGTTAGGGTGGGGCCCATTCCCAGCAAACGTTTGGACGTGACCGTTGAAAAGACGTCCCTCCGACAAGTCTCATCATGGTTGAAAAATAGTTCTAAAATGACATTTGAATGGATGTCTTTGACATTATCTTATTAATCAATCAATTAATTATTAAAGCAATAAGCCACAAGAAGCCGGAGTTTACAGTGAATTTATAGAGCGGAGTGCCTAAAACCCCCTTAGCTGTTATAAATTCACTGTAAACCACGACTTCAATTGGCTTATTGCGTTTATAAAACGGTTACTTCACCATACAAATATTAAAGACAAAAAAATATGTATCAATGCAACTTTCATGAAGTAAAATCATTAAAAGGCTTCCTTCTGCTAGAAAGAGTTACATTTATTACGCCATTAGATGGCGGCAAAGATTGTCTTTATGAGCGTGTCAGTCACAAAGACTTTTATAGGGAAACTTGTTGTGAACACGGAACAAGACGCAAGAATCAAGGGCCGGAACTACCCGTTCTATAGTTCATATTGGACTACACATAGCTAAAAGTCAAACTAACCCCAGAGAATTCTAGACCTGTACAAATGTATACATTTTAGGAAATGCTCTGTGTTGTATTTTTACAGTTTTATGCCGGCTACTGCAACTATTTTTGGCCAGGGACACGACGTTGCCGCCGGGCCAATGTTTAAGACTTTATTATGACCCATATGCCTTTATCCTGTGTGCATTAAACATCTAAAAACTTTTCTCTTACATAGGTTGCAGCTATGTGGAAATCAAGTGGCAGCGTTTGTAAGTTTGATTATTAGCCTCTACTTTGTATGCAGTAGGCCTGTATATGATATGTGATCTTATGAAACAAGTTGATTGCAGTTATTCTCCAAAAAAAAAGAGAAGCTTTTTTTTTTACATTATACGAATATCCTATATTGAATGTTTGGTGGTTCTATATAATATAAGTTTTCAAAATCAAATGAAAGGATTACAAAAGACTGTATTGCGTTGGCCGGGAATCGAACCCGGGTCAACTGCTTGGAAGGCAGCTATGCTAACCACTATACCACCAACGCACATGAATTGATGCAAAATGCTGTTTTTACTGAATCTTTCGTAATTTTCGCTGAAAAATTAGTCTGAAAATGCAAACTCAAGTGAAGTACTGCCGTGTACCTTTTATTCAGGTTCTGAACCTAAAGAATCTGACAAAAATTATGGGCTCGTCCGGGATTTGAACCCGGGACCTCTCGCACCCAAAGCGAGAATCATACCCCTAGACCAACGAGCCATAATATTATATATGTTATGTAGGTTTATGAATCAATGCTATCTGATTAATTTTGATAAACGTCTATGACAGAAGTGAGCCGTATTGTCCAGTGCAAAAGTGCCATGAAATACTGTAAGCATATAATCATAAAAGGGAAACTTTATCACATAATCATGTGGAAGTATATAGTCACTTATTATGTCTGATAGCAATATAACGGCCGGTTAGCTCAGTTGGTTAGAGCGTGGTGCTAATAACGCCAAGGTCGCGGGTTCGATCCCCGTACTGGCCATAATGTTTTATCTTTTGTATCTTCCCCATCTTCAAGAAACAAGATCGATTTAAACGGGTACCATATATTAAATTGTTACCATTGGCAAATCCTCTGCGAAACTACATTTTTCCTCTTAGTCTTTCATTGAAAATCTGTATGAAAATCTAACATTTAATTCATGAAACATTTTTCCCTGAAATATATGTATTCCACAATTATTGGTGCCCTTACAAATTCTAATGAGTAATAATCTTAAATATATATCCCATTCATGTGTTATGTTTTTAGGAACACTTAAGTGATAAATCATGACTTCCTGTTTCACTTGGCTAAAATAATAGTTGGAATGTTCTCATTTCCACTATCCGGGCAGTAATTAAAGTTTAACTCAACTGCAAATGGTAACAATCTACCTGTGTCTCTATATTAGCCCCAAACACACAGAGGAAGATGGTTTGAGTTCCCAAAACAAACAGTAAGGATAAAGTAAGAGAACTGCAGATGCTATTTGGGTCAGAAAATCAACAAAACTATGATTAGACATCACCTATATTACAAATTGTTTGGGAAGGCTGCAATTAAAAAAAAAATAGCCTTTGGTGACATCAAACAGCAATCTCATGCACCTACAGTTTGCCCGGCATTACTGGAACTTTCAGTGGGATTGGGTTTCATGACCAGAGATGAGAGCAAAATAAAGATGAGACCAGAGGACCTCTCAAAATAAACAGGACAGTTTACAAACTACAGAATGAAGTTTAAAAAAAAAAAAACCCTGTGGGATGAGCTGAAGCATAATTAAGTGGCTCTTTGTCAATTATAGTGAATTAAAGTGTACAATACCAAAGTACTATAATACTCGCTTAACTATACCAAACAATCCGCTTCTATAGTTTGAGGTTTACAAAGGTCTGACTTTGACTTAAAGATATACAGGCAGGTGAAATGCTTAGATGGACAAACATTTTGGAAATGTGAAGAAAGGAAAAAAAAAAAAGAAAGAAAAAAAAAAGTGCATGTGTAAGAAATCAGTCTCACCCCAACAAGTCCAGATACATTTTCGATTTTTATTTTCCTTTTTGGACAGTTTATTTTCCAGTGTTATCCATAATCGTTTCCTTTGTCATTTTTGCATAATTCTTATAAGGCTATTAAGAGGGCCATTGCTATGGTTTCAGACCAACCTGCATAGCAATTGGAAGACAAAAAAAGGGGCTGGACACTGACCCATTAGCAAGAATGAGTAAAACATGACATTACTTGACATTTCATTGGCACAAAATGGTCTTTTTTTTCCATCCTTCCAAATATTATAATCTTTAATAAACAATTTCTGAATATCAAAAACAAAATGAAAAATAAGCCGTTTAGTGTACGCTTTAGAGACTTTGGGGAACCATGGGACTTCTACTGCACAAGCAACTACATCCCTGGGACTTCCAAAGCAAATGGCAGTTTGAAAATACTTTTGTAGTGAAAGTCCCTATTTTAAGTCGGAAAGTTGTAAAGGCTGCATGAAATCCGTTCCCGGAGTCAGGGAATCGGGGATGGAGACAGAGACAAGTGAAATGTCTGCAACAAAATGGCTACCCTAGGGAACGAGGCAAAAGTACAGCTGGTTACCCATTTCCTATGAATGAATCTGACTTCAACCAGAAGCAACATCTTTCAGAGGTATACAGTATTTTTCCCAAACCCCATTGCAAAGGCAACTATGAGACAGAGCAGCTTAATAAACCCAGAAAATAACCTTTGTAATGAAATAATGTTTTTGTAATTAAGTCATATCAAAAATCACTTAAACCTGGATCACTACAGATCTGAAGCATGGTCAGGAGTACTTTTGTTTTCCTTCAATTTGTGAATAATCAAGACTCTTATTAGCAAAGTAATTTGAGCAGAGGAACTGTGCTGATATATTGGGCGGTCAAAGGAAGTGGTGAGTCCACATCCAAATGGGTCATATGAGGGATAATAGTAAGGGGGAACCAGGAGGTTGCAACATAACCATTGAAGGACACACATTTTAGAAACGTTTGGGTCCCCATGGAGATGATCTTGCAGTAGCCACAGGTGCGCCAAAACTGGGGAATTCCTCAGAGCTGCTCATATCCGGAGCCTAAAGCCAAAAACACGGGTGATGAAGGTTAAATTCCTTTATTAGAATTCTGCATAAATCTATATCTTAATTTCAGTCATTAACTCATGATTGATTTCAACTTTGCAGATTATGGCACTCAAGACATAAATTCACCTTTTCACTGCCAGTGGCCCAAGGAGCCTCCCGCACTACAAAGCCCTTGGATGGGCCACGAGGTTCTTCCATGCTGGAGGCAGTGGAACCAGAAGGCTTCATATAGGCCATTTTTGCTTCATTTTCAACAACGTCGGCCATCTGAGGGTAAAGACAAAAAAAATATTGTTTTTGCGAGTTTCTTTAAAATTGAGAACACTTCTTCTTCAGCTAAAATATAGCAGAATCTTACATATTCCTCCTCCAGGTTCAGAAGGTGATCAATGGCTTCATCAACCTGCTCTGGACGGCCAGTCACAGTCACTAAATTTGGATCTGCAGCTCCACTCTGAGGGAACCGAACATCAACCTGGAAAATACAAATACAAAACATATAGAATATGTACAAACATTTATGAAAAGCACATTAAAAATGAATTCAAAGTAGAAATTAAATAAAGAGCTTAAAAAAAAAAAAAAGTCATTGAAGATGTGACACCAATACCATCTCACCTTAAACTCATCCATGATCTTGCGGATTCCCTTGCCACGTGCCCCTATGATGCGAGCGTGGACTCTGCTGTCCAGGGTGATGTCCTCCGAGATCATTTCCTCCAGGTCATCCACTATAGCCTGAATGGCATCACGTGCTGCCACAGCATTCTGCTCATACCCAGTAATGGTAATCTGATCCTAAAAGACCAAAAAATAAATGAATAAAAAAGGTTGCTATGTTTTCAAAGAAAAATTGGTTTTTGCTTTATTAGCTCCAATCGGTTACCTGGTTCTCATCATTTTTGTCTGGAAATTGAATGTTGACCTCATGCTCATTGCGGATTTGGGTGATTATGGCACCCTTGCGTCCAATAATCTTGGGGTGATACTTGGGATCCACAGTGATGGTCAGCTTGAAGCTCCTGAGAGCCTGCGGACAAAAATATAATTTGGTTTTTATTTTATAATTACAGAGTGGAAATAATTTGAACAACATTGTAATTTAGACTTCAAACTCACTCGATCCTCCTGTTCAGCCTGTAGCTCTTTGACACGCTCAAGAAGACCCTCTTTAGCGCGGTCAAGGTGGGTGGACAGGCCAGTAATGGAGATAATGTGAGACTGTAAGTCATGAGCAGGCACTTGAATATTAACCTGTAGAAAAATATATTTGTCATGAATGACGGGACAAAACTAAATTTAAAAAAACATATGCTGTAAAAACCTTAAATACAATGCATATCCTCTAACCCCCTTGTAAATGCAGCTAAATACAGGTTTTTAATTGCACTGAAATTAGCCGTGAAGTGACCAACCTCAAACTCATCCATCATCTTGCGAATTCCACTTCCTTTTTGGCCAATGATGTAGCGATGAAGCTCAAAAGGCACTTCCACCGCAATGGTCACAGGAACCAAAGCCTAAATGACAAATAATTGTTTTAAAATCATACAATAAAACGCACCCGGACACAAATCAGAACTGATGTGTACAATGGAAATGCATGTAGGCAGTCGCACCTTTAGCGCCTCAACAGCAGCTTCACACCTCTCTTTGCGGCCAGAGAGCACAATAACATCACACTTCTTTGGGGCCAAAGGATCTACAGGTTCTTTCACCTCTCCATTGGCTTCTCCATTCTCCTGAACTGGAGCATCAGCTGATGGAGCTGAAACAAAGGCCACAGATTTGACAGACTTGTCACAGACATTAAAAACAGGCATGCGATTCTGTTGGCATGTTCTGCAGAAGACCGGTTCGAAGGGGGCATTGAATATAAAAGATGAATGCAACGAAATTTATTAAAAAAATAAATAAATAAAAAAAAAAAGTTAAGGGTAATGTTTTCCCCCTTGAGGTAAACATGTTAAAACAAAGATTAAATTTTTGCTTTCCATTAGTCGTTCATGACCACAAAATGCCATAAAATGGGACAAAAACATTTTTTGTTTAAAATAAATATATAAATGAAATTAATGTTGTTGGGAGTTAAGATTCAAGAACAGTGGTTTTCAATCAGTGGCTCACTAGGGGGCCTCTGCAAACTTTGGAAAAGTATCTGCTACATCTATAAATGTAAATGTTCCAAGGGGCACAGAATGACTTAAAGGATCATGAACTGAGAAGTCAAATTCTCCTTCATCTTTTGATCATTGTACTATAAAAATATCCTTTAAGTTTCAGAACTCAAAAACTCAGTCCAAAAACAGCTTTTATAGTAACAAAGCTCAGAAAATGACTCGTTTCATATGTCACAAAGTGCGATGCAGAAAATCAACGCCTACTCCTAACTCATTGTCTCTCTAGCCCTGCCCATCGATTCATGCATGTCATGTAGCAGTAAATACGAGACAGGATTACTCCAGCAACAAAACCATAGAAATGCCTCTGAGGATTAAAAGACGTTTTGAAGTGCCAAGTTGTAGAAAAACAGTTTTTGTATAGCCATCCTAGTGTTATTAACATTATTAAAGTATGGATGATCTTTATTTTTAAAGAAGTTCGTCAGATCGCATCAGTAAGACACCGTTTGTTCGCTTCATTTTTCTGTGTATTCTTATATAAACAAGTTTGAAGCAGGCTGAAAATAAAAGATGCAGTGCATGTTGAAGGACCGGTCAGTGTCCGACATGAGTGTGCGTAACCGTGTTTTTAACCATGTGTTGTTAAAGATAGTTTTATTTGTGCGGAGTATTTACAGTATGCTGTAGTGGCGCAGTCAAACTGAATACTTGTGATTTGCTGTTCTTTCATTTGGCATTTATGGGGTTATTATGGGGTTCCCAGATATGGAAGGCACACCGAGAATGCTGCTTTTATCATTTTGATCTAATCCGTTTTGCCATCAGTAAGACATTACAACAGGTTTCGTTTTATTTAAAACACGTCATGACTATGTTTTTCAGTTTATCGAAAAGGATGAACGATGAATAGCCTATAAGAACGTCATTGTGACAAAGGTATGTTCATTCACAATTGCATAAATGTTCCACATTGTTGGCAAATGTTTCAATTATGCATCAAGATATTTTTGAACATCAGTAGTTTTCAAAACAATTCCACATGTGTAAAGGAGGGGACGCTGAAAATTATTTTAATATGCAAAACTGTTACCCAATCATAGCAGTGGGTGTTTACTTCCAAGTCTTGAATGCAGCACGCCCATCAAAACAGAGTGTTTCAAAGAGAGGGTCAAAAACAGGATAGAAAATAGCTTATTACTACTAAATTAGGATTTTTTTTTTTTGTAAAAATATTGATCACTTACGTGGACCTCAGAGAACATTATGTTAAAAAAAAAATGCAATTCATGATAACGTTAAGCATTTAAAACAATTACGTATTCAAATCCAACTTAAAACATTTAAAAAGCACACAAAATCAAGATGCAAACGTGTTTTTGAACAACACACTTCTGAAATAGAACATACCTCACAACACAAATCAGTTAATAGAATAAATGAACAATTCTAATTTATCAACATTTTATAAACTGGTAGCTTCGTCGATTACAACAGAAATACCAAGAAAAAGCATCCCCACATCTTACTCTTATTGTTAGTTATACCAAATTGCCATCACTGAAGATTTCAAGATAAGCCATTTTTTCAGCTTATATTTGAGCTTCAAAACTGTCATATTGTGAGAGCTGAAGCTTTTATTTCAGAAAGATCAAGAAACATTTGATTTTCCATGATATGACCTTTTCATTACTGACAGTTGCTGTGGTATTTACCTTGCTGGTCCTCTCTGTCTGGAAACTTGATCTGCACATTGTGATCTTTAGTGATCTGCTGTATGCGAGAGCCCTTCGGCCCCATTATAGAGCGGTGGAACTTCTGAGAGATCACACACTCCATGGTCACTTGTGCATCCTGCAGATTTAGAGGAACATATAGTCCATTACCTCCTTAAAATAGCACAATAACGGCAGTTGTCTGAGATGGGAAC
The DNA here is from genome assembly GCA_038088235.1 of Zacco platypus. NCBI lineage: Eukaryota > Metazoa > Chordata > Actinopteri > Cypriniformes > Xenocyprididae > Zacco > Zacco platypus. Next base: position 17,526,066 of record CM076074.1, read on the forward strand.
TACATTCCTTTATTGTATGCAGATAGTAACATCTACTCACCAAATCATCAATCAACTCCAGCATGCGTTTCTTGGCAGCCTCCACACAATCTTTGGCTCCCTTTAAGGTGACCTTATCACTCTGGGAGCCAGTTCGGGGGAAACTGACTATAACACCACCATACTCATCAGCGACGTCCCTCAGGACTTGGCCACGTCGTGCCACGAAGTAACGATGGTGCTTGGGATCAACGATCATGAAATCTTCTACAATGTTATCCTGATACCAGGAACAGAACACATGTAAAACATTCAGAAGATACGAAGATTTTACTGATCATCAGTGTTTGGGTTAAAATAGATGAACATGGGGACTAACCAAGCTCTTAATGAGTGCTTCCAGCTCCTTCTGTGCTTCTGCTACAGCTTCCTCTGTACCAATGACTGTGATCAGCTCCTGATCCTTATCTTCAGCAGTAGGGAAGATGATCCTGGCTCCTGTGCTGTCCCGTACCTTGCGGATATTTCCACCTCCTTTTCCAATAAGGAACTTGTGGTATTCAGGTTTGGCACGAAGCTCAACTGTGTGGCTTTTAGTTTGCTATTAAAAACAAGTAGATTAAAGTAGATCAAGTTGGTCTTAGAGCAACAGTCACTGATCTTGTGTTAAAAGCAGTTTGGATACTTGTACTCAAAAAGCCTGTGCCCAAATGACATTAAGCATACCATCAGTTTCAAGTTCAAGGAAACCCATCCCTTCAAACATACCTTCTCTTCTGCCAGGGACAGCAGCTGTTTCTTGGCTTTCTCTACCTCCTCCGCTGGGCCTCTGATTGTCACTGCATCGATGCCAGAGCCCTCTGTTGGGAAATGGATGTGCACACCACCACACTCCTCCATGATGGAACGCACAAAACGCCCCTTGGAACCAATTAGGGAATTGTGCAGTTTTGAGGGGATGGACACCTCTAGCTCTGTAATATTCGCCTGCAGAGATATTTGAGAACAATGAAAATCTCTTCCTTACACATACTATTCAAATTTTTGGGGTGTGTAACGTTTTAAAAATAAGTTTTATGCTCACCAAGGCTCCAATTATTTGAGCAAAAACCCATTAAAAACAGTTTTCAAAAAAACAAAAATTCTTAGTCCCCAAATTTTTTAAAATGCCCTTATTATGCCATTTTAAAAAGGTTTCCAATGTTTTGGAGGTCTACACACATCTACAGCCAAAAACACTCTCATTGTGTCTGAAAACTGTTTGAAGATTCAGTCTCTAAACCCTCCCTTCTGAGAGCCTATTCTGCTCTAATTGGTCAGATGGCCCCAATATGTTATGATTGGTCTACTGCTTACAGTGTATCAAACAAAACACCCATTACCACATCTACATTTCAGCTCCAGAGGCTTCTTCAACACTTGCATATAGTGATATGAACAGTAACGATGGCGTAAGTTTTACCTTATCAATTCGAGCCAGAGTTCTCATCCTTAAGTGCAACAAAGTGTCTTCGACATGTCAACAAGAAATAAACACTTCCAGGCCTCAGCTACAGTGTTTGAGGGTAGGTCAAAGCTGACATTGTTTGGGGGCAGCCAATGAAGACCATAGTCTGGCATTATGCAAATGTTTTACAAACCTATGTAGGAATAATTGACGACTCGTTTCTAGTTCAGATAGATTCATTGTTCTAGGAGACAATAAATTTGTTGTACACTAAAGCTTTAAATCTTTGCAGATCTTTTCCATTCACAAACCGCTATATTGCACACTGCATGAATGTTAATACTCAGAAAAGCATAATAAGGGCACTTTAACAAGTGTAATGAACTGTGATGGACTTCACATTAAAGTTGATTTCAGGAAGGAAAAAAAAAAAAACTCACCAGTTCTTTCTGAATGGCAAGAATCCTGATTTTTGCTGCCTCACAGTTTGCCTTCTTCCCAGTGATGACAATCATTTCAGAGTTACTGTTCTCCGCAGGCAGGTCAATCTTAGTGTTAGTCTCTTCACGAATCTAAAAAAGAAAAAGTGCCAGTAAATAAACTGAGAATGGATGAACGTACACGTCTAAAAAGTAAATACTCACCTTCTTTATATTTGCTCCTCCTTTGCCAATTATGTTTTTGTGGAATTGCTTGAAAATGGGAACCGAGACAGAAAAACTGTTCTCAACCTGGAAAAACAAGTAGGCTAGTTTAAGAAAATGCTAAAATTGACAAGTGTCAATTCACAGACTGTTAAGTCCAGAGCCTTTTAAATGCCATTTAATAGTGTTAACCAGCACAGGTGGTCAACATAGGAACTACAAAGTTTCATTCTTGTCCAGTGCGTCATTTCTCTCTAGACATTGACCAATAAAAACGCCTTCGTAATCGTTTTAAACAAGGGCAGCATGCATCTCAATTCGTCACACAAACGCTCAATGCGTGAGACTATTGTTATTAGGAGTTTTAAGTCACATAGCAGATGGACAGTAAACAAAAGCAATCAAAACAATGATATTGAACAATAAGAGTGATGTTGCGGAGTCACATTTTAATGCAACCATGTGATTGTTATGTAAATCATTGTTCAGATGTTTGGTGGATCAAAACCCTGGCAAATGTGTTAGTGCTCCTGATATATTGATTCACAACATCAGCAAATGAGTAGAAATGGACACTGCAATAGAAAATCCAGAAAAATTAGAAATATTTGTTTACCATTTCAGCAACCATTTTCTGCATAAACTTTGTGCATTTTTCCACCTCAGTGCGAGGCCCACGCAGTTGTACAATGTCACTTTTCTGCGTTGGGTCAGGGAAGTTGATGATGACCTAAAAGCAAAGGGGAAGAAACGTAATTTCTCCATTAGATATACACAAAAATGTGTGATTGGAAAAATATACCATGCAACCTAAAACACTTACCTCAGGGAACTTATCCCGAACTTCCTTAATTTTCTCCCCTTTCTGTCCGATGATGGCTCGGTGAAAACGCTGTTCAATGATCATGTCCTTTGTACGCTCATTCTCCTATTGAAATCATGACATTCTTTGAGACTTTAAGTCAACTCTTGCAAATAACCCAGAGGACTTCGAGGTTGTAGAGTCTACAGATGTCCTCCCAACAACATGCACATGACTTCACTTTACAAAATTATGCAAAAAAATTTACAGCACACAGAGATTATAAAGTAAACCATTTAAACAAACCCAACCATTACACACATAAGTGGTAAACCTTAAAAGAAAGAACACTGAAGAGAGAACAGTAAACAGAGCCTTTATTCAATTACAACTTGCCATGCGTGACGCTAGCTCTAGCAGCTCCTTCTTGGCCTCCTGCACACCCTGGGGGTCACCCTCGATACGGATAAGGTTACTCTTCTCATTGTCAGGTGGAATACGGACTGACACTTTGTGCTGTTCTTTTATACGGTTAACTAGGTGTAGAGAGAAAAGCACATTTGTTATGCGTTTTCATTATATCTGCTTTAAAGATCACAACAGCTGTATGTTTACTCACTGTTTGCACCGCCTTTCCCAATTAAGTGTCTGTGGAATTTGGGGTCCACACTTATCTCAGTGTAGTCCATTCGACTAACCTATAAAAGGACACATGAAAACCAACCAAACTGTTAAGACACACCGAGACCAAAATTTAACAAAGCAAGTGGAAGCCTATACATGTCATGTAATGGGGAGATCAGTTTTCTTACCAGATCTGTAACAATTTCTTCAATCTGGCCCTGTACTATCTGTACATCTTTGGTGGGACCCTCCAGTGTGATCTTGTCCTCGCCCTCGGTGAACTCAATGTGCACCTGTTAACAAAGAGCATTACAGGGTTAGTTCACCCAAAATTCCATCATTTACTCACCCTCATGTCGATCCAGACCCATAAAGATTGTTCATCTTCATAACAAATGATAATATTTTAATATGAATAAGAAAACCGAGAAATTACTTCCCCTCTACTGAAAATCCATTCCACCAAAACTGACACTTCAAAAAATTCATAAAGACATCATTAATGTAATGCACACAAACCAAGCAGTTAATGGTCAATGTAAGATCAAGGCTGCTTGCCTGATGCATGAACTAATGAGGTATGTCATTTATGACAATAAATTTACAATTTTCCATCAATCCATGTTACTAATATTACAAAGTAAGGGGCCAGACAATGCCATTACATCTCTTTTGAAAGAATACAGGATCAAAAAAAAAAAAAAAAAAAACCAAAGCAGCAGAAACAAGTCATCAACACATTGCTTACACAAGATAACGCCACCACTAAACATGCAATCAAAACTGCCTAAGGCTACAGAATGAGATAAAACCCACAAAGAGGTATACGACCGTGCAAGTTTTGGGGGCGTTGAAGGACTCAATCTACTCTACAATCTAATCTGTTTTGATCAATATTCGGAAATCAATCCGGATGTGGTTTGACAAATGTGATTCACAGCTTTTTGCTTAAAATGTTGTCTTTTTTAATACAACTTGCCCACATTCATGTGTTAAAAAAAGAAACGTTAGTTTAAAAGTAGAAGCTCTGTTATTTCTTTTGACATTGTATGTTCAGATATTCAAACAAAATGTTGGGGGCTAAAATGATCTACTTGTGTTGGTTGATGCAATTACTGCAACCTTTGAACTGTCAACTGTGACATGTGACTCTGGTCATAAACATGAGAATGAGCTACATCTCACATGGCCCTCACTGAGCAAGACAATGGAGATTCAGGCCATGCACTCTGATGTGATTAGGGAAAAGTTGACTCGCCTTGGGCATTTGCTGCGTGATCTTTGCCAGATTCTGTCCTTTCTTGCCAATAATGAAACGATGAAGCCAAGAGGGGGCAGAGACTGAGGACACAGTGTAGCTGTTGGCCTGTAGAGAGAAAGTAAGGGTCAAAGGTTACACCATCAAATTGATAGCATTTCTAGTTACATTCAATACACTTCTTAAATTAAAGAAGAGCGCAAAAAGAGCCTGAGGAAAAGAATTCTTGTACTGAAACATGGAGAGGGGGAGGAAAAACAGGCTTGTTTACCTTGGCATACACTTCAGTGAGTGCCTGGCCCAGCCGGTCTGGCTCCCCGCGCAGGATTACTGTCTCTGAGCTGCTGTCGAGGGGTGGGATCTCGACCGAGACGCCGGTCCTGTCCAGGATCTCTTGCAGGGTGTTACCTTTAGGCCCAATCACATACTTGTGCTGAGATTTCTTCACCTCCACTGCAATAGTGGTTGCATTCTTCTTCTGAAATGAGCAAAAGGCAAAATTCAACACTCTCCCCAGTAAGCTTTCAAGTTCATTATTGCTTATTTCACAGAGATATGATAATTTTCAGAAGCATACTGTGGATTTGGAAAAGTCAACTAAAGGCCATTAATTATTGTCATTGCTCACCTTCTCCTCATAAATCTTCTTGATCTTGGTTATGGCCAGGGCCACCTGCTCTTTTTCCCCAGTGATAACAATCTCCGTTTTGTTCACACTGGGTGGAGGGACATTAATGCGGGCTCCCGTCTCCTGCATCAACTCTCCCACCAGCTTGTTATAAGCTCCAGTGATGAAGGGGTGGTACACCTTTTCAATGTTCATTCTCTCCACAGCACGTTTATCCTGCAATTAATTGAAACCCTCATCATCACCACCATCATCTATTGGGTTGAACATCGGATACATAACTGTGCGATAGAGTTAAACAAAAAAACGGAATACGGTTCCAGACCTGCTCGGCAGAGATGAGCAGGATCTCATGCTTGGCCTTCTCCAAGCCTTCCTTGGTTCCAGAGATCTTGATCAGGTTACTGGGGTCTTCGGGTCTAGGGATCTGGATCTTGGTGGCAGTCTTCAGCTCGAGCTCCTGCAGCTTCTCCCCACTCTTGCCGATGACAAAGCGATGATGTTCTTTGGGGATGGCCACAGTAGCTGAAGCCTGTTGTAAAGTATTTATAGAAGTTAAAAGGGACATACAACAATTATAATTCTGAGAGATACCAGATTTGCTAATGTTAAGCAAAATTATAAAAAAAAAAAAAAACAGAAAAAAATACTGGCTGGGGATTTGCTTACGGCCATACCACTCTGAGTATACCCGATCTCAAACAAATAATAATATCTTAAGCCTTTCTACAAGCTGCCCAAAACATGTTATACGCATAAAACTGTTGAGATGCATATATCTTTTTTGCTTTTTGTATTTTATTACCTGAGTCTGCAGTCGGGACACAATCTCTTTGCGGGCTTTCATGACAGCGTCATGTTTCCCAGAGACCATTATGGAGAGGCCTTGGTCCTTAGCCATGGAGAGTTCCAGGTGGGCTCCAGTCTTGTGCATTATGTCAAGACACACTTTAGCCTGGTCTCCTTCTCCAAACTGGTTTATGTCCTTGTACTTGCGCTCTTCCAGAGGCACATGGAAAACCTGTATTTATCAATGCGGATAACTGTCAAACCAATGAATAATTGTTCCCCAGTAAGATACTGACTTTAGCTTGATTGCCATACCTGGGTAATTATTGAGGACTTGAGAGGTTTAAGTTTAGATGTCCAGGCATTTCCAGTCTCCTGCACCCCCTCTGGCAAAGGCTTTTCAGGCAGAGGGGGGAAGGCATCCTTGTAGGTGGGGAGGCTATCCTCATCTTCAGCACCGCTAGAGCCCGCCACAGCAGCTAACGGGAAGAGGGGGACAACACTCAACGTTAGCTTTGCCAGAGAATGATTACAGACATCGCAAAATGGCCAAAACCACCACTTACCTTTGACCTGCTCTGGCAGAAGGCCACTGCGATGCTCATTAAAGCTTTCTTGCGTAAGTACAGCGACTGAGCTCATGGTCGAAATCCCACGTTTACACGGAGTCCGAGTGTGCCACTAAGAGAGGAAGAACTCATGCAATTACTACATTAAAGGAACAGTGCCTGTTTTGTTTTTATGTGTGTGATTCAACCACATAGGTTTCATTTTTATTTATTTAACCTTATAACAATTAAACTCATAACTTGATCTTCCAGTGAAACAGGACATATGCCAGACTTCTCCAATCACTTACTCAACCTAAACCCGGCCCGTCTCTTACATTCTGCCTCCATCCAATCAAGAACAAATGATAGAACCAAGTCACCACCCTACTCCATTTTCGACAGTTTCACTCATATGTGTAACAATACAGAACAAAAATAAAATAATAATAAGTCGCTACTTCTAATTTCTTTATAACTTTAAAGGGTTAGTTCACCCAAAAATGAAAATTGTGTTGTTACTCACCCTCATGTCGCTCCACACCGAAAGACCTTCGTTCATCTTCGGAACAAATTACGATACTTTTGATGAAATCCGAGGGGTTCACAACTCGTCCATAGACAGCAATGTAATAACTTTCAAGATCCACAAAACATCGTAAAAACAGTCGATGAGATCGCAGTGGTTCAACCTTAATTTTAAGAAGCGATGAGAACACTGTGCGCAAAAACCAAACAAAATTAACGACTTTATTCATCAATCTCTTCTCTTCCCTGTCATTATCTTTACAAAGTTTATGCAGTAAGTGCAGCAAAGGCTTCCGTGTTTGCGTCCGAATGCCGGCTCAGTATTGGTCAATGCTGATCACTTGAACAGCACGACATTTGTGTGATCCCGAAGCAGGAGCTGGCCAATAATGAGTCAGCATTCTGATGTAGAACCAGGAAGCGCTGGATGTAAACAACGTACGAAAATGACACAGAAGAGATGTTGTTGTTGAATAAAGTTAATTTTGTTCTGTTTTTGCGCAGAAAAAGTATTCTCGTCGCTTCATCAAATTAAAGTTGAACCACTGTAGTCACAGTTGCTGTATATGGACAAGTAATACACCTCTCGGATTTCATCAAAAATCTTAATTTGTGTTCCGAAGATGAACGAAGGCCTTACAAGTGTGGAGCGACATGAAGGCGAGTAATTAATGACAGAATTTTCATTATTGGGTGAAATAACCCTTTAAAGAAAGGGGAAAAAACTATTTTGGAAAATAACTTCATTATCTGTAGAAGCAAATTTAAAACGCTGTTAGGACTAATCCATTTTGTAGAAGGTCAAAGTTGCCCGTCTGTTACCTTGAACAAGGGCTAATTCTAAGCCATGGAGTTGGATGAACGAACACTAAAGCTAAGAGGATTTCCCCACTAACCCTTATTTGTTGTACCCCTAGTATGCAGAGCAGCAAAAGAATTTATTTTTTTCTACTTCGTAAATAAGTTCCACAAAGCACACGCATTTAATTAAAAACATGCACGCCACACCTAACTGAAACGTCTACTTGGCAGACTGCTCTCCTACTCCCCGCACAGGACTGTGAGGAAACTAAAAAGACAAGAACATAAAAGCTGAGGCTACTGTTACAGCTAAGCAGCCTTGAGTCATGAAAGACCACTTATATTTGCGGCAGAAATCCCAACATCTAACACTTGCACGGCTCTTCAGGAGTAGGTGTGCAGAACTTGTACAGTAAAATGGAAGAGCAGTATCATCTTGGGATAATTGGCTAATCACTCTTGTATTAAGTCATACAACATTCCTTCCAGCTCGCTCGGACAATCTGGCTCCTCAACCCCCCACCCCCCAAATGCAAATTCCAAACCTCTCTACACAGTACAAGGCTGTTTTAATGTGCTTCTCTGCATGCCCCTGGCAGGGCCTCTTCCTCTACAGGCCTCCTTAAGACTTGGACCCAGAGGCTAAACACATACATACAGCTCCTCAAGGCAGATCAAAAGCACTCCAGGGAAGTTGATCCACAAACCGAACACTAAAATTCCTTCAGATGCTCAAATGACACATTTAATAATGTGACCACTCATAAGATGTGATTTGATCTTTAATTATCACAGCAAACAACATGTGACCCATGGCTACAAACACAAGACAAACAAGGATCTTATAGTTCAAAGTAAACATTAGGCCTGTCAGCAAATTAATCTAGTAGGAACAACAGTGGTGGTCAATAATCTTACCAGCTAAATGGTCAGTTACCAGATAATCCGTCCTGTAAAGCTGCCCGTTCGTGTCAGCCTGCCAGCTTTTGCCTAAAGACAAAACACATCAAATGAAAAGAGGGGAGGGGGGCAATCAGACTGTCACTGATGATGCAAAACCACTTTATTTTGCCAGAACTTAATTACACGTGGCATTATTTGTTTGAATTTCATTTGACCTTGCATACTTATTTAAATACATGCAAATGTGACTCATTAAAGCTGGAAATAGGAACTAAAAGATTGATAAATCCTGCTGCCCTTACTTGTGATCCTCGTTCACGAGTTTAAAAATCTTAAATGATAAACATGATTGAAAATACATTGAATATACTCGCCAATACACGTGTATAAATACTTTAAATAAGCAAAACTAAACGAAAAAACACACAAATGTGTCTCTTAAGTGTTGAAACGGCCCTCTCGCGTCTTGCTAACGTGGCCATTCCTGCGTATGTCAGATTTAAATATGGCGGATTGACATTTTCTCTCAGAATCACATACAAGGGGGAACTGGAATAATAGTTGAACGCATGTTCAATAAAAACAATGTTTTGTGCGCATAAAAACGACTTTTGTATGTAAAACCTTCACACTGCTGTATACAGGCGCGCTACGTCAACTCATGACACGCCATGCTAACGGCTAACAGAGTAGGGAAGACGGATATCTCGTTTAACACTTAAATTCTCAACAATTCACATCTAGAAATATTTAAAATCAGGGGAGAGGTTGATGGTTATACATTTATTGGCATTAGTGATGTCTGTCGTTGTAAAATACGCCAGTTTTTGTGGTTTGCGGAGATGAAAAACTTGTCCTGGCTAGACACCAACTCCTGTAAACTTTGAGCTGCGCGTGCGCGATAGTGACACGTACACCAGCTAGCGCAAGCGCTAACACATTGGATTAGAAAAACTTTACTCTTATTGAGCCATTATAGCCTAATACTCCGAGAATGACAACGCCTAACAAGTATACACTGAAAACACGACCTTTGCTGATGGCCTAGTGTGAATGTTTAATCAAGATCAGCATTAGCGACTGTCCACACAAAGTCCACGTAGGCATTAGAGCAAAGGGTGAAACAGTGGGGAGAAATTGACATGGAGTCAAGCCAGAGCACATTTTGACGGCAGAAAATTCCCCCAACGATACACGTGTATCAGAAGTCAAGGAGAAACAATGCAGACGTTCGGATGCATAACATAAGCACATTGATTTGCAGAATTAAGAGCGACTTACTTGTGTTTGTGTTCCCGTCTGCCCTGTATGGTGCAGAAGCTCGTAGTGAAACTCCACTGGCGAAAGGGAGGAGCAGCAGCCAGTGAGTTATATAGCTCAAGCCTCCTCCAATCACATTCCCTCACGTCACATTCCCCGTTCAGATCACGCATTTCTCCCTGGAGAGGTACGGTGTTCTAAAATGTAGTAGTGGGGATTTGTGAATTCATCTCAGTAAGAATCTTTTAATCAGAAAAATTTGTTCACTTGTCCTTTCTTTCTGCAGGTTACATTAGTTGGTGGCTATAAGTCAGTATGTTATGAATCAGTCATTGAATCTTTCGTTAATAAACACCGACCGGCGGCAAAACAACTCATACAAAAATACCAAAATAAACTGTGATTTAGTTTCATTACAGTTATCGAATCATTTGAATCCTTTCACCAAAAGAATTATGAAAAAAGATTCGTGTTTTCTAGCAAGTTACATCAGCAGTAGGTGGCGCTAATTGACTATATTTTTGTTTATATGAATCAGTCATTGAATCAATCGTTAATACACACCGACCAAAGATAAACTCATACTGTATTTTAATAAAATGTACATACAAAAATCACAATTCTCACCTTTTTCTCAGAATTGTGAGTTTATATCTCGTAATTCTGACATCATAACATGCAATTGCGAGTTATAAAATCAGAATTGTGAGATATAAACTTTTATCCCCGTTTCACAGACAAGGCTTAAGTGTAGTCCCAGACTAAAATGCATGTTTGAGCGGTTTTAACTGAAAGCAACTTGCACTGACATATTTTAAAATGTCACTGCCGTTGTTTTGTCTAAAGATACACATCATTAATGTTTTTTTTTTCCTAAGGTGAATAAAAGCCACTTAAATGTCCTAATTGAACTAAGGCCTAATCCTGGCTTAATCAAAACCCTGTCACAGAAACCAGAACTAAACCTCACAATTGACCCTTCACAAACAGTTTGATTGACAGGCAATCTGACCAATCACATCCCAGAATCTGGGGACCAATCACAAAAAAAAACACTGGTGAACTTGAACTTGAAAAATTGGGCGTACTCACGTCTAAACTAAATAACATTCCTTCTGATGTCCATTCATGTTTATTTGATTCTATAAATGAACTAGTATGAAGAGATGATCGGATCACAAGCCGCTTGAAGGAGCTACAGCGATCTGTCACGACACATTAAGGAGGCACTATACAGTATTCATTGTTTAAACTTCTTTAAAAATTACAATATTTTAAATATGAAACTGTTTCATATGTTGTCAGTGTCCTCTTTGCTCCGTGATGTATTTTTCACTGCGTGAAAACATGATGTGTGGTGTGATAGCGCATGGGTTGTCGGGCATTGCAACAGGGGGCGGTTTTTGCGAAGGGTCAATTCTGAGAAAGGAAGTCAGAAATACAAACTTGAGGGAAAAAAATAGAATTGCGAATATAAACTATATCTCAGGTTTATATCTTGCAATTCCGAGAAAAAAAAGTCAGTTGCCAGTTTATTGGGCCTATCTTTTATCTCTTTTTATATCTTACGAGAAAAAAAAAAGTAAGAATTCTGAGATAAAAAGTCACAATTATCTTTTAATTTTGTCTCTCTCTCTATATATACAGCAGTAACACAAGGTAAGCATAATACTTTTTTACCAATGAGTAAGTTAAGCTAGTTATTAGTGAGCCTCTCTTGTATTGCCTTTACATCTGTTTACAAGATATAACAATTTGTCTTATGACTAATCATATCAATTTGTATTGATGTCTTTTGTATTGAGACTGAGATTTTCCCATAATGCAATGATGATTTCTGACACTGATAAGCAGAGGAGGGAGTAAGTCACACATGTTCAAGTCACAAAAAGTCTCAAGTCTTAACCTTCAAGTCTCAAGCAAGTCCAAGTCAATTTTTGTGCGAATCAAGTCAAGTCACTGCTTTATGTCAAGCAAGTCAAGTTGTAGCTTAGGTCAAGCAAGTCACTGGCAAGTCATACAAATATTTGATTATTTAAACAAATTTATATATTAAATTAAGTTAAAAATACAGTTATGGACTATGGGAGTTTTATTTGCATCAAAAAAAAATGCAATATCCATTCCTACTCAAAAGGTGTCCACATACAGCTGAGTTGTTAATACAATAAAAATCTAAAAATAAAACTACATAGCCTAAAATGTAAATGTAACTGAAATTATGCCAAGCTGTTTTGATATGCCTCAAACATTGCAGAAAGACCATGAAAAAGTATTAAAGGTGCACTATGTAGTTTTTTCGTCCGCTAGGGGTCACTAAACAATTCAAAACAGTAACAAAGCACAGTGAATATGGAATATTGGAACTTGTCGTCATGCCGATGGATCTAATAATATTTATGTGGAAATAATGTTTATGAATGCATGTTTTTAACATGACTGTGGTATGAAGCATGGCGTGACTGAGAATTGCGGACGCGATTATTAATGAGAGACAGATATCAGTGCCACACACGAGTCCCGGGGGATATAAAGAAATGAGGACATGTCATTCTACTGAACTACTCATAAGTACTGAAATACTGCTCTAACAGGTCAGTTTATTTGACGAATTAAAACTGTGAGGTAATGCAGCGCTGTTTCACTTGGTCTAACGTTTCACTATCATACTAAACTGTATTTGAGTGTGTTGAAAGTTGTAATGTTTAGTATTAGTTTGTTGTCTGTATGAGACTTAACAGTGAGCTAGATCAACATTAGATTATCATACTGATGATATTCTAACACCTCGTCGTGTTGAACTATATAACATTGATTAGTCTTATAGCCTACATTTGCTAACCTTGTCTAATAACGTGCAAAAGTGCCGTCTCTGTCAAGTCAAAGTTTGTCGCAAAGCTCTCGCCATCTAGAAAACGCCACGTCGATATTGATCCTCGTTTTATTTCTCCTTTTGTCCTAAAGTTTGCTTGGCATGGTCCACAATGTTTGAACGAAACAACAGCAGCTTGCTGCTAGACGTTACGCAGCTGTCCGTGTCTGTTGCCATGGTTACTGTGCAGCACAAGATAAACCAGGAATAACGCAGATATTACGTCACTGACAGGTACCAAGTGACAAGAGAGGAACGGGGCACTACTTAAAATTGTGGTTTTCTCTTAATTAACAAATTCTTGGAAACATTTAGGATAATGTAAGTACACAGCTGAACGAAATATATTACACTGTGCAAGTGGTTTTTGGATATTTTAATATAAAAATTTTACATATTGTATCTTTAAACAATTCAAGTATTATGGTTTCTATGCCACCAAATGACATTATTCAAACAGGCATCAACTTCATGGGACATGAACACATCCTTAAGTTAGATCCTTCCTTTTTAACAGAAAAATAACAACAAGAAAAACATTAATAATTGAATCACACAAACCTTGGACCCGTTTATCAGGTGTGTGTGTGTGTGTGTGTATACAATATATGTATGTACATCCCCATAAACTATCCATAGGCTTTTCACTGAAGACCAATGATTAAACACTGTACACATGCATAAATGCTATTGCAAAAAAGCTGACATTTCCTTATAAACAGTGAATAACCATTTACAATGCATTGCACTTACAAAAAAATTAAATCTGATAATTTTACCTTTGTTGTTTGATTATCTTCAATGACAGATGGCCACTTTAAGAGCTGCCACACATGACGCTGATCTCACTGTCTAACAGGCCTAACCCCAGTGGCGGAGACAGGGGTGGCCGCGGTCACCCTTGATATAATCACGGCCACCCCACTGACCACCCCGATCGTACTTGCATTTTTAAAAGACGAAAATAACTTCTTAGATATTGATCTAGGAGGACCTCGATCATGTTTATATGACAATGCTCGGACTGCGAAACTCTCGCGACACTCACCTGTAATCCCGTAGACAAATGCTCGAACGCGAGAGTTTCTACAGCGCGCGTTTTCAGCGTTCGTAAAAAAAAAAAAAAGTGGAGAGGAGGCCAGCTTCGCTTCGGTGCCTGGATCAACACAAAAGTTTGAGCACACAAACACATCTTTTCAGGTGAGTTATTAAAAGTCAGAAAAAAATATTTTATTTCCTTTAAATTATTTTGGAGATAACCGTGTCAGATAAAACCAAAGCAGTGCGCTGTGGTTATTTATGTTGCTAGGCAACCACTGAATCAGTGTAGCGCGAGCGCTGTTTGGTGTGCTGTTAAGACTTTATTTCTCATTAAGGCTGCTCTAATGAGGATACTCGACAAAACGGACATTTTTGGCATTATTGTGTGTGTAATTGTTCGTTCAAGCGAGACAGAGAACTCGATACTGGCGCGCGTCTTCGTGTTTGTGACATCCGCGCGTTCTTTTTCTGTTTTGGCGCCACTTAAATGATTTTGCGTGAATAAGAGCAAGATCAAATATTGTAATACTAGCCAAAGGATGATTAATAGATGATTAATAATAATATTGTAATACTAGCCAAAGGCGTTTAATATTTTTAACGCGTTAAACTGGAAGAAAATAATCGCATGTGTTAATGCATTAACGTTGACAGCACTGATTTTAACCCAATTTCTGTTTAATGAACGCAAAACCAATTCAAAGTACTCTTAACATGTCCAAAACATTAAGTCTATCACAAATAGTGTAACCTTTGACTAGCCAAGACAGCTGAAAACAGCGGGTCTGACTTTATCACTTACAATTTTTTGTAGGATCTGAATTGTCAAATGAAATTTGAAGTGGTGGTGTTTGTATCACATATCTTCATGTTGCAGGCCTTGCATACTGCTGTTCTTCTCTCCTTAGCACCGTCTTGCACATAGTCCTGGTTACGTTACCCGAACTTAATTATTCTTGGCGTAGTGTCTGTTCAGTCACCTGTCCATGCTCTTATGTTAGATCTCTCCGTGGTTAGGTTGCGGCGCGTTCAAAAACAGATATTTATTAAACAAAAGACTTTATTTCGAGTCATTTCACTCATGTCCGAGTCAAGTCTCAAGTCAAGAATATCAAGTCAAAGTCAAGTCTTTTATTAATATTTGTTGAGAAAGTCTCAAGTCCTAAAATTTGCGACTTAAGTCTGACTCGAGTCAAGTCATGTGACTCGAGTCCCCCACCTCTGCTGATAAGATAAAAAAAAAGAACATGGAGAACGTCTCCGGTTACTATCGTGACCTCCGTTCCCTGAGAGGCGGGAACGAGACAAAATGTTGAAATATAATAGGCTAACGCCAGTTAGAAAAACTGGCCAATTGCTGCTCTTTATGCAAAACGCGTGCCTTACTGGCGTAATAGGCAGTATAAAAGGCAAGGAGAGCGGCAATTACCTCAGAATCACGACTGAACGCAAAATTGAGAGAGAGCGCGAACACGGCGGCTTACGCAGTGTCTCGTTCCCGCCTCTCAGGGAACGGAGGTTACGATAGTAACCGGAGACGTTCCCTTTCGAGAGCGGTCACTTCGACACTGCGTAAAACGCTGCGGGAACCAAATAAAATCCCGCCGTGGGGGGGGAACGAAGCGATAGCAGCTATGTAAACCTTCAGCGTGGGGGGCAGACTGCCACTGTCCAGCCTGTGCTGCAGGAAACTTAAAACATCCGACACTGGGCAGTTAACCGGGTCGATGAGAAGCTCACAGCACCATTTTACAAACACTTGCCACTTCAGAGTGTAAAGGCGTTTAGTGGATGGTGCACGGGACTCCGTGCATAGCACTAAGGGTAGAATTTTCACCGGAGGGAACGCATAGAGCTTGGCCCTCGGCCAGCTCGATGTCAGAGCATCTCTCTGGAGCGGGGAGTGGGACATTGAGAAGAACAGCGGGCAATGCGCGTTCTCGCTCGTTGCAAACAGATCCACCAGATCTTCCTCACCACGCCGGGGTGAAGTCTCCACTCTCCCTGAGGAATACCGCTCCTCGAAAGTAAATCCGCCCCGTAGTTTAGACGGCCGGGGATGTAAGTCGCTCTGATGGAGAGAAGATGCCGATCTGACCACAGAAGGAGGTGTTTCGCCTGCTTGAAGAGAATTCTGGATCTGATGCCACCCTGGCGATTTATGTACGATACCACGGACCTGTTGTCGGTGCGAATCAGAACGTGCTGCAGTTCCAGTTGAGGCAGAAAAGCTTCTAGCGGCAGGAAGACCGCACGTAACTCCAGCCTGTTTATGTGCCACTCTTTCAGCGACTCTGACCAGAGGCCTGACACCGGTGAGCCCACACAAACCGCGCCCCATCCTGAGGTAGACGCGTCCGTCGTGACAACAATGTGTCTCATCACTAAGCCCATGGGAACGCCCCGTCTGTACATATCCATGTTGCGCCACGGCCTCAGAGCCCTGATGCAGCTGTGATCGACCGGGATGAGCACATGGCCTGATGCCCACGATCTCCACGGGACTCGAGCCTTGAGCCAAAACTGGAGCGGGCGCATGTGTAGGAGGCCCAGATGGCAGACCGAGGAAGCTGACGCCATCAATCCCAGAAGCCTCTGGAAATCCCTCAGTGGGACAGATCTGCCCGGTTTGAAACGGAGCAAAGTAGATATTATGGTGTCCACGCGCTGAGGAGAGAGGCTGGCCTTCATTGCTATCGAGTCGAAACGTACACTCTTCTGAACATTCACCCGTAACCCCAGACTTTCCAGGTGGCGCAACAGTGCTTCCGTGTGGCCTACCAACACATCTCGCGAATGAGCTAAAATCAGCCAGTCGTCCAAATAATTTAGGATCCGCATGCCGCTCTCTCTGAGAGAGGATAATGCTGCATCCACACATTTTGAAAAGGTGCGGGGGGCCAACGCCAGGCCAAACGGAAGTAACGTGTACTGGTATGCTTGGCCCTCGAACGCAAATCTCAGGAAGCGTCTGTGACGCGCCGCTATTTGAATGTGAAAATAAGCGTCTTTTAAATCCACCGCGTGCAGGAAGAGAGACAGCGGCCGTATTAGATCGCGGTCTAATTTTGACGAAACCGAGCGCACTGTGATTAGCCGCTGTGGGTCGAGTTCTTTTGAACTGATGATGCGGTGCAGCGTTGCGCTGTTCTGAGACAGGGAGTGATGCACGGGGAAGAAAGCTCTTTTTGTGAGGGGATATGCATTTTTAGTAACATATTTACATCTTTCACACACAAATTTCGTGGACGAACAACACCACAGTCTCCTGCAGGAACAGCGGGGACTGGAGAACAGAGTCGCCTCTTCTTGGGGGCGGGTTCCTCCACGGGAGCTCTTCTCCTCACAACCGGGTTGTCAGGATGACGGCTTAGGCGCCGCAGATGATCCGCCATCGCGGTGAGGGCTTCTCCTTGGGCCATGACGCTTCCTGCCAGGTGCCGGCCATTGTTTCTTCCGAACGACGGGCTCAGGGCGCGTAGCTGTAGCGGGGGTAGACGGCTGCTTCACAAACCGCCGATCCGTGTTTCGGTGAGCAGATGAAGAGCGTGATCTGACGCTGGGCTGCGGCTGGAATGAGCGACGGGGCATCACGTGGCTCATCGCTTTCACGCGCTTTTGCGCACTTTTGCGCCTCAGCAAAACGCTCGACGACGGACTCCACGGCGTCGCCAAAGAGGCCGGAGGGAGTGATGGGAGCGTTGAGGAGGGTCTTACGGTCCGCGTCCTTCAGGTCAGCCAGGGTAAGCCATAGGTGCCTTTGGAGGACTACCATAAACCCCATAGCGCGGCCAATGGCCTGAGCGGAGCACTTTGTCGCCATGAGGGCAAAATCTGTCGCTGCACGTATGTCTCTAACCACCTCCGCTTCGAGACCGGCGTCATCAAGAGACTGCAGTCGCTTTGCTTGAAAAACCTGCAGCACCGCCATGGAGTTGAGCGCTGAGGCCGCTTCCCCCGCGAAAGCGTAGGCTTTGTCGGCAAGATGGGCCATGAACCTGCACGGTTTGGATGGCAGGCCCAGATCCGATCCTAGGGAGGCGGCCGACGGACACAGGTGAGCGGCGACCGTTTCCTTGACGGGGGGAGTGCGCACGTAACTCACGTAAACGACTTCACCACATGGCCATGGACGTCCGGGAAAAATGGAGTTCTCCTTTTCGGAGCGGCCTGGCGGCGGCCCGATTGGAGATACCAGGAGTCCAGCTTAGGTTTCGTTGGTTCGACTGGGGCCTTCCACGTGAGGTCCAGCTCTGTAACTGCCTTCTCAAGCACCCTCATGAACTCCTCCTGGAGGTCTACAGGGGCTTGGGCCTCTGGGCGGTCGGGCTCGGAAGCCGCCCAATCTTTCTCGGACGCGGAAAGGGACATGTGCTCCGCCGCGCGAAGGAGAAGAAATCCTCGGTCATGGACGCAGGGGGGTGGAAGGCCTCTCCTGTGAAGACGACGGCTGGAGAGAGGGGAGATGGAAGAGGACGGTGAAGCAACGTATCTCCTCGCTCGTCGTCGTAATCGACGTCGTCGTCTACGCGAGCGGGGCCCACCAGCGGCTCGCTGGCGGCAGTGGGCCTAGCTCCTGTGAAGGACCGCACATAGTCCCTTCTGGCTCAGGCTGGAAAGTCCGCGCAGTGGGGGCAGTTCCCCGAGTCCGCGAAGGCTGCTTCAGCGTGGGCCAGGCCCAGGCAAGCCACACAGTGCGTGTGGTTGTCGGGCGGGTCGATGGGACCCGCGCAGATGCTACAAGTTGAAGTCATCAGATGCCTAGGAGAAGTAAATCAGCATTGGCAACTTTCAACGATGAGCGTGAAGGAAGAGATTCTGAGGTAATTGCCGCTCTCCTTGCCTTTTATACTGCCTATTACGCCAGTAAGGCACGCGTTTTGCGTAAAGAGCAGCAATTGGCCAGTTTTTCTATCTGGCGTTAGCCTATTATATTTCAACATTTTGGAAGAAAGGGATTTCTACTATTTCGGGGTAGTCGTGGCCTGGTGGTGAGGGAGTTGGGCTTGTAACGTGAAGGGTGCTGGTTCGATTCCCACGCCGACAGGAATTGAAGGTGGGGATTGTGAATAAACAACACTCTCTCCACCTTCGATACCACGACTAAAGTGCCCTTGAGCAAGGCACCTAGCCCCTAATTGCTCCCCGGGCGCTGTCGCAATAGCTGCCCACTGCTCCGGGTGTGTGTTCACTGTGTGTGTGTTCACTACTCACTGCTGTGTGTGTGCACTTGGGATGGGTTAAATGCAGAGCACTAATTTCGAGTATGGGTCACCATACTTGACAATACGTCACGACGACGACAACTAGTCATTTCCCGCAGCGTTTTATGCAGTGTTGAAGTGACCGCTCTCGAAAGGGAACGTGTACCTAGAGAGAGGGCGAGAAAATGAGGATGTCATCCAGGTAAACACAGACAAATTGAGCATGTCTCTCAAGATATCATTTTGAGTGCCTGGAAGATGGTTTTATCTCACAATTCTTATCTCCACTGGTCTTCTGTTATGTACTTTCTCAATCTAAACTTAAACCTATGAAAACCTTAGTCTATGTCAGAGTTTGGGATGAGTGATTGTCAGATGGTCACAGCACAGGTTTGTTCTGATAGACAGGAAGGAAAAAATGTTTTTTTCTAAAAAAAAAAAAAAAAAGCTAAATGCTCACAAACAACAATGCCTAGTTACACTTGAAAAATAAATATGTTTATCAACTTTTAAAAGTGTAGGCCTACTTCCTATATATTTTGTTATTGATATCAAAGGTGTAACAGTTCAGGGTGGCTTGGAAAGCACACGACGAAGGAGATGTTGATAACAACAAGTCTTTAATTCAATAGCAAATACAGAAGAGTAAGATGGTATTCACACAAACAATAACTGAACACGGACTGAACAGAACAGGGAGTATAAATACACATAGAAACTGGGGACACTAAACCAGCACAGCTGGACAGAGATTAACTAATGAGACACCATAGCAACTAATGAGAACTAAACATGAGCGAAAATGCACTAAACTGAACACACATACGTGACAAAAGGATGCAAGTCAAAACCACTGATCATAAATGATGTTAATATACTGGTGCATCTCAATAAATTGGAATGTCGTGGAAAAGTTCATTTATTTCAGTAATTCAACTCAAATTGTGAAACGTGTGTATTAAATAAATTCAATGCACACAGACTGAAGTAGTTTAAGTCTGTGTTTCATTTAATTGTGATGATTGTGGCTCACATTTAACAAAAACCCACCAATTCACCATCTCAACAAATTAGAATATGGTGACATGCCAATCAGCTAATCCTGCAAAGGTTTCCTGAGCCTTCAAAATGGTCTCTCAGTTTGGTTCACTAGACTACACAATCATGGGGAAGACTACTGATCTGAAAGTTGTCCAGAAGACAATCATTGACACCCTTCACAAGGAGGGTAAGCCACAAAGCTGGCTGTTTACAGAGTGCTGTATCCAAGCATGTTAACAGAAAGTTGAGTGGAAGGAAAAAGTGTTTAAAGAAAAAGATCCTCAACCAACCGAAAGAACCGCAGCCTTATGAGGTTTGTCAAGCGAAATTGATTCAAGAATTTGGGTCAACTTCACAAGGAATGGACTGAGGCTGGGGTCAAGGCATCATGAGCCACCACACACAGACGTGTCAAGGAATTTGGCTACAGTTGTCGAATTCCTCTTGTTAAGCCTCTCCTGAACCAGACAACGTCAGAGGCGGCTTACCTGGGCTAAGGAGAAGAAGAACTGGACTGTTGCCTAGTGGTCCAAAGTCCTCTTTTCAGATGAGAGCAAGTTTTGTATTTCATTTGGAAACCAAGGTTCTGGAGGAAGGGTGGAGAAGCTCAAGCCCAAGTTGCTTGAAGTCCAGTGTTAAGTTTCCACAGTCTGTGATGATTTGGGGTGAAATGTCATCTGTTGGTGTTGGTCCATTGTGTTTTTTCGAAACCAAAGTCACTCCACCCATTTACCAAAAATGTTTGGTGTACTTTAAGCTTCCTTCTGCTGACCAGCTTTTTAAAGAAGCTGATTTCATTTTCCAGCAGGATTTGGCACCTGCCCACACTGCCAAAAATACCAAAAGTTGCTTAAATGACCATGGTGTTGGTGTGCTTGACTGGCCAGCAAACTCACCAGACCTGAACCCCATAGAGAGTCTATGGGGTATTGTCAAGAGGAAAATGAGAAACGAGAGACCAAAAAATGCAGATGAGCTGAAGGCCACTGTCAAAGAAAGCTGGGCTTCCATACCACCTCAACAGTGCCACAAACTGATCACCTCCATGCCATGCTGAATTGAGGCAGTAATTAAAGCATAAGGAGCCCCTACCATGTACTGAGTACATATACAGTAAATGAACATATTTTCCAGAAGGCCAATGATTCACTAAAAATGTTTTTTTTTTTTTTATAAAGTATTCTAATTTGTTGAGATTAATTGGTGGGTGTAACAAAGTTCTTAAGAACGGGAAGAAGGAGGCGGGAACCGGCGAACGTTCAACAACTTTAATAATAAAATAAACAAACAATAAAACGAAAGTAAAAGGCAAAATCACACAAGCAAAATAAAACACAACATAAAATCCAGGCCTGGTCCTCTCTCGTCCTTCACTGTTGTCGCTCCTCTTTTATGCTTCCGGAGCTCCTCCGTGAGAGATATGAGACCGGTGCGCTGAGCAGCTGAAGCTCGTTATCTCTCGCGTCACCGGCCTCGCGCCGTTCCCTCACGGCTCTCGCCCGCCCTGCTCGTCACAGTGGGGTTTTGTTAAATGTGAGGCTAAATCATCACAATTAAAAGAACCAAAGACTTAAACTACTTCAGTCTGTGTGCATTGAATTTATTTAATACACACGTTTCACAATTTGAATTGAGTTACTGAAATAAATTAACTTCTCCACAACATTCTAACTTATTGAGATGCACCTGTATAAATATACAGGTAGTTCTGGTGTACTGGTGATCGCGACTGCCCTTTCCCCATCTCCCAAGACTCGTACCACTTTCGCTGGTGTCCTGCGCTGGGCTGGCTGCTCATTCTGCTCGGCTCTCATCGATTCAGGAGTGGAGGTGAATTTCATAGATGAGACGTGGGCATTAAAACATGGCATTCCCTCATGTGATTTAAAGGACTCTCCAACTGTTTTTGCCTTGAATGGCCGAGTTCTTTCTAAGATCCATCGAGCCACCTTCTCAGTGAGTCTCACTGTTTCAGGCAACCATCAAGAGACTATCACATTTTTTTATCTATCGTTTAGGGTCAATGCAGCATAATCCTCAGATTTCCTGGCCAAAGGGGGCTAGTTTATCTTGGAGTCTATTGTGCCATGTTGAGTGTCTTGTTTCTGCTGTTCCTGCTGTTTCTCCTGTGTCTGTGTTTCAGGAGGAGTCCAGTGATTTGCCTGGTCTCCCTGAGGAGAATCACGGTCTGCGAGTGGTGTTCAATCATTCCCGGGCTGCTTCTCTCCCTCCTCATTGACCTTATGAATGCAGCATTGATCTTCTCCCAGGCAATATTCTGTCTGGCGGGAGACTGTATTCTCTTTCCACGCCTGAACGTGAAGTGCTAAAGAAGTGTCTGTAGGATGTAGGAGTGGGAGCGGTGCTTTTGCAGAGCTCTCCGCTCGACGATAAAGTTCTCACTGGCTCTTGCCAGCAGAACGTAATTATTCGACTACCTTCATTCACTTCTGAAAATAAAACTGCATTTATCTGCCTTTGCTCTTGGGTCGTCTCTTTTCCGTGACACTTGGAGTATTTCGTCTTTTTGATTTGATGTTTACCTACAGTTTATTCATTGAGCACCAGTGGCTAAAGACAACCATGTAGCACTGTCTGCTTTTGTTGTTTTGTACACGTTAGTTCATGTTTGATAGTTAATGTAGTAACTAACATTTAGGGGTAAAATAAATCAATCAGGCTCTATAAAAATTAAGAATAAGAAAAAACTTTGAAAACAAAAACAATTTATCATACTCATAATTTAAATTATTGACGTGCAATTTTGTCATAAACATTACTGAATGGCATAAAAATAATTATTTTCACTGTGCTAAATCGATTAATAATTGATATTAAAAATCTGTTTTGTGTTTTTCACTTTCCCATCAAACTCAACCTGTGACACAGCTAAAGAAAAAATAACAATTTAAAAACCTACAAAGAACATTTGTTGAACAGAGGAATCGGTTCTCAAAAAAATAACCAAACAGGAAATATGCACTAAGGT
This sequence comes from Zacco platypus, assembly GCA_038088235.1. NCBI lineage: Eukaryota > Metazoa > Chordata > Actinopteri > Cypriniformes > Xenocyprididae > Zacco > Zacco platypus. The sequence goes on from CM076074.1 coordinate 17,549,424, forward strand.
CAGGGGAATGTTTGCTGGGTATCAGTACCATGATGATACTGTACCTCCACTGTCTTGACTTTTTGAAAAGCCAAACTAGTTGTGTTAGTAAGTACATGTCTATTTGATAAATCGTTAGCTGAATTTATTTAGTTAGCAGGGAATTAATTATCATGTGCCCCCTTAAGTAGGCTAAAGTAAAAAAAAAAATTTGATTGTAGAGTTGATTGTAACGGTTGTCACAAATGCGCACTACACTGGAGAATGACGGGAAAAAAAAGTTTAATACAGAACACGGAAAGAAATCCAAACAAGACAAATTAACGAAACACAGCTGATTGGAATGAACTAATGATGACGTGGTGGGAACAGACAAAGAGCATATGTGACACAATAACAACAAAACAGTCCAGGACAGAAACACACATAACATTACCACTCCCTCCCGTTAGGCGTGACCTCGCACTTAAGAGAGTACAGTAACAGGGAGGGGAGGTGGGTTAGGTGACCTCCAGGCTGCAGCCGGGAGCTCCGGCGGCCAGGGCGAAGTCCAAGGCGTAGTCAAGGGCCAAGCCAGGGTGAAGCCCAGTGTGGCGGCCAGGGCGGATCCCAGGGTGTATCCGGGAGCTCAGGAGTCCAAGGTGGTGTGGCTTCCGTGGCCTTACCTCCGACCATCTGCCCTTCCACTACGGCCACGGGTATCTGCCCCCCCCTCCCCATAATTTTACGGGGGGGAGGCCCCCTGGTGCAGATTCAGGAGGAAGCTCTGGTGATTCAGGGAAGAACGCTGGAGATAAAGGGAAGAACGCTGGAGATACAGGGAAGTACGCTGGAGATACAGGGAATAACGCTGGAGATACAGGAGATACACGAGGGAGCTCAGGGGAAGCAGGCATTGCCTAATAATCGATGAGCCACTCTTCCTTGGCCTGTGTGGCCTTCTCTGGGAAGGCAGCGGCCGTTTGGGGGTGTGGCTTGGGTGCAGCGCCCATCTTGCGCTGCGGCTCACGCTCGCCTCTCGGTTTTGGGGGGAAAACCAACATGCCGGTTCGTAATATCGGACTGGATCCGCATCCAGCCCCATACGGAAACACACATTCAGCGCCGCATCATCCCAGCTCACCCGATGGGAAAGCTTGATGAATTCCACCACTCTAAAGGATGGCCATTCTTCCGCAGACCCCACAGGAGATCCTCTGCTGCGGACATTTTGCCAGATGAATGAAGTCGGTGTCGGTTGCAGTCGATCGTTCTGTAACGGTCTTGTAGGTCACAAATGCGCACAACACTGAAGAATGACGGGAACAAAGTTTAATACAGAACACGGGAAGAAATCCAAACAAGACACTTAAACATTAACAACGATCGACAAAGACTGGATGAAACGTTTAAATAACAGGAACACGAGATAATTAACGAAACACAGCTCATGGGAACGAATTAAGGATGACATGGCAGGAACAGACAAATAGAACATGTGACACAATGACAACAAAACAGGATCCAGGACAGAAACACACTTAACATTGATGTTAGTGGTTAGTTAATGAATCAAGTATTATGTGCCCCTCAAAGTAGAGTCATGACACAATGATGCACTTACAAATCATTAAATAAAAAATGAATGAACATACACTAAAATTGCCATCCTTATTTTTGACACCAAGTTTTTAAGTTTTATTTTATATTTCTATAACAAAATCTGTATTTTGCTCTAATAATCTATGTATAAGTTACACTAAGGCTGCATGTGGATACCGATCTTCTTAACTGATTGACTTTACACTGGCATGTCAGGACCAATCCTCTTTTTTCCCTCCCCTCTCTCTACATTTGAAGTTGAGAATAAATTCAACAACTGTAGCGAGAGAGTTGTGATGCATTCACTTGGCATCATTGTCTTGGGTAGAATCAGCATGGGCTGAGGATATCACTTTGTGGATTTTGCTAAGTGTCAAAAAGGGGACAAAATTACAGAATTACAAGCAGGGAATACAAAACTGAGGTGAGTTTTTGTTTAGTTGTCCTGTGATATGAGTTTTTTCCTTTTTTTTTTCTTTTTCTTTGCCTTAACGAAAAAGTTGCATGGAAAACAAATGTGAATCCAGCATTTTTTGTTTTAAATTAGAAAAAGCAAAAAACAAACCCCCACATATATACAAAAATAAATAAGCTTTGTTCCTAAGATCAATTTCAACAAATAAGTTAATATATTAATGGATGATATTACTTTATTTAAGCTGCAAGTACTGAAATGAACTGAAACTGTCTGAAGAAGAAAGAAACAATAGTACTACTGTTCGATTTCTCTGTATGTCTGAACATACATACAAATGTGTCACAGACCATTTTAACAGTAAAACGCAATACCGTAAATGGGATGTATATGTATTATTTATATGAAACAATCACATACATTTATAAAATCTTGCCCTTCATTCCCCATGTTTTCATATTTAAGATACATCTCTCTTATCTTCGATCTGTTGTGTCTTTGAACGGCTGAAATAGAGTTTTGACTGGGCTTTGGGCACACTGACTGCATTGTTTTCTCTGGATCATTTCACTAAGGGAAAGTGGAAATTGCTAAATTGCTCACCTGAAGGTGTCTGTATAGTTGTCATCTTAAGAAGAAATGCTTTGGAATAGAGACCTAGGTCTCTTTTTAAAGAAGACTACTACTCTTTTTAAATCAGATTATTGCAGAAGTGAAAGCACTTAAAAAAAATTAGTGTAAAGATTTTATAGGTTTAATTTCAACCAAAGGTACTGAACTAAACAATTGCTTTATTTTATACAAAAGATATATTTTAACTAATTTGGACTCTAAACCTGCCAGAAAATCAAAGCCATATATCTAACCAAGTTGTGTTCCAAATTTGAAGTTGATATTACAAAAAGAGGATGAATTTTGAGTGTTTACGCTTTCAAACGGTACCTAATTTATGATGATTACTAAAATATGTAATGGGAGAAAAGGCCATAAAAAGTGTGCCAGGTGTCCCGTTACCTTGACAATGATCGTAAACAGGCTAAATGAATAAAAAACATAAAAATGTGCAATTTTCTAGATTTGGGTGGTGGCTTAACTAAACCCACAAGCTCACCTAGCCCTTTGTACCCACAGAAAACAATGTTTGTATTGTTTTTCCTACTTTTTCATTCATTGTTAGATTTATGGAAAGTGGGAAATTTCCAAATTCCATCACAAAGGTGACTTAGAAAGCCTGAGGATACATTATTACCTGCTTGACATAATTTAGCAGGAATTTCTTAGATGATTTAGCTGCCAAGATTTAGTTGGCAGCAAGCATAGACACGCGTGATCAGACTTATTGAGACAGGAAAGGTGGGAAATCCCGAAAACCGCTCTTTTCACTATATGATCCAGCTGTTCCCACAAAAAAGGAAATTGTTGGTGGGTTTGTGTGTGTGAGCTGGGTTGTGGGTATTCAGAAAATGTAACCATTGTGTAGTTAAAGAAAACATATAGTGCACATAATGTAAAATTATACTATAACTTGTACTAGTTGTATATTAGAACAAATTTTACCTCTCACACTTATGACCCTCAACGCAGCCTACAGACCTACTTCTCTTTCTTTCTCAAATGAGATCAAGATCATTCAAAGCCGATCTGGGCCATCACTTTTCAGAGTAGAGAAAACACAAAAAGGCAAATTCTACTTATGTCCAGTCAGATGAAAGCACACGTGTATGTTTTCTGTGATTAGTACGCCCCATCATTTGACCTAGTATCCTGGGTTGTCTGATTAGTCATTTCATTCACCTGTGTTCTGTTAATCACCTTGTTAAGAGCCTTTGTTTGATTCATGCATTTATACCGTTTTCCCCCTCATTCCTGGTCTGTTCTTGTCAATGTTAAGATGTGTTAGTGTGAGTATCATGTCTGATCTCTTGAGTTTTGTCTTTAAATCCTATTATACATAGCATACCAGCTATTCACTAATTGCGCATAAAATCTGCTTACAAACGTTTTCCCACAGAAATCATGATTTGATTCTGACAACAAGTTCTTCCTAAAACATATTAAAATGCAAATTTTGCATTTAGAGTGCATTTTCTTATAGTAGCTTTACAAGGAGTTGGGAATGAATGGTTGACTCAAGACAAGAGTGGTATTATAAGAAGGGACATTTGCATATGTAGTCAGTGGTAGCTATGACCAGGTTTTCCCTTGAAAAAAAAAACATACTTAAAAAAAAAAAAAGTACTTATTACAGAAAAGATATACTTTAAAATAATATACTTAATGCAAACTGAATGTAATGTTCCCTTTCGAGAGCGGTCACTTACCTTTCTTCCAAAATGTTGAAAAATGACGACGATGGAGGAGATACGTGGCTTCACCGTCCTCTTCCATCTACCCTCTCTCCAGCCGTCGTGTATACAGGAGAGGCCTTCCACCCCCCTGCGTCCATGACTGAAGACTTCTTCTCCTTCGGCACGGCAGAGCAGAAAGAAGGCGACTCCATGTCCCTTTCCACGTCCGAAAAGGATTGGGCGGCATCCGAGCCCGACCGCCCAGAGGTCAAAGCCCCTGTAGACCTCCAGGAGAAGTTTATGAGGGTGCTTGAAAAAGCGGTGACGGAGTTGGACCTCACGTGGAAGGCCCCAGTCGAACCAACTAAGAGTAAGCTGGACTCCTGGTACCTCCAATCGGGCCGCCGCCAGGCCACTCCGAAAAGGAGGACCCACTTTTTTGCCGACGTCGACGGCCATGTGGTTAAGTTGTGGTCTGCACCCAAATCAGAAGCGCGTCCATGCTTCCACTCACGCTTTCTTCTCCAATGTGGACGGCGCGGAGGCCCACGGCTACGTGCGCACTCCCCCCGTCGAGGAAACGGTCGCCGCTCACCTGTGCCCATCAGCCGCCTCCCTAGGATCAGATCTGGGCCTGCCATCCAAACCGTGCAGGTTCACGGCTCATCTTGCTGACAAGGCCTACGCTTCCGCGGGGGAAGCGGCCTCAGCGCTCCACTCCATGGCAGTGCTGCAGGTTTTTCAGGCGAAGCGGCTGCAATCTCTGGATGACATGGGTCTCGACGCGGAGGTGGTTAGAGACCTACGTGCAGCGACAGATTTTGCCCTCATGGCGACAAAGTGTTCTGCCCAGGCCATTGGCCGCGCTATGGGGTTCATGGTAGTCCTCCAAAGGCACCTGTGGCTCACCCTAGCTGACCTGAAGGACATGGACCGTAAGAACCTCCTTAACACTCCCATCACTCCCTCCGGCCTCTTTGGCGACGCCGTGGAGTCCGTCGTCGAGCGTTTTGCTGAGGCGCAAAAGCGATGAGCCACTTGATGCCCCGTCGCTCATTCCAGCCGCAGCCCAGCATCAGATCACGCTCTTCGTCAGCTCACCGCTCGGATCGGAGGATTATGAAGCAGCCGTCTGCCCCCGCTACAGCTACACGTCCTGAGCCCGTCGTTCGGCAGAAACAATGGCCGGCACCTGGCAGGAAGCGTCACGGCCCAAGGAGGAGCCCACACCGCGACGGTGGATCGTCTGCGGCGCCTAAGCCGTCATCCTGACAGCCCGGTCGTGAGGAGAAGAATTTCCGTGGAAGATCCCGCCCCCAAGAGAAGGCGACTCTGTTCCCCAGTCCCCAGTCCCCGTTCATGCAGGAGACTGTGGTGTTATTTGTCCCCGAGAAATAAATGTGAATGTGAATATGTTAATAAAAATGCATATCCCCTCACAAAAAGAGCTTTCTTCTCCTCATGTTCTCTTCCCCGTGCATCGTGCCCTGTCTCAGAACAGTGCGACGCTGCAGCGCATCATCATCTCAAAAGAACCCGACCCACGGCAGCTAAACATAGCACGCTCAGTATCACCAGAATTAGACCGCGATCTAATACGGCCGCTGTCTCTCTCCCTGCACGCTTGGAGGGCCATTCCAGGTATTTCTCGTTGGCTAATAGGCGTTATACGCAACGGGTATTCTCTTCAGTTCAGACGCAGACCACCCCGCTTCAACGGTGTAGTTCCGTCGCTAACGGTGCCCAAAAACAGAGATTCTAAGAAGAGAAATTCACAGTTTGCTCACGAAAGGAGCGATAGAGCACGTCCCTCCGAGCGAACGGGAATTGGGGTTCTACAGCCGTTATTTTGTTGTCCCCAAAAAAGACGGCGGCCTCCGCCCCATTCTCGATCTGAGACCTATAAACCGAGCCCTGCACAAGTGTACGTTCAGAATGACTACGTTGAAACAGATCCTAGCCCAAATTTGCCCAGGGGATTGGTTTGTGTCGGTAGATTTAAAAGACGCTTATTTTCACATTCAAATAGCGGCGCGTCACAGACGCTTCCTGAGATTTGCATTCGAGGGCCAAGCATACCAGTACACACCAGTACTTCCGCTTGGCCTGACGTTGGCCCCCCGCACTTTTTCGAAATGTGTGGATGCAGCATTATCCCCTCTCAGAGAGAGCGGCATGCGGATCCTAAATTACTTGGACGACTGGCTGATTTTAGCTCATTCCTGAGATGTGCTGGTTGGCCACACGGAAGCGCTGTTGCGCCACCTGGAAAGTCTGGGGTTACGGGTGAATGTTCAGAAGAGTGTATTCACCCCATGTCAGTCGATAACCTATCTCGGGGTATGTTTCGACTCGATAGCAATGAAGGCCAGCCTCTCTCATCAGCGCGTGGACACCATAATCTCTACTTTGCTCTGTTTCAAACCGGGCAGATCTGTCCCACTGAGGGATTTCCAGAGGCTTCTGGGATTGATGGCGTCAGCTTCCTCGGTCTGCCATCTGGGCCTCCTACACATGCGCCCGCTCCAGTTTTGGCTCAAGCCTCGAGTCCCGTGGAGGTCGTGGGCATCAGGTCAAGTGCTCATCCCGGTCAATCACAGCTGCATCAGGGCTCTGAGACCGTGGCGCAACATGGACATGTACAGACGGGGCGTACCCCTGGGCTTAGTGACGAGTCGCATTGTTGTCACGACGGACGGGTCTACCTCAGGATGGGGCGTGGTTTGTGTGGGCTCACCGGTGTCAGGCCTCTGGTCAGAGTGGCACATAAACAGGCTGGAGTTATGTGCGGTCTCCCTGGCGCTGGAAGCTTTTCTGCCTCAACTGGAACGGCAGCACGTTCTGATTCGCACCGACAACAGGTCTGTGGTATCGTACATAAATCGCCAGGGCGGCATCAGATCCAGAATTCTCTTCAAGCAGGCGAAACGCCTCCTTTTGTGGTCAGATCGGCATCTTCTCTCCATCAGAGCGACGTATATCCCTGGTCGTCTAAACTACGGGGCGGATTTACTTTTGAGGAGCGGTATTCCTCAGGGAGAGTGGAGACTTCACCCCTGCGTGGTGAGGAAGATCTGGTCCCGGTCCGGGACAGCAGAAGTGGATCTGTTTGCGACGAGCGAGAACGCGCATTGCCCGCTGTTCTTCTCAATATCCCACTCCCCGCTCCAGGGAGATGCTCTGACATCGAGCTGGCCGAGAGCCAAGCTCTATGCGTTCCCTCCGGTGAAAATTCTACCCTTAGTGCTATGCAAAATCAGGGAGGAGAAAGCGTCAGTGATCCTTGTCGCCCCAAACTGGCCGAACCAGCCATGGTTTCCGGATCTCAGAGAAATGCTGACAGTCGCTCCATGGCGGATCCCGCTCAGGGCGGATCTACTATCGCAAGCAAACGGTGTGATCTGGCATCCCAACCCGGAGCTGTGGAAATTTCAAGTGTGGATGCTTCAGGGTCGTTAGAGGATTTGAGCGTTTTGCCTCCTCATGTCCTCGCCACACTCACGGAGTCCTGCGCACCATCAACTAGACGCCTTTACACTCTTAAATGTCAAGTGTTTGTAAAATGGTGCTGTGACCTTCTCATCGACCCTGGTAAAACTGCCCAGTGTCGGATGTTTTAAGTTTCCTGCAGCACAGGCTGGACAGTGGCAGTCTGCCCCCCACGCTGAAGGTTTACATAGCTGCTATCGCTTCGTTTCATGCGCCAGTGGCTGGTCAATCGATAAGTAGACACAATTTAGTGGCCAGATTTCTTAAAGGAGCGAGGAGACTGTTTCCTTCAAGGCCGCCTTCCGTGCCGCCGTGGGATCTAGCGCTGGTTCTGAAAGCACTCTCTCTTCCTCCGTTTGAGCCTTTGGAGTCTGCTGCTGTTAAAGAGCTCTCACTGAAAACTGCCCTCCTTCTGTCCCTCGCTTCAGCAAAGCGCGTCGGGGACTTGCACGCACTATCTGTCAGTGAGGATTGTATGTGTTTTGGTCCCGGCGACTTTAGTATCATTTTCCGGCCGAGACAGGGCTATGTGCCGAAATCGTTGTCTACAGTCGTGGCCAAAAGTTTTGAGAATTACATAAATATTGGAAATTGGAAAAGTTGCTGCTTAAGTTTTTATAATAGCAATTTGCATATACTCCAGAATGTTATGAAGAGTGATCAGATGAATTGCATAGTCCTTCTTTGCCATGAAAATTAACTTAATCCCAAAAAAACCTTTCCACTACATTTCATTGCTGTCATTAAAGGATCTGCTGAGATCATTTCAGTAATCGTCTTGTTAACTCAGGTGAGAATGTTGACGAGCACAAGGCTGGAGATCATTATGTCAGGCTGATTGGGTTAGAATGGCAGACTTGACATGTTAAAAGGAGGGTGATGCTTGAAATCATTGTTCTTCCATTGTTAACCATGGTGACCTGCAAAGAAACGCGTGCAGCCATCATTGCGTTGCATAAAAATGGCTTCACAGGCAAGGATATTGTGGCTACTAAGATTGCACCTAAATCAACAATTTATAGGATCATCAGCAACTTCAAGGAAAGAGGTTCAATTCTTGTAAAGAAAGTCCAGAAAGTGCCAGGATTGTCTCCTAAAGAGGATTCAGCTGCGGGATCGGAGTGCCACCAGTGCAGAGCTTGCTCAGGAATGGCAGCAGGCAGGTGTGAGCGCATCTGCACGCACAGTGAGGCGAAGACTTTTGGAAGATGGCCTGGTGTCAAGAAGGGCAGCAAAGAAGCCACTTCTCTCCAAAAAAAACATCAGGGACAGATTGATCTTCTGCAGAAAGTATCGTGAATGGACTGCTGAGGACTGGGGCAAAGTCATATTCTCCGATGAAGCCTCTTTCTGATTGTTTGGGGCATCTGGAAAAAGGCTTGTCAGGAGAAGAAAAGGTGAGCGCCACCATCAGTCCTGTGTCATGCCAACAGTAAAGCATTCTGAGACCATTCATGTGTGCGGTTGCTTCTCATCCAAGGGAGTGGGCTCACTCACAATTCTGCCCAAAAACACAGCCATTAATAAAGAATGGTACCAAAACACCCTCCAACAGCAACTTCTTCCAACAATCCAACAACAGTTTGGTAAAGAACAATGCATTTTCCAGCACGATGGAGCACCGTGCCATAAGGCAAAAGTGATAACTAAGTGGCTCGGGGACCAGAACGTTGAAATTTTGGGTCCATGGCCTGGAAACTCCCCAGATCTTAATCCCATTGAGAACTTGTGGTCAATCCTCAAGAGGCGGGTGGACAAACAAAAACCCACTAATTCTGACAAACTCCAAGAAGTGATTATGAAAGAATCGGTTGCTATCAGTCAGGATTTGGCCCAGAAGTTGATTGAGAGCATGCCCAGTCGAATTGCAGAGGTCCTGAAAAAGAACGGCCAGCACTGCAAATACTGACTCTTTGCATAAATGTCATGTAATTGTCGATAAAAGCCTTTGAAACGTATGAAGTGCTTGTAATTATATTTCGGTACATCACAGAAACACTGAAACGAAGATCTAAAAGCAGTTTAGCAGCAAACTTTGTGAAAACTAATATTTATGGAATTCTCAAAACTTTTGGCCACGACTGTACACCCTTTAGATCACAGGTGATCTCTTTATCTGCCTTATCTGCTAAACCGTCAACCTCTCGGGACGCTGACGCTCGCAGCGCTGTCTGCCCGGTCAGGGGGCTCAGGGTTTACGTTGATCGCTCCGCCGCTTTTCGGCAGTCGGACCAGCTCTTTGTGTGCTTCGGGGGACGCTCTAAGGCAGTGGTTCTCAAACTTTTTAGCCAGCGACCCCCAAACTAACATCGACGAGAACTCGCGACCCACTACCACAGAATACACAAACAATAAACAAAAAAAGTTGTTTTAAATCCACATCCACTTCCTTTGGAAGCTTGTTTCCACCACAGAATAAAAAATACAAAAGGTAATTGCGACTTTATGTCATTTATTACTTTATAACTCACACTGTAAGTTTATATTTCACAATGAGAAAACAAGTCAGAATAGCGAGATGTAAAATCGCAATTTTTAGATTAAAAAAATCGCAATTATCTTTTCAAATATTTTCTTACGTGGCGGAAACAAACTTACATAATATTTACTGTATTTAGGCTTACCTTTCAGTGGGATGGGTGCACTTGTTTTTCGGTGCACAAAAGCGTAATCTGTGGCCTGATGTTGGATACGGCTACTCGCAGATCATCCTCAACATCAAGACGTGATCTGTATTTGTTTTTCATGTATGTAACAGCGGAAAAAGTCTGCTCGCACAAATAAGTAGAGCCAAACGGAAGCAGTACATCCATTGCCACACCGGATAACTCTCTGTAACTCTCTGTAACTGTCCACAATTTCCTCAACATTTTTAGTCTTGCGAATTACAAATTTATCCATTCTTGCAGTTTCCACGTGCAGTTGCGTGCAGTATCGATAACTACTAGCGATCAGTCGCCGCACGGTGACGTCATATCTTAGAGTCACGAAATATTATTTACATTTAAAAAAAAAAAAAAACCCTTCTAATCAATTCTGTCTTTAGAAATAAAAAAAATGTATTTGTAATCTTAATTTTTTAGTATTGAAAAATATTTGTTGTAATCAGAAAATACAGAATTTTTTCAAACCAACTCGCGACCCCTTGAAATCATTCCGCGACCCCCCGAGGGGTCGCGACCCCCAGTTTGAGAACCACTGCTCTAAGGGACGGGCTGTCTCTAAACAAAGGCTCTCCCACTGGATAGTGGACGCGATTACTCTGGCTTATGTCACTATGAGCCAGGACTGTCCCTTTCAAATCAGGGCTCATTCTACGAGAGCAATGGCTTCATCCTGGGCATGGTCTAAAGGTACGTCCATTCAGGATATATATGCTGGCTGGTCTTCCTCGAACACCATCGCCAGGTTTTACAAGCTGGACGTGGCATCAGTGGCTTCTCAAGTGCTCTCTGTGAGTTAATCTCATCTTTTCATGTGACATACACAGTTAGTTGCCGCTTGCTGTTAAACGCTGTGTACGCTCGTTCCTATGCTTAGAAATTGCATTACTGTGTTGTTCTGCCCTTATCAGTGTGGGCACACTCTCCCTTTACTGTTAAACGTACTTATGTGTTCCTAAGTCTGCACTGTTGGTTACCGCTCTGCCGTTGACACTGTGCTCACCCATGTTGTGTGATTTCACTTATTTGGTATAGTTCTGCCCTTATCAGCGCAGCCAGCATTTCTCTCTCTTTCGTATGCAAATTTGGTATAGGCTTCAGCTCGTCTCTCATTGGCCTTGCTTCGCCTATCATACTTGAGCGTCTGTTAGCACCGCCCTTGTGGCTTGTTACCATGGGCGATTGGGTGTCTCTTGCTCCTCGCTCTCACGGCGGGATTTTATTTGGTTCCCGCTGCGTTTTACGCAGTGTCGAAGTGACCACTCTCGAAAGGGAACGTCTCCGGTTACTATCGTAACCTCCGTTCCCTGAGAGGCAGGAACGAGACACTGCGTAAGCCGCCATGCTCGCGCTCTCTCAGCTTTGCGTTCAGTCGTGATTCTGAGGTAATTGCCACTCTCTTTGCCTTTTATACTGCCTATAACGCCAGTAAGGCATGCGTTTTGCATATAGAGCAGCAATTGGCCAGTTTTTCAAACTGGCGTTAGCCTATTATATTTCAACATTTTGGAAGAAAGGGATTTTTCAACATTTTGGAAGAAAGGGATTTTTCCGCAGCGTTTTACGCAGTGTCTCATTCCCGCCTCTCAGGGAACGGAGGTTACGATAGTAACCGGAGATGTTTTCAGACACTTAATTGCATATTGTTTACAATTAAATGAAAATGTATAGGCCCTATTATAGTTAGTATATTAAATTTATAGTAAATGCAATTAGTTGATCTTAAGAGTGCTTTTTTGACCGACTTAAGTAGGACCTGCATATGCATGCATATATATATATATATATATTGTAAAGAAGAGTCAACTGAGTGAGGAATGGATCCATCTGCAGTTTATTTAGATAGTTCAGGGTCAAACAGGCAAGGGTCAATACACAGCAGTAATCACAGAGAAGGCAAACCATAAACAGGAACGGGAATAGCCTTAAGTCGAGGCAGGCGGCAAACATACAGAGTCTAGTAAACAGGCAAGGGTCAGGTAGGCAGCAAAGAATCATTAACGGGTAAACAGTCCAAGATAGAAACAGAATAACAGTCCACAGGAATGACGCTCAGAAATGATCACCGGAGCAAATCAAGACTTCGCAGAGAAGTGTGTGTGTGTTGTGCTTATATAGTGAGAAGTGATATGGATCAGGTGTGAGTGCAATCAGTCAGAGGTATGAGGGCTTATGGGAAATGGAGTCGAAAACAATTAGTAGACTGGTGAGGGTTCCCTCTGCTGATCCGGAGGATGCGAAGAGTGAGCTTCATTCATAACATGTATATAAAAATAATTTACTTGATAAGTGTACTTGTTTAAAGCATGACAAACTAAAATACTATTAAAGTACTTTAAAGTAAAACATTTAGGGCTGGTTTCACAGAAGTGTTTACAGTGGGAAAGTAATTCGGAAAGTATTCAGACCCCTTTAAATTTTTCACTTTTTGTTATATTGCAGCCATTTGCTAAAATCATTTAAGTTTTTTCCTCATTAATGTACACACAGCACCCCATATTGACAGAAAAACACAGAATTCTTGACATTTTTGCAGATTTATTAAAAAATAAAAACTAAGTATTCAGACCCTTTGCTGTGACACTCATATATTTAACTCAGGTGCTGTCCATTTCTTCTGATCATCCTTGAGATGGTTCTACACCTTCATTTGAGTCCAGCTGTGTTTGATTATACTGATTGGACTCGATTAGGAAAGCCACACACCTGTCTATATAAGACCTTACACCTCACAGTGCATGTCAGGGCAAATGAGAATCATGAGGTCAAAGGAACTGCCTGAAGAGCTCAGAAACAGAATTGTGGCAAGGCACAGATCTGGCCAAGGTTACAAAAAAATTTCTGCTGCACTTAAAGTTCCTAAGAACACAGTGGCCTCCAAAATCCTTAAATGGAAGACGTTTGGGACAACCAGAACCCTTCCTAGAGCTGGCTGTCCAGCCAAACTGAGCTATCGGGGGAGAAGAGCCTTGGTGAGAGAGGTAAAGAAGAACCTAATGATCTCTGTGGCTGAGCTCCAGAGATGCAGTCGGGAGATGGGAGAAAGTTGTAGAAAGTCAACCATCACTGCAGCCCTCCACCAGTCGGAGCTTTATGGCAGAATGGCCCAACGGAAGCCTCTCCTGAGTGCAAGACACATGAAAGCCCGCATGGAGTTTGCTAAAAAACACCTGAAGGACTCCAAGATGGTGAGAAATAAGATTCTCTGGTCTGATGAGACCAAGATAGAACTTTTTGGCCTTAATTCTAAGCGTTATGTGTGGAGAAAACCAGGCACTGCTCATCACCTGTCCAATACAGTCCCAACAGTGAAGCATGGTGTTGGCAGCATCATGCTGTGGGGATGTTTTTCAGCTGCAGGGACAGGATGACTTGTTGCAATCGAGGGAAAGATGAATGCGGCCAAGTCCAGGGATATCCTGGACGAAAACCTTCTCCAGAGTGCTCAGGACCTCAGACTGGGCTGAAGGTTTACCTTCCAACAAGACAATGACCCTAAGCACACAGCTAAAATAACGAAGAAGTGGCTTCACAACAACTCTGTGACTTCTGAATGTCCCAGCCAGAGCCCTGACTTAAACCCAATTGAGCATCTCTGGAGAGACCTAAAAATGGCTGTCCACCAACTTTACCATCCAACCTGACAGAACTGGAGAGGATCTGCAAGGAGGAATGGCAGAGGTTCCCCAAATCCAGGTGTGAAAAACTTGTTGCATCTTTCCCAAAAATACTCATGGCTGTATTAGATCAAAAGGGTGCTTCTACTAAATACTGAGCAAAGGGTCTGAACCTTAGGACCATGTGATATTTCAGTTTTTATTTTTTAATAAATTTGCAAAAATGTCAACAATTCTGTGTTTTTCTGTCAATATGGGGTGCTGTGTGTACATTAATGAGGAAAAAAATGAACTTAAATGATTTTAGTAAATAGCTGCAATATAACAAAGAGTGAAAAATTTAAGGGGGTCTTAATACTTTCCGTACCCACGGTAGATTAAGCCAGGATTAGGCTCAATTAGGACATTAAAGAACCTTTTGTAATCGTGCCTTAGATTTGCATCTTAAGACAAAACAATGACACTGATATGTCAGCGCAAGTTGCTTTTAGTTAAAACTGTTCAGACGTGTATTTTAGTTCGGGACTTGGCTTAAACCTCATCTTTGAAACCTGGGGTTAATTTGAAATAATTACAAAGTGATCTTTTGTACTTAAGTGTTCAACTTTCACTTAAGTGCCCTTTTATTTCATTAGTCAGTGCCATTGTTTTGTCTTAATGATGTTTTTTTTTGTTTTGTTTTTTTAAAGTTACTTAAATGCCTCAATTGAACTCAATTTATCCTAGCTTAGTCTAAGCCATGTCTGTGAAATCATGCCTAAGACTTTAATTTCACGACTAGTGCACATTTAACACAATTAAGCACACTTGTTTTTCACAAAGATTACCACTCTTGCTTTTGACTAAACAGATGTATTCCTGTTGATTTCACCCAATGAACAATTTCAGGAAATATTCAGTTCAAATCAAAATATCTTTCATTTCCATTTTATAGACCCCTTTTAAGAGTCATCTGCCAAAATTCACACTGGCAACTAATAAGTAGTGTTCTGCTCCCATCTGCTCCTTACAGGCGTCCGAAGGCTATGCCAGGGCCAGACGGATACAAAGAACTGTGTTCTTGCCAAAACTTTCCTGCATCTAAAACTTACTGTCCCCATAAACCTCCACTCAAGGGTGAGAAATGGCGCAGAGCGACAGACTTTATTTTGAGGAGTGATCCCCAGGAGAAGGACCACGACGTCTGGGCCAGCCAGTACTCCACACCAGCAGCACAAAACCCACATCAAGAAATTGCCACTCAAGGTCTCGATGTTTCCCCAAGGATAAAACCAACCCCAAAACCTCGTCTACAGAAAGCACAGTTCCATGATGACCATCCACAGTCTGTCAGTAATATGGATGATGGCGTATCTGCGTCATACCCAACTTGTTCAGGTACACCACACAGAATGTTTAAATTATATATTCCCACATTGGTACTTTTTAGTGAATGTATAATTTCAATTTATGGACATAAACTCCCAGTAGATTAGTAGATTAAGCAAAACCATTCCTGCATGGACTGCATCCTATAATGTCATAATCGCAGATGTGAGTAAATCTGTGAACCACTGGCAAACCTTCACCAATCTGTTTCCACAGATGGAAAGAATAATGACACCCATTTGAACATTCACTCAAAAAGGACCTCAAATAAAACAAAACGAGTCCCTCCGAGCATACCTGTACCTGCCAGACCCTTTGCCAATGAGCCAGAGAAACTGATCTCAATGACTTGTGAGTGTTTACCTTTGCCATAATTGTCATAAATTGATTTGAATTTATTTCTCATTACTTTTGTGACTGACAGGCATATCCAGAGCCAAAAATCCAACATCTTTCAGATTTTTAACCTTTTTTTAACCCTTAATTAACAGGTTAATGACTTTTCATTATCTTATGAGAATTGATCATAAACAAAATTTTAAAGTAACTGCATTGATCACCTTTGTGAGAAAGAAGCATACTTTTAGAAAGTACTTATTACAGAAATAAATTTACACTTAAATAATAATACTTACAAAATAAGAATATATTCAGTAAAAACGGAATATAGTACAGTCACAGATGGGTGAAACGAGAGAATTCAATGAGAATAATATTTAATCACCAATACTAAAGAAATAAAGCACACCTATATTAACTCATGACATGTACAACGCCATAAAAAGAACTAAGGCTACGATCACACTGCGAGCCTTAGTGCTCAATTCCAATTTATTGCTCGGATCTGATTTTTTTTTGTTTGTTTTTTTTTTTTTTTTGTACAGCTCTTCTCATAAATTTGTTTTATTTGTTTTAAATGTGGCCAATATCAGATTCCAGTGTGAACAGATCATGGTCCTGGCCTGGACTGACCTGCATGTGCAAAAGAAAGATAAATAGATGTAACGCAGCACGCTGTCATGTGGAAGTAAACTCATTAAAGTAAGCAATTATGTGTTTATTTATAGTGTGATCTGCTGTGGAAGCCAGCGAATTTTTGCGTAGGCAATATAAAAGCAGAGACAGAGTTGTTAAAGTCCCCTGTAGTCAATAACTTTATCCCTTAAAACTCATCTTTGATCACCAAAGTGACATATTTAAACATTTTTTCCTGTGAAAAACATTTCTTTATGTCTTAAAATAGCTTGAATCTAACTCTACACCCTTGCTTCATTTAGATACACGAATCAATGAATATGCTAATTAGCCACGGCTCCACTGCAAGCTCAAAGATCCACTTGGTCAACATACTTAGGTTAATGCTGCAAAATGTTATCGCTTTTTACAATGGCGGACACATGGCGGTAATTAATATGATTAGCCTTTGGCTTGACTACATTACCAAATAGCTGCTAATAATGTGTTGCTAATATTACAAACCATGTTCCCGTTCCCCATCAGAGTCAGACATCTACCTTCTAAAAGTCAGTATCTTTAGAAACGATTTGAACAACACAGAACGTCAGTGGAGAGTCATAGTTCATCGTAACATTGTAATATACATCATACACCCACTATATTACTGAATCTTTTTTCATTTTTCATTTTATCCTGGGATATATTCTCTTGAGACTCTCCTGCTTCAGATAGGTCATGGTTAATGATATGCTAAAGCACGCTGGCACGTTTGTAACCATGATTGGTTACAAGGTAGTTTGTGATGTCACAAACACCAGTGATTTCAAACCACGTTTTTAAAACCATGTTTTTTGTCTTTAGATCACTGCATGCAGTTTTAAACAGAAAATAATTAGCCATGATGCTGACGTATGAATTTGCACATGGTTTGTTTCAAAGCATATTGAAAACTTGATTTTCACCACAGGGATACTTTAAACATTTATGATATGATTCCTCATGCTTCATTCTGCTTGTATACACTGTAATACTTAAGTTCTGAAACATCACTGTCCTTCCACTGATTACCTTTCACAACTGTCTTGCTAACTTTGGGTCTGTATCTGTGAAGTGGCTTTCATAAATGCTGTAACGTACTGCTCCGAGGCTTGAAGGTTGAGGAACCAAACACAGTTTAATAGAGAGGGGTAATCCAGAATCGTAATCCAATGTACAGGCAAAGGTTAAAGCAAGCAGGCAGTCCAAACAAACAAACACAAAACAGGGCAGGGAACACAGGCAAAGGGAAATCCAGGACATGGGGCAGAACCAAGACACAGGAAAACAAGATAAAAAGAACCAGATAAATGCTCAGAAATGCAGAGTTACACGTACAAGACTTCGCACCTAATGACAGAATGAACCAGGTGTATATAGAGTGAGTGAAACAGGCAAACAAGACACAGGTCTAATGAGTTCAGGGATAATGAGTCTAGGCAGTGATTTATGGCAAATGTAGTCTGATGGTGTGGCAATAGTCCGAGGTGGAATGCCCTCTGGTGGCATGACAAACGCAAATTTGAATATTGCTGTAGAGTGATGTAAAAGTCCCATGAATTCCAATATGACTGTTCAGAGCTGAGGTCACATTGCAGAACATCTGACCTGTATCAGATGTAGGACCACATATGGAAGTGGCCCAAAACGGAATTGAAAGATCAGATTCTGTGTGTTTTGTGCTGTTCATACTGTCGTAACAAAAACAGATCTGAGCCACATATGTGACCCTGGACCACAAAACCAGTCTTAATTCGCACGGGTATATTTGTAGCAATAGCTAAAAATACATTGTATGTGTCAAAATTATCGATTTTTATTTTATGCCAAAAATCATTAGGATATAAAGTAAGTAAATATATTTTGTAAACTTTTTTTACCATAAATATATCCAAAAAGTATATTTGTGAGTGGACATGCATTGCCAAGGACTTAATTTGGAAAACTTTAAAGGTTTCTCAACATTTAGATTTTTTTAATACTCTCAGATTCCAGATTTTCAATTAGTTGTATCTCGGCCAAATATTATCCTGTCCTAACAAACCATACATCAATGGAGAGCTTATCTATTCAACTTTCAGATGACCCTTATGACAGGTTTTGTGGTCCAGGGTCACATATGAGCCAAAAAAAACCCTGCAGTCTGAACATACCCTATAAGAGAACACAGGGCTTAAATACACAGGAAGTAATCAACATTACAGCAAAAAGGTCTGGCTCTCAACTCTGTAACCAAGGCAACTAACAATGACATGGGAACACAGGAAAACAAGAACAGATCAAAATGAAACCAAAGCACAAATGAACACACTCATAACATGTATAAACTAAAAGTTTTTTGGCACTTAATTGCAAGTTAACTGTAATTAAAATAATAAATTAATATGTATTTCAGTTCAAATTTATATTAAATACAAATTAGTTGAAATTTGGAGTGCCTTTTTGACCCATCTAAGAAGCCCAGAGCACAGACATTACAAAGGTCTATGGCAGAATCGATGGTAGGAGGAGCCAGGAAGTTAGTGGCCCGACCGCCAGCACTGGAGCTGAGAGATCTGGAGACCTGGGCGAAGCTGTGGCGATGACAAGAATGGACAACACCATAGGATCTGGAGGACACTAGAGAACTGAGGCGACTCCGGTGTGACCAGAAGTTCGTGGCACAGACAGGGCATTGCCTGACCGAGGCGGAGGGACAATGGGAGCCCGGTGGATCCGTGAGGGAGACGGTCCCAGCTACTAGTGGTGATGAGGGCTTTAAGCTGAGCAGCACCAGTGAGGATAAGGACTTTATGCTGGGCAGGACCAGTGGTAGTGAAGGCTTTAAGCTGGGCAGGACCAGCGGTGATGAAGGCTTTGGACTAGGCAAAGTTAAGACAGAGGAAGGCTGTCATCATCCTCTGACTCTTTTCTACATCCCACAGACTCATTTGTAGAAGTTGGCACACACACCTGGTAAGACTGAGCGGCTAAATTCGGTTCCGGGACTGACTTGGCCATTGTGGGCATTAGCATGGGCATTCTCCAGCTCTGCAATGGGCTCAGGCTCCTTTCAGCAGTGGGTGTTAATGCTTGCATTAGCTGAGAGTAAGCACACTGCAGACATCAGAGGATCACCTCTCTCCAGGTTGCTTTTCCCATGTCCAGGGATTGGAAAGAGATTGGATGAATTTCGCTACTATCCATTTACTTCTTTTTGGGGCCGGTATTCTGTAACATTTATGTCCAATGATGATGAAGAAATGGCAAAAGGATCAAATTATAAAAGGTTTATCGAATAACTCAAAAGAAGGTAAAACGAGCAAACACAACAAAACAGAATGCTAGTCACAAAAAATACCGGCCAATGAACATGAGAAATAGAGGAACGTAAATATACAAGGTGACGAACTCAAATACAAATAGGTGTGCTCTAATTAGGAACATAATGAATAACCATGACAACTAATGAATAATGTGCAAACAGGACCAAAAAAAGCTACATAATAGAAACATAATCTCAAAAATATGGTTAAAGTCTTCTGCCAAATGTACTGACAAACATTTATGGTAAAATAAAATATACTTTAATCATGTTGTAATAATACATTTGTAATAATTAAGTTGCAAGTACATATAAAATATTTTAACCTTAAATGTAATATTGAATAGCACACAGTTAAAATTATAATAAAGTACTTTACATGTGCTTTAGTATGGTAGTCAGCACATCAAAATGAGAGTACGTCTTTAAAGTACGACAAAGATTTAAAGTGTTAATTATGTGTATAATTGTATTAAGAGACATAATTATGAAAGTGTTCTCTTTAAGTACACTTAAGTTGCCTTTTATTTCATTAATAGTCCTTTTACAAAATATGCAAGTACATTTTATAAAATAAGTAAATATACTATTAAGATTTGAAGTACACATTCAACACACATAACAGTACACATTCAATACAATTAAGCAATTATAATCATACAAGTAATGAATGAATAAATACATAAATAAAACATGATTAAATGCAAACTGTTTTTAAGTACACCATGTTTTTATCTGGCTCAAATTAACCGCAAACACACATAGGGCAATTAGTATATTACATAACAGCTACATTTCTAAAAGTCTACCTTTGTGATACAACAGGTTTGAAGTAAAGTATGCTTAAGTAATAGTCTATCTGTCGGATGGGTTTTGTTTTGAATTCAAAGAATGTCACATTTTATCAGGAAAAGGAAGATGAGAAAGGAAGATTTTACCAGCCATTTTTAATTTATTTAAATAACAAAACAAAGAAGGAAATCCTTCAAACTCAGGAGCAGGAGAGAACGTAGCAGCATCACAAGTATGAAAACAATACTGGACACTGAACAGAACCTGCTATGATTCCCATCTTGTTTTCCCCTCTCTGGTGTTCAAGGACTCTTATTTTGAAGTATAGTTTTTTTCCCCATTTTGTTCCTGTTGCCTTATTGTTTCCTGTGTTAGGTTTTGTAGTCCTTTTGTTGATTGGTTCCCCGATTCATTAGTCTTAATTGTTCCCAGGTATTTCTTTATTATATTGTAAGCTCATGTAACACCAGTGTTTCCTGTGTTCTTTGTCAGGTCTTGTCCTTACGTGGATTGTTGGTGTGCTCAGTTCAGTTTCCCTGGTTTTCTGGTTCCTCTTTGATTTGTTTTGTTATTATATTAATCAAACCTTCTGCATTTTGATCCTGCTTTCCTTTTCTCTCTGAGTTTCACCCAGCGTTACAGAACCAAACACAACAATTGAAGGCCAAGCAAGGGGCAGGTGAACAAAATCAGTAATAAAGGGAGCAAACTAGATATGGGGAAAAACAGGAATAGGCACACTAAAAGGAAACTAAACTTAAAACATAAGATTTTTTATATTATTAAAAGATTTTCAACATATTAAAACTCTTTAGCTCAAACAAGAGTATGGAGCAATGTAGCAATGCCAAGGCCATGGGTTTGATTCTTGGAAAATGCATGACCTGAGAAAAGTGTAGGCTATAACATAAATGCAGATGTAGTTCACTTTGGATAAAAATGCGTAAACGTGAGAGTTTGAAAAAATTGAAACGATTGAAATGTTTATGATTATTATTATTATTTTTTTTTTTTGTTATTATTGCATAAATCACTCTTTGACTCCAGACAGTATGTGTATGCACTTTCAAGTTTCTTACTGTATGAGAATCAGTTTGTCCGCAATCTGTTTGGAGGATCGTGTGTTATTTGTTTTTGTTGAAAAAGCATCTAAAAATTATATTAATGAGGGTGTTATTATAAATATACCCACAACACCAACCCAATCTGAATGCTCCAGCTCACCAGTGCTGCACCACCAACAATCAGGTACTTGAAATTTATTATCACTGTGTTGTACTAATGATGAATCACAGTTATAACATTGGTGGATTTCAAGTACCTGATTGTTTGTGGTGCAGCAATGGTGAGCTGGTGAACTTGATTCTTTGCAGTTACTCTCCTGTTCTCTCCAGGTTCTGACGTTTGTCAAAGTGACAGACCTCATCCACACATCTCTCTGTCAAAATCAATTCCTGCTCTCAGGATCCAGGATAAAAACAAAGTAACTCTTGAGCACAACAGTGAAACTGGATTGGTCAGCAACATTGTCAAGGAAAGTTTGGTTTCTGAGCTACACAAAATATTTTCAGGAGCAATTAAAGAGAGAGATTTTAGCACCAAAAAGCCAAAGGTACTACATGACAATGTATCCATCTCAGGTGTTTCCAATGGAGGGAGTCCAGAAGATGTTCCTTCTATGATAAAATACCAAAAAACAGATGCTGAGAATCTCTCTGAGCACTTGCTTGAAACTTGTCAGAGGTCACCAACAATGCTGCCTCTTCCTGGTTTGGTGGACAAACTGATTGAAAGCCCCTCTAAGACAGACTCCTATTGCAAGTGTGCTGATACTAACAAAAAGTCACCGGAGAACTTATGGCAGGAGCGAAACATTGTAAGAGACAGTGGGATACTGAGTCGGCTCAATAAGGAACAGCTAAACCTTCAAGAGGTACCCTAAAGTTTATAAAGGTTATAACCTAAAGCTTATAGTAATTCCTTTCTTCATTGATATAACCTCTTTTATGACCTCTACTTTATGTTTTCTGATGTTCTCCTAACATTCTTTGCTTTTGACCATCTTCACATCCCTTCACCAGCATCTGTATGAGGTTGTCACATCCGAGCAGACGTATCTTCAGAGTTTGACAGTGGCTGTGGAACTTTTTCAGGAATCTTCAGTTCTGAAAGATGTTCTGGCACCAAGAGACAGAAAGTCGTTGTTTTCTAGCATTGCAAATATCAAAGAGATCAGTCAAAGGTAAGAACCAGGGCTATTGTGAATGCTGAACAGTGAAAAAAATTCAGAGGTGAAAACATTCAGATTAGATTCTTTCCTGTTTTCCTGGTCATGTTCAGGAAATAATAATCAAACAAAGTTTGGGTTAAAGAAATTAGTAATATTATTTGGCAAGGATGCATTAAAAAAGTGGCCAAAGTGACTGTAAAGACTTTAATATTGTTTACATTTTTTGGGAATTTTTAATTTATTAAATAATCCTGAAACAAATGTTTCACTGTTTAACTTATTTTAAATTGTAATAATATTTTACAACATTGCTGTTTTACTGCATCAAATAAATGTTGCCTTATTGAGCATAAGAGACTTTTTTCAAAATCTTTAATTTCTAAAGTAGTATGTTTTTCTAAAATGAAATCATTTAACCTTTTCCCTTCTAAGAATGTATTTATTCAAACTCTTTTCATAGCTTCATGGATGCAATGCTGTTGGAGCTGGCTTCAAGTGTCTTCTGTGATGTAATCTGTGATGTTGTTCACCAACATGCTCTTGGGCCCTTTGGGGCTTATATGAATTACATTCGTAATATGCACTATCAGGAGCAGACATTGCACAACCTTGGGTAAAAGAGTAGGGTTTGATGTTTATTTATCATGGATATTAGCATAAAACCTGGCATTTTATTCTAGAGATATTCTTTAGAGACAAGGATACTATGAATGAATACTGTTTGCTAACTTAATTTTCAGTAAAGAGAGTCCTCAGATTGTGGAGATCTTGCATAAACTACAGGAAGACCCTCGATGCAACCGACTACCCCTCAAATCTTTCCTTTCACTGCCATTTCAGAGAATCACTCGGCTTAAAATCCTAATGCAGGTTAGTGATGAAGAGAAATAGCATAATTAGCATGAGAATTTTCCATTGTTTTTACGTTACATCAGTTACATCATTTATCAGACGTTACATCATTATTCGATATGTCAAACATTTTGATGCAGAATATCCAGAAGAAGGCCATTCCGGGATCAGATTGTGAGGCTTCAGCACTCAGAGCTCTGACGGAGATCTCCAGAGTATGAATGCCAAGCAGTTCAGCATATTTTTAAATGAGTGCTATTGTATAACCACAAGTTTGCTGCTCTATATTGTATGATTTGTGCTGTCTTCACCTATAGCTACTAGAGGCTTGCAACTGGCAGGTGGGCAGAATGAAACAGATGGAAGAAATAGTGCTGATTGCTAACAAGATTGATTTTGCGTGCAAGGTAGTTTCAGGAGATCTCTTTTAAACCGTTTACATATAGGTGATTACATGTCACTGCCACATTTTGTAATGCGTAATTAACTATTTTCTTTTATGTCTTCTCTGTTTGTTGGGTCTCTCTCTCTTTCAGGCCCTGCCTCTTGTGTCTTCCTCCCGCTGGCTTGTGAAACAGGGAGATTTGGTTCAAATCTCTTCAAAGGAAAACATGTTTGGCCAGAGAAAACTGTGTCATGTACTTCTGTTCCTCTTTAATGATCTGCTGCTGGTGGCAACTAGGAAAGGGTAGGAGAGCCAAATCAATTAGTCAAACTAAGTTTACTTAGTGAGAATTTTTTATCAATACTGAATATTATTTTCAATGACCAATAAATTGCTAATAGTACTATTTCATCCACACAAATGAATTAAATTAATTGTTTCAAATGCTACAGTTGTCACCTATGCTCACCATCTGCCCAGTCATCTAGTCAGAAATTATATTTTCAGCATTCCTCCTATCCCTCACCTCCAGTCACTCAATCATCATCTGCACGTTTACGATCAACACTCCAAACAGCACCAGGATAAGAACACACACCTCACAGTCACTCTTGGTTTGGTCTCAACGATAATAGACTACATACCCGCTCTACTCCCCTATTGGATCTTCTTGTGATACAGGAGATCTCTGCAATTAGGGTTAGGGTCATAGAATCAGAGCCCACCGCAGACCCAGAACCTGAGCAAGAGCCCATCACGAGTCAAGAGCCAGAGCCAACATGGACCTGCCACAGTTGGAGAAGGTCACCCCGGAGCCAGAGCCCGCAGCTTTGGTCTTGTCTAACCAAGTGTGAGAGTCGGCACCCATGGCTGTCCCAGGGGGGATTCTATTGGAATTTGACGGTGTGGAGTTGTATTCCATCCCCTTGCCTGATGTACAATTTTTGACTCCCTAGTTCCCTCCTATTCCCAAATCAAGTCTCCTGCTTCTCCACTGGTCCTGCCCAGCTCCAAGTCTCCTGTGTCTCCAATGATCCCACCCGTCTTCTCCCACGCTCCCTTCAGTCCCTCAGCTCCTCCTCAGTTGGCTCCAACCATCATCTCTGATCTGCCTTGGGTCTTGCAGTGTCCAGATTTACCTTGGCATGAGGATCCCCTGGCTTCGCCTCGGCCCACCGAGACCATAATTCCACCTCAGCCCATCGACCAAGCAGCTCCTGACTCCTCACCCCTTCGTATCCACCAGGGACCAATGTCCTTGCAGCTTCACCGGGCTCCGACTTGCCCTTGGTCCTCAGTCACACCAGCTTCACCTCAGTCCTCCAGCACCAAGGCCCCGGCTCTGCGCTAGTCACCACGGCTCAGCCTTGGCCTCTAGAACCTATGGTGTTGTCTGATCTGGCCTGACTTGTTACATGGCTGCCCTATCAGACAATGACATTGCATTGCGTACGAAGGTACCTCACGAAACTGATTTCGGACAGACTCCTGAGGCAGCGTAACGGTTTAATGATCTACAGCAAAATAACGCAAGCATTGATGATAGCTAAGCAAATATTTAATTCATAGAATAGTAATTTCTCGCTATAAAAGTGGAAAACAATAGTCAAAAACACAAATTTACACACAAACTGACCTCCAACCACAACTTTAAGATGCCATCTTCATTTTTTAGCTCAGCTGTCACAGAATAGAAAGCACAGAATTGTGGGATATCAAAGGCGTCCTCCGAAAACCGAAAAAAGCATTTTTAAGTTTTCGGATGCAGCCTACATTTCCAGCGTCCCTCCTATCCCTCACCTGCACTCACTCGGCCATCACCCACTCCTGTTTCCAATTAAATCTCCAATCTCACCAGAATCTCTAACTATTGGTTTGGTCTCAACTACGGAAAACAGACTACTTACCCGCTCTACTTACCTATTGGATCTCCTTGTGATACTCCAGCTATCTCCCTGTGATACTCCAGCAAGCTCCTATAAGATACTCTTTGGAATATACATACCGGTCTACTCATCTCTAATCATGTGAAGAGTTGTGGGTTCTCTCTACTATCAAGCTCCAGATCATTGCTCTGCTGTCAGCCTGGTAAAGGAAAAGAGACTCAGTTCATATTCATCTGCTCAACATTATTCTGACTGTTTCATTACTCACCTGCTTCCGGTTTCATCACTGTCAGTAAATACCTCAATTGGGTTTAACCTAATCCTTGTCTCAGAGTCTGGTATGTTTCCTGACAACAGGTCAATTTAAACATTACCCAAATAATGCACAGTATGAAAATGGATATTTATTTTTCAAAAAGTTACCTTCATGAGCATTAGATGATGGAAAATGTAATCTAAATGTTAAAATGGGGGATATGTGTGTGCACAATAAATATCCAATATTGAGACTGAATAAGAAACCTGTAAAATTGCCCTGAGGTTACAGAAATATTATGTGTAGGTTCTATCATTAAATCCGATTTTATAGATATCCTTGATTGAAGAATAGACATATACTACCATTCAAAAGTTTGGGGTCTGTATAATTTTTTTCTTTTTCTTTGTCTTTATGTAGCATTTTACATTTAAGGTTTCATTAGTTAACTACTTTAATTAACATGAACTATACTTTAATACTTCTACAATATTTATTAATCATGTTAACATGAACAATGAATGACTATTTTATGAACTAACATTAACAAAGATTAATAAATACTGTATCTTATTGTAAAGTGTTACTGATTTTTCAAAAAATGTTTTTGAAACATTAGACATCTTATGCTCACCAATCCTGAGTTTATTTGATCAATATTGTGAAATTTTATTATAATATAAAATAACTGTTTTCTATTTGAAAAAATTTGAATTGTGTATTTTATTTTTTTTATGGCAAAGCTAAATTTTCCGCAGCCATTACTTGAGTCTTGGTGATTTGTGATACTTTTTTTCATGGAGTGTTTGTATGGATTTATTTATTTATTTAAAAAAAAAAAAAAAAAAACAGCCTTTATTTTAAATTGGTATCTTCTGTAACATTATAAATTGGGGGGGGGGGGGGGGGGGGTAATATCTTACTGATCCAAGCTTTTGAATGGCAGTTTAGATGCAGATGGTTGTTGTGTATATATATTTTATTTATATATATATATATATATCAACTAACTCTCTTTGCCTGTGCAGGTTGGACCGGTTTGTAGTTCAGGACTATGTGCACCGCTCTCTGATAGAGGTCACTGAGGGGAAAGACTTGGAGGAGGAGCTGGAGGGATGTGAGCTGAACCGGATATTTCGGCTGGTCCTTTTGCATAATCACCGGAGCACCACTTCTCAACTTCTGCTGCAAACAAATTCAGAGTCAGTACCCACAATGCCTGTCCATATACCATTTACCAAAAAAATTTTTTGTATAAAATATAATGTTCCTCTTAATATAATAACAAAGATATGCCTTTGCTTGTTTTCTTAGAGCTGAGAAGGACTTATGGGTGGATCTTCTGGGTGGACGGAGAGATAAAGAGGACACTGTGTATGAAGAGTGGGGTATGAATCACTGAATGCAAGTCCAAGTGTGTTTGTTTGAGTCAGTTCAACAGAAACCAAAAACAATTCTTTTAATTCTACTTAATTACATAATGACACTAATAACATTTTCTTAATCATTTGAATCATTGCTTTAATTGAATAATGTCATGGGAAATATTTCAGTTTCATAATTTAACCCACAGAAGTATATATATATATATATATATATATATATATATATATATATCATATTTTAATGCTTATCTTAATGCTATTCTGTGTGTGTGTGTATATATATATATAAAAATGTTATATTTGATATTTTTAAATGTTAAATATAACATTTAACATGATTAAATGTTATATTTAAAATTTAATCATCTGTTTGACTTATCATAGGTGTTAATTAAAATGAGGTGTTTCAGAGATTCAATTACAGTGAAACATTTTATCCTTGGCAGCTATGTGATTAATATATAATAATATACAGAAGCCTATATTATAATAGCTTTATAAACCGTGTTCTGTTCACAGAAAAAGAAGTTTTCATTTTTGAGTGAACCATTAATTTTTCTAAAATGTGTGCAGCTACAAATTGGTCACTAGGGGGCAAAAGTGTCAATGGCTTAAAGATTGTTTCCATGAAATGTAAACTAATCAGAGCAAACAATGAACTGCAGTGCAGATATGTTCTTTAAAATTATAAAACATTTGAGAATGGTCAAACTGTAATAAAGGCACCATGTCTTAGACTGTCCTCAGGTACGTTGTATTGAGGTGTACAGAGGACAACAACGAGGGGAGCTTAGTCTTCAGCTAGGAGACATGATCAACATCATA
Source organism: Zacco platypus (assembly GCA_038088235.1). Taxonomy (NCBI): domain Eukaryota; kingdom Metazoa; phylum Chordata; class Actinopteri; order Cypriniformes; family Xenocyprididae; genus Zacco; species Zacco platypus. Next base: position 17,577,732 of record CM076074.1, read on the forward strand.
CAGAAGACTACCGATGGTACTGTTGCAACACAACCCTGCTAATCCAAGTTAAATTAGTCTAAAATCACTGAAAGTTTTGAACTCATACTCATTCATTTTTAGGGTTCATGGAGGGCCGTAGGGTACAGGATGGACAGCGGGGCTGGTTCTCTGCGGCATGTGTGTTAGAGATCACCAATGAACATGTGCAGAGACGTCATCTTCGTCAGCGCTATCATGTCCTACAGACTGCCACACGCCTGCTGAAACAACGTAGTGGAGGCCTTGATCGTCGAACCACAACATGCTTTAAATGAGAGACTGCTTTGCTAGACAGTCTATATTTAGAGAGTTTGACTTCAGTTTTAGTTGGTCTTTTGGTCTTAGTTTATATTTTTATGTGTATGTACAGTTTCACTTGGTTTTTTCTGGACCATTTTATATGTCTGGTTTTACAGAACAACTCCAAACTTCCTTACATGTGATTTAAGAAGTACTGAAGCTACCTTCCATGGTTTACGACAAATAGCAATGTCACTGCTGTCAGTAAATCTGGGTTGGCTGTTTTTGTTTCTTTGTTGTTTAATGTAGCTACTGTGTACTGTGTTCTGTTCTGCTCCCTTTCTTTCTGTTGAAATAAATTTTGTATCGATAATCTATATCCATCTATTCCCTTAGTTCTAGTGACTCCTCACTGTTTCGAATGACACCTTACCTACAAAGCTTGAAGCGTGATCAGACAGTATAAAATTTTCATGCAATTTTTCTTGGAAATAGCCTAGTGCACTAACACAAATGTTTTTTATTTGTTTTGTTTTGTTTTGTTTTTTGACGCTGTAGCTAAATTAGAAAGTATTTTAGACAACAACTAAACACAAGTTTAAATTTCGTTTTTTATTTGGCCTATTCAATGTAAATATTTCCATAATACTTATATCAACAAACGACATGGCATTCCGAAACCAATCAAATTAATCCGCAGGTACACCTCTCAGCCAATAGCTGCCGACGATTTCAGTACGAAACAGAACCAATAGAAGGCAAGAGCTCTCTGAAATCGTCCAATCAGAACGCAGCTTTGCCCGCAGTTCGCCTACAACGACGGTCGGACGTGTAACTCATATAGAGTTGAAGAAATACCAAGCGAAAATAGAAGGTATGATGTCGATTTTATCACAAAATATAGATTTAAAGCAAATGCGAAGCAGTAATATTGGCAATAGTTTATTTAAACGTGTCTCAGTGAAGCAGAGTAGAGGTAACGTAGAGTTTTATGGTCTCTTCGCATGTTTGTGTGGTTTGCCTTAACTTTCTCAGTCTTTGTTTCATCTCAGTAATGACAAACAGCAAAATGTGTGCTTTTATTTTTCGTTTCAGTTGAGGATATTTTTTGTCTTTGTTTGTGAAATACTCTCAAAGAAGAAGTAAAATCAGTTCGTCGTGAGAGGTTAAGATATTGCAGAGATTTTTATCTTGGGTGTATTGGGTGCATGCAGCTTTATCTCATTACATTACACAACTTTAACATTTATTTCGACTTTTCACTTCATATTTTTAAAAACGTTTTTGCATTATCAAGTGCAGCCTGCAGTGAGACCGTTCGTTTCATTACTTAAACAACGCGATAAACGATTGCTGATCATTGTTTAATACAGCTAACGTTATAGGAATTGCAAACTCTTGGATAAAGTATTCAGTCTAAATATGTTCACTTCATTCCTCTGAGGGGAAATGGGTCGATTTGGATCACAGCTTGTAAGTGAGTCTGTGCTTTGAAGGCATTCCAGTCAAATTATTTAAACCAACCTGTTGCATTAAAGAGCCAGAAACGAGCTGAATGATGTTGGATTTAGAGCCAAGTGACTGTGACTCTCGGTTGTTCCTGTTGCTTTAGAGATCAAAAGAAGTTGAGCTTTTTTATTTAGGATATTTTAGTTGGTCGTGTTACAGTAATGCTGTAGTGTTTCCATTGTTATTCAGACCTCATGCTAAATTTCACAGAACATTAGTGTTTTGTAATGGCTCATGTGAGCTTGTGTTCATGAATGCTGTTGTGCTGGCCAGTTGTGACAAGAACTGTATGAAGTGCTCTCTGAAAGAAAATATGAAATAGAAAGTATAAATTGTGTCATTAAAGGTATTTTGAATGTGTAGAGCAGTCATGAATGTTAGACTTGAAACTTGACAATAAAATGCACCAGCTCTGATTGGCTCATGACTATCATTTTAAAGGAAATTCTAATGTTTTAAATTATAAATGCATCTTTTTGATCTTACTTTGACAGATTCATCCACACATGTCATCTTTTTTATTCATCTTTGACCTCATAACACATCAAAATATCAATCTCAAGCTTGCATTCAGATATACTTCTATCTAGTCAACAACTGATGGATAAAATTAAGTGTTTTTCATAGATTTTTCTTTTCTTTTTCAATAATCCATTTTACATGGACGTACGCCAGAATAAGGAAGAAAAGATCTGACACTACATTGAGACTTTGCGTAATGATTTTTTTTTTTTTTTTTTTTTGGCATAATGATAATGTAATAGTTTGCTTATTTAACACTTGGATTATTAGGTAACACTTTAGAATATTGTTCATTAGTCAAACTTTAGTTAATGTATTAACTAACATGAACTGAACATGATCAATATTTGTTAAACAGATAAACAGATTTGTTTCTGTATTTACTAATCTTCGTTAATGTTAGTTGATGAAAATACAGTTGTTGTTTGTTCATGTTAGTTCACAGTGCATTAACTAATGCTAACAAGATTAATGTATTAGTAAATATTGAAATTAACAAACATTATCAAATGCTGTAAAATTGCAGTTCATTATTAGTTCATGTTAACTAATGAAGCTTATTGTAAAGTGTTTCTGTTAATTAGTTTGACTTGGTTATACTAGTTGGTTCTATATCGAGGTTACTAGTTAGAAACAAGCCAAAACAAAGTTGAACTTGCCAGGTAGCAAGTGTGTAAAGTGTATTAATTTAAATAAAGTTTTAAATTGTAGTTGAAGTCATTCTTTGACTCTGTGCAATATTTGTCTTTTAAAGCATGATGTTCAATGATTTAGGGTGTTATGATCATGTTCAGTGATGGGAATAATAATAATAATAAATAATGTTAGTTATGTATATTCACATAATGAATACAAATTTCACATATCACATAAACAGAAAACAAATTTAAATGGTACCAGTTATGAAAAATAATATTGATCCAGTTTCATAATAGTAAGTCATCTTTGAATCTTGGACTAATCCTTTTCTTCCTGCCATGATATCAATTCCTCTATAACTGGAGAGTGAGATTTGATTTCATGGTGTCATTTCTTTGATTGTTTTGTTGTCTCCTGCAGGCAGGGGTGTGTATATGTGTGTGAGAGAGGGGGTAGGCTGCATCAGGAGCAGCTATGGGTGAGATCGAGGGCACCTACCGCTCCTTGCAGACCCCTGCAGGGACACGGCTCGGTGCTCAGTACAACACCGGCGTCAGCACCCTGGAACCCGGGCAGAGCCTCAGTGCGGCTATGGGAGCAGGAGGGAAAGGCCACAACAGGGGCCTTCAGATCCGCGTTCAGGGCCTGGATGATGCTCAGGAGTTCTATGAGCTTGAGGTGAGTCACTTCACATCAGCTTTTCATTTTTTTTCCATCTCCATATCAGCCTGGGTGAGACTTCCAGAATTTGATATATTTGTAATAATAGTTTTTTCACCAATATAAAATATAATCTCTATTAATGCACTTTTTATTTGACGATTCAAAAGCCATTACTCCAGTTTTCAGTGTCACATGATCCTTTAGAAATCATTCAGATATGCTGAGTTGTGCTCAAGAAACATTTCTTAATATTATTAATGTTAAAAACAGTGCTGCTTAATGATTTTTGTGGAAACCTTGATACATTTTTCATTATTATTTCATTTGTTTTTTTTATTTTTTTGTTGAATAGAGTTCAATAGAACAGCATTTATTTGAAACAGAAATATTTTGTCTGACTTTTTGGTCAATTTAATGCAATTCTTACTTACCCCACACTTTTGAATAAGTCAAAAATGTTTACATTTCCACATGGCACTTTTCATATGCTGAAGTGTTTTAGTTTTGCATAAGTAAATAGTGATTTAAATTGCTTATGTATTGTTGTATTGATGCATAAAAATAAGAGTAATTAAATATAATTCTTCCTAGCATTCATTTAGCAAATAAATGACAAAATATAAAACCATGCCTTGATTTGTTTTTAACTTAATTTTTTGAGAATAGTTTACATTAAACCCTTTGGATCTACTTGACTACAATGGCTGTTGTTGGTTGAACTCCTGAAATTATGCATATCCCGTTTTGTTACACCTTGACCATACTTCCATACTTGTCTGGTTAATTGTTTGACTAGTTGTTTTGTTTATTTGATTCCACTGCATTTTACATTTGCTATTGTTTACAAAGCTACCCAAAGTTTATTTAAAAATAAGCATACTGTAGCAAGCACACTGTGTTTGGTTTTGTCCATTTGCGGCTGTGCTGGAGAATGTAAACGACCGTCTCTCTGGAGACCTTTGGCAGTCTTGCTTTTGCATGCCGGTTGTGGTGGGTGACAGCTGCCACATGGCTTTAGCTCTTAAATCCTGCGTCTTTAAGTGTGTTTTACACCCAAGGCCTGAAGTCACTTTTTAAGTGCTGGCCTGGGTGTAATTACACATCTGACAAATGCATTTTCTCCCTTGATGTTCTGTTTATTTATCACAATAGGTGAAATGTTCTGGAAAAGCAAAAGTGTTTTTTTTGGTGAAAATGCATTGCTTGTATTTCCTACAATATGACACCAGCATTTGAGTGCAACATTACTTGAGCGGGGCAAGATTTAAGATCTTGTTTGTGGGTTTGTGCACTGTTGAGATTAGCGGTGTGGCTTTTAAAACACTTTTACTATTGCCAGCTACTCAGTCAAAAATTTGGAAAATTTCTCTGGCTTTGTTGCGGCAACACCTGAATTGATCTTAACCTCTCCTTCATATTTTGCTGGGTTGACAAGGAAGATTATCTAAATGATGTTATATGTGGTGTTTTAAGACTGTCTTAAGTGTTTTAGTGGAGGATGAGAACTTCCCATGATTAGATCAGATAACAGTATGTTTTGAATTCCCCTGTTACAAAGATCAAACACGGGAGAGTGGAAAATGGTCATTATGCAGCTTTATTAGGTTACAGGACTATGGAATGCGGTGGTGCCACCAAACTTGCTGTACTGAAGCAGAGAGACCCTGCTGGAGGTAAATGACTGTTCACATTATGTCTAGATAATGGAAGAACAATGGAGTCGGCTCTGGTTCAAAGATTTATTACTCTTTCTAGTGTTCCCCAGGAGTACATTGGGATTTGTTTTCCATTACTCTTTATTTAGCACTGCCAAGTGCGTATGAATTGCGGTATTGATTGATCTGTTGTCAGATGATGTGGATGTTTTATTAGGCAGATTCTGTTTAATGATTCATAAGGCAACATGGCTTCGTGATCTGTTCCATGATGCACTAACCGACGGTAACGCAGTCTGGTGTTGCTCATGAAAGGGGTTTGTTTATTCTCAGCGTTTGTGTGTGTGTGTGTGTGTGTGCACGTGCACTTGTGTGCTCACTGCATTGTGGGTCTGATGTCATGTTGCCACATCTGTTTCCAAGATGGGATTCTGTTCTCGTAAGCACACACAGGTACACAAGTGTGAGAGCTGTGGGAAAATATCCCAAATTGACCCTAAGGATTAAACTACCAGACCAAAGAAATAAAGACAGATGTGCTGAACTACTGTTCATGTTAGTCTAAACATAAACAAAAGTATGTATTGTCTGGTGATGGTTATAATGAGACTGTTTTTGATCCACTTTTCCAAATGTACTAGTTTGAATCCCCAGATTTGTTCTAGGGCTGCACGATATATCGCTTCAGCATCGACATCACGATGTGCGCATCTGCAAAAGTCACATCGCAGGATGTGCAATGTCAAGTAAGGAGGGATCGTGGTTGATCCGAGATCCATATGGACCAGGTCCCAAGGTTCTGAACGTATGTGATTTGTGAATTACTTTGAAAGCTTAACCATCGTAGAGTAGTAGGGAAGTTTATAATTTACATGTGTTTTTAAGTTTTTCAGTTCAAAGATTCACGTGAGCTTAAAGCTTTCAAGCGCAAAAAGATGCTAAAGAAGTAGATTCAGAACTTGCGCACTGTTTTCTGCGGATAGCATTCGAACACTGAATCTTAAAACATATCAGTGCCATTGTTTTGTCTCAAGATTGACACCAATAATGTTTTTTTTTTTCTTTTAAGGCATGTTTATAAAAGCTACTTAAATGTCTAGTCCTGGCTTTATCTGCGAAACCAGGCCATATTGATAAAACTTTAAAGACATTAAATAAAATGATGATAAAAAATATTAAACCTAAAACATAAATTAGAAAACCAGTCAGTCTGGTAGACTGCTTGTTTGTTTGATTGGTGTTCATCCATTCTGATCCATCCTTAATTTAAATGTCCTTTTTATTTATTTATTTTTGTGGTGGTGGTTTTAAACATAAGGCATGGAACTTACAGCTGTTTGATTTTTAGGAACTGGCAGGTCCATACAGTCTGTAAATGAAGGGCACCAGTCTGTTTGTTCTGACTCTAACCTCATTCACAGTTCACCCGGAAACCCACTGACCTGCTCTTCTCGTCTATGAGCCGCTCCTCTACTTCGCCAACTTGTAATTTGTGTTGCCATCTAAACGCTGAAGGCCTGCAGTAATCCCAGCCTCAGCATGTATTTATGGATATGGGTTTGTTCTCTGCTCCATAGCGTCTGCCCGAGTTATAATTTTCTCCAACTTTGAAATCAGGGAAAATGTATTTATGGACATTTACCCCTTAGGATTATGATTTTTTTTTTTAGGTTTCTTTTTGGGATTTGTCAGCAATCTGAGAATATTTGGGCCTATTTACCAGGTGAAAATTGTCTATAATATCTAAATTGTACTGTATTGGCTCTCCAGTGCTCACACTGCTCTTTTTCTCCCTCTCTCATATTGGGGTCTTTGATCTTGTGAAGGATCCTGTGAAAGTTGACTGGTATACACGGTCAGATGCAAGCAGTGTGTGACGCATCAAAAGAACAAAATTGCTTCTATCGTCACTTGCTCGCTACATTAGCAGTAGAAGTGTCCGTTATGGTATGTAGTGATGCGTCAACAGTTGTCACAACACCTCGTTTCTGTTTTTTACACGTTGTCAATATCCAGAGTCAGACCCTTTATTTTCCTTGTTTTTCTCAACTACAGTGTTTTTAATGGAAATGTTCAGCTATTATTCATATTGGTTACATATTTAATTGAAACATACCTATGACTATAAAAATCAAATACAGATAATGTTTCTTTTTTTTGTGTTCTAATTTAAATCATATTACTGTTGAAAAGTTTAAGGTTAAATTTCTTTTGCACACCAAGACTGCATTAATTTGATTGTAAAATGATATAGTATAAACAGTAATATTATGAAGTATTATTACAAATTTCAATAACTGTTTTCTATTTTAATATATTTTAAAATGTAATTTATTCCTGTTATTGCACAGCTGAATTTTCTGTAATCATTACTTCTGTCTTCAGTGTCACTTGTGATTTCAGATCATGGTGCTCAAGAAACATTTCTTCTTATTAGTAATTTTGAATTGTTTTGGATATTTTTGTGGCAACTGTGATATTTATTGATATTTAATATTTTTATTTAATAAATAGAAAATTAAACTGCATTTATTTCAAATAGAAGTCTTTTGTAACATCTATGTCTTTTCTGTCACTTTTATACAATTCAATAAATCCTTGCTAAATGAAAGTAATACTTTTTACAAATCTTACTGACTCCAAACTTTTAAACGCTAATGTATGTGTTTATATTAATATTAAAATTATCGTAGTTATTACAGAGTCAGTTTTTATATGATGTGTCTGAAATTATATTAAATGGTCGAGTATGCGAAGAAGAACTGATGATGAAATGTGTTCTTTAGGTCTGGGCTGTAAATATATTCCAGGACATACTTCATGCGCCATTTTGGCATTATACTTTGACCCACGTGTTCTTTGATCAATGACATACTTAACACCCACAAACATAATTTACTTGGCCGTAGTTAAAGAATAATAACCACAAGGAACAAATTTTGTGGTATCAAACTTTTGTGGTACCTTTTGGTGGCACTTGCTAACATTTTATTTTTTTACGTTTTGAATTTGGTGGCTCTTTAGCTCACATTGCATTATTGGATAGTAAAGTGTCTACTGGCTCCACGCTTCTAGGATTACTTCACTTGAGAATTAAAATTTCCCGATAATTTACTCACCCCCATGACACCTAAGTTTGTCAAGAAATTAAGGTTTTTGAGGAAAACATTCCAGGATTTTTCTCCCTATAGTGGACTTCAACAGGTTGAAGGTCCAAATTGCAGTTTCTGTGCAGCTTCAAAGGGCTCTACACGATTTCAGCCAAGGAATAAGGATTTAACAAAACAATTCGTCCTACAGCAGTACTTATGCCTACGTCATTTCCAATGTGATTACGTAATGCGTAGCGCATTGCAAAGCAAAGCAAGATGAGCATTTGTGGTTAAAGTATATACTTTTTTTTTTTTAATTTTCTTTTTTTTTTTTTGGAAATGAGCCATCATTTTGCTAGATGAGACCCTTTTTCCTCTGCTGGAATCCTGTACAGCCCTTTGAAGCAATGAAATTGCAATTTGGACCTTCAACCCATTGCACCCTAGTGAAGTCCTGGATGGAGATTTTTTCATTCCAGGATGAAGAAAAATCCTGGAATGTTTTCCTCAAAATCCTTAATTTCTTTTCAACTGAAGAAAGACAGACATAAATATCTTCGATGACATGGGGTGAGTAAATTATCGGGAAATTTGAATGCTGACGTCAACTAATCCTTTCGGAATCTCTGGTTATTGTTCACCTACTGTATCATAAATACTACATATTTTGAAATACTAGCATTTCCATGTACGTTGTTGCATACTATTAGGGACATGTACATACTAGGGTGATGTGCATATTTGGACACAGGGGATAGTTAATCACTGTTTTTTTTTAGGTCTATTTCAAGCTTACAGCTGATTGGTCTGTGCCGGTGCATATTTTGAGATGATTTGTTGCCTTGCCATTTCCAGTATAAACCGGCTCGAGACACTCTGCCTGTCAGGCGTCTGGCTCCCTGTGGGTTTTTTTGTTCACTAGACTAGGCCAATAGGAAGTGATGAGGAAGCCACTACAACAGCCCAAACTTCCTGTCCCCTCCACACCCATGGGATGACACGTGCCTCTGGTCGCTCTCCCAAATTATCACCCTAGCTGTCAGTCAAAGTCACGGACAGGCCTGTTGCTTTAATTTATGCGTGTGTGTAAGTTTTTGTGCATATTTTTTCTACACAGTGTTATTTAAGTATAATTGAGATGTGATGTAGTTTCTTTTTTTGGTAATATGTTTTGAATTAGTTTTTTCCCCCTTTTTATATTAGTTAAATGTTTAATCATTTTTGTAATGTTATGTGTTCGTCTCTTTTTTTTTTTAATGTCCATAGTTAAATCATTTTATTTTAGTTTGAGTTATTTTAGTACATCAAGTTAAACTAAATAAAAATAAGAAATGTTGCTTTGGGAAATAGTTGATTTTATTTTAAGGAACAAATATGTTTTTTATGGTTTTAGTTCACTATAGAACCCTGTTTCTACAGGAGTCAAATCTACCCAATACGTTGCCATTCAAGTGCATACAAAACTACAACACTGACCTAAATTTGTAGTCATAACAATGACTCCGGCAGCTGTGATGGTGTGGGCTTGTCTTAGAGCATCGGTTTTTATAATTTAGTTTGCCATATGTTTTCTCTGCTCTCGAAACAAAGAGAGAACATGCACTCATACACATTTGCATGGAATTTGACCAGTGCGTGCTGCACGCCATTCAAGCCCTACTGTGACCTTCTGAGGAATCTACTGGAGAGCTGGGGCTCTGCGGGGGGAACGGTAGAAATAGACATTAAACGGAGACTGCAGAGACCTCTCGCACAACCCAGGGCCAGAGCATACTGCATTTTAGGCGATTTTCCCCCTGCTTTTCTGAATCATGAAGAGAGGCAGAAGAGGTTGTGTGTGTGGTAGCATGTCACACTAGTTCTCTTACTGAGCTGACTCTGTGCCAGGACCAGGACCCTTGCCAAATACTCTCCAATGAGGGTCTGTTCACAGCTGCTTGCAGAGAAGGCTAGTAGAGAGTCCCCTTTATCTGCTCAATGACACTATGCAACAGATATAAATACACCTCAGCCATGTAATAATGTCCTCTTTGTCCGAACAAATACTTTTTATCCAACTCTACAAATTTATCGCCAGGCTGCGAGTTTTGGTGGTGATGCATCAAAATGTTACATTTATTATTGTAACAGTGACTTTTGGGTCAATGAAATTATACAAATTTTTGTTATTATATCAAACATAAATTAAAAATGCAATTCATTCATACATACACTGTTTTGAATAAACCTCTTGAATGAATTAACATGTTTTTAATTTTATTATTTAATGCCCCCAAACATATCAAAATTTAAAAAAAGCTCTGCTGTCGCCATGTTGAGAGGAATCGCGAGTAAGTGCAGAGGTGTTGCTTTTATTCGTCACTGAGGTTTATTCATTTTAGTTTATTCATCCAGACATGTATTTAAGGTTGAAGGAAATATTTTTTATTAACTGTTATTAATTTATTTTAATTATAGTTATTTTTAACTTGCATGGTTAATCACTAAAAGATTGCGATCTCGAACACCCTGCCACTGACCCAGAGAGAGCAAACGGTCAACCACACAGTCGGTGCATCCAAAGTCATGTACTGTCTGAGTAGGTACTACATTTGAATTTGAACTTACTTCACGTCGGTTAAAAAAATTAGCATTGACTGATTTAATGTTAATTTACCATCTTATTGAAGTGCTAATGTCTGTTTTGTACTTTGGTAATGCACTGAGAACCACCAAAAACATGTGGTGATGATGAATCAAAGCTCAAGTTGAGAAGGACGATACTAATATATAGAAGGCACACAGTGTCATTCACACAAACACCAAACACAATCATGGTAACACACGACGTTAAATAAATGCGATAAACATCAATTTAACAACAATAGATTAACATAAAACCCTTATGTACGTAACTTTTTCTTTAAGTTATCTCAATGGAAATGCATCAAATGTGAAGTGTCACAAATTAAATGTATGGTTGGAACTATTACAGTTATTCACTATTTATAATAACTCTTGGTGTATAGAGTAAACTTTTGGTTAACTGATTAACAGTTTTGTTTTTTTTGTTTTTTACTGTAACATTTCTACAGTCTTACTGTTAAAATACGATCATTTTTTACAGTTATAAAAGTTTATAGTTCAAATATAAACACTGTTGTCTATGGTAGCTATACAAATAATCTTTTGAAAGTAACTTGACGCTTCAAATACAGATTGTATCATTACATCATTACACCAGTAGGTGGTGACAAGTCTGTTAAAGTATTTGCCATTGAATCATTCAAGAGATTCATTCAGAAATGCTGATTCATCTAGGAATGAAACATTTGAAGTATTTATGAATGACAACCTAGTAAAGACCCCAGTAAATTACATGATATTTTGTTTAGTTGTCTGTTAGTGGGAGAATTGTGATCTGTTTTAAACAAAAAAAAATAATCATGATTCTCAATTTATCCAGAATCGTGCAGTTCTAATTGATTTTTTTTTTTTTTTTTTTTTAAATTTAAGAGTCATTAATTTTGCAATGATTGAGATATAAAAGTTTGAGGTATAAAAGTTTTTAGAAACCAACATAAATATCTGGGAATGTGGCACATTTTATTCTAGATTTTAAAGCATTTTTCCTTTTCTTTATTGTACACACTCTGTCATTACGCTTTTACATTCGCTTTGTGAATATTTGCATGAACATTTGCTTGTGATAAACATTACTGCATGATTCATGCCATAAAACTGATCTGCCCTGACTTTACACACTTGAACATCAATGGAGAGCAAGTCAAGATTGAATTACAAGTAAAAATAGACACTAATTGCTGCACTGGATGTTTGAACTGGCTCAGGCCTTGAAAAAACAGCCCGTCTTTTAAAAGCTGAGAATGTCCAGTGGCCAGAAATGGTTTTTGAACCTACACAGACCTGGAAACGGTCACATTAAAAAACATTTCCTGTTCGTCAATGACTTTAATGGCACATCAGAAAGTAAAACATGCCTTTCAAGAACACTGGTTCTATGTGCCAGCTTTAATCCTTATTGGCAAAATTCCTTCCTTAAAATGTCTGTGTTTTTCTTTTTAATAAAACAATGTGTGTTGTGTAAGACTGTGCAGAGGCCCAAAGTAGACATTCCCCCTGTGTTTATGTAGACGTTGTACCCAGATTCTTTCCTTTGTTAATGTTGGAGCCGTTTTTGAATGTGCTTTCAGACTCAAAACAACTGCAACTGACAGTGAGGTAGCAGCTGTAACACCAGGTAAAAGGGCGGCTTTACAAAGAGAGGGCTGAATGGGATTGGTCAGTTGGCTCGGTGCTCTGCCTACACCTCACAGCACCAGGAAGCTCAGGAACACTGGGTCTTTTTATTCAACTCATAACAACAGAGAAAAAAAAGCACTGGCATTCGCTCCCTGCTTTGTGTTTGAGAGACCTGCAGAGCGATGAAAATTTGTGTGTTTTTTAGTGAATATATATGAATGTTTTGTTTGTGTGAGGCACAGATGAGTCTTTGTGGAGGGGTCAGTGCATTGAGGGGGCTGCTTCTATCACTGGGAATGTGGAACAGTGGAGACACAGGGGCTGGGTGATGGGATTTCGGAGGAGGGAGTGGAGCAGGACTTGTCCAGCATGAGCAAACAAGCTCATAAATAGTTTGGTTGACAGGCTAAAGAGGGGTAAGTGGGAGGAATGGAGTGGGTGGGAGTAGGCATGTTGTGTATTGGGTGGATTGTGTTGGTGTGGGACGACTAGTATTGCAGTAGATTAAGCAGTACAGCCTTAGTCTAGCCTTTGGACTTGTCTTCAAACTTCAAAGACCTATAGATGATTTTTTTTTTTATTCTCTAGGGATGTGAGTTTGTTTGTGTCAAATAACTTTAAATTTGGAGTTATTAATAATAAGAATAATAATAAGAATAATAATGTCACTTTTTGTAGTTGTTTGGAATTGAACAAAGATTCCGTTTTGTTGCTGTAATATCACTTTTTTTTAACACCAATAGTTCAGTTGATACCAATAACTAGAGAAGAAGGATGGTTTATTAATTTGAAATACATGTGATATTAGGGATTCCAAAAGTTCTTATACTAAAAATATTAAATTAAAATTGTAAAATACTAAGGGTCTACTATATATCAGTGCCATATCGTTTATCGGACAGTTTTTTTGTTTTGTTTTGTTTTTCTTTTTTTTTGTTCAATATTGGCCATTTCATTGTTCATGCTTATTTCCGCTGTTTACATTTAGATTACATTTGCCAATGCCATCATCTAACACTCACTATAAGTTAAAGTCATGATTAAATGTGAGTAGCGACAGAGTCGCAGAATTTTAACATTTGTGCATCTCTAAATAATACCAGTATTTCTAGACAAAAAAATTAATTTATAACCTTTACTTGATGTAATTGAAGAGAGTTTTTACATTAAAAGTTTTTTATTTTATTTTTTTAATTCAAATTAGATCAGTTTAGTTGGGGTAACAACTAACAACTTCAGTTATATTAGGACAAATTACTTCTAATTTATCATAGTATGTTTAACTTTATTACATTTGTGAAAGCTAAATTTTCTTATGTTTGTCCTTCTTCTAAACTCCTAAATGTCCAACGTAACTGAACACTAACATGTCTTCATCTTTACTGAAAAACACATGAAATAACACTTATATCCATGCGTTTACTCTCACAATGCAGTCACTTGCAAAGCATGCTGGGAACTAGAGATCCACTGCCCAGGTAGTTATGTCAAAAAAATGATTAATGTAGTTTTAACACAAATGATTTAAGATTTGAAATATATTAGGTGGATTGAACACAATGAAATTAAGTTGGAAAAATGCTCAAAACCATGTTACTTTTGCTCATTGTAAATAATTAAATTGAACAAGAGGGAAGCAGTATTTTTTTGAGTGCAGTACAACAGTATTTTTGAAGATATTATTGTTCATTTGTGTACTCGTTTTGTTACAGTATTGCTTCACGTTTTCACTGGTATTTCTACTGACTATTGATATTTTGGTCTTATGGAAACCCTGTTTGATACATTTGAATTATAATAATTGATGTACACGCCTAATGAAACAAAAATTTACTTGGGCAGAAGCATTTAATCTGTCTGCTTTGGGGGCTATGCCGATAATTTCAAAATAGTCAGGTTGTTTTCATTATCACAAATTTATAATTGTTTTTATCTTGTGCAGCATAGCAACAATGATGAAACGGCTTTCAAGTAGTAAGTCACGAGATGCACGATCTACCATATCAGTACAGTCAGCACTAGGAAGCTTCGCACACACTCACTCATTTGGCCTGCTTAACATCCACCATACGATGTAATTAGTGGAACAAATTAGTGACTGCTTTGAGAAAGCTGGCCATGAAGAAAATCCTAGAGGCCAGCGTCTCTTGATTGCTTCAAGCCCCCGCCACCCCCAACTCAGATGACAACTTTTCCTATCTCTCACTCTGATATAATTTAAGGGTGTTGAAGCGTGACAGATTGGGCTTTTCATTGGTTTGGCCCTGTTGGCGGCCGTCTCTGGCTTTGACCTCAAGTCAGGGGATTTGCTCAAGCACAGATCAAGTTCACTACAGAGCCTTTCCAAAGAGATTTAATATATTGGTTTTATTTGAACAATGGCAGTACTAAACTGGTAATATGCAATATAAATGGTTCAGAATCAGAATCAATTGCATGTGCATTTTTGTGTTGGTCACTAGTACATGTGCAGTTGATCTGAGCACAACTGGAATGGAAATGGAATGGAAAAACGCATTCTATATGAACTGGCCCTAGCAAAAATGGTGGTTAAAAAAAAGGTAGAGGGAATGCTTAGCGTGAAAACTCCGGGGAACTTATCTACACATGAGATATTTGATTAAATTTGACTAAATCGCATTACATCTACAACTAGATAATCTATTGTTTTGTGTTGTGCATGTTGAATGTGTACTATTCCTGTTGAACTGCACTCTGGGAGTTTGGTTCATAAAGCAGGCTTTAGCGAGCTGTTTAACCATCTGGGTGACGCAGCACACTGGAGCAGTTGGTCAGTAATGCCAGGTACATTTAAACCCCACTCTGATCCTTATTAACTCCCATTTTAAGTGCTGACAAACTCTTTATGTCCAGCTGTCCGCCTGAATTGTTAGCCAAAGGTGGCAGTCACACATCTCTTGCTGGAGCCAGTTGGTTTGATGCATACAATAAAGAATCAAATACATAATTTGTGTACTATTTGAATGAAATTGCCTAGCTCTGGTTATTTTAAGGGTCAGATTCCTGAAGCATTTAGTTGATGCCTGTTACAGCGAGTGTATTGAGTAAGGGAGTGTGTTAATCTTTGCACTTAAATGAGAACTTGAGAGTAGGGTTAGCTACAATCACTTTTTTGTTCTTGGCATGTATGCTCTTACCACAGTGACTGTCTGCAGCACATTTCCTGAGAACTTTACCTCTTTAATGAGCTAAATATTGAACTAAATGGGTAATTTAATATATACAGTCATGTGTTGGCTGTTACATTGATAAAATCATTTGGCTGGGGCTGCTTCTTTTTCTTTTTGATTTGGGAGATTTGAGTATCAGTGAAAGTAATGTTATTTTACAGTTTATAGTCATCATGATGAAAAGAAATGTCACCCTATCTATTTTGTAAATGCATGTATAGGTCTTATTGTGAAAGATTAATTCATGTTTCGTCCCCTATTAATGTTTAATCAAAAAATGGCAAGGTGAAAACGGCAGACTTCTCTTTGGTGATGTTTGCCAGACTTTTCCTATCAATTAGTCAGCATAAACCCGCCCCTTCATAATCGATTTCAAGTTTGCATTAATTTGAGTGCAACGACCACATTTCGAAGCAACAATTGAGAACCACGTCCCAGCTTGGGGTTGCATGACTACTGATATCTCCTAGTCTGTTACTTGTCAAAACAGTACCAGAGTTACTGGCCTATTCATGGTTGATGATACCATGGTAATTTATTTTCTGGGAGCTCTTTGCTTCTAACTTCGGTTAAACTGCTAATTCTGATTGTAAATTAATTAACTAAATTGTTATTTGCTAACTGTATTCTTTAAATTGTAATGTTGACATCCATTTTCTGTAAAGCTGCTTTGAAACGATATGTATCGTGAAAAGCGCTATACAAATAAATTTGAATTGAATTGAATACCTTTTTTTAAAAGGTGTAAAAAATAATAGTTTGTGTCAACAATTGTTTGTTAATTGACAGATCAGTGTATGTAACAATTACGTCTCTTATTTGTATGGTAAAAACATTAAAATAACGGGTTTCGTTTTGTATTTAACATAGCCAAAATAACATGTAAATTGACACGCAACATAATAACCTTAACATCCTAGCTAGTTATATAATACATTGAACTATATATTATATAGCCTCATCATATAACATTTTCACAGGTCAGTGAAAACATTAATAGATCTTTTCTCGCGTCACTCAGATCTTCACTCAACCAGTTCAAAATAGTTTATAATAGAATAAGACAAAAATCATGTAGTCTATTTGATGTCATCGTCCCCTTGCCAGGTATTCTCCTTGGTCGCGGTCACGGCTTACTGGTTTGCGATAAGGAAACCAAGTGTGTCGTCACACTGGCCAAGTAAAAAAATTCTTTCACACTTTTATTGCATGCTTGAGTGCTCGATGGCTTCCGACAGCGCCAACAAGTGGTTAAAGTAATCGACTGCCTGACTAGTCTATGCAAGTCCTAAACCCAGTCCTACATTTTTTCTTTTTTGATAACCCATTACATTTGGTTGAACGTCACAATATGAAAAAAAAAAATGTCGCTATTACGAGTCAGATGTTGCTTCATTCGTTCATTTACTTGTCATTCAGACAGAACCGCTTGTCCTGTATGTTTGTGTATTATCTGTCATTTATTTGTCACATTTTATTTATTCAATATGATTTATTTTGCTGTGGGCCTTCGGTGATGAAGATTCAGCAGCTGTGCAACAATAAACACTGTAATTCATTCATGTTACTGCCATGCATTTACTTAAAGTTAATGATTTACAACGTTTCTTATCATTTGGTGTCAGGGTATGGCTGCAATCGTTGCAACATAGCAAAAGCTGCTGCTACCTGCTTAGAGTGTGAGAAAGAGTTGCCTCCTGCTGAGATCCTAACATGTCCCAACATAGTCAGCACTCAAACACATGATCACATAGATTCTGTACAGAGACAGACTAAATGAAAAACTGGACACATTACTTCTAGTTTGTATTCAACAGTCGCCAATGTAGGCAGTAAAGTTGGCTTGGTGAATACGAGAAAGATTCCCCAGACTGTGAACATCTGCTGCTCAGTAATCCCAGCCACTGTTGACCCATAAACCCGCCCGACTGACACTACAACAGTAACAGGGAAACTCCTGCTCACTGTATAGCGTGTGCTTAGAGGGTTCAGCAGGCACGGCACTGTGACGCATGGAAAATATGCTACGGGTGGTATTTCCTCGTTGCAGTCAACACCACCAAGTTGATCCATAGCTTAGTTTTTTTTATGCTGTACTTCTAATGGGATTTTAGTTTAGGGTGCTTGCTAAAGCTGCAGAAAAGAGACTTAATCCAATTATTGCTGAAGTATGTGAACCGACAGTCTGTAGAATTCACTCCCAAGCATAAGACACACCTCACACGTGGGAACGTCAAAGATGCGTTCAGACCAGCAGTGCTGTTTCATTGTTTTATAGCAGTGTGAGTGATTGTACACCAAAGTCACTCTATTGGCAGCCATTTTGCCTATTTTCTTTGTAGATTATCCACCTTATATTGCACCACAGAAGTACTACTTTTTTGAATGTGCAAAACTGCCGATTCATCAGCCGCTACAATAACTAAAAGAATAACAATGTAAGTATAGGAAACGATAAATCTTTTTGTGCTCTTTATCGGTCTATGATTTTGATAATAATTTAAAATAATCAGATAACAAATACAAGTTTGCAATATCAAGCAACATAACAGACTGTTTTTGGACCAGTAAAATAAAAAGGGAAGTGAATGACAGAAATTTTGCACATTAAAGATACCAATTGCCACTTCCGCTTTTATGTTAAAAATACGGTGGATAGACATATAAGTAACAAAAGCATTCAAAAGAGAGAATTATTATTAAAATGGAATAACTTTTGTATTTTAATATATTTTTTTAGGGAATAAAGAAAATGCAGCACAACCATTGTAGCCTGATTCCAGAAATAAGTGACCTCTATGAGCCAGTTCTTTTTAAAGAATATTTTAAGAAGGACAATTGCCATTTTACACTGCCTTGTATAATTTATTGCATTAGTAGATTGACAATAGGTTTCTTTCATATGCAAGTAAAATTATAAATGACATTTATAATCACAACTGAAATATACCCAAATGAAGTTGAAAATTGATCTTAAATCTGAATCAAATCTGGAAATCTGTATTAATACCCAGCCCTAATATTTCATCAAATTCTAACAATGGTATCATTAATCTTACCTCCACTGATAAAATAATCGCTATTAAAAATGATTTAGGCCGGTCCAGCTAATATCTGCTTTCTAACACACAAGCACATTTCCATCACAATTTTTTTTTTTCTTTTTTTTACTGATTGGAATTCAATCACAGCTTCCTTATCAAGTATTATGATTTCTTATTCATTTCTATTTGAGTGTTCTATAGCCTCCTCTTTGCACTGACTCTGTTATGCATGTTGATGCCGATTTTGGCAGAGCTCAGAGGAAGCCATTTGGAAGGTGCTTACCTGCCCTGCTTGGCACAGACAGTACATTCTTTATTTAAGAAACCGTATTAAAGGCAGAAAGAATCAGTCAAGTTTAGAGTGTACCAAAGAACTCAAGGGTAACAATCTGGCCAGCCCGATTCCTGCTTTTTTATGGTCTTCAAAAATACATTTCACATTACAAACAGCTGTCTGCTGTATAATTTTCCCAGAAAGTCACAGGCTCGAATGGCAAAACCCAAGTGCAGTGTGCTCTGGGTACATAGTAATTAGTCCTTCATTTTGTAATGACAAACCCCTGAGTCTGTTTAGAGGGAAAACCCTTTTCCCTTTTAAGCAGGTTTAACCGCCTGTGTGCTCTGAAATGTCCTCAGATGTTCTCCTAGCCTTTCACAGCTATATGTTTACATCAGACAGTCCAGCTGATCTCAGAGATTGAATGTTTTGTGGCCTTGTGTCTGGTTTAGGCCTGGCTGCATGCTGTGGAGAGTTACTCAGATAGCCCACAGATATTTCCCACTGACACCCATTAGCCTCAAATATCCAGCGACTTCATAGCAGACACAGCTGCTTTTCCACAGAAATATTTTATCCCTCACAACCCCATAATCTTCAAAAAAGGAAAAAAAAAAAAGCCCCCCCCCCCCTCTAAAAATTAGACCATTATTTGAAATGAGCTATAGCATTGTTCTTAGAATATGTTATACTTGATGTGATTATGTGATAATTTGATCTGTTTGCAGTTATATGCAATAGCTGCAGTTGTGCTTGATTTTTAGGTTTTATGTTGCATTTTATGTCCTCTTTCTGAAATGTTACAATAATCTGATATTCATAATAATATTCAATATTATATTAGCATAAGATTATAAATCAGGTCAGTGTGAATGGAATTTGGTGGATTTATTTAGTTTATAAAATGATTTAGTATTTAAAATACAGGTGCTGGTCATATAATTAGAATATCATCAATATCAAGTTGATTTATTTCACTAATTTCATTCAAAAACTGAAATTTGTATATTATATTCATTCATTACACACAGACTGATATATTTCAAATGTTTATTGTATATATGTATGTATATATTTATTTATTTATTTATTTATTTGTCTTGTTAATGTGTTGGATTTTTTTTCTCTTTCTTGTAGTCAAGAGCGGATGGGCAAACTCTTTTCTCTGAGGTGTTCAGACGGATCAATCTCATTGAGAGCGATTATTTTGGTCTGGAGTTCCAGAACCTGCAGATGAACTGGGTAAGTGGCCACTTGACAAACAGTCCCCCTGCTCACACAAAGACAGGATTGTGAACTGCCCGCTCCTCTGAAAACCCGGCTAAACTCTTAAAAGACGAGGAGGTGTATTATGTTAGTTGTGCTGCCTTTCTCTGGGCCCCAGAGGTTTGCTGTTCCCTTTAAATCTACCTGATACAGACACTCAAACTTAAAGAACATTAGCTTTATATTTTGTAACATAACTACAAATGGGAGTCATTAAAAGAATACAGAATTACTACACACTGGAAGACTTTACAGTTGATTAAACTGTTCTGTGTGCTGTGCCAGTCAAAATTTGATGTATTTGAAGGATTACGTGATCCAAGCTGATGTAGAAACAAAACATTTAAGGTGAAGTATGTCATTTTTCAATCTTAAAATACTTACCATTACTTAATAAGGAGAGAAAATAAGTAATCATCGGTAGGTTGTTTGCAACACTGGCTTAGCCAATGGTGTGAGTTAGGAATGGAACTCTCTTTTTGTTTGACCAATGACGGATGAGAGTACTTTACAAGAAACCAATTTTAAATCGGTCATTTTTTTTTAAATTCTGTTTGCAAGCCCCAAAATTAGTTACATAGTCAATATATTCTTAATTTGCTGGCAAATTTTTTGTGGTTGTGTGCTTTACAAGGGAACTTTGAGCTATTTTATAAGAGAACTGTGCGTGATTTTTATAAGCCAGTTGAAAGGCTTTTTTACAATGAATAGGCTTAAAGGGATAGTCCACCCAAAAAAATGAAAATCCTGTTATTGACTCACCATAATGTCATTCCAAATCTGTTAAACTTTCTTTTTGTGTGAAACACAAAAGTAGATATCTTGAAGAATGTTGGTTACTAGACAGTTGGATCCAGTTGACTTCCATTGTAAGAACAAAAAATGCAATGAAAGTCGAGGAGAACCGAAACTTTTTGGTTACCAACATTCTTCAAAATATCTTGTGTTCCACAGAAAAAAGACATGTTTGGAATGACATGAAGGTGAGTAAATGATGATGATTTTATCTTATTTGCTGGTTTCTTTTGGATTATTTCATTGTTTGGAACTGTTTATTAAAATATGTTTGTAGAAACGCTATGGAAAAAATAAATGGTAAGAATACAGAGTTTGCTGAAAAAGGACTGTTGTTGATGCTGTGTAAACACGCTAGCATAGCAGTTTAATTATGTACCACCATTATTTACCTTTTTCATCTTGGTTTCTTTATTATTGATGCAATTAAAAAAAATGTTGTCTACAAACTTTTCATGAGTAATTTTGATATAAACACTGCAGACACTGTTGGCCATCTGTTTTTGAGTTTGCCAAACTAGCTTATTTGGAAAGGGTCGAATCAGGTGTGGAATGTGTGCAAGGGGTTGTTGTGATGATTCCGCAAAAGTTGAGAGGTCAACGGAGTAGAAGGAACTGGAGGTGGAGTGAGAAAAGGTACATTCTTGCCACAATCAACTCCAGATGTGCTGTGAAGAGCAGGGTGTCTACAATCTCTACAGACACGTACAATTAAAACATCTATGCAAGACCCCAGAAGAGGCAAGCACAGAGGTTTGAATTAAAAGAGTGGCAACTGAATAGGAGCCGATAATAACTTTCCAAAAATCCCTGTTTTTACCAAAAAATCTGATATTGTTGTGGTCACCATCTCAAGATCTCATCTGTGGCCTCTGTGACCATGATGTTCTTCAGTTTTAGTACTTGCTTCAAAGACCAAAAACAGATGTAGTTTGAAAGAGTGAGAGATTATTTGTATCATTTATTGCTTAGAGTTTATAAGGTGGTTAAAAGCTGAAATGCCAGTCTTATTACTTTGGACTGTTTTATTTCTACAGGTTTGGCTGGAACCCACCAAGCTCATAATGAAACAAGTGAGACGTAAGTACACTTTCTGCTTTGTGTTTAGAGATCAGAGGACCTTAAGGTCTTTGAACCTGCGTGTTTGTACTTACTATCCACAGGGCCGATGAACACACTCTTTCGGCTGTCAGTGAAGTTCTTTCCTCCAGATCCTGGTCAGCTTCAGGAGGAGTTTACTAGGTAGGATGTTTAGAAATCATCATCCATACTTTATACACTGACAAGAGGAACAGTGCTTGTAATTATCTGCTTTTTCTCCAGGTACTTGTTTTCTCTGCAAATCAAGAGGGATCTAATGGATGGTCGACTGAACTGTACGGAAAACACTGCCGCCCTGCTTGCCTCTCATTTGGTGCAATGTATGTAATTTGAGAACAATTAGTTTCCTGACCCAAGTCCTCCATAATCTGTTCTGTTGCACTAATTCTGTCATGTCTGCTTTGTAATGTTTGTCTTTGACATAATTATTTTTCCCAAAATCCATCCATTTATTCAAAAATGCATTACAAATGGAATGCATACTTTCAGTGACTTGTGTTTATGAATAGAAGTTCATAAAGTAAAAAATGACTATGTTCAGAAACAAACAGGGAGAAAAAAACAAAACGGAAATAAAGATGAGGATCAGCAGACCCTCATGACTGTATGTAAAGATCAATAAGTCTTTTGAAATGTATTAAAAATTTCAAATTATTTGACATGGCTAGGTTATTTTCAGGTAGTAAAATGTCTTATGGTACAACCCCCAAAAATTTAATATTTACACTACCGTTCCAAAGACTACTATGTTAAGATGTTTTTCAAAAGTCTCTTATGCTCATCAAGGCTGGATTTATTTAATCAGAAATACAGTAATATTGGGAAATATTATCACAGTTTGAAATAACACTTTCAGTTTTCAAAATGTTTTTTATTCCTGTGGTGACAGCTTAATTTTCAGCAGCAATTATTCCACTTTTCAGTAGCTACATTTACATGGACACCTTTTCTTTCAATCAGAATAAGTTCATTCTGATTGATGAATGTGAATGTGGTGTTTACATGAACATTAAATAAAGGGATCAGGTTGATGTGCGCATTTGTCACAGGCTTCCAATCAGAATTGATTTTTTGATGTGCACGCTGCACGAATATACAGAGTTTCCCACTGATTGACATGATTACGTGTGACATTTTATTCTACGTCATTCTGCTCATTACTTACTTTATTCTACGTTTATTCTTCCCTTTATTCCAACTTTGCCACTAGTCCCATTACAATCGGATAATTAAGGTCCATGTAAATGCAGCTACTGTCACATGATGATTTGGTGCTCAAGTATTACAGTCCTTATTATCAATGTTGAAAGCAGTTGTGTGGCTTAATGTTTTTGTGGAAACAGTGATACATTTTTTTTTCTGGATTCTTTGAATAGAAAGTTCAAAAGAATGGCATTTATTTACTTTTGTAACATAAATGTCTTTGCTGTCACTTTTGATTAATGCATCCTTGCAGAATAAAAGTATTAGTTTCCTTTAAAAAAAAAAAACCATACAGACTATCGAACGGTAGTGAACGTAAAATAATGTCATCATATTTGTGAAAATTGTATTTAAAGTTTTTTTTGAATTCATTACTTTTTATACCACATGACATTTCTGGAGTAATTAAATTTAAACGGTTGAAAATGGTACAAAAGTTTTTCGAAACCAACATGAATGCAAACAGTACATTTTTAAGAACTTTGCACATGTGTTTTAAACTAGATCCTTTTTGTTTTATTTTTTTCTTGCACTCTTTTAACCATTATTTTTCTTTTCTCTCCCCCCCACACAGCTGAGATCGGTGACTATGATGACATAGCAGACAGGGAGTTTCTGAAGATGAATAAATTGTTGCCATATCAGGAACGTGTGCAAGAAAAGATCATGGAGCTCCACCGCAGACACACGTAAGACATTTATTGTTTTGGCCTGAAGGTGTAGGCTTATGCATTGTTCCTCTTAAATTTATCTTAGACTGTCAAGCTTTGCATTTGTAAATTCACTGAGCTGACCACCGGGAATCAGTTGAGAGAATTTATGGGGCAAAAGTAAGTTTATCTATGACATGTCCAGTTTAGTTGGAAGCATTTGCGTGGAATGAGAAGCCATTTGTTTCGAATAGAACATCTAAATGAACTTTAAATACAGACTCCCCTGGATATCTTGAATGACAGTCTGTTTCCATTTGGTGCTGAGTTTATTTGGTGAAAAGAGATCTGATAGTGTGTAAGTGATTGTTGTGTGTGGCAGTTTAAGAGATTTAGATGCAGTTAAAGGTCTCTCTGCTTGAACCTTGGAAAGACGTTGTTTTAAGAGCTTACAGACACTATTAGACATAATATAATATAGGACAGGTGATCCCTCTACAACCTTTGAATGGACCATTCTGTAAGTAAATAAATAATGATAGAAACGTAAATCTTAGAGCAGCATCTTCATAATTACAGATGTACTTGTTTCTCATGCTAAAGTGCAAACCTTAAATCCTTTAAAAGTTAGGTGTGGTAACTCTTTCCCCACCATTCGTGGTATAGGAATAAATGATGCTTAAAGGATTAAAACGAAAATTACCCCAAGCTTTACTCGCACTCAAGCCATCCAAGATGTATTTTACTTTCTTCTTTCTGATGAACAATGTTATATTAATAAATATCCTGATGCACCCAAGCTTTATAATGGCAGTAAACGGGAAATGAGTATAAAGCTTAAGAAAGTGCATCATACCATCATCAACATACGACTCTGGGGGGTTAATAAAGGCATTCTGAAGCGAAGCGATGCGTTTGTGTAAGAAAAATATCTATATTTAACAAGTTATAAAGTAAAATAGCCTCCGCCAGACCGCCTTCTGTATTCATCTTAGGAAGAAAGTGTAACACCTCTCGCAGTTCAAAACTTAAGCTACGTCCTACACCTTCCGTATTAGAAAGTTCTTTCTTCCTAAGCTGAATACGGAAGGCGATTTTGGCTGAAGCTAGATATTTTACTTTATAACTTGTTAAATATGGATATTTTTCTTCCACAAATGCATCGCTTCGCTTCAGAAGGCCTTTATCATTCCCCACATATATAATATAATATAACTCTGATTGTGTTCATCAGAAAGAAGAAAGTCATATACACCTAGGATGGTTTGAGGGCGAGTAAAGCTTGGAGTAATTTTCATTTTAAAGTGAACTAATCCTTTAAAATGTTTGTTTAAATGGGAAATTTACTTAACAAAAGAGATTTGAGGTCATATCTAAGGGTATGAATATCTTAGGAGTAAAGGTAAAAGGAGATGGGTCTTTTCTCATTTGGGCTAGTAAGCAACCTTGCAACAGAGTGCCATAACAACAGTTAGATTTTCTTCAGTAAATGTTAAAATCTAGTTGCCATCCTAGATAGACAATACTGTTTTTACCTAATGAAAACAAAATATGAAGTTTTTTTTAAAAAATCTCAGGCGTATGGGCCCTGTGTTTTCAGCTCTTTGTAATTATGCACTTCCGGTGGTTTTAATCTGAGACTTTGGGTGTGAGAGAAGTATTGCAGGTCGGCCATGTCAGCGGCTATGTGAGGCTGTGATTGTAATCCAATGGCTCAAGGCTCTTTATTAGCCATACGGCCACAAGGGAAGGGGAGGGGCTTAAGCAGATTGAACAGCTTAAAGGATGAGCAAAATTGCAAAATGATCTGCCACTGCTTTAACATTTGCCCATGATTAGCCAGAACGCTGCACAACATTATATATATATATATATGTATGTATGTATGTGTATACCTTTTATATATTTAAATAAATTTTTAATTCTTTTATTCAGCAAGGATGCATTAAAAGTGGCCATA
This sequence comes from Zacco platypus, assembly GCA_038088235.1. NCBI lineage: Eukaryota > Metazoa > Chordata > Actinopteri > Cypriniformes > Xenocyprididae > Zacco > Zacco platypus. The sequence continues at coordinate 17,603,802 of CM076074.1, forward strand.
AAACATTGTTTTAAAAAAAAAATCTATTTCATATAATTTTTTAATTTTCTATCCATCAAAGAGTCGATATTTGAAGAAGCATGTGACACTGATTACTGGAGTAATGGCTGCTTCAGCTTTGCCATCATACAGAAATAATTTACAATTTAAAATATATTAAAATAGAATACAGTTATTTGAAATTGCAATATTTCACAGTTACTGTATTTTCTGTCAAATGAATGCAGCTTTTCTGAGCATGAGCAACTTTCAACATATAATCTAGTATTGCACAATACAATATGATATAATATAATACAATATTCCAGCGACCCTACAGAGGATAAGTTGTTTGGATGGAGAACAATGTATTAAGAGGGCTATATGTAGAATTCAGAAACCCTTATTATCTACGGTGGCCCAGTAGTGCACAACACAATAAAATTAAAAAAACCACACCACAATGAAATAAAGGCACAACACAACGGAAATGCTCCCAAGCACTAGGTAAAGTTAATTTCTTTGCCACTGTTCTAAAGAGCTGAGTCTTGCATATCAATGCCATGATTAGTTTGTAAACATTGTATATCAACATGAAATATTAATTCAAAAGCACATACGTGCACAATAGCTTCATATTTATACCTGTGAATGATTTGACACGCTACCACGGTGCATGATGAAGGGAACATCCAGCAAGTTGTTAAAACGAATAATTTGTATTCATTACAATGACTTTGTTTTAACATTTAAAAACAAACGCACATTCAAATTCCAAAGCTTGTTAGTTCCTGTTGGTAAGACTGACTTACTACTGGTGACATTATTGTCAGGAAAAAATCACTGTAATTCACCAAAAGTTTTGTTGTCGTAGTGGTGACCATACTGACTTATTATTGGTGAAATTGTGCCAAAACCTCCTTTTATGAACACTACACAATTTGTTTTTATTTTTTTGTTTTTACTGTAGTTCCAAAGTTTGTAGTAGTTTCCTATTAGTAAGACTGACTACTACAGGGGAACTAATACCTCTTTGTGTGTATTGTCGAAACGCCACCTGTAGTAAGTCAGTCTTACCAATAGAAACCTATTACAAGCTTTGGAATTTGAACATCTCTTTTTTTAAATGTTAAAAGTAATTTTAATGAATACAAATTATACGTTTTAACCACTTGGTGGAATTGGCATCATGCGCCGTGGTAGCGCGTCAAATCATTCACAGGAATAAATATGAAGCTATTGTGCAGGTAGGTGATTTTAAATTAATATTGCATGTCGATATACAGTTGTTACATACTGTTAAAGCTAATCGTGGCATTAATATCACTGCCGACTTTATAGAACATTGGCAAAGAAAACTAATTTTACCGAGCTCTGAGAGCCCCCTAGTGGCCGGAAGCATTTCCGTTGTGTTGTGGCTCGGTTTCGTTGTGTTGTGAACTTATGTTTGCTTTTTAAATTTTGTTGTGTTGTGATCTACCGGGCCACCGTTATTATCAACAACAGTGGGTGTTAAGTGAATTGCAGTCAGCAAATTATTGAGGCTATTCACTGCAGAGCCATTACCTCCAGCTCCCCCTCTCTTGACCTACTGTGGGTATGATGGGTGGAGCTGCATCCCCCAACCACACCTTAACCCTACCCATAACTCTATCTCTCCACCCATTAAACAGGTTAAGCTCCACCCTTGAGATCCAGAGAGGTGGAGCTGGAGGTTATTATGGTCTGCAGCGAGTACTACTTGAAATTATTGCTTGTGCTTGCACTCGTGCGCATGTAACGCACAAGAGACTGAATGTGATTCAATGCCCCAATACACTCACGGCGAAGTTCTTTTTCATTCTTTGCTTATAAATATAAAGACGTTGGAAATACTGTTGCAGCAATAAATTGTTCACGAAATTCCAGACGTCGTCCAGGCTGCTGAAAGCGATGTTTAAATGAATATTTAAATATGTGCTGCATGCTTTCCTTGATAATAAATAATGACAGTAGTGAGAAAACAGCAGTTAAGAAAGCATCTGATCATTGCAATGTGGATATATTTGAATAAGATCTGCAATTCACCGGCGTAATGTCTGCAGATCAGATAATTAAATATACACTGCTTTTATAGTTTTGAACCTGTATAAGCATTCATTTCATGTGTCATTGAACGGAAAAGAGGATCTCGAGAGTGCACATAACTGTCACATCCTTTGGATTTTCCTTTGGAGTCTTCTCATAAAAATCAGTCTACAGGCTTTCATAGACAACCTAGGAAGTTAGGGAAAGTCTCGTTGTTTGTTTTTTGTTGTTGTTGTTGTTGTTGTTTTTTATATAATGTTTTTCACATTTGCAATAAAAAAAGTGATTAATACATAAACTCTTACATATAGCCCCTTCAAATAAAGTTAATGTAAAGTGAGTATAGAGGATGTTTTGCCTTATTTTTGGGTGATTACAAAGTTGAAATCTTCTGTTATATGTTGTCCTAGGCAACAAAAAATATTTTTGCTGTAGTAGAATGTTTCACTTGTTAAATATTTTCAACAATTTTTGCCTTTGCTCCCTCGCCTGCAGGGGGCAGACCCCAGCAGAATCAGATTTCCAGGTTCTGGAGATTGCTCGTAAACTAGAGATGTATGGGGTACGCTTTCATCCCGCTGCTGACCGAGAAGGTACCAAGATCAACCTGGCTGTAGCACACATGGGCCTGCAGGTCTTTCAGGTACTTTATTGTCTTGGTGGATATAACTGCTTCTGTAGAACTCTTTATTGCATTATTTTGGTCCAAATATTGGTGCATTTTTAGTGCATTATTATTTAGTAAATTAATATAGAATTCAGCTGATATGTGGTCATAGGTGTAAATGTGTGTGTATTTGTTATATATCGGTTTCATTATAAATTTTTTTTTTTTTTTCAGGGCCACACCAAAATTAACACCTTCAACTGGTCCAAGATTCGGAAGCTGAGCTTCAAGAGGAAACGGTTTCTAATTAAGCTGCACCCAGAAGTTCATGTAGGTATTACATTTATATTATATATTGTTATATAGTATTATTATATGTACATTTAACAAACATGTAGACACTACCTCATAGCAAAAGGGACAGAATAAAGCCCAATATGACAACAAGGAAGACTCAGTCAGGATGCCAATACATACCTCCACTAAAAGACACAATATTGGAGAAATATAAAGCAGTGAGATCAGTCTAAGGACTCCTGGGACATACAGAATCAACAGAGACTTGACACATAAGATGTAGAAGTAATGTTTTCAAGCTCTGGAGTTTAGTTGGATGGGTCATCTTATACCCCATGTAAACATTTTAAATGTGTTCCAAGTGACGTTTGTTATTTTGTCAGGATCACTTTCATGGGTTGCTAAGAATTAAGACCACATGTTTCCTCATGTTGCCTTTCATCTGAGATGGAAGTTCTTAAGATCAATCTTTTCTCAGTGACTGATCAAGGTTTCGTTCCACAGGGTCCTCATCAGGATACGCTGGAATTTCTAATGGGAAGTCGAGATCAGTGTAAGATCTTCTGGAAGAATTGTGTGGAACATCACTCGTTTTTTCGTCTTTTAGACCAGCCTCAGCCTAAATCCAAAGCCATCTTCTTCAGCAGAGGATCCTCCTTCAGATACAGGTGCACACATGTGCTATTGGGTGTGCGATGTAATTTTTAACATAAAATACCAAAATAAATATTGATTATGTCAGTGTTTTCGGCACTGCTTCTTAAGGCCTGTTCACACCAAGGTTGGTAACTATAATGTTAACAAAAAGATGCAGTTCTAAAAATCATTCTGAATATAAAAGATATAAAGTTATCGTTATAGTTAGTTATTGTTATAGTTATCCTTGTGGTTATCGTTTTTCGTGTGAATGGGTCTTTCGTGCTGGTTCTTGGAAAGCATGTCTTTCTATTGAATTGTATTTGAGTTTTTAACTACAACAAACAGTGTAGTCCAACAATTCATACATGCCAATTTTAATGAATCTTTCAAAAAGACCTATGGAGTTAATACTTAACTGTTTTTTACTGTATTTTTCAAATAAATGCAGCCTTGGTGAGCATAAAAATTATAAAACATTAAAACATCTTCCTGACCCCAAACTTTACCCCAAACTGTTGTGTACGTCACCAATTCTTTAAGAGTATTGTGAATATAAATTGTTGCTTTTACTTCCTACACCTACTTGTAAGTAAGAGAATGTGTTTGACTTGGCTCGTTGTATGTATATGTAACAGTGGGAGGACGCAGAAACAGCTTGTTGAGTATGTAAGGGACAGCGGGTTGAGAAGAACTCCTTACCAAAGGTAAATATCTTTATCAAAGTCTTACCTGAAACTAGTTTTATACTGTATCTCAGACCATTCTTTTGTTTGTGGTGCTTCTCTCTCTATGTTGTTTGTCTTTCCGCTGATTATACTGTTTCTACAGGAGGAACAGTAAGATTCGCATGTCGACACGTTCCTTGGCTTCTGATGTGCTCAAACAGGTCAGTAGAGTCTAAGATCAGGGACCAACCAACCAAACTTACAACAACCAATACCAATACGAAGAACAAAAACAACTCAACTTTGTTTTCATTCACTCTCTTTACCTTACCCATCCGTTTCAGAACCTGTCTTTTAACGACAGTCTAAGGGCTCCTGTGTCTCCTTCCTCTGTCACCGCCTCCTTCCACTCCATGCATGCACCCAGCTTATCCATGCGGACAGAGACCCCGAACCAGCCTTTGAATCTCCAGCAGACGCAGCAGTCTCCAAGAGCCCCCAGCCCAACGCAGCAGGACTCCATCAAGAACTCCCAATCCACCTACGCCTTCCCAGGTGCCACTCATATCCAGGCAGCAGGAGACTGCGGCCCCTCATTTGTGTGTGTAGAGAGTAGTTCCTCTAGTGTAAGGCCCTCCCAAAATGGCAATGAGGATGGCAAGGGAGTTGGGGTGGGTGGCTTAAGCGTTGGGGCGAAAAAGGATTTCCTCACACCTGAAGCGTTTGAGGCGGAGTTAATGCGCGTCCAACAGATGTCGCACCAGGCCCCGATATCCTGCACGCAGCTGCATGTTAGCGAAGAGTATATAGATGATGATCCAGCTGAAATCTCATTTTACGCTGGTGGTGCGGAAGCCTACTGTTATGGGTTTGACGAAGAAGGTCCTGAAAGATATGAATACAGCGATAGAATCCCCATGCAGCCCGCTACATACGCTCTTGGTCTCGAAGACCTTAACGGCAATGCCGGTGCATTCTCTGAGAGTGCCTTCGGCCGATCCGAGACCAGTTCCTTGGTTAATAACCGCTCCGAGTGTAGCTCGCTGGATAACCTTCCTCTAGGTTCTGTCGGCGACTCGCTCTCGCTTGGCTTTGGAGGACCCGACTCTTCATCCTCCTTGCGTCTGCCTGGTTCCGAGAATCTCTCTGAGGCCAGTTCGATGGTTAACTTCCCTGCGTATTCGGTGCGTTCGGAAGACAGTTCGGCCATGCAGTTTAATGATTTGGTGGAGCAGCTGGAGCAGCTCAGCTATCCGCCCACAACCACAGAGGGCTCGGCTGACGGCAGCTCAGATTCCGACTCTGACTGGGGGTCGGATGGAGGTCTGCCTCCAGAACATAACCTCTTCTTCAGCAACCCACTAGTGAGTGAGGCAGACTTAGACAGCTTCCTGTTGGAATGCCAAAATCTCAGGGCTCTAAGCATTGGGGAGCCCCCGCCAGGCCCCAACCATCTTAAAATGTAGCATGACCCCCATTAAACGGCAACAGTATTGGTGGTTTTTAATGCAGAACACGACCAAGCACTTAATTCTCCACCTCATCCTGATATAATCAGTACTTATAGTTTTGGCACTTCCTGTTAGCACTTCAATCTACCGCTTTTTTTTTCGTGCCCTTTCTTCTTCTCTCTGTCTCTCTTTGGTGTTAATTCATTCTGGGGTTTTTTTATTGTTTTTGAATCATGTGGTGTAAGTTCTTGTAGGGTCAAACGATTCATTTGCAATTTTCAGATTATATAGTTCAATCATTATGACTGTGTTGACATTTAATCTTGTAGCTTGTAGCCATCCAGACTTCCAAGTTGCGCTGTGACCTTTTGAAAAGGAAAATGAAATGGATATATCAACTAGAATTGTGATATCCATACCACTTTATGCACATAAAATTTTGGAGCATTTAAAGCTTAGAAAAAAGCATTTAAAAAAGCATTTTTATCACGTTCCATGATTTTTCCACATTAGGGATGCACGACATGAAGAAATGCAATAATAGCTGTATGCATTAGAAATAAGATAATGGCACAAATCAATTTTATCAAGTAGACTTAAAGCCAGAAAGCAATTACACATCCAATATGCCTGGCTCTTGTTCTTCCAGAGTAAAGAACTTTCCAACTTCTTAAAGTGAACATCAAATCTTTTACTGAAGTATCGTGCTGTAAAAAATAGATAAAATAAAAGTTATCTATCATTTAAAGGTAATTAAATTGGAAATCTAAACAAATGTTAAGTTTAATTGACAGTTTTAACTTGTCAAGTTTTGTCTTGATGATAAGATTTTCATGATATCTTCATTTGCAATATTTTGTTTTTGATAATTATTTTTAGAGGCTCTTGTCCCTTTAAATGTTATGACTTAAAAGGGGTCCTAAAAAGAGTTCAAATATTAATTCAGCCACTGAACTGAATTGTCTAAAGAAGAAAACTTGCTTACAGTATGAATAAGGAAAAATACGCATTGCTAAGATAAGCTTTACATGCATATATAAAGGTACTTTCATGTCAGGATAACTGCATGAATCTATTCCAGTAGTGAGCCATTCTACTCAGGGCTGTGATTTAATTAGCAGTGGCGCTGACAGCCATTGCTGTTAAGAGCAAATTTGAGCCAAAGTTATTTTTGTTTGTTACTTTTCAGTTGTTTGCTCCACTCTGCCCCCTGCTGTTTACCTTTCAGACATTTATGCATCTCAGCCATTCTTATTGGACTATTTGGCTGCATTTACTCTGCCATTTACACATGCAACAAGGTCCAATCTGTGCCAGTGATTGTCAAAAGAGTCATTTGGCATCCGATTTTAACCATTTATAAATTCACTTTCACTTGCAAATATTTTTACTTGATATTTTTAACAGCTGAGACTTAAGTTCAGATCTCTGCATGTTACTTTGCAGTGTAAGCCTGTGATGCCTATTTTTTGTTGTAGACTATTGTAGCCATTAAGCCACGTTCTGCATGTAAGGAAATGTAGAAGCTTACACTAAAGTTCAAAAGTTTGAATCAGTAGGATTTTTTTTGGCTTCTGAAAGAGGTTTATTACTCTGTGTCTTAACCAAACAATAGGCAATAAGATTCCAGCGACAAGCAATTTGTCTGTCCATACCAGCACGACTAAAAGACATGACAAAATCAATCTAGAATCACAGCCAATCAAACGAGCGTGTGGGCCAGCATTCAGACTCTTTTCAGATTAATTTAAACACTATTAAAAATACATAATGAGTGACTGAAATGGTCTTCATCATAGAATAGACTTTAGTTTGTTCACATTGAGTTCACAATTTGAACAATCTTGTTTTCTTGAATTTATTTTCAAGGTCTGAGGTGAATTATCTAGTCCCTTTCAGTACAGCTATAAAGATCATGTGCAAAATGACATTCAAACTCATATTAGATGCTCTTAACATTAAATAAAGCACATAAACAGTACTTGAGATGGTCATTGTCATACTTTGTATGTTGTTATTCCAGCCTCGACATCACAGAAAAATAGAAACTAAATTAGAATTATTGCGTATTGCCATCACAGCTGGTTAGGACAAAAAAATCTGATTAGTATGAAAAAGATACCTTTCTCTTTTCCTTTTTCTCATGTTGTGGCATCTTGTCACGCCTCGTTAGGATACGGTGTTATTTTTATACAATGTTTTTTTTTTTTTTTAATGTAATTTATTTCTGCCAAAGCTGTATTTTTAGCAGCCAATACTGATTTGGTGCTCAAGAAATTCTTAATATTATCAATGTCGAAAACAGTTGTGCTTCTTAATGTTTGTAGAAAGCGTAATGCTTTTTTCAGGATTCTTTGATAAATGGAAAGTGAATAGTTAATTATTTGAAAAAAATATTTTGTAATGTAAATGTCTTTACGGTCACTTTTGGCACACATTTGATCAATTATTTTTAATCGTACTGATCGCAAACTTTTGGACAGTAGTGTGGATTTTACTTTAATCAAAGAATGTAAGTGGTTGAGTATTGTAATGTGCAGTCAATACCACTGCTAAGAAAGTGAATGTAATATAGAACTTCTAACCTCATGCACAGTATGTATGCACTTAGGAGCATGTGGAACTATAAAAACCAGTCATACTTAATTTTTCCCATGACAGTTGTGGTCTGATAATGTAAAAAGTTTCTATCATTAACAGTATGACCAGTTCTGGCACATTTCGGTGAAGGTAGTGAACATTTCTTAAGTTTAAGAATTATTTGTTTGTGCCTTTTTATGTGATTTATACAAAATTGGTGAACTTTTCTGCTTTTCATAAAATAGCCTCAGCAACATGAATCAGATATTCAGGTATTATAATTCAGTGAAGAATTCTTTTCTCTTTTTTTTTTTTTTTTTTTTTTTTTTTACACTTTGTCATTTTTGTGTCTCTACTTCTGGCTATATTCTCTCAATGAATTATACTGCGGGTTTGCTTTTGGAGCACTTAGGTGTATTCCTGAATCTTTTGTCTATGCTTATTACCTTTTGGGTGTCTTTTTTGAAGGTTAAACTTGATCTCTAACTGCCTATTAATGCCTCACTTAATGTATTCAAATACATAGCACTCCTAATAATGCAAAGTATTACACAGTGCCTTAATAGGTAATATCAGCTCTGTGTTTTTGTGTGACATCCAGACCACATAAATGCCTTGGGTTTCTGTTCTGAGGTCTGGAGTGAATAACACTGTCTGAGCGCCATGAGTACATTGAGTTCTATGAGCTCAAGATAAAATGCAGGCAGTGTCTTTATATCGATGTCATTTCCTCTTCTTTTCTTGAAATCCCATTTAATATCCTGCCATATTACTCTGCTTCACTTCACTGTGTGATTCAGGCTCTTCTGTCCTTTGCATTTCTTTGACAGTCCCATTTAATGACTCAAATGTATTACATTTGCTTTCTCAAACCCAGTATAGATTGTTCTCCTGTCAAAACGGTGAATATCCCAAATACCACCCAAAACTGAACTAATCTCCATTTTTATTTTTTTTTCCCGTTTGCTACTAAGGTGATCTATTTTGTTGTAACAAACAACCATTTTAGTATTATCCATAAGAATTCATTCTCATTGTCATTTTGAGAGCAAGCAAAACATGGCCCATTTAGTTTTTATTTGCATCCCATTTTTAAACTACAGGAGCCTCTCTCTACTCCCACAAGCGAAGGCTGGCCTGGGCTGCTCTTAAACTCTGGGCAAGGCACCATTTGGCCATCCATCTAACAGTGCTTCATTCACATCAGCTGAATTCACAGAATTCCCATCATGGACACAATGACACTGACTTTCTCTTTGTATTGACCATTATTATCATTATTAAGTGTTGTCAAATCTACTTTATAAAGTGACCTATTAAGTAAAAATTAACATCTTTTCTTATTATTTAACAAAGTAAATAACTCTGTAATTCAGGAATTTTGGCTGTTTTTACTTTTAACAACCTCACAAAGCCAACACTAATGACTCCCATAATGTTTGTGGTCCAATCTTAGGATGTTTGATCTTCTCTCATATCATCCACAGTATAGAATTTGCTTCATGTGGGCTGTTAAAGTTTAGATTTCACTGTCGATTTAACACACAAAGCCACTTTTTAAGTATTTAACTCAGGTCTTGTTCCAATCAAATGCGTCAGTATCTCAGATCGTGAATGTGTTCCAGTTACATGACTGTTCTGCCACTCATGAGTTTGGACAAATATATAATCATAGTGTGCTTGCTCTATCAGAGTTTTAACTTCACTCTGTCTCTGAAGAGCGTTTTTTTTTTCCATATCATGGATTATGACCATGATTATCATCATGTAGAGTTATGAGTCATTTATACCCTAGCACTTCATTTCAAAATACATGGTACACACCCTCTTTTTATGGTAGATACAGTCCTTAGTAAGTAATGAAGTCATCCATTTTATTTTCTCTCCCCAGATAAATATATATTTATAAGCTAGTGATGCGTTCTTATTTGTTTACATCCTCACTTAAGATCTTGGCACAAAAAATTTGTTTTGTTTTTGTATTTTTAAGTGTTTCAAGTGTTTCTTATAAGAGATTTATAATTAAACAAACATGTTATTAGTAGGGAACATTTCTTACAATGTAGTATTGTACAACTTTCATTGCTATCGAAGGTGTCTCAAATTAAAATAATATTTTTTTGCATTTTGTTTTTTGGTATTAATAACAAACTACAATTTTTTTTGTAATGTTCGGGTGCAGTGTCTGTCCTGATCTGCACAGATTTGGTCCAAATAATTTTGTTTTTTGAGGAGTTAAAGAAGCTTGATTATTTAATTCAATCAGTAAACTTTAAACTAACATTGCAAATAGACATGCTATAATATTATATTACAAAATTAAGTCACAATGTCTCACAATACTGCATCAGAAACAATATTTTATATTATTTTTAGTTTAGTTTTTAAATATAAAAGAGGTATTCTTAGTGCTTTGAGGGGTTTGATAAAAGAGAACCTGAACAGATTTGCCTTACCTTTTTTACTTGCCTTTTGATTTGCTTTTTGCTTCCTCAGTATACTTATTTTTGTACATTTTAAATCTGAAATTAAGAAATCAAGGTCCTTACTAATGTGCTAATGTGAAAATATAGTGTACTTGTATGTGTGTGTTTCATATATTTTCCCCTTTGAAATAAAAAAAAATACTTTTGAGTAACTGGGATTTCAGACATTTTTTAAAAATGATTAAAGTGAATCAATAACTACATTAGCCCTCTTATAACGTGTGTCCATAACTAACCTTTTTTTAACTATTCAATGGTGATTTCATTAAAATCTAATGCACTTTTCTTAAACTGCTGGAATGCTTTTTTATGAGGATGTGACCTTAATCGTTTTTTCAGGATTCGTGGTTTGCAGTGTTATTTTGATTAGTTCTATATTTAAGGAGCTATTCTCAATGACATGGATCAGTGCCACTGTCAACAATATCTTGAGCCACCTATTTATCATCTTTTCTTTGAGAGTTTGCAGTGGAACACGGAGCTAAAGTCTTAGAGAAAAACAAGCCGATGGGTAGGAAAGTAGGAACACAATGTTATAACTAGCACCATAATGGCAGAGGCCGGGTGTCCCTGTGTCTGGCATCATACTGATCCTTCTACCTACATGTTAGATGTTGCAAATAATCAGTAATGAATGATCATTGGTATGGCATTGAAAGCTAACTTCTGTGTAGGATAATGTCCTAGGTTTTTTATTACTAATTCAAGTAACTTATCTGTTTTAGCTAGTACAACTCTTAAGTGAACATTGTAAGTATTGTACCAGCCACCTGGAAATAAATGAGGAAAATCTGTAAACAGTCAAAGACCATATCAGATGTCCATTTTGCCTTCCTGTGTTGATTCCTTGTTTACCTTGTGATTCACCTACATTCATGTTACATTTCAGTACAAATATACTGAAATGGTCTCATTACTGTTATAGTATTTCTAAAAAAACAAAAAAAAAATCTGTTTTGTTTTTTTTATATTTCCAATTTTGACTTTATTTTGAAGTTTTAGTAATTTAAGTGCTTTTTGTCATTTTTGTTTTTAAAGTTAAATTTTTTGTTTAATAAGCTAATATTTTATATATATAATTTGTACTTATTACATTTTAATTCTTCAACTTATTAATTTAATTTCTAATTTATTTAGATTATTTAGATATTTATTTTTCATGTTTTTATATGTGTGTGTGCATATATGATTTTTATTAGTTTTATTTAATAGCAACACTGGTCTTCATTATATAGGCTTAACGGATACTTTCAGATAAGAATTAATTCATTTCACTCTCATTGTAAACATCTGAATTTTTACACAAGTTACTAAACGCATAATAAGTTAGTAAATAGTAAAAAGTCAGACCTTTACAGTAAGAGTGAAATCAATTCTGTGCTTTGTGTCTATATATTTAGATGAAACTGTACACAAACATGCATATAAAATACTGTTTATGATTACTTCATGCAATAGCTTAGGGATGCATTTTGTTTGTGGCTAATAATTTCAAGTTGATAGTTAACTCATAGTACTGATAGATCAATAGTTTATAACTATAATGAACTACCATTAGGATTTGATACAAAATGGGAAAATGCACACAATTTAGCATGAGTCTTTCTGTTGTTTTAGAGTCTCAGATACACTTTTTTTATGCTACATTCCACAGCCTCATTCTAGTGTAGAGCGCTGCCTCTCTGTTTGCTCAGGCTAGCTGCCAAACCCTAGCTCCAGACCCCCTCTCTCCCTCCCCTCTTCTCCTATGTCATCCCCGCCGGGACACTCCAGTTAAACTGTAAACCACTGCCGGCTCACCAGCCCAGCAGTATTGCTGATAATCCCCGGCAGGAATTATTTCCGGGTCGTAAAGCCACCTTTTTCTTTCTGGAGTTCCTTGTTTATGCCCAGCCTCTACATTCTTGATTTCCCTTGTGAGCTGCTCCTCTTTGAGGAAAAAGCCATTTCCCCCTTCTCAGATTTGTCTCTCTCTATATAGACATAGTGCTATCTTGCTTTTGTTTTCAGGTTTCTTATCTTCATTTTTTTTGTTGTTTATAAAATAGTCTGTGGCAAAGGAAATGGATGTATTTTCTCTCATTGCTCTTTTATTGTGCTGGGGGAAAAAATGACTGAAAGTGTGGGACCTGGTGTATTATATCTTTCGCTGTTCTGCTTTGTCCAAATAGCAGAAGTAAATGCCTCTTGTTGACCAAATATTTTCTAAAATTTGCTGTGTTATGTTAATAGCACTTTAAAACGTCTCTTTGATCTGTCAGATTCAGGAGAGAATGACAGGCTTACTGACTTGACAAGAAGCATGGAGAATGTCTTGAGTAGTTTTTTAGTGCATGTGCAATTGATAACTTGTTCTTAGTGGTTTCTAGCATGTTCAGAGTCATTTACTAAGTGGTTACTATTTGCATCTTGATGATGATTATTATTAAATATTTAAGTTCTAACCCTATTTTATTGGCGTTTATTATCATCATTATTTTCAGTATGCCTTTGGTCTTAACAGTATTATCTTCCTCTCTTTTTTCATCCCATAGACTCATTGACAGCCATTGACAGCCCACAGCTGTCTCCCTTCAATGCCAAGGGTCCTCTGTGTCTGTCGCCCTCCTTCCAGATGTCTACCCTCAGTCTTCCCGGCCAGGCACCCTCACCCCTGCAGAGCCCCATCTTGAATGAGGTGGGCACTGCCAGACTAGAGGAAGATGAAGAGGGCAGGAGGAAGGTACACTGATCGCATGCCAACCTGCCCAGGCCTCAATAAGAGCTGAAAAATCTTAGGGCATGCTTTGATTTGATTAACATGAGAACCATTTGACTTGCATTGTCTTTGATGGGACATTGATAGATTGTAGCCTATGGCAATGACCTTGTGATTTTTGAGTTGATTTAAGGTGTTTTTTTGTTTTTTTTTATCTTTCTGTTAACCTTGGTGTGCACAGCTAACCTAAAATGCCCTGCCGTCAACTTTTATAGATTTATCAGACATTGAAACATTGAAATGTTTTAATTGTTCTCTTCAGATATTACTAACTTGAAATATTGCCAAGTTAATTGAAGTTAAGTTGAAATGAGTTCTAAGTTCTGCCTAACATTTCTTGGTTCTGTGTTAACGCCTTGAATCTAACTTCTAATTTCAATGTAAAATTCTGTTCAGTGTTTAAGGTTAACTTCTATGTTTGTTTCTGTGTTAACATCTTGGTTCTACATTAACTTCTATGTTCTAAGTTATATGGCCTGGTTTCACAGACAGGGCTTAAATTAAGCCAGGATTAGGCCTTAGTTCAATTAGGACATTTAAATGGCATTTAGAAATGTGCCTTAGAAAAAACAAAAAATCTTACTGGTGTACATCTTGAGACAAAACAATGCTGTCAAGTTGCTTTCAGTTAAAACAGCTCAAACGTGCATCAAACGTCTGGGAATAGTCTTAAGCCTTCTCTGTGAAACCAGGGGTGTAAGTTCTACATTCATTTTAAAGATAAGTTTTAGGTTCTAAATTAACTTACTAAGTTATTTTAATATCTACATTCAATTCTAGTTTCTGTGTTCAAGGTTGTACAGTGTGTTCTTGGCTAGCTTTAACATTAGTTTCTATATTATACTATATTTTAAGTTAAATTATATGTTATTCCCTGGTTTCACAGACAAGGTTTAAGTCTAGTCCTAGACTAAAATGCATGTTTGAGCTGTTTTAACTGAAAGCAACTTCGACTGACTTATCTTAAAATATGTCAGAGCCATTGTTTTGTCTCAAGATGCACACCACTTTTTTTTTTCTAAAGCACGCTGAGCTACTTAATTGCCCTAATTGAACTAAGGCTTCATCCTGGCTTAATCTAAGCCCTGTCTGTGAAACCGGGCCTGTAAGTTTTACAATAACTTCTAAGTTCTCAACTGCTAATTTTAGTTAACTTCTAGGTTCTTCTTAGAGGTTAACTTCTGACTTCCTTCTGGGTTTTTTTTGTTCTAAGTTCTATATTATAAGTACTACATTAATTTCAAAGATAAGTTCTTGTTTCTAGGTTTACATTTAACCTTGAAGTTCTAAACCATGTCACATCTACATGTTATGTTTTACAATTGTTTCATAGAACTTTAATTAGTTAAATTAACTTACCTTGCCAAAAGAGGGTTTTTAAGTATGCTTTCTTTTTCAGAGATATCCCACTGACAAAGCCTACTTCATTGCTAAAGAGATTCTGACAACAGAGCGGACTTACCTGAAGGATCTGGAGGTCATCACAGTGGTGAGCAGAGCTGTCTATTCTCGTGACTCATGAGTATAACAAGTTTAGCATGTGAGGCTTGTCTGGAGAAGAGTGCTGTGAGGTCTGTACAATGTACGCTCTATGTTGTGTCAATTAGGAGGGCTTTTTCTTTTGATGCGTTCTTGATGATTTCTGCCTTTGAACTGTCTAATCATTGTGTGTCTTCAGTGGTTCCGCAGCGCAGTGATTAAAGAAAACGCAATGCCTGAGGGTCTCATGACCCTCTTGTTCTCCAACATTGACCCTATATATGAGTTCCACAGAGGCTTTCTCAAAGAGATTGACCAAAGGCTGGCTCTTTGGTACTTGTCCTTCTCATTTATCACTGTGTAACTTGTTGACGTATATGACAGTGTTTTATAAGTTTACATTTTCTTAATGATTGTAAAAATGTTTAGCTGTTTATGAATGTTTAAAAAATATTAGTTGTTGATGATTTTCACATGTTTGCAGGGAGGGGCGCTCTAACGCTCATGTAAAAGGAGATTACCAACGAATTGGAGATGTAATGCTGCGCAACATGTGTGCTCTGAAGGTGAGGTTTGGTTCTACAAACAAGAAAAGCTTTGGGTTTGAGTTTATAAACTCCCAAAGATCAACCATAATTTAAAATCGTATTTAGATAATTCCCAACTTATGTGATGGGGTTGTTCATATCCTCAGGAGTTCACAGGCTACCTGCAGAAGCATGATGAGGTGTTAACGGAGCTTGAGAAAGCCACAAAACGTGTGAAGAAGTTGGAGACGGTATATAAGGAGTTTGAGCTTCAGAAGGTGTGCTACCTACCCCTCAACACCTTCCTGCTGAAGCCCATCCAGAGGCTGATGCACTACAAACTCATCCTGGAGCGCCTGTGTAAACATTACGCCCCACAGCACAGAGACTACGATGACTGCAAAGGTGGGCCTCCTCCCAGATAAGTCTTAAGTGTTTTACTAGATTATACATTTTTATTTTTGATCTGAGGATGATAATAAACTTGTAAACGTTCAATATTTGCAGAGGCCTTAAAAGAAGTCACAGAGATTGCTGCTCAGCTGCAGAGCAGTCTGATTCGACTGGAGAACTTTCAGAAGCTGACAGAACTTCAGAGAGATCTGATTGGCATTGAGAACCTTACGGCTCCAGGAAGAGTGAGTTGTTACCTTGTACTTAAAGTTTTCTTTTGGTTAGTCAAAGCGGGTGGTTGCACTGTTGTATGGAATATTGCCTTTCAAGGTGGAAGCCACTTACAACATTATGAGCCATTATGGTCATGGTCAGACAAAAATATAAAGTAAATATGAAGTAGTTTAAAATATAGCAACAGCTCTAGACTTACACTTTAAATGGCATAAATCTATAATAGGGCTGGGACAATACATCGGTTCTCGATTCGCGATACAATGATTCTGGATCGAATCTGATAATCGATTCTGAGCTTACTTTTTAACAGCAGATGGCGCTCTAGGCTAGTTTTTAACCACGCTCACAAAGGAGAGTGCTGGACCGCGATCGTGCGTTTGTCTGAGTCATGCAATTGGTTAAATATACTTGGACCTCAGCTCAGAATGCTTTTATGATGCAAGATTAGTGTAAACACAGACCACTGCAAACACCCTTGTAATTCGCTTCAACCTTTTCGAACTTTATTCGAAATAACACATTATAACACATTTTTTTAGGTTTAAGTGGTATGTAAAGGAACTGGAAGCAAGCAGAGTACGGGTGTTTCTAAAGCACATAGTGCCATCTGCTGTTAAAAACTAAGCTCAGAATCAACTGGAGAGAATCACGACACATCGGAAAATATCAGAATCGTTCCAGATTCTTTGTATCAAGAATCAATGTATTGTCCCGCCCCTAATCTATAATATAAAAGATAAATCGAAAAGATTGAAGATAATGTTTCAGCTCAGAATAGACAAAATATAGTGAAGTTTTTACCCAAAATAACTGTGTGTATGTTTTCCATCACTGGGAAAGCTATTTTACCTCAATACTAACGCTCAGTGTCTTGGCAATCACTGCTTTGTTTCATTGCTTGTGCCTAAGATTTGTGGTACACCACTGGCATGATGATAGTAATGTAGGGGTTAGGGCTCTAAACCAGTACCGCAAGCATCATGGAATCTGTCACACATGGGCATCTTACAAAATGAAGAAAAAGGAAACTGGAGTTGCTGTTTTTTATGTATTACATTTAATTAATTTCAGTAATTAATTGTTTGTACTCTGTTTTAATCAAATCTCAAAGTAAAATTGATAATTTCATAGTTAATTTTTTTCCTGCTTCTCTTCCAGGAGTTCGTCAGGGAAGGTTGTCTTTACAAGCTCACCAAGAAGGGTCTGCAACAGAGGATGTTTTTTCTTGTAAGACTGAACTTTTAGTCTGTTTTGGTGTTTTTAATTTTATTTTTATTATTATTTTAACAATTGTCTGTGCTAATCAAAACATTTGTATCTAAGTTTTCAGACATGCTGCTATACACAAGCAAGGGGGTGACTGCAACCAATCAGTTCAAAGTTCATGGACAGCTTCCTCTGCATGGGATGATTGTGAGTATTCCCAGGAATTATATTTGGAATGGAATTGTCTCAAACTGCACACTGAATAAAGTAGACTATATACTGCTATAGCATGTGAAGGAGTGTGCATTATGCAGTGATGAACATTTCAAAAGGTATTTACATATTGTTATGTTCAATTCAGCAAATGATGTTCAGTTAGGGCTTGGAGTCTATCCCAAAAAGAATTGATTCACAGGGCTTAAGAATCGAGAGTCAACTCCAAAAGTTGAATCAACTCCACTAAAGGGCCTGACAAATCTTGACAGCACATGATAAACACTTTCGGAAATCGCATACGGTCTGAGTAGGCAACACATTTGAGGTTACTTCGCGACTGTTAAAAGAATATCTTATATAGAATGTGTGTGTGTGTGTAGTATGCATACCACATTCTCCATGTTGCCTTTGTGATGTTGACCTGCTGCATCAGTTGTGTCGCTTTCCTGTGGCTTCATGGTATGTTCATCAGTATTCATCAAATGTGCACTTCCAGCAGAAGTAGTAGGTCATCCGGATGCTTTCAGCATAGTTTTTTTCCCCCAAATACTTTACTTTTGGTCATACTACTCTTTTGCTGTACTGTTTTTCACATGTAGCATGTGGAAGTAAGCATATTGAGATGCAGGGAGTGTCTATTAATTTGATTCATACTAGTTACTCAAATCTTTTGATTCTGTTCGGCTAAAAAGATTTTGATTTGTTCAGTGATTTATTTGGTGACTCTTTCAGTACATTTCATTAATACACAAGTAGATGGTGACTAATAAGTGTTTTTTTACTATTATATTGTTATATCATATTATATTATTATTATTATATAGTACTATTATTACTATAATTCATATTAATTTTTATATACTTTTTTTAAAAGAGATGGCTGTTAAATTATCATAATTACTTGACTGATTAATGTGGCATTTTTATTTAATTGTTTGTTTGTTTTTTGTAACTGCTATTTTTACCCACATAGCCTGCAAAAAGTACACTTCAGTTTAGTTTTACTCAGTTGAATCTTTATCACATCAATAAGTCTCATCTCTCACATTAACAAGCTTGCCTGAAAAGCCTTTTTGAAAAATTACTCTGTCAAACAGTGCTATGCTGAGAAGATTTGCCCATTTTTAAACATGAGAAGAGGGCTCTCTCAGTAACATGGTGTTTTTAAGCGAAGTTAGAATTAATGTGGCTTTCTTTCAGAGTGAAAGTACACAGGCAGGCGGTGATAAATGACGTTTACACTAGCTTTTTTCTCTAAACATCTGCACTGTCTCACATCTTAGCTTTGTTTTCGTAGAGCAGTGGTCTTTCAGGCCTTATTTGCAGTATCAACCGTTAAATAGAATTTGAATGTGGAGTCTGTCCTGGCCCACAATTCATACGAGACTAATGTTCAAAGTTACATTCACAAGGATTGTTTACAAGAGTTAAGAACTGGCATTCAGAGGAGGAGAGGAGTATTCTGTGTTCTTTTCCACCTGATGTCTAGCTGTTTAGAACATAGCCAATAATCGACTACCATTAAAAAGTCATTATTTTGATTTTAAAGAAATATATTTTTATTCAGCAAGGATTCATTAAAATGATCAAAAGTAACAGTAAAGACATTTACAAATTTACTAAATATTTATATTTCAAATAAATGCTGATCTTTTGAACTTTGTATCTTCAAAAGAACCGCATTTCTGTACATTTGATTATTACATCAGTTGATGGTGACCAGTAAATGTTTTGGGGGTTTTTTTTGTATTACTAGAGAGTTTTTGAATCACTTTAATCTACTTTGTTCAAAAAGTCAATTTGTTCATGACTTAACTATTTTAATTAAATGCTGTTCTTTTGAACTTTATAGTCATAGAAGAATCTTGAAGAAAATTGATTACTATTTCCACAGAAATATTAAGCAGTTTTCTACATTGACGATAATAATAAGAAATGTTTCTTGAGCACCAAATCAGCATATTAAAATATGATTTCTAAAGTATCATCTGACACTGAAGATTTGAGAAATGGCTGCTGAAATTCATCTTTGTCACCACAGGAATAAATTACATTTCAAAATATATTAACTTTTTTTCACAATATTACTGTTTGTACTATATTTCTAATCAAATAAAAGCAGTCTTAGTGAGCATTAGAGCCTTAAAAACAGTTTTACTAACCTCAAACTTTTTAACGGTAGTATATATTACCAAATGAGAAACACATTTACAATACGTACTGTTACAATGGACTTGTCTGTGCTTCGCTCCTACCCGCAGCTCATTGTGCTGGACGCGCCGGTGAGTATGAGGAAAATCCCACAATCCCCACTCCCAAACAACAAACTCAAAAGTCTGCCCACAACATTTGCACATTCCCCTCTCGCCTCCTTGATATCCCTTCCCGGCATCAATAGAAATGAGGATTACCAGTAGTCAAGATGTTAACAAGTAGATTATTGACATTTATTGGGCTGGGATCAGTCACATGATGCTGAAGTCACACAAGATCCCTTTGGTTTGACTGGGAAGCCTAGACTATGTGTTTTAAATGTTTTGCAGGTGGAGGAGAGTGAGAATGAGTGGTCTGTCCCTCACTGTTTCACCATATATTCTGCTCAGAGGACCATTGTAGTGGCAGCCAGGTGAGAGACGGGGCATGTTCAGAACATGGGGCAACCTGTTGCTGTTACATCTCCTAAATTAATACTTTTAAGTTTTTTGTGAGGTTGATTGCTTATTTACACGAACAGCTGAAAGGATATGAGATGTGTGCCGATTGTTATGACAACGGCAAAATTTAAGATGTTTCTAATGCATGTTTTGCTTAATATGCATATTTATTATGCGGTTCTATCTGCATCACCACAAGAATGCAAATGTCAACAAAACTAAGCCTCATGAATCATTCTCATAAATCAATCATTCTTAATCTTAATCTTAAATTTCAATTATTAACTCTACACTTAACCCTAATATCTTAATATTTTATCTTTTTTTGAAAAATATATTATTATACTATATTATTTTACACATTATTATTATTATGCCAATACAACTGTTTCAACATTGATAATAATAAAAAAAACTTCAGCAAATCAGCATATTTGATTTCTGAAGGATCATGTGATACTGAAGATTAGAGTAATGCCTGCTAAAAATTAAGCTTTGCCATCACAGTAATGAATTAAAATATTATTATATTATATCATTATAATATAATATAGTAGAACATTATATTATGTTATATATTCACATTTTCTTTTAATATTTGTCTTCCATTCATATTCCAGTAAGTGTCTCTCTCTCTCTTATCCACAGCTCCAAAGTAGAGATGAACAAATGGATCGAAGATCTGAACATGGCTATTGACATGTCAAAGAAATGTCGGGAGAAATCAGATCTTCTGTTGGACCTGTGTGATCGCTCCAACAGTAAGTACATCAAGCCTGCTTGCGACATACTCTTCCACTATCCACACAGGTGATGTGCTTTTATCCCTTAGCCTCCTTATCACTGATCCTGAAGTAGATGTAAACCCCACCCCTTCCAATTGCCTCTCCCCTCTCTGCTCCTTTCCTCCTCTCCCTCCGCACAATCATAAGGATCGTCAGATGAGATGTCTCTGGAGCAGGAGTCAGAGGATGACATGAACTCCTCCCGCTGCTCTCTGGACAAGCAGAGCCACCACAGGGCCAACACCACCATGCATGTGTGCTGGCACCGCAACACCAGCGTCTCTATGTCTGACCACAGCCTAGCCGTGGAGGTAGCATTTACACACACACTCAATTAAAGTCCTCATGGACCCTGATTGTGAAGGTCTTGACTACAGTGTACTGCAGTGTACAAATGAAAGAATGTGACTCTAGCATGTTTGGGTTTGTTGGGATCTTACAAAGAAATGTGTGGGTCATATTTCACTCCAAAATCAGAAAAACCAAATATTTTTTGGACGAAAAAGAAGCACTTTAGGACCGTTAAGAACAAATTCCAGTCAGTCAGTCTGTCTCTTTTTGTCATAAATAATTCTGCACATACATTGTTTTTTTGGGGGGTATTTTTTCATGTCTGCTATGAACATTTTCACTCTGAATTGTCAGTACTCTAATGCAAAAACACTGTTTAGTAAGTTTTTTTTTTTTTTTAAGCCATTTGTTTTATAAGGAGACAGAGGAAGTGTCCTCATAAACCATGTTATGTTGTAATACCCGTGTCATTATACACTTGTGTCCCCATAAACCATATATTCAAGAACACACAAACACACACACGCATATCTCTGAGACTGGCTGTTGAGGTCTGGACTGCAACCGAAGCTTGGGATGAGGGGGAAGGACTCTTGGATCTCTTTTTTTGTGTCTGTCTCCTTTCTTCACCCTCATTTTCCAGTTATGCCACATCCAGTAGCTTCTCCTCCTCTCCCTTTCTCTGTTTTTATTTTTTCTTCATTTGTCCATCTCTCCTGTGTGTTAACAGTAACTGTCTTTTGGAATGAAAGTGACTGAATTAATGACCATTTTCATGGATGCTTTTATTTTTTCTAACATTTCCTTTCTACAGATTTGAAGAATTTTCTGTCTGTCATTTTTCTCCCACTCAGGGACTGAAATCTAACATTCTAACACACTTTGTCTTGTTTTCTTCTTCTCTTTTGCTCCCTCTTGCCCTTTTTGTCTTCATCACTTTCTCTCCAACACATTATCTGTCCTTCTTCCTGTTTACATCTCTTCCTGTGCCTGTGATCTGTTTGCCTGCCTGCCTGCTCTCAGTATTCAGTTCTCCAGCCGCGTCTCCCGAGCTCCCTCCTCGGTACCTGCTCGGTCAGGGCCAGAGACCCAACACCATCACACATGTGTGCTGGTACAGAAACCAGAACCTTTCTCTCAATGACTACCTGCGCATGAACCAGGTATCACTGTGGTCAAAACCCCTCCAGTAATGGTCATCTTAGAGATTTGAGGAACATTTCACGGTCAGCCTTCACCTGAATATGAGAAGTGATACTCAAGAGTAATCCTCAATTATCAAAATCCATCTTACATCAATTTTCATGATTTTTACATCATGCTTTGTTTTATTAATTTATTGAAAAATACCTTAAAAATGAAATATATGTCTCTTCTAAGATTAACATGTTTTTAATTATTAATCATGTATATTTTTTGGGGGGAGGCGGGGATGGGGTCATTGGGGATATCCTTATAATAAAGAAACGTCTTCATTAAGTCACATTTATTGAAAAGAATGAAAATTTATTTTATCATCTTTTATTATCATTTGCTAAGGGTAGAAAAGTAATATTTTAGCAATTATTTAGCAATTTAAATTAAATTGTCATGTTGTGCAAATTAAAAAAAAAAAAATCTGTGGACTTCACACTCTCAGTGCTGCTCCTGATACATTGGTTCACCATCTCTTTTTTAAAAAACAGGTGACTTTGCTTTTTCACTGTAAAGTTATTGTGACCACCGTCTATAGACTAGACTATTTCTCTCTGACCCGTAATAAATCAGTGTATAGAGTACAAGCTCCGCCAGTTAATTTGATAATAATAAGGCTTTCTATTATGAATTTTTTTTTTTTTTTTCCAACTACTGATTTGTATAATTGGCACCCTCTCCCTTATTAATTCAGAATACATTTCATTAAACACTAATGCGGCGCTAATGGTCCTTTGTGAATGAGGGGTTTTCGGTGTTGTAGTAGTTGAATGTTTTAACTTCCTGTTGCACTCCATTGCAGAACCAGCTGTCTGGTTACCTCCTAAGGAAGTTCAAGAACAGCAATGGCTGGCAAAAACTCTGGGTCGTCTTTACGAACTTCTGCCTGTTCTTTTATAAGACTCATCAGGTACTGAAATATGCACCACCCCTTTGATTTCATGTATTTAATGTTCATTCTGAAAGATTCTGCTGGAGGTCTGAATAATTAATTAATAGTTAATTCTTGTTTTTGTTTCAGGATGACTTCCCTCTGGCCAGTCTGCCATTGCTAGGTTACACAGTCAGCACCCCAGGCGAATCAGATAGCATCCATAAGGAGTACGTCTTCAAGCTGCAGTTCAAATCCCATGTTTACTTCTTCAGGGCAGAGAGCGAGTATACATTTGAAAGGTAATGCTATTTAAATATATATTTTTAACATAACTTAATATTTTGGTTTTCATATTTCATTTTAGGGCTCATTTATTGAAATTAATGTACACTATTGTTCAAAAGTTTGGGGTCTGTCATATTTGTAATGTTTTTTTGAAAGAATTCTCTTATGCTCACCAAGGCTACATTCATTTCATCAGTAAAAAACTGCAGTAAAAACAGTAATATTGTAAATTATTATTACAAGAACAGCAAAATTTTCGGCTTCATTAAACCAGTCTTCAGACATGATCCTTCATAAATCAATTTAATAGCTGATTTGGTGCTAATGAAACATTTCATACTATAATCAATTTTGAAAACCTTTGTGCTGCTTAATATTTTGTGGAATTTTTTTTTAGGATTCTCTGATGAATAGAAAGTTCCAAAGAACAGCATTTATTTGAAGCATAAATCTTTTGTAACATTATAAATGTCTTTCCTGTTACTTTTGATCAATTTAATGCATCCTTGCCAAATACAAGTATTAATTTCTTTAAAAATTAATAAATAAATCATTTGGACCCCAAACTTTTGAACTGTAATGTATATGATCGCAAATAATTGCTTACATTTTGGCTAAGAAAACCCGGTTTAGAATAGAATATTTACCTCAGTTATTTTTTGAACTAATGTTATGATGTGTGTGCAGATGGATGGAGGTGATCAAAAGTGCAGCCAGCTCCACGGGACGCATGAGTCTTCTCATACCCAAAGGCCCAGCAGAGATTAACGGGGGGAGCTGAGTGTCTGACTGATGTCCTGGAGCTGAGGGCTGGGCCCACTGTTTGCCAGGACCAAACACCCTATCATTTGATCTTTTCTGATTTGTGGCTCTAAGAGAAGCATCATCATCATCATCATCATCATCATAATAACTTGATTCTTGACTCTGGACTGTTTGCTCTGTGCATCCCGGGACTTTGAGCAGCTTATTGAAACCTTGGAGCGAAAGAGCTAGTCGTAAAGTGTCAGCGCTCTGTAATTCCAACGTTGTTTTCCTCTCGTGTTCTCCCTAATATAACCTAAAATGGGCATCTTGCTCTTCTAGAACTACATTAGACTGAATTAAGTTATGTTTGATATTGTTCTTGCTAAGATAACTATTATTATTGCTGTATTCAGGTTTTTGAGGTCTTTGCTAAGAGGAACTTGTCATTTAGAACAATGTTTAATATCCTAGTCAGAGCGCACTCTTGTTATGCCAGATGTTCAGTAGAAATCTTGTCCCACAGGACCAGAAAAATGATTTCAATTATTTGTTCTGGGACAACATGAGTGAACACTACTGAGGGGAGTGTTAACAAACAGAGGGTTTGTAAGTCTAGCTGGTATAGTAAGTGAGATGAAGGACTAGTGCTGTAAAATGTCTCACTGATGTAGGAATAATGTAACTTTGGTCAGAGAGCATGTTTACAGGTAGCTATATGATTGAGCGTTTTCTCCCCTTTGAAGGGCCGAGGATGCAATTTTGGTACAGGAAGGAAATCGGAGAGGAATAGAAATGTTATTTTGACGATGAGGCAGCCATG
The DNA here is from genome assembly GCA_038088235.1 of Zacco platypus. NCBI lineage: Eukaryota > Metazoa > Chordata > Actinopteri > Cypriniformes > Xenocyprididae > Zacco > Zacco platypus. The sequence goes on from CM076074.1 coordinate 17,629,039, forward strand.
TTATTAGATCGTGGATTGGCTTGTCCTCTTCCAGCATTGGTCAAAGCATGTCTTGAAGGTCATTATTGTGTGACTGTTACTATTTAGGGGATTTTAAGTTCTGATCCATTGATTTTGTTCTCACAGCATTGATTTTGTTTAAATCTGAAAACTAATCAGGTATTTATTTCAAAGTGAAGACTGACCAAAAAACATATGCTAACCAAACTAAATGTAATGTTTTAAATGATGTATTCACAAATGTCACTAGTTTTGATTTTTGGGTACTTGATGGATAATAGGCTCAGTTCTAAACTGACCCCCATAAGGGGAAAGAGGGTCATCCACAGTGTAATTTTGCACTTTTCTATCGGTTTCTGCCATCTACACACAGGGAAGAGGATTTTGGGGGAAGTTAAAGATTTAACACTGAAGTAAAAAAAAAAAAGGCAAGTCAAAATGTTTTTTGGAAGACTCTAAATGCTAAAATTTAAGTTAGTATCAGCAGCCTAAAACTGCCAGTTCCCTATTTTTATTATATTGTATATGTGATTTTTTTTTTTTCCTTTTCAAGTATATTAATTATTAATCTATAAGTCCTTTCCCTTTGATCCATTGATCAACAAGCTTTTTTTTTTTTTACTAATATTTTTTGCGAGGCATATCTCACTATATATATGTTACGGTCTCGTTGTGTTAGAAGGCCAGTTGAGTTATTTTTGTTATTTTAGTAGCATGATGAAGCAGAGTTCCACAGCATGTGTGACAGTGTTATGTTTACTTATCGGCTTACACGAAGACAGATCTGTACGATATCTGATTTGGGAGACTTTCTTTTTTTTTGCCTCTTTTTGGATTATTGATTGTATTTATAAGGCTTTTGGCTTTGTTCGTTCAACATGCTGTACAGGGTCCAACCAAAGACCTAAAAAATTCTTACGCAAGCCTGAAAAGGTTGGCCAAAGTTAGTCGGCCACACAGTAAGCAGTGTTGTTTTGTGTACTCAACAATATACTGTAAGCAGCTATCATCTCGACATGAGCTCAGCTAGTCTGATGAGTTTCAATTCCCTCTTATTCACTAATGCACTGTGTGGGCTCATGATCTCCACCCATTTTTGTACATTTTATGCAAGGACTGGAATCATTTTCTTCCTCGTTTTCATTGTCTGGTAATAAGAGGGATGGAGGAAAGTTTTTTTTTTTTTTCCATTCCATATTGCTAAGGACGAGAAAAGGGAGTTTACTCAGTTTCCCGTCTCATTCAGAGAGGCACTAAACAGAGTTTTGATGAATTCGCTTTCTCTGACTTTACTATTTATTTTGTGTAGCATGTTGCTGAGGCGTTGCTCCTGTACACACCGCATGTAGTACGTTCCATATTATGATAATGAGGGATATCAAATAAAACTGAACTGTGTAAACATTTCCTTCTCTTCATTTTGTTATATTTAAAAGGTTTGTTCACCTAAAAAATACAAATTCTATCATTACCCTGTATGAATGAGTTTTATTCATCTCTGAAAAACAAATGAAGATAGTTTCAACGAAACCTGAGATTTCTGTCCCTCCATTGAAAGACCAGAACTTCCACACTTCAAAAAGTGATTAAAACATTGTAAAATTAATACATATGACATGATCGCTTCATATCGGTATTATTTCATTTACTATTTAGTAAAAATATTACATTTTGTTTTTGTTATTTATTATTAGATCAAAAACCAGCAATGTTGCCTTGGCAATAAAGTTAAGCTAAAACTAAATTAAAATAAAGCTAAATAAAATAAGTTAAAGCTTAATTGAAATCTTTAACAACAATAAATAAATAAAAAAATGGCAAAACCAACAAAATGATACAATTATAATGAAAACTGAAAATTCAAAATATTAATACTAGCATGGTATATAAATACTAAAATAACACCATATGATGAATGTATTTAATTTATCAAGTGGTTTAATCCAAGACAGTTTAAGACAATCGTTTTATACAATGAACAGATTTTTTCATATTTAAACATTGATCAACGTACAAGTAAGAGCACATCAAATATCTTTTCATACAATCTATATATGATTTTTTTGGAGCATCAATGTTTTTGGTGGAATGAACTTTCAGCAGAGGGACAGTAATCTCTCAGGTTTCATTGGGGAAAAAAGTAATGGCAGAATTTACATTTTTGGGTGAATTGACCCTTTGCAAACAGTTTGATAGACAGGTGATCTGACCAATCATAACCCCGAATTCACCATCTATCCAACAAAGCAACAGTAGTATAGATTAACATTGGTGAACTTGAAAAATTGTGTGTACTCATGTTTTTCCGCGCTTGAAACATTCCTTCTAATGTCGATTCATGTTTATTTGATACTATAAATGAACTAGTATGAAGAGATGGTCGGTTCACAAGCTGCTCTCATGACACATTAAGGAGCCACTATACGGTATTTGTTTAAATTTCTTTAAAAAATTACAATATTTTAAATATGAAACTGTTTCAGTGTCCTCTTTGCTCCGCGATGTATTTTTCACTGCGGTAGAACATGTGTGGTGTGAGAGCACATGGCTTGTCGGGCATAGCAACAGGGGGCGGGTTTTGCCTTTTCTTGCATTTTTCCCAGATATTTATTTTATAAATGCAAAAGTATTAAATATTTACGGTTTTCTTTTTGCACTGGTTTATTTATAGTGAAATGTACGTTGTAATTTAATGGAATGCACATAAACTTGGCTTGTCATTTCATTTAGACATTTTAAAATTCTACAAAGGAAACTGTAAAAACATCTCCTCATACAAGCTGTAATGGAAAGACTGGTGGTCTTCAGCAGGTGAGCATAGAGAACCGGCTCATGAGGCCATCAGGATAGTCCTTCCGTCGGGCGGAGGCGGAGCTGGCCAGCAGTCAGATGGACCTCATCGTTTTGAAGGCATGCTTTTTCTGTTGAGTGTAAACCTGCAGGGTTGAGACACAGGAAGTCTCAAAGTTCACTCCTGTGGATGATTCAGTGCTGCATGCAAGTGCCACAGTGCAGTACAAAATCTTATAGCATAGAATCTGCATGACCTGAAAAACTGGCATAATCAGAAAATTACATAAAATACAATTAGTTACTGTGTGTACAGAAATGAAACATGGATGAGACTGTGAATTAAATGTAAGGCCTGTTTACCTGCACACTCTCTCCATGACGTGATTGAGTAAACGGTCAGAGATTCCAGGGCTGGACTCCTCGGCGAGGCTGAAGGCGTTTTCCAGCTCCTCCAGGGCGGATACGCTGTTCCCGCTAACACGCCGCTTCTCCTTCAGCTGCATTCAGAACATACCAGTCGGCTAATCCACGTGTCGTGGCTCGACGTTAAAGCAGATGCCCCCCCGATGGAGGCTCGCTGACATAAACATACATTTTTGAATTCTTTACCTCTCTGAAGATGGGTGAGATGAACGTTGTCAGAGACGGTGACTTTGGCTGCCTCTTCATAGCGTCTGATGTCTGTTATAAAAAACAGTTCTGCTTACCTGAGGAATCACTTTGAATGAATGATGTTTTTCTTTGAAACACATGGGTAAAGCTGAACTTAGTCCAAGTTTCAGATTTTTTTATGTGGTCCATATATAATTATAGTTGTTAATGTGCCATTAGTTCAATTTTAATGTTTCATATATACATATATATATATATATATGAGTCAGTAAGATAAAGTTTTTTTTGTTTTTTTCCAATACAATTTGAGGTAAAGTCCAAACAAACAGTCAAGTATGAAAAGTATCCTACTTTAATTGACTATAGAGTGCAACAGTCGAGTTCCGGAAGTAATCCTATTCATTTTCTTCAAAGGGGAATTGACAATAACAATAACTTCTAAATCTAAAAGACTAGCCATTAAAAGCCATTAGACCGCATTATTTCTACTTAATTTTCAATTCAATGGTGGAATCCCAAGTGAAAAACTACATTTGATTGTGCAGAAAAGTCTCCAATTGTGATCATTTTATCCAAAGCAACTTACAAATGAAGAGAACAATAGAAAAAATCAATAATAGGTTAACATTATTTACAGTAAGTGCTGACAAGTCTTAATTAGTATAGTACAGTACATGTAGAATGATGCTTATATATAAGCATCTTTTAAGTTTTAATTTTAAGTAGTTTATATATATAGACATTTGTAAACATAATATGCATATTTTGGTAAATATGGCTTTTATATCATCTTGTAGCTGGTTGGTTTGGTTCACAGCTCATAACTATTAATGAATACTTACAGAACCAGGGCTTAAAAAAGTGTGCGAGCACATTTGCACTCTATAGTGTGGAACCCTCCAGAAGTAAAAACTCCATTCATTTTCTCCAAAAGGAAATAGATTTTGAAAAATAACTAATAAATCTTTAAAGACAGACCTACTGTAAGCTACGAGGTTGTTAATCCACAGTATTTGCTTTTGTCAAAGCCATCAGCCCACAATATTTCAGCATATTTTTAAAATCACTGGGTGAAAAACTACATTACCTATGAAGCTATACAGAAAATTATACCAGATACAAAAAACCAACATATGCTCCAAAATAGCTCTTTACGCTCCTCTGCCCACTCCCATTAAGTACTGCGATTGACGTAATGGAGTTGATCTCCCTACGCTATCAAAACACTGAAATGTTTGTGTATATATGTATATGTATAGTTTTTAATTCAATTTTGCTGTTTGCAATGCTTCATGGGATTGTAGTTCTTTCCCCTCAATAAAGTTAAGTACAGAGTCTTGTCCCTTTGTTTTTTGATTTTCAAAAACTTTTTTGCTTCAAATCAAAATTTGTAGCATTGTGATTCACCTCGTAGCTGCAGAAAGGGGGCAGGCACTGTTGTATTCTATAGTATTCAGCTGGTCATGTGATCACAAAATGAGGCGACTATATGACTGTACATGATTTTAAACTAAAACACTTAATTTCTCTGCCTAAAATGTGTTTAATGAAAACATACTAACTGCATTTTTAAAGGAGGCTCTGTGCTGCTTCTGAATTCTATCCAAATATGTAATGTAGCATAAAAGTCATATTCAACGTTGCTAGATCTGTCCAATTTCACCCCTGGTATCAGAAGCAGCTCTGATGCAAGTTTAATTCTGTTCGTTTCATCATTTCCCGCAATTGTGATTCCTGTGCAAATGTACGCTGCCTCTGTGACACTACAAAGTCTGTTTAAACACCCCCTTTATGGCGTCTATATACTACAGATATAGCTTTTGTGTTGGCTTTGCAGTGTAAAGACATATTCTTGAGATGAAATATTTACCTTATTGTCTAAATGATTGAGGCCTCGCTGTAACTTGTTAATGGAACTGGGCCGCACAGTGGGGAAAGTCCACATGGGACACTGGTCTCTGTCATCCCCCTCCCCATCCCTGAGTGAAAACAAACAGAGTAAACATACTATACACCAGGTGTGCCCGATCCTGTTCCTGGAGATCTACTGTACCTTCCTGCAAAGTTCAGCACCAACCCTGATCAAAAACCTGAACCAGCTCATTAAATTACAGAGATCACTTGATAATTACAAGGTGTGTTGGAGCAGAGTTGGAGCTGAACTCTGCAGGTAGGTAGATCTCCAGGAACAGGATTGGGCACAAATTGGGACATAAATTTTACAGGGGTCGCTCATCCAGGAACGTGGACCGGACACATACATATCAGAGTCGTCAGAGCTTGATTCGTCCCCGTGGCCCTCTGACTTCCAGCGGCGGTATCGATCAATGAGCTCTGCCAGGTATGAGGTTTTCTTGGTGTAGCGGGTGATGAACTTGTGTTTCAGCAGCTCTTTGGCTGTTGGTCTCTGTCAGATACAAACAGCACATCACAAAAATTAAAAGCACTTTGCCTGCGGTTTTAAAGTTTATTTAGCCTATTTACACTAAAAGATGATAGCATAACTGGCAGTTTAATCAGAATTTGCGATATTACAATTCCAGCCAATACAATAAGTTGATGACTATTTGTATTTTATGGCATTAACCAATAAATTTTATAACACTTTGCCTCCAATTTGGTCAATCATTTTAAATGCTACATGTGAAAAATGTAATATTTATTTTGAGATTGCTAAAAACATTTAATAGTGCAATTAAATAATTTGTATTTTTAAACTTTGAGCGTTAGATAATGACAAAGATAATCTAATTATAAAATAGAGGAAATTAATATCAGCAAATTTTTAATATCAGCAGATACCATTAAATCTATGAAATCTAAGATATTTTACAAATAAAAAAGTAATAAAAACAATCCTAAAACAATACCGGCTGACAAGCAATACATTGTGAATTGTGAATTGTATTATTAAAAAGTGAGGTACTAACAAATCGTGGCTCTTTATTGAGACAAGATTCAACAAAGTCCTTAAAGGCTCTGCTGTAGGACCCCTCCAGTGTGGGGGGGTTACTTTTAGGGATGAGGAACAGGACTCTCATGGGGTGAAGCTCTGAGTTTGGTGGCTCTCCTTTAGCCAACTCGATGGCTGTGATGCCCAATGACCAGATGTCAGCCTAAGACATAGGGAAGAAAAAAAGACAAAATAGGGGTCAGTACTTGTGCCATCTGTCTGTCTTTGAATATTTAATAGAGCTTATTTTCATTGTGCCGTCACTAGTTAACAGATGTTCATGTGGAGGACTTGAACATGATACCTGTTAGCTAAATAACAAAAGAGACAAGGAAGTACTTGTACCTTGAAGTCATATGCAGACTGTTTGATGACCTCTGGTGCCATCCAAAATGGAGTTCCTACAAATGTGTTTCTCTTAATTTGTGTGTCCGTTAACTGGCCTGCCACTCCAAAGTCTGCCAGTTTGACTTCTCCATGTTCAGACAGTAACACATTGGCAGCTGTAGCCAAAAAGTAGGGATTATCCATATAGGGACACTTCACAGTACTAAAATCAACCAAACAGAGGCAAGTTTTAAATACTGACCTTTAATATCTCTGTGAATCTTCCTTTCTGAGTGGAGGTAGTCAAGTCCTTTCAGTATTTCTCTGATGATGGTGGCGATATATGCCTCTTCCAGAGTTCCCGGCCTCAGCTGTTCATAAACAAATGCGATGTTAAATATAGTGACATTTCCTGTGCATTTGACATTTTCCACAGTTTTTTTTCCCCCCCCGAAGTAATTTTCGGAAGTTTTTCCTCACTTTAAAGAACGCACAAACATGACAAAAAAGACCAACTCACCAGATCCAGAGCCGATCCACCTCCCAAATATTCCATGATGATCCATAGTTTAGAGCCCTGAGAAACACAACAAACCAGAAAATTTAATTGCCACTAAGTGCTAAACTCAACAGATATTTGATCACCTCCAAAAGTAACAGTTCATCATAGCATGATCACATTTATGATGGGCTTTTGCCCTTTTTTTTTAGTTTAAGACTGTTATTTTAGTATTATTTATGTACTATGATAGTATAAAAACATTTGCATTCTTCTGAGAAACGCTCTCAAAACTTGTGCGTTCTCTCAAACTTTTGTGTTCCCCTTAGAAACTTTGCGTTCCTTCACAAAGAGCTCAAACGCTTTGTGAGCGAACGCAAAGGGAGAGTGCAAAAAATTTGCGAGAGAACACAAAAAAATTTGACATCATTTTTCCTCCCATCTTCTCATTTTTTTTGATCATCATGTCCCTTTTTGGGCTCCGTATTTATCTGACAAAATTATTTGGCAAAAAAAAAAGAAGCAAACTACAGCTACAGGTTTAATTTTACTATCCACAAAATAAATATGCATAGAAAAACAAAACCTCACAGGAAAGAAGCATACACTGACTACAACATATTCAGTTGTTAATATTTTGTTGTTTCACTCTTGTTTTTGCATGTTCATCATTTATTTGTATGAAAGCATGGCCAAAAATTATGACTACACAATTCTGAATGTTTCATTGTGTTATCATAAATAAAACAATTAACTCCAAGCACAACTACGCAATATGCTTACAAATTCTTAATAATATTTGAATAAAGGGTGATGTCGTCAGTTTTCACATTTGGCCACTATTGTACCAACAATAAGTTATCATGAACCAATAATGATTTCATGTTTGTTCATAACACAGGAACCAATGGTAATTTAAATGATTTGACATTTTAAAAAAATGTATTAGTAAATGTAGAAATTAACATTTATAGTATTTATTGTTTTTTGTTAGTTTGTGATACCCAATGCGTGAATTAAAGTAATGTCATTGTAAAGTGTTACCAAGAAGTCCTGTTTTTAAAGGTTGGCATTGGGTGAACTATTCCTTTAAAAATACGGAAATATGATGTGATATTTTAAAAGCCGTGTCTGAAAGAAGGAAATCTCCACAAACCGTCAGATACGAGCCGTAGTATTTGGTGACATAAGGGCTGTCACACTGGCTGAGCACTGTGATCTCCTGCTGGATGTCTTCAATCTCATCCTCTGCCTCTTCCAAGTCAATAATCTTAATGGCCACCACCTCTTTTGTGCGGTTGTTTATGCCTTTGTAGACCTCTCCAAAAGAGCCTTTACCAATTCGCTCCAATTTGGTGAAGTATTCCTCAGGATTCAAACGCGGATTCTGAAGAAAAAAAAAAACTATTTACAAAAAGAATGATTTAAAAACTCTTACCGGCTTATCTATGACACGATCCAACATTGTGAATATTCTTTACACAGGTGACGGACTCTAAAAGTTGTCCTTTCATCAAGCTACAGATCAACAAATGCAAGAAGATCTACCCAGTCATCGCTCTGTTCCTGAAGGTCGGGAGATGATGAGGATCTATTGAGGGATTTGCTAGAAATCAGTTTAAGCACTTTTTTCATTTTCTGCCATTAATCCACTAGGAAAACACTCTTAGCCTCTGCTTCCAGTTTCAGTACAGGATGAAGATGACTTGTACTGACAATCTATATGGAAGTGGCACCGTTTTATCAAAACACAACAATCACTTTTGAGGACAAGACTCAAAGTTCAGGAGATAAAAACTCTCGGTATCAGCTCAACATCTGATTTCCGCATTCATCACACTCTTATTGCCCCTTTTTAAAACACTGAGCAATCAAAACACGAACCTTTACTATTCTTGGTAGTACCACCCATTGGAGGCCCCATAAAATGAGATCAGCTTTCTAAAAATTCTCAGAAACACGCGAGTTAATTATTCCGCCAACTACACCTGCGTGATCAGTGGGTGTGCCACTGCTTCGTCACTCTAACCCTCATCAAAACACACGATACACTGCAATCATCATAGTGACCTACAAAACATGCGCACTGGAAACAAAACATAAACCTTTTAACTACATCATGAATAGATTACATCCTTTATCGACTGAATCTGTACAAAATACCCATGCTGTTTAATATTTAATAAAACAGTTTTACACTTGTTCCTTTTTATCTATACATTTAGCAGACGGTTTTATCCAAAGCGACTTACAAGTGAGGCAATTAGGGGTCAAGGGCACTTTAGTCATGGTATCGAAGGTGGAGAGAGTGCTGCACATTCACAATCCCCACTTTCAATTCCTGCCGGCGTAGGAATCGAACCAGCAACCTTCAGGTTACAAGCCCGACTCCCTCACCATTAGGCCACAACTACCCCATCTATATTATGGTAGTGTCAAAAAGTGTGATGTTAAGACTTTCCATACAATATAAATAGATGTGATTAAGGATGTACAGAATAAATAAATGATAATCATCAGACTAAATATTATGTTCTTTTTCCATGGACTTTTTGCAGCCCTGTTACCAACACATGAGAGCTTAAATACAGCTTAGATTTTGCAATTTTCTTGATATTAAATTAACATCAAAATGAAAATGGACATTAAAAAATTGTGTGAATGGGTAATAGGGTTTAGCCCAAATTATGTTTCTCAGTAGGTCCCAGCTAGTTTAGGATAAAATGTTGATTTCTAGTTAGTGATAAACCTATAGTTGACATAGCTTAAAGAAAAAATATGTTTGATGAGTTTGTCCTACAACAACTAGAGAAACAGGGCTGAAAAGCTGAGCTTGATCAGTGCGGTTCACACCACATTGGGTGTAAATATTGAGAAAATGTGATCTGTGCTCCCCCATTGCTTTAATAAAGGGTCCACATGATCTTATTTCTTGGGTGTTACAATGTTTTGTAACGCAGGAGCACCATGTGCTCTGCAAAAAGAAGGAGACAACTAAATATGAGCTCTTATTAGTAACTACTAATATTAGTTAAATATTAGATTTTAGTGATTAAATACAAGAATAAATGAGTTAATTAGACAGGCCAAGTCTACTTGCTCGATTTTTCTTAAATCATAGTAGCCATCATATTGATTTTCTACCATGAATATAGATTTTGGCCAAAAATTTAAATTGGTAAAAAAAAAAAAATATATAAGAAATAGAGATTTTCTTTATTTATTCATTACAAACACTTTAGTGCACATTGGGCATACTTTAAACCACAGCAATATATTTACATAAACGCTGATTAAAACTAGACAAAGACATATAGGCTACTATTTTTGATAGTTTTTAATTACAAAGCTTCCTAGTTTAGTATAGTAAAGGTATAATATAGTATAGTATAGTATAGTACAAAGACACTGTAATGCAAAGTTTAATGATCATTAGTCAAAAAAAGTAACTGTTATGTGTCAGTATGAAAAAATGCATGGAGGTATTCAGGTGTCATCTTCATCGCCATGGATTACCTGGTTCCGAATGTTATGAAGGTGAGCCATGTCCAACTGAATATACCTCCAGTTCGGGGTTCACAGATTTTTTCCTCTTTCTCTCCTTCTTGAGCAGTCACCCCCACCAAAGGAACAGCTTGTTCCCAACACACGCCTTTCTAAATCATCCCAGTGGATCAAACTGGCCCGCTGTATGGTTTCTAAGGATTATAATCTGTATTCTCGTCCATCCATAAACGCAGACACTCAGTCTTTCGTGTGAATGTTTACGGTTTATGCTCTGCACAAGAGACTATGCAGCCCCGCTACTTTGACTAAGAGAGAGGAATTGCGTCCCGCGCATGCGTGACAATCTCCTTCAAAGCCCAAAGACTGCTGGGTATCGTAGTTTTTCACTCATCCTGCTGGCTGTAATTTCTACTCGACAAACATGGCTTTGTGTACGCAGATGTTATGAAACTAATAACATTTTTAGAGATTCACAATTTAAGTAAGTGACTATCATTTGTAAATCTTCTATATCTTTAGCTTAAACATTTCCTAAATATTATAGAACTATTGCATAATAAGTCGCTTCTTTGCTCACTTTTTTTAATTCAAGGTTGTTTTATTAATATGACAAACATACCATGCTGGTATAATAGTATCTTGAAGACCTTTTCTGAAAAAACCTTTGCTATTTTCTACTACACTTCCCCTAAACCTCACCCTCACAAACTAACTCTACTTTAACCCTTTGGCTACTTAATTCCTTTAATTAAGCCTTTTGAATTGGGAAAATAACTGGGAGGTTTCAAATTTTCCTTAATTGTGTGAACATTTCAGTTATTTTGAGCATCATGTTATTGTATGGGCTACACAAAAATTCTTATGCATTATATGTCCAAAGTGAAGTTTTTGATTGTCATTTTCTTATGATAAGACTAGCATGCAAAATGTTTTGTGTTTTTTTGTTGTTGTTTGTTTTGTTTTGTTTTTCTATTGAAAATCTCTATGTTGGCCTGCCAAGTTGCTTTCTTTCTTTTTCTAGTTTTTGGATCATTTTGTGTTCAGTCAGAATTCAGCCTGCCTTGTTTTGATAGTCAGTTTGAATTGGCTGTTTCTATACTAAGATTATGTTCCCTCAGTCTATATGAATTTTCTTAGTGGTCACAGTGGTTAAATATTTTGTTATTTTCCCATATTTTGTATCATGGCCTCATATCACTTTTTTATCTTAAGTTTTGACCAAATAAATAGTTACTTAATTGACAAAATTTTCAGTTAATGTGTTTTGCCTTTGTAGCCTATAGACATGACGTCCATTTTTATCATTTTATTTTTATCATTCTTTTTAAGATGCCAATTTTGAAACATTTACAACATACAAATACCCTTCATGCTTTTTGAAGGAGCTTCCTGTTGGGAATAGGTATTATAGTTGTAGATATTTTTCTAACCTTTAGTTAATACTTATGGCCATATATTCATTGATAAGTCATTATTTTTATCTGACAGAAGTTGTAAAGGAGATCAGAGTGCTGCTTTTGAACAGGAGGCATTTAACAGCAAGATTATGTAATCATTTTCTATGACTCTGAGTCTTTTTTTTTTCTTGTTCATTTGTTAGTCAGTTTGAAGATGTCTCCAGATCAGAAGTTCTGGATGTTCTTGTTTCAAATATTCTGTTAAACTGACACCTGCGTAGTAAAAAATAAAATAAATAAATAAATAAAATAATAAATAAATAAAAATAAATGATTTTGTTATCAATGTGTAGCTTCCTCTTTTTTCCTGTAGGGAGCAGTATTATACAAAAATATTGTCCCAAGTCAAAATAAATATATTTATTTAGGGATCAGAATAATTGTTGATTTGTAAACCTACAAGATTTCACTTATATCTATGAAGATCGCTCATCATATATCTGTATTTTGATAATGAAAGAAGCACGATGGGGAGGTCACGTGACAGGCATGCAGTGGCATGTAGAGTTTCCGCAGAAAACGTAATCATTTTTCTTCAGAGGTGTGGTGTGGTAAAAGATTACTAGTCTCCACAGTGTCTCATTTTTAACTGGAAATGAAATGTAAACTGTATATTGTGATGTGACATGTTTAAGTGCAACAAAAATGTGAGCAACGGCCTCCCTCTGTCTGTATTCATTTGTTTTAATCTGATAAACTGTCACAAACTGTTTAGAATTAGGTGTTAAGATAGACTATTTTAGTTTTTAAATTGGGATATAGAGGAAACCTCAAATGTGGTCAGAAAAACGGAACTATTTCATTGTCTGCCAGTGAAATAAACTTCAACTTTCTATTCATTGTTCCTGTGTTGAACAGAACTGCCTTGTTGATCTTGTTTTACTTTTTGTTCTTTTCTGTCCTTGTTTTTGAGGAAGTTCACTGTATATAGTGCAGTAAACTTTTTATAATTCTCCATTATTAACTCAGTTATTTGACATTTGAAGGAAACTTGATATGTTTTGCATATTCCTGCTTACAAGGTATTACTAGACATGTCAAAACAGATCTTGGGTTTTAATGTGTGTGCATGTTTCTTTGGGAAAGCCGTTGATGCAGTGGGTGGCTCTAATGAATTGGACCTGACAAGCTCGGGGCAAAAACAGTCAAGACTTGTAAAACAACTCTATCCAACAAAGGTGGGTGGGACTAGAGTAACTTGGTCCTTTTTGTTCAACAGCTATGCACAGTAAAATAACTTTTACAAACATTATATGCACAAAACTGATCTTGTTAAATTAAAAGGGAGTACAGTGAATTTGTGGCTGACAAAAAAGCAAGTTTGATTGACATACGATCTAACCAATCATAACCCCGAATCCGCCATTTTGTCCGACAAAGCAGTAGGGGAGTTAGATTAACATTGGTGAACTTGAACTTGAAAAATTAACTTGTGTAATGTTACTCACGTCTTTCCACGGTTGAAACAACATTCCTTCTGATGTTCATTCATGTTTATTTGATAATATAAATGAACTAGTATGAAGAGATGATCAGTTCATCAGCCGTTTGAACTGAGGAGCTACAGCGATCTGTCACGACACATTAAAGAGCCACTATACGGCATTTGTTTAAACTTCTTTACAAAATTACAATATTTGAAATCTGAAAGTTTCATATAAAAAGTAGCTCGGTCCTGTCTGTCAACGCATTGTCCACGATGTATTTTTCACTTCGGAAAACATGATGTGTGGCGTGAGAGTGCATGGCTTGTCGGACATAGCAACAGTAACTAAAGGGGTCTTTGAAAACAGTCAACTGACAATTTAAAATGAATTAATAAAGATAAATTTGATTAAACACAAAGAATTAATAACCCCTATACATTTGAACCAAATATTTTGCTAAAAGTCCATGAACACGTTTTGTTTCAACTAGCCAGATGATAGATAGATATTAGCATTGGCTACTTCAAAATAAAAAGTGAAAAAATGAAAGAGTCTGAACACTTTGTGAATAGGACCTTTATTTATTATCTTTGTTCCTTGATTCATCAAATCTTAAGCTCTCTGAACACTAGCTCTTCTAGAGGGGCGGACTGTCAAAACCATAACATTGCTGGATATCTCCGCCTTAACGGAGAGCTTTTCCATAGAAGGAGAATTCATGTGTGCAGCCCATCCAAACAGACCGAAGACAGCAGCTCAATCTTCCCCTCGCGGACTGCTGCTTATCAGTCTATAGAGAGAACAATGGTACACGAGCTTTTATTAAAAATGTCGACATTTGAGACTCTTTGAGGATTTGTTGACTTAGCAAGTGTAATCAATCTCTGCTCTTTTGACCGCTTTATCAGGTTCATGTCCATTCCGAGAAAAGGGGAGAACGAGTCTTTCTATTAATATAGGAAAACACGCGAGTTTTCATCTTTATCCAGATCGTGTTAGGCGCCATCAGACTTTGGAAAGAGAGGAGGGTGGAGAAGAAACACTTCCATACACGGCGATAAAGGTGGAGGTTGTCAGCTGATTGTAATTGATCTCCACTCATGAAGGGCATGGAGATGTTGCGCCGCTCCTCAGTGTTTGCGGCTGAAGTCATGGAGGTGTTTGATCGCTCTCCCACAGATAAGGAGTTGGTGTCTCAGTCTAAAGTATTGTGCAGGGATTACATTCACTCCAGACTCCACCGGGCTGGAATTGGATGGTCTAAACCAGAGCACGGGTCCGGAGGAACACTGGCTGAGGTGTCTTCAGTCCTGCTGTGGTTGGGTAGGACATCTGACGTTTCACTCATTTTGTACATTAATGTTTATGCTGCTTGCATTTGTGTTACATGTACAGCAGTGCATGTATAGCCTGTATTATTTTGGATGCTGAATAATACACACCGATATATATATATATATATATATATATATATATATATATATATATATATATATATATATATATATATATATATATATATATATATATTTGAAGTGGGTGTTATAAATATGGTTATGCATATACAGTACACACACAAGTAGCCTACATACTCTGGCCTATCTGAGTTGTAGGCTGATGGATGTTATGTTTTGGAAAATAAATAGAAAATGGACCATCCAAAATTGTATGAACTTTCAGAAATGAAAATAAACACGTGTTTCTCAGCTTCCTCAAAGCCAAACCATAGGGTTGCATAATATTTTACAACACTCTTACAAGGTTCGTCTGTGTGTCACCCATTGAAAAGTACTTTGCCTTTTGTACCATGTTGAATGTGTGTTTCGTCCTTAACATGTTGCTGGACATTCTGAGCTCTTTCAGAAAATTGTGTGTAATTCCGTTTGATAACATTAAATCTCACATCATTATGTTGATAAGACAAATTTGAAGTACATTAAACGCATACCACAAGACTGTCATCTGAGTTAATCTCAACTGTCATTGTTTTGAAAGAACCCGTTTTCTCCCAAAAGGGAACAGCACAAGCATTTTAATTTGAGACAACTGTGCTGGGAGAGCTGCTTTTTATGGACAAAGCATGCAAACATGCAGATCATTATCACAAGGCAGATTGAGGGTTCCCCACCCACACTTAACCAGGTTAACCCTGTATTGTCATGAAAAAAGTCCTTCACAATGTGACAACAAGCGCTGTACTCCTTGCATACACGTGTCATCCACCTCAATCACTTACATTACAAGACGGATGATTGATGATTAATGAATAAAAGTTGCAAAAGGGGATTTTCACGGCCATTCCGTAGAAGAACCCTTTGTGCATAGTGTGGAGACATTTAAAAAAGATAACATCTAAAGAACCATTTCACACTATAAAGAACCTTTTATGGAATGGAAAGGTTCCATGGATATTAAATGTTCTTTGAGGACCATCAATGCCAATAAAGAATTTTTATTGTTTAAAAGTGCAGCTGAGCACATAGCTAAAGACTTTTTTAATAGAGATTTCATCATTTAGATTTCAAATATGAATGAATGAGGACAGTACACTGTAAACCCGACTAAGTTGGGCTAACTCAAAAAATTTGAGGAAGTCATATTTACATCAAATTTGA
This sequence comes from Zacco platypus, assembly GCA_038088235.1. NCBI lineage: Eukaryota > Metazoa > Chordata > Actinopteri > Cypriniformes > Xenocyprididae > Zacco > Zacco platypus. Next base: position 17,645,229 of record CM076074.1, read on the forward strand.
GTTACGATATTGCCAATTTTAAGCAAGCAGAACTATCTGGTTGAGTTTGTAGTACTCGAGCATGTTGCTCCTAACTCATACATTTTGATAACAATTAACATAAAAGGTGTTGTTGATTTAGCTTTTTTATTTTGAGTCCTTGCTATTCAAACGAGTTATTCAAAGGTTTTATGGTTGTCATTGTGTCAAGCTTCTCTGATTTATAATGTTGTTCTGTAAGACTTAAGACTGTGTCTTCCTGCGATAAGAGGAAAGAAAACACATTTTTCTCTCTGTCTCCTAGGTGACGAGCTGGAGTACCTGCGACCCAACGTATACCGCAACGTAGCACGGCAGCTCAACATCACGATTGCCTCTGAGAGTATAGTCTCTGATGCCTTTTTGGCTGTCGCTGCAGAAATCTTCTCTACAGGTTGGTCAGTCTCCTCCTTGTTTTAACACAGCCTACATTTAGTATGGAAAACGGGTTAGTGTTTTTAGATAAACTAATCAGTGCATCTGGTTCCAGAGATGTTGTCCATCCTGCCAGTTAAGCATTAGCAAACACTCACACTAAAAACAGAATATAATTTAATTTGGAAACCCGGTTTATATGATTTGCCTATGTTTTGCTTTTCTTAAATTACAGAATGAAGGTGGAATGCACAGTCTATATATTTACAGACCCTTAAATGGATAGTTCACCCCAAAAAACAAACAAACAAAATTCTTCTTTTATGTTCCACAGAAGAAAATCGTACAGGTTTGGAACAACATGAGGGTGAGTAAATGATGACAGAATTTTCATTTTTTGGGTGAACTATCCTTTTAAGTGACTTGTACAATCCTTTTAAAGAGGGAAAAAATGGATCCATTCTGACATTTATGTATACACAGAGAAGCGGTGCTGCACTCGACACTGAGAGCACCAGAACACATTGATTTTTCTTTAAAATAAACAATGTCTGGGCACCATGGAAGTTCTCATTCCCTTTACTCTACTTCGCTCATATTTAAGGCAAACCCTTGAGATTCAGTTTAGTTCATATGACTACAACGCTGATTTGACCTCCCAGATTTAGAATGTGCTAAATCATGGTCTTTTTTTCAACATGTGCAGCTCTTAAGATGGGCTGTTACGTGTTGACCGCATTGACCTCTGTTGATCGGCGAAACATTCTTGGTGTTTTAATTATTAAAGCATAATGGCTCATGTCAAAGATTCCTCACTGAACACAAAGCACTACACCCGCTGACACCCTTGCACCTCCTGTTATACACGCACCTGTTTTCAAGCAATGCAGCTCAGCTGGTGTGGTCATTGGAGTTCACCTTATGTATATTTTTTTAACCCTTTGAGTGACCTTTGATCCTTTTTTAGAGTTCAATATGACTGTGCACTTATTGTGTTATATATGAATGTAATGTTTTCACACTCCGATATATATATATATATAATTTTATTTTTTCAATATTTTATGCTTACTTTTTCTTTTGTTTTATTCTTTAGGCATTTCAATAATTTGTTTTCTGTAACATTTAAAGATTAGGTTACTTGAAGTAGGCATACCTGTAATTTTGACCCGAATGAATGCTAATTATTAGGTGTGTGAGCAGGTTTGTTTAGAGTGGGATTGTTCATTCAAAGATCTTTTCAGTTGTTTTATTACGTGGGGTCAGAGGTCAGTGTGGTGGTTGTTAGTCATCAACACCTGCGGAATTCCTTAGTTAGATAATCACAACATAATTTTTCTAATTTCATGCAGGAAAATCCATTATAGACGTTATAGAGATTTTTTTTTTTTTTTTTTGCAGTGATGGTGCTTCTACACAGACAGATGGTTGTATTATTGTGCAAAAGAAAGGGAAATGACCAGTATTTCGAGTGTCAGTGTGCATATACATTTAATTAATACATGTCTTCATTTGATATGAAGCAGTTTGTTGTAAACTGTAATATATGCCATCTGAATTGTGAACTAGACATGTAAACATAAATGAGTCAGCTAGAGTCAGAGGGAGGAAATTGTGGTGTTTTCTGTTTATCTGGAACTTCAAACCAGCTTTTATCTCTTATTCCTCAATATGGTTTCCTTTTTCCTTTGTGTTTCCTGTCTTTGCTAGACTCAGATTAGGCTCTTGGTTTGATATGTTTATGCCTGGACATTTGATGTTCCCAGATGGGGTTTTGCAGCTTTATTATGCTTTGTTTAATTCGAGGCTAAAAAGTTTGAAGGTTACTGTATCCAGGAGTCTGTTTATTATATTAGTTTATCAGGATGCCTACTTGTTTGATTAAATATAATAGTACAGAGAGCCTTTTCATTAAATTGCATTATAAATACATGTATAACTTATTCAGCCTCCAAATGAGGCTAACGCATTACAGCCACTCCTTATTACATTTAAGTCATGTTGATATCATATTTATAAGTTACAGTCACAAGAGAAACGGATGAATTTGCTCTGCTAAAAAAAATTCCTTGTGTTTTTCTGGCTGACACACCAGCTGACGGCTTGCCTGGCTGCCGATACAGTTATATAACAATACCCCACCCCCTTCTACAGTATGATAATGTTCTGTTGAAAATGGGGTATGGAATTATCAGGTGTTTTGATGACTCACCTGGTTATGATAATGATGTGTCTTTTATTAATCATTCAATCACTTTTTTTTTTTAATTATTTGATACAAAGCACTTATTGAGTACTTGTATGTTTTTACATTGTGCTTATATTTAAAAAATAATTTCTCCAACTACGCTATTGACCCTTCCCTTAAACCTAAGCATGCCACCAAACCTGTCCCTAAACTTACCCCTATCCCACCTCAATAGCAGCAGAAGTGTTTTGGAATACAACATGAACACATTAAGTTGCCTACATTGTACCTTACAACAATTATTGTTTTTTTTTATGCAAGTACATAGTAGTTAGACGCCTAATATTAAGTGTGACCTGATTTCCTTCCACATTTCCACCAGCTCACACAAATATATGCTGTCATTGATAATCAGTGATTTGGCTCTGCTTAATATGCAGCTATAGGCTTGGCCACCTATATTACCTATGTGCTATAAATGAACGAGGACTGACTTTCAGTTTGATTATATTTATGTCAATCTCTGTTTCTCTATGTACAGGTGTAACATGGGGGAAGATTGTGTCTCTGTATGCGGTGGCCGGCGCTCTAGCTGTGGACTGTGTTCGCCACGGGCATCCAGCGATGGTGCACACCATTGTCGATTGCATGGGCGAGTTTGTTCGCAAGAGCCTTGTGTCGTGGTTGAAGAGGAGAGGAGGCTGGGTAAGAAACAAATCCATTAATTTAGTACTATTAATTCAGAAAATATAATTTACTTAAATATTTATGCCTCCCAGCCCAAATATCATTTGGCATTCAGCAGTTGCGGCTCATGTTTATCAGACCGTTCGTTTCAGTAACTGAAAAAGTTGCTGTTTTTTCGTACTATGCTGTGGGCTCGCTCTCTCATTTTATACAAGTGCAACTGGTGCATCTCAGTTATGAAATGTAGTGAAAATGAAGTCCAAGGACTCTTAGTTTTTGTTGTTGGCTCTTTTTTAAATTGGAAGCAGCAGCTACTACGTGTGTTTTTATTATATATATTAGTAGTCAAATGGATGATTTAGATAAATTTCCATTGTAAGAGTATAACAGTACAATTATTTGCCTTTTTAAAATTATTATTATTTTCTGTGGTGGGCTAATTGATAGAATGTCACAGATCTTTGATATAAAGTTGTATCTAAAGGGATATTTCTCCCAAAAAATAATTCTGTCATCATCTACTCATCTCGTGTCATTCCAAACCTTCATGATTTTCTTTCTTCTGTGGAACATACAAGATATTTTGAAAAATGTCACTTTATTGTTTGTTTGTTTTGTTTTTTTTGACATCCATACAGTGGAAATCAATGGTCGCCAAAACTGTTAGGTTAATATCATTCTTCATAATATCTTGTTTTGTGTTCAGCAGAGGACAAAAAGTCAACATGAATGTTCGTAAATGATGACAGACTTGTCATTTTTAGGCACACTTTCAAAGTAACTGAAAGTAACATTGTGCTGTCTGTATATATAACCAAGTTTAAGGCCTTGAAAGAACACAGACTGCTGCCTTTCCATCTTTGTCCAGTGTGTGTAGACCGAATGTGCAGCGTTCATGAAGCCTTTGGGTGGAAATCTGATCAATCTCTCAGAAGACCAGCACAGTTCAGCGAACCTGTTGAATGGAGGAGCTGTGCTGGTATGTGTGATTATTTTGGCAGGGCATGTCTGTGGTGTCTGTGCTCATTAGACTGTCTCTGTTCAGGCAGATTCGACATGGCACTGTGCCAGAGTCATAACAAGCTCTCTGCACTTACAATAGGTCCATATTCAGCTCTACAGGCCTAACAATTTACCTCTAAGTTTTCTATACCTGCGTTTGACTTTTAGATAACAATTTTTAGATATTAATCTCCTAAAACCCAGCAAAGAAAATAAATATATATATATATGATTGGGTCAGTTCAGTTGAGATCCCTGGAGATCAGGGCAACACCTTGAACTCTTCATCGTGTTCCTCAAACCATTCCTGAACAATGTGTGCATTATCCTGCTGAAAGAGGCTACTTCCATCAGGGAACAGCATGTTCATGAAGGGGTGCAACAATGTTTAGACGTGTCACCACACGTCAAATTTAAGTCCACGTGAATGGCCACATGAATTTTCCAGCAAAACATTGCCCAGAGCATCACATCCCCACCATCAGCTTGTCGTCCCACGGTGCATCCTGGTGCCGTTATTTTCCCAGGTAAACTTCGCAGACATACATTACCGTTCACATGATGTAAAAGACTCATCGGACCAGATGACAGTCTTCCACTGATCCAAGGTCCAGTTCCGATGCCCGCATGCCCATTGTAGGCACTTTGGATGATGAACGGGGGTCATCATAAGCATTAATCAGGCCACTAATCAGGCTGGTCCCTCCTCAGACTGCTGGTCATCTCATATTTTATAAAAACAGTTCTAGGATAAGTTTGATGTTTGTCACTTATTTAGAAAGTAAGAACACAAAGAGAACATTCAATACTGATAATGGATCAACTTTCAAATAATTTTATGGTGTGTGTGTGGTGGATTTGCATGAAAAAGTCTAGTTTAATTGGGTGAGTGTAATGGTTGCTTCAGGCAAAATCATTCTCAACATTTTTCAGTGTGTTTTTCTTGGGAGTGTCCTCAATTGGCAACTGCTGTGTTTGTAAGACATGGACACACCTACAGACTGCACTGAATCTGAAAATAAGGACTTTATCATCAGGAGCACTAACTGAAAGTCAATGTGAAGCAAAGGCCGGCTAGACTGTATTTTCCATTGTTGTTGATGCGAGTATGTGGGTACTTGTGTCTACGTGCCGTGTTGAGTGTTTGCTCTGCAGGATTGCTCTGGGAGCTAAATGAAGGGCCTGTTCACACACACAGATATTTTATAATTAAAATCCCTAATTAAAGGATTTTCCCATCAGTGCCTTCATTATCTCTAAAAACAAAAATAGTTCAAAAATCGGGGTCAGTATGATTTATTTATTTATTTATTTTTTGGTTGTTTTGTCTTTTTGAAGAAATTAATGCAAGGATGCATTAAATTTGAAGTGAGTGTAAAAAGTTTGAAGGTTATCAAGTAATGATACCGGAGTAATGATGCTAAAAATTCAGCTTTGTCATCACAGGAATAAATTATATATATTTTTTAAATATTAAAATGAAATAAAGAATTTTAAATTGTAATACTATGTAACAATAGCACTGCTTTGGTGAGCATAATATTGTATTATCTGTTGTGTGGGGAAATTTGCTTCTGAAAAGAAGCAAAACTGAACTTTAATACTTTGAGGCCTGGTTTCACAGACAGGGCTTAGCCTAAAGCAGGGTCAGGCCTTGGTTCAATTAGGGCATTTAAGTAGCTTTTATAAATGTTCACTAGGAGAGAGAGGAGAAAAAAACATTACTGTGTGCATCTTGAGACAAAAAGGCACTGACATATTTTAAGATGTGTCAGTACAAGTTGCATTCAGTTAAAACTGCTCAAACATGCATTTTAGTCTAGGACCCAACCTTGTTTGTGAAACAGGGGTAAATGTGTATTAAACTAATTTGGAACTTTTATAACATTTGGCTGACCCAGTAAAGCTGCATGTCGATATATAATGTGTTTAGACCACTGAGTGTTGGTTTTGGCCTAAAAGGCACATACTTGAGTGCAAACTGAAGTTCAGTTTCCTTTTGTTACTGCCAGATGAACTCAAAGACAATTAAATAACATACTCCAGTATTAAAAGCGTGTATAATATAATATAATAATATTTTTATATCTAAATATTTTCTTTCTCTCTTTTACAGGCAGACATCACCAAGTGTGTAGTCAATACAGACCCTAGTTTCCATTCTCATTGGTTGGTGGCGGCTGCCTGTGCCTGTGGTCACTATCTCAAGGCCGTGGTCTTCTACCTGCTGAGGGAAAAATGAAGAGCAGTATAAACAAGTGACGGACAGCTGAACTCTGCAGAAGGGGTTTCTAGTCACTGCTTAAGCCTTTCACTGCTCTTGATGTGTTTACACTTGCACAATGTTTGCACTTTGGTAACAATTTACAGTAAGGTGTCATTTGTTGACATTTAGTCAAATAATTAGTTAAAATGAACTAATTATGAGCAATATATTTTTTACAGCATTTATTAACCTTTGTTAATGTTAGTTCATTGTTTTGTTATTGTTAATTCACAGTGCATTAAGAAATGGTAACACAAATTTTGATGTTGAAATTAACATTTTAAGATTAATAAATGCTGTAGAAGTGTTGTTCATTGTTAGTTCATGCTAACCTTATTGTGAAGTGTTACCCAATTTTGTTTTAAAGGACATTGGGCTCCAAGATGAACCATTGTTTTTAAGGTTTTATGTTGAACCTGGCCTCTTGCACTCTAGGCATTCCTTGCTGTTACCATTGTTTGTTTGTTTTTAATTGAACCTAATGTTGATATGCAGAATACCAAGCCCAGCGGGAGAGGAAGCTATTGTGACCTTTGTATTTGTGAGTGAAACAGAATGTTCATGTACTTGGATTAATGCTGTCTAGCTCAACGTTGTATTATCAGAAAGTTTCTCTGATTATTACATTTTTCACTGTCTAAATGCAAGTTAACAATCAAGATTCAAAAATCCACAATGCAAGGTAAAAAAAAAAAAAAAAAAAAAATGGCCAGGAGTTAGAATGCATGTAATTAAGATCAATATTTCCCAAGGAAAAACTTACTGTACTGTTGGAGAGTAAAAACATAGTAGATTTGGGTTGACTAAAAATAGACATTTCAGTTCATTCCATATTTTAAGTCTGGACCGGTCAACCAGCATGTCATAGTGTTGTCTCTCTTTTTTTTTTTGTAATTTATTTTTTGTGTGTAATGTTTTCACTGTTGGTGCCGCCTTGAACAATTTGTAAGATATCATGGAGCCATCACTATATTAATAACTTAAAACTTGGTGTCTTAAAATTGTTCCATTGTTTTGTTCTCTTGTATAGTTCAGTTTGTAACAAATAATTCTGTGGAAAACTACACATTGTTTGTGTATGCTACACTGAATGTATGCAAAATAGGAATATAATTTTTTTCTCAAAAATGTATTTGCTGTGCTTTTCTTTGGATTGGAAAAAAAACCCAACAATAATAAAGCTTTCGTGCTCATAACTGTACACCATATTACTGTAGCACATTAGTGTAATTGGTGGAAAGCGAGTGGGAGGAAGCTGTTTTGATCAGATAGAATAGTTTGGAGATATTGTTACTATGGTGATCACTCTCAACATCTGCTTTCCTTTAAACAGACTTTGAGACACACATTAATTTAGAGGGTCCTACTGGTTTACAGCATAAAAACAGCATATTAATGTAAGTGGTTGTGTTTTACAACTACTATCATGGTTATTGGGAGAAATGGAAGACTATGATGGTCTGTGTACATAAATGTTAAAGCAAATCATCTGTAATATGATCCAGATTATTTTGTCTGTAATGAGAAGGTAGTGTTTTATACTTCATAATTTCCAATTGCGACAACTCACTGGCACCTAGTGGCTGTAAATGGAACTGCAGGCGCTCAAATCATTAAAGCAAAGTTATCACACAGGATAAAGCACATATATTGTGTTGTTGAGGATGATCACAACAATAAGTCCATTTAGCTAATATTGTTCTTGATTTATAGAAATAGATATCCAGTGTCAGAATTTCTACAAAATTAAACACACGTGATAAGTCACTTGCAGTTGCAGATAATATATAATGACAAATATCTTGGATTTTCAAAAAACTAAACATTTTTTAAGGGAAATAAACATTTTATGTAGCGTTACATTCCACAACTCTTCTTTTCATTTTGGATTGCCCAATTGCTCTAGCTTGTTTATATCAGATTCCTAAGGAAGACGACATGTCCCGCCTTAGAAGAAATTCTATTCGTTAAAAACACCACCAAATCCATAGAAGGGATTTGATTGGTTACTGCAGAAATGACGCTGTCTGTCCAAAGCGGAAGTGATTCCGTATTGGTCAGTGTAGTGTAAGGAACACTCAACAAACAAGATAGGCTGAATCACTGTCGGGATGGATGCAGGTAAGAAAACCGCAAGAAAACAATTCCTTTATATTTCGGCTATCGGTTCAGATGTCATGAAATTGTTAAGAAGCAAAATTCTTCTTTCGACAACCAAGTACGCGCCTGTTATTGGAGATGTCGCCTCTTCAGTTTGGGATTTTGTCGTTAAATATGGTACATAGATGTCCCAACTGCTGCCAACTGGACAGTAAAAACAGAACAGTCTGCTGTCAGATAAGGGACGGACACTGTTTTGTTTTCTAGATGTCACTGCACCAAAATGCCACGGCCACCCGTCAAAACTGTTTGGCTGTTTTGGCTGTTTTGGCTGTTTTAGAGTCTAGTCAGCTGCCTGTATTGACAGCATTTTGGGACATCATAGGAGCGTTCCAGCCCACGAATGATACTGTTCAGCTGTAAATGCTTTTGGGAGGTTGTCCATGTCGTTTGTTATCAAATTTCTGCCTACTCTAATAATATGTTTGCCGGTAACATTTATCACAGGGACTTTTATGCACTGTGCCATGTCTTTAACCCTTTGATGCGTGACATCCGTTACAATTAACAGGCGTTTTACACAGAATGCAACTTAAGAGACAAAGTGAAGTTAGACATAACTTACAAATATACAAAGGCAGCGAAATTGGTGGGAAAAATTCAGGTACCACTTTGCAATAACGTTCAGTTTTGCAATAATAAATATATAATATATAAATAATAATATATTTCATAAATAATTATTCATCTAAGTTATGTTATTTAAAAAAATTCGTATTATTCATATTTGTATTAATGGTTAACTTACAAATCTTGAAACAGTTCAAATGTATATGTTTTTTTAAATAATAAATAACCATAACAGAAATGATCTTTGATTAATAAATGCTTTATTTGTTGTATGTTGTGTTTTATTCCATGAGAAACTCCCTCAAAATACATAATTGTTGAAACACCATGAGATTGGCGATGATTATAAGTAAAATGTTAAGATATTGTTTTCCTTTGTGATAATTATTAATAATTTTTTGCATCAGATGGTTAGGCCTACTAAAGAGACTTAAAAGGTGCCAAACAATGTCTTTGTTTTTACAAATTATTTTTTAATATTTCTGTTGGTCTGTATAAGTTGTTGA